>WOVY01009358.1:0-700120 GCA_013436015.1 Rhipicephalus annulatus
CGATATATATATATATATATATATATATATATATATATATATATATATTGTAATGATGACAAAGCGGCGATCGTGCTCGGCGCATACGTGGCGGGACGGAGAAGACGAGGAGGAGAAAGCAGAATAAGAACAGCCGGCCTGCAGAAAAGGCGTTGTCTCTTATTTCTCGTCTCTACAATGGCGCAGTCGCGAACTACTGACCCCGATATCCCTGCGTCCACTACACTTCGAAGTGGACGAGTGCTCTCGAACTCCCCACCGATCACGGACGGCGTCCAAGCCTCCACGGCGGCACCGCATCATGACTGCAGCGAGGCCATTTCTCGAGGCTTCTCTCTGTTCGCCCAAGAGCTCAAGACATCCGGGTTTGGCTGCGCCTCTTTTGGATCGTTCAACGAGAACGAAATTCCATATTTTCAAGGATTCAAGGATGACCCTACCAACTGGGTAAGCGTGATAAACTCGGTTGCCCTTAAATACTCGTGGAGCGACACGATTAAGAAGTCGGTCGCTGAAGCACGTTTGCGAGGATCTGCCCAAGCGTGGCATCGTTTCCAAGGCAGTACATACGCTACATGGCAAACATGGAGCGCGGCCCTGATGTCCGCGTTTGCGCCGCTTCCGAGCGCTTACGACGACCGTTTCATGACCATGCGGTCACGCCGGCAAGGTGCAACCGAGGACGTCGCGACTTACATCTACGACAAGCTGGACCTTTACAAGCTTGCGATATACAGTGGACCTCCTCCGCAGCCAGGCAGTACATCATCGACGGGATCCATGACTCGACGCACGCAGCCGTCTTGTCCGCCTACAACCACCCAGTCCACATCTCCACTTTCGTACGCCAGGCAATGGAGTTGCAGGACACGTCTCATCGCCGGGCGGCTGCAGTTGGCCCAAAGGAGTCAGCTTCACCGAGACGCGGATGCTATACGTGTGGCCGCATCGGGCATGGGTATAAAAGCTGCCCACAGAGCCAACCTCAAGCGATGCAATATCAATCACGCCCACTTCCAACCCTCAAGGTCCGCGTCGACGGCATCGGAGAACTGACAGCTCTCGTTGATACCGGAGCTCAACGTACGGCGTTGCTTCGCCGCCACGCCTCCGAACCTCTCCAGCCTTGGACTGAGCCACCACTGCGGGGTCTCGATGGCGACGTACTACCGGTCGGTGCCCTAAACCTGCAACTCAACACCGAGGCCGGCAGCAAGTTTTTGTCCTCGGTGCCCGTCTTCGACGACCTGCCCACAGACATGGTTTTAGGGGCCGCCTACCTGCTCTCCGGGGAAGTGCGCCTCACGGTGGAAGGAAATACCGTCAACCTCCATCCTGTGGCTCCAAGTGTGCCTCCGGCGCAATCCCAAGGTGAGCTGACGACGCCACTTACACTTCCCGCAATACTCGAGAGGCACGCATCGCTCTTCGCTGATACTACTAATCAGCTTCCCGGAACTAGCGTGCTAGTGCACCATATTACTACCGACAATCATCCGCCGGTGTCCATACCGTTACGTAGATATGCCGAACGAGAGCGGATATTAATTGACCAGCAGGTGCAAGAAATGCTTGCCGCCAGCATAATCAGGCCATCTTCTAGCCCGTGGGCAGCACCTGTTGTCCTAGTCCGTAAAAAGGACGGCAATCTCCGATTCTGTGTTGACTACCGAGAGCTGAACAAGCACACCATACCAGACTCGTACCCGCTGCCACGCATTGACGACGCTATTGACGCCGTACGAAAAGCGAGGTTCTTTTCGTCGCTAGATTTAAAAGCAGGGTATTGGCAGATCAACGTGGCTGAAGAAGATAAGTTTAAGACGGCCTTCCGAACACCATCTGGCTTGTACGAGTTTAATCGGATGCCGTTCGGTCTGCGAACTGCTCCAAGCACCTTTCAGCGTGCCATGAACACAGTGTTAGGCACACTGATAGACCGTGCCTGCGTCGTGTACCTCGATGACGTTCTAGTCATCGGGGAAACAGAAAAACACATCTACAAAATCTCGACACGGTTCTGCAGAGGCTACACAACACCGGCTTTCGACTTAACCGCGAGAAGTGCCAGTTTGGGTTGACGACAATATCTTATCTTGGTTATCAGATATCTCATAATGGCGTACGACCCTTGCCTGAACGCATAGACGCCGTTGCCAAATACCCTGCACCAACATCTATAAAACAGCTCCAGGTATTCCTAGGAATGGCGTCATACTTGCGCAAGTTTGTACCGAGCTTTGCGTCAACTGCTGCTCCACTCACGGACTTACTGAAGAAAAACGCCCAATTTCAGTGGGGTCCTTTGCAGGATAACGCCTTCCAAACCCTCAAACACCAGCTTACACATAGCCCGGTGCTCTGCCACTTTAATGAAGATTGGATGACAGAAGTCCATACTGATGCGAGTCAGATTGGCCTAGGGGCGGTTTTACTTCAACGTGACTCGAGTGGGCGTGGGCACGTCATCTGCTACGCCAGTCGTAAACTATCGGACGCAGAACGGCATTATCATTCGAATGAACTGGAGTGTTTGGCTGTAGTATGGAGTGTGGATGAAAAGTTCCGCCACTACTTGTTTGGCCGACACTTCACGGTAGTAACAGACAACTCCGCGATTGCGTGGATGTTCCAGAAGCAGCACCTCAAGCACAAGTTTGCCCGATGGATTGTTCGGCTCCAAGACTATACGTACGACATCCGTCACCGTGCTGGAGCACAAAATCAGCTTGCGGACGCTTTATCGCGAAATCCGATCGAGGAATTCTCCACACAAAATCGAGAACCTGGATCCTGTTTTCTCAACAGGACGTGACCAAGGCTCAGCAAGCCGATGAAAGACTCGCATCCGTTATAGACTCCATTGGCGATGCGGGACGCAATGCCAAGTTTGTCTTACGTAATGGAACGCTGTATCGGCGTCACTGGGCCGATAAAAGCACCGAGTGTCATCTCCTGGTCATTCCTGACACCTTAAGATCGAGCGTACTACGCGCCATCCATGACACTCCCGAGGGAGGCCATGTTGGCTACAGAGCCACCTTACGCAAGGCACAAGAACGTTTTTGGTGGCCGAAAATGGATAAAAGCGTGCGTTCATACGTTGCCAGTTGCGAGATTTGTCAGCAACACAAACGACGTCCTGGAGCTCGACATGGACTTCTTACGCCGATCAAGCCTCCAGAGACAGTTTTCCACACGTTGGGCATAGATCACATCGGGCCTCTTCCAATGACGACAGCGGGCAATCGTTACATTATACTCGCTGTGGACTACTTGTCCAAGTTCGTAGAGGTCGCGGCCGTGCCTTCGCTTGCTGCTAGCCATGTCATCCGATTCCTGAAAGATCGCTTCGAATGGCGACACGGTCTTCCTAACAAGTTGATCTCCGACCGGTCGACCACCTTTCGCAGTCGCGAGCTCCGCACTTACCTACAACAAGCTGGAGTGGACCATCACTTCGCGTCGGCATACCATCCACAGGCGAACGGACTGACCGAAAGGTCGAACCAGACTATCCAGGCTAGACTCGCACCGTACTGTAAGAATCACAAACGAGGTGAGGCCGACTGGGATGATCATCTCCAAGCAGCTGCGTACGCAGTGAACACGGCGGCACACAGCTCCACAGGAATTTGCCCCTACGAGATTGTCTATGGTCAGCTCCCGCAACTGAATGCTACGTTCGGTTTGGACACTCCCGTTAAAGTAGGGCGTTCCGCTGCACGCCAGACACTTTGTCGCGATATCCGTGTGGAGGCGCGTAGGAGGATTGTGCATGCTCAACAGGCACAAAAGCGATACTACGACCGACGCCACCGTCCCGCGCCGAAATACAGTGTAGGTGATGAGGTGTGGCTACAGCGAGGTGCGCCATCGTCTTCAAACAAACTGCACCCAAAGTACGACGGCCCTTACATTATTTCTGAGCGCTTGGGAGATAACACTTGGCGAGTACGTTCCACAGCTTCTGATACGCGCAGAGACAAGAGAAAACGGAATAACTTTGCGGTGCATGTGTCGCGGATGAAGAACTGCATACGTCGGCAAACGTGACATTGGTTTGTGCTTTTCTTACAGGAGTAGACCAGCTGCAGCGTGGCCGAGTGTAATGATGACAAAGCGGCGATCGTGCTCGGCGCATACGTGGCGGGACGGAGAAGACGAGGAGGAGAAAGCAGAATAAGAACAGCCGGCCTGCAGAAAAGGCGTTGTCTCTTATTTCTCGTCTCTACAATATATATATATATATATATATATATATATATATATATATATATATATATATATATATATATATATATATATATATATTTATATATATATATAAAGAAGACACATGTCAAAAAACGGAAAGGTTTCTTTACGTTTCGGCCGTGGGACCGGCCTTCGTCAGAGTAACAGTGGTGCAACAGCATATTAACGCATACGTTTCGCTTGCAATAATCACGTGAGTGCAAACATCAGAAAAACAAGTACAACAATCAGACATGAAATCTATAAGGGGGCCCCCGTATCACATCCTACTTATAAGCAATCAAATAACAAGTCACGACACGTGCACAAGGAGAACAGCTGGTACAAGCGATAACATCTACAGCGGTCACTGGTGCAAGACGCTGAGTTTCCCCGTACTCTCATTTAAACCGCCTGCGATTGTATTGAACCTAAAGATGAGAAATGATTCACGCACTTCCCTGTCATGATGCGTTCGAAAGACAGACTCCAGAATCGTGGCTCTAATGTTGTCAAATGAGTGGCCATTGCGTTAGCATGCTTTGATATTGGAAGGTGAGGAAGTGAAGAGATATGAGCCTTGTGATTGTTAAACCGATATCGGAAGGGTGTTTCGATTTCGCTTAAGTACTGCATTTTACAGATCAAGCATTCCAGGAGGTAAACTACATTACGCGTGTCACAGTTATAGTCACCATTTATTTTCACGCTGAAGTTAGATGCGGTGCTATATGCGATAAGTGAAGTGGTCATATGCTGGCAGACTTTGCAAAGAGGTTTGTTGCAAGGACGGCAGCCAGTAGGTTTACTGCGTACGCTTTTTGACGACATGAGTAGGTCACGCAGATTTTGGCTCTTCTGTACGTCACACGCGGTGGTTCTGGGAAAATTGATTTAAGTCGTTCGCTTTGTAGAAGTATGTTATGGTGATTTCTTAAAATGGCATTTACGTGTTGCGCAGGCGCGGAAAATGTTAGAACAAGGTTAGTGCAGGAGAAGAACGGCTGTTTATTCTTGGTGCTTAAAAGCGTTTTGCGGTCCTGGTTACTTGCCCTTTTTATGGCGTCATCTATAATCTTGGAAGGGTATTTCTGTTTTGATAAAGCATTCCGAAGCTGCGCACAATTGGAATTATAATCAGTTTCTTGGGAGCATATTCTTTTAAAACGAAGGGCGTGGCTATAGGGTACGCTGGTTTTAGAGTGCTTGACATGGTTGCTATTAAAATGAAGGTACTGTTGAGTATCAGTTGGCTTTCTGTAAACTTTAGTGGCAAGCTTGCCGTCACACAATGTCACTGTTACGTCAAGAAAGTTGATAGTTTGTCCTGAGTAGGTATGAGAGAAAGAAATGGACGGATGAGCGTTGTTGAAATCGTGAATGAACGATAAGAGATGAGGTTCACCGTGCCGCCAAATCATGAATATATCGTCAATGTACCTTTTGTAGTACAATGGTTTAAGTGAACGGCTTGTCGGAAATTAGTTTTCGAGTATGCCCTTGGAAATATTGGCATAATTAGGGCCTATCGGTGTGCCCATCGAGGTGCCATTAAATTGAAGGTAATGAGTGCCGTCAAATTCAAAGTTGTTAGATTTCAAGACGAATTTTAAAAGAGCCATTAAAGTCGAGCTGTCATTTATTTTGTCACAGACAGACTCGTATGAGTGAAGTACTGCTCGTATTCCATCCGCATGAGGAATGTTCGTATATAGGGACGCTACGTCAAGGGTAACCAGGAGTGAATCAAGGGGGACAGAGAGGTCAATGATGTCGGACAAGAAGTGGTTTGTGTCTTTGATGTACGATGGAAAAGAAGACGGAATTTGGTTAACTACTGTATCTACAAATTGGGAGACGAGTTCTGTAACTGTACCAATGCCGGAAACGATGGGTCGACCAGGGTTTCCTGACTTATGTATTTTTGGCAGGAGGTAAAAGCGACGCATGACTGGACTTAGTGGAACGAGGGTATGCAGAGCCGAATTGGGAATTTCTTGCTTTTCAATGAGGTTAGTTAGCGTGCGTATAAGGATAGATTTGTGCTGCTCAGTGGGGTCTTTGTCTAGCCGCCTGTAAAAAGTGCTGTTAGAAAGCTGTCTGGAAGCTTCGCTGTCATAATTGTGTTTGTTTAGTAGTAACACAGCTCCCCCTTTATCAGCTCATTTAATTATGATATCACTTCGACCTTTCAGTTGCTGCATTGCTGCGGTTTCGTTGATCGAAAGGTTTCTCTTAAACTGAACCTGTTTGCGGTAAATATGTAGCACATCGCGTTGAACGGCTGAGACATAGAGGTCTAGGCACTTATCTCGTAGGGTAGGTGGGGTCTAATGTTTGTAAGATGGCAAAATAGAGGTAGGGGCATTAGCAGGGCTTTTGTCAAGGAAGTATTCTCTCAGTTTTAAATTTCTGGCACAAGTGTCCAAATCCTTCATCAGCTTGAATTCCCCAAAACCTCCTGTCACTGGGCAAAAATTGAGTCCTCGTGACAATAGGGAAATTTCATCAGCGGAAAGTTCATAGAAAGACAGGTTGACTACGTTACGGGATGACAGGGGGTCACCTAGAGGTCTGTTGTCAATAGATTTCAAAGAAATTTCTGTGGTATGCCTTATTGGGGGAGTATGAAGCGTAATAACTTTGTCCCAGACAAGCTTCTTTCTTTTAGCTGCATATACTTCATCTGATTTTTTTCGATGGTATGCTGCCAGCAGCGCGCATTCATGGATGGCGAGTTTATGATGGGAAAGCAATTGGCTTTCTTGGTTACGAATGGCTTTGAGAGACGTTTCGTAATGGCGAATGACAATGCGCACCAAGTCAAAAAAAGCTCTCGAGAGCACCTCGTTCCACGCAACAACCTCAGAACCAGACATGCTAGTTGTGGCGGGTTTAGTGACAATGCGGAGGCCTCTAGGTACAATGCTAGCTTCTAAATAAGTTTTAAACGTAGAGGTATGTAATTCGCACCGAATCTGCTTTTATATCACTTTGCGAAATTTAAAGAATATTCAAGATACAGAGTAGTCGGAAGAATTTTTACCAGGACGTGTAGATGGTAGTCACTGGGCCTTGCTTTTTAGAGGGCCATTGGTGCGATGAGTTCGCAGTAAGTAGCGTGAGGCTTGAGCAGTAGGGGCACCAGAAGTCAAAACACTGACAGTTTTGAACGTAGTAGGGATCGGCTGTTGTAGACATGGCGGGTTCGAAAGGGAATTGTCCGTCGTCGACTGTACTACTGCAGGGATCGTGTCGTTGGGCTGGCTACAGGGTAGCTGGTTGTCCGATACTCGAGGCAGGTGATTGTTTCACGTCACGGGTGATTTCGGCAACCCTAGAATCGGCTGAAGGTGGTCGTCCGAGGTTGACTTCGTACTAGATTGTGAAGGTGAACGATGGACGCTCGGTAGTTGGCAAGCCGACGAGCCGCTCTCCGAGAGGCAATTAGTTTGACAGGATTCAAGGACCGGTCCACTGGGTACAGATTCATCCTTACTGCCTTCACTAGTCCGCTCATGTGCGGAGGCACCGCGTGTCTCGTGACCACTAGTGTCAGGTAAGCTCGATGAGTATTTGTTTGCCTGAATAGAGCTGGAAGGGCTCCCGGAATCCAATAGATGATTTAGAGAAGGACCGTTCAATGGGGGCCAGCTGGTCAGGTCAAGTGTCGAAGGTAGGTGGCTGGGAGCGGCGTTGTTTGTTGTCACAGAGTTTTTCTTAGCTGGAGCGCGGAAATCAGTCGGTGCACAAATACGCCAAGACGAGGCAGAGTCGCTGAACCACGTCACAAAAAGTTGACGCAGGTGACTAGCTAGAATCGCCGTTCCCTCGAAACTAAGGTGTAAGCCATCAGCCGCCAAGGCGCGTGTGGGGGGAAGCTCGTAGAAGCCGCGGTCGAGGAAATAAACGAGCCAAGAGTGACAGCAGTAGTCTTGTAGGAGCCTGATGAACTGGTCAGCCTCTAGGTTGAAATTTTCAACGAAAGACGGATTGTTGCCGAAACGACGTCGGTTAGTAGATCTCGGCAACACAAAGCTCACATTTATCCCAGCCAATGGCGCTGAGCGCGACCGTCTTCAACGCGCCCGCCGATCTGCTCCGTAAATGGCCCACCAATAATCCACCACGTCAGCTGAAATCCTGGAGACTGAGAGAAGCCCTCGTCAGCAAAGAGCGCGCAGCAGTCTATCGGAGAGTAGTGGAACAGTAAAGCCATCTAGGTAATGAGAGGACAAAGGTCCATCCATTTATTTTGCCTTCTTTCGCGTCTCTTCTTCTCTCTGTTACGCGTGACTATTCACAAGTTTGGACTATGAAGAGCGTCACCCATAAAAATACAGAAAACACTTCGGTGCGCAGAATCGAACGTGGAACCTCTGCGTCGTCAATGCGAGTCCTTAACCACTGAGGCACCGAGGTGCACGTTCTTCAACACCCAAACGGCAAGCTATTTATATCTACCACTCACCTCTGCTGACAGGACTTGGGCGGAATTGTGTTGTCAGCATTATTAGCAAGATAGCGCAATGAGCGCGCATCGCCACATTGCGGGGCGGCGCACGCTCTAATCGTTTACGCGCAGTTTTCCCCACTTAGAGCAGAGGCCGACGCCCCCTCGCGTGCCTTTATCTCGCGGAGAGGATTGTACGTCCTGGCTGGCTTCCGGCTTTACCTGGAACAATTCTGTTTACAGTTACCAGGCGCATAGAGGTCGCTGCACGAATCGCAGCCTTTGTTCGCGATACTCGTGTTCTTTTCAGACACAGCGAAGTAAACTGAGACGCTTATTCGCGTGCAACCGTTTCGTGCATTATGTGGCGTGAGAAACATGGGGCATGTTTTGATCTGCTTTCTATTCAGTACATGACCTTTGGTTGATTGCTATGGTGTTCAGTGCATCGCGTTTGTGGCAAAGCTGGGACTTTTTTTGTAAACATAATACTAAGGAGAATTTTCATCAGCTCCCCAAAGAGTCCCCTCCCCCAATTACCGCTTTGAACACAATGATTAGACCTCGTTTTTGAACTAATTTTCGAATGAGTTTTAAGTACATCACTCAATAAATAACAAAGATACCCGTCAGCTTATTCCAGGTTTATTTCAGGTGGCCATAGAACTGCGAGGCAAAATTCGCGTTTAACCAGCCCTCTGCTTCTGAACATCTGGAAAAGGTTCCGATGTTTGCGCCAGATAATGACGGTAAGTGGCGCCTTAAAAAGCGCTTCTTCACGAAACGACAAAAATAAACAATGTGAAGAGCAGAGAAAAGCACGTGTAGAACCCTTTCAGAAATTCTCATATGGCACATATGTCACGTATCCGATAAGATCGTATGAAAGTATGATTTGTGTTTTGCATATTCATACGAGATTATTGAATGTGCATCATACGCTTCATATGACAATTCTGCTGTAGGAAGCATACTTTAAGTTTCGAGCAGTCATTTCTTGCATGAATTCGGATAATAAAGTGAATTGCTTGAGTCTTTGAGTGTCCACTATTATCGTATATTGAACAATTTCAGCAAGTGCCAACATCAAATCAGAATATTCCGCTTCGTTGCAAACGCTAAAGGAAGTCATACGAAACAAGTCGAAAGTTTAGAATGCGATGTCCCCACCCTTTGTGCAGGACGACATATAGCTTGTTACTGCCTGAACATTTTACCGAAGACACCTTTCTGAGGTCATAGATTTTGTTCGGAACGTCACTGAAGGTATTTCTTGTACTACTACTACGCTTCAGTTTTGTCTGTTCAAATGAAGACGTTTCAAAGGTGGACACAGAGCATGACGATAGTTATAGCGCGAAAACAAAACGACGACACAGAGACAAGAAGGACACGAAGGCGCTCGTGTCTTTTGTGTCCTTCTTGTCTCTGTGTCATCGTGTTGTCTTCTTGTCTCTGTGTGGCCGTTTTGTTTTTGCGCTATAACTATCGTCATGCCATACCAACTAGCCCAAGCTGCCACACTTCTATGGACACAGAGCACTCAGAGATTGTTGCTGTGCTCTATTCAACACTGGAACGTGTCGGTTTTTGGGTGCCACCTCGTTCGACAGATGGCGGTAAGTCGCACCGACGAGTATGGTTACCTTACAGGCCACATTCACTTCAGAGTTGCCGCAGCTCCAGTAGGCAAGCAAAGTTATGCAGTGAAGCCACATGCTGTTTGTTCAGGTAACGTGCATAGTATGTTGCCGATTGATGTGTTTGGCGCGTGAAAGACGGGTGATCATCTTTACTGCCACTGCTTGTGTAAAAGCAGTTCACTGCAGTGGTGGTGTGGAAGAACATATATCATACTTGGTCGGATCGTCAGCTATTCCACAATGCATGGTTGCTAACGGCATTTAAAATACAGACGCTCAGCTCTACTAGCTAAAAAAGCATACACAGTAACCTAATGTCTCACCAATATACTTTGCCAATCGCTATATTGTGCTCACATCTATACAACTAGATTATGATGGAGAGCAATTTTCACAACATGCAATGCAATAAAACACCCGGATGCAAGAACACACATTTCATTATGCTACAGGCAGCCACAAAATTAATGAAAATCATGCAGCTCTGAACGCAAACCATTCGTTTGCGTCTGCAAGCACGTTTGGTATCTATCTATCTATCTATCTATCTATCTATCTATCTATCTATCTATCTATCTATCTATCTATCTATCTATCTATCTATCTATCTATCTATCTATCTATCTATCTATCTATCTATCTATCTATCTATCTATCTATCTATCTATCTATCTATCTATCTATCTATCTATCTATCTATCTATCTATCTATCTATCTATCTATCTATCTATCTATTTATCTATCTATCTGCACAGAGATTTTCTCGTGCTCTCCTTGGCGGCTCATATTGAATGTGTGCTAGAAACCGGGCCCTTGGTTTCTCTACTCGTTCTAAATTTTAGAGGGTCCAGTAAATTTTTTACTGATACAAGTGCTGTTTGCTTAACCATTCATCATCTCCCGCTATGGACATGGTCTTTCTAAGCATGCTGGCTTAAATATTTCAACATAACAATTGCTATAAAGCAGTCACATTCTAGGGTGCGCAAAATTATTGTTGTTGTTATAGCCTCTAACATGACTCATACCCATTGCGGATGATTGGCCACGAGTTTAGGATATGTCTTCGTTAACCTTTTCTATGACTAAATTAGGACAATTACCTTAGTCATCATCATCATCATCATCATCATCATCATCATCATCATCATCAGCCTGACTACGTCTACTGCAGGACAAAGGCCTCTCCCATGTTCCGCCAGTTAACCCGGTCCTGAGCTTGCTGCTGCCAATTTATACCCGCAAACTTCTTAATATCCTCTGCCCACCTAACCTTAAGTCTCCCCCTAATCCGCTTGCCTTCTCTGGGAATCAAGTTAGTTACCCTTAACGACCAGTGTTATCCTGTCTTAACGACCAGTGTTATTCTGTCATCGCGCCACATGCCCGGCCCATGTCCATTTCTTCTTCTTGATTTCAGCTATGATATCCTTAACCCCCGTTTGTTCCCTAATACACCCTGCTCTCTTCTTGTCTCTTAAGGTTACACCTACCATTTTTCTTTCCATTGCTCACTGGGTCGTCCTCAATTTAAGCTGAATCCTCTTTGTAAGTCTACAGGTTTTTGCTCCGTAGCTAAGTACCGGCAAGATACAGCTGTTATATACCTTCCTCTTGAGGGATAGTGGCAATCTACCTGTCATATTTGAGAGTGCTTGCCAAATGTGCTCCACTCCATTCTTATTCTTCTAGTTACTTCAGCCTCGTGGTTTGGCTCTGTGGTTATTACCTGACCTTAAGTAGACATAGTCTTTTACAACTTGAAGTGCACTATTACCTATCTCGAAGCGCTGCTCTTTTCCGAGGTTGTTGTACATTACTTTCGTTTTCTGCAGATTAACTTTAAGACCCACCTTTCTGCTCTCCTTGTGTAACTCCGTAATCATGAGTTGCAATTCGTCCCCTGAGTTTCTCAGGAATGCAACGCATTAAATATATTTAGGATAGCATATGCTTTTTGCCTTCTATGATGCTAATGCACGCATGTGCCCCATGTGCACTTCAAGGCTTCATTCTATGAACAAATCAGTTAGAAACGAGCGCTGCCGTGTTTGATGCTTGGGTGTGTGTGCGCGTAATTGTCCTGTGTGTTAGTGCTGATTTCTTTGTTTGAAATGTGGACCTTGTGTTGGAGAATACTGAAGAGTGTCTGTTATTATTATTGAACTCCAAGAAACGATATGAAGAGAAAGATGAATCTTCACATGAAAACATCCGTAATTTTTATAACAAATAGGGTGTTGATTTAGTTTTTTATATATTACTTGTAAAGATGCATTTAATTTTGTACAATGAAAGAGGCATCAAGATTTCATATAAATTTGTAATTTATACCAAAGTGAGTATGAGCAACGAGAGAATGCGAACAAGAAGGCGATGTTGAGAAATGTTGCTCTGTCGTTTTCAAGGGTAGGTGTGATTTTCTTTTTGCATGCCTGTGTATGCTTCAAACTCTTTCGTCCAATGCAACAAGAGAGGAGGAGAACGAAACTGTGGAAGTGGGGCAGTGGGTTGTCAAGAAGGCACGCTAAGAACTTATTTAGTTAGGGTACATAGCACACGCCGTATTTTCTTGAGGCTGGACCTCTACCCGCCAGAAAAAAAGCGTGATTTAACATTGTAAACCTACATCATCTCTCATTGACGCAAGACTCTCTGAACAGTAATCATTAGAACCCAAAATATTATATTATTATAATATTATATTACTGCTACTATTAGCTTGCCAACTTCTGTCTACACTCTTATATTAACAGAAAACAAAGTCGCTGTGTTGTTAACTTTAAGATCTTGATGTTTTTCACAGTACACTCTCGTTGTTTTAATCTCATCTCTTTACTTTCTTTACATACTTTTCACAATGTACACAATCCTCGCTTTTTCATCTTTCAGGAAGGTTTCTACACGGTTGTGTTTATTCTTTTTATTTCTCACTCCAGTTTGCAGAATCTTGTCTTCTCTTTTGTTGTTCTTAACAATTGGTGACAATATTCGTTTGTCTGTGTGTTTTTAGTCTTTTATTCGATTTTTCTGAAGAGTGTCTTTTTGTATTGTTGATTTGTGTCCTTTTATTTCTGTTTACGCCTGCACTTCATGGTTGTTCTATGGCACGTTAAATAAATGATTGATTGATTAGTGCGCCTGCCTGCGTCGAAGGGTCATCACCACTTACACTTGCACTTAATCTGCCTGTTTTTTATCAAACGAATGAGATAAGCATTACAGCGAAAACATGTAGAAAAATTAGGTACAACATATTTTTTTCTCAGGAAAGGTAGCGAAGGACCAAGATGGCAATGATTTCTTTTGATATCGACATATTTACGATAACGGTGCAACCGTAAAAAACTGCCATGGAGTGTAATATAATTTATTTGGACAGACGAACTTCTTTTGTTAATAATATCATAGTAGAGCCTAATTTCAGCAATTGTGCAGGCCTGAGTACTGCAATAAATGGAGCTATGACTGTTTAAACTAGGCCAGAAGACAAGTTGCTGAATGAGTCTTGCAGCGAATCTAGTGCAATGAGATGAAAAACAAGGGACGAGTGGCAAGTTACGAGAGGCTGAGAAATTCTCATCTTCGAGCATTTGTACACACTAATTGCCGAAGATGACAGCTCTTTCATGAAATTTGCGGAACTTTGGGTGGGGTGGGGCAGTTCTCTAAAGACGATAGTCTTTTGGGGACCTTCAACACAAATATTTTGGTCTGTCTGTCTGTCTGTCTGTACATTTGTCTGTTTATCCACATCTAACAGCATTTATTTATTTATTTATTTATTTATTTATTTATTTAGGTACCCTCAGGGCCAGAGACATAGGAGAGGGGAGTGGGTTACAATAGCTACAAACATAATATAAAACAGAGCAAAAAAAAGGTATAAACACAACAAAACCAGGAAAATGCAATGTACTTCAGTGTTACACGTTATACAATGTTAGCTAAAGCAGTTTTAAAAAGTTGGTGGTGCGAGAATGTTGCCGTCAGTGCGGGTAGGTGGTTCCATTCCTGGGATGTACGCGGTATGAATGACTGGGAAAAGGAGTTAGTTCTGCAGGACGGCAAGCCGACTTTATGGACATGATTTATGCGAGCTGAAATGTACCGAGGAGGCAGAAGGAGTTCGTTTCGTAGCTGGCTGTGATAGAAAAGCTTATGGAAAAGACAGAGGAGAAGGATTTTCCTACGAGATGTTAAGGAAGGTAATCCGAGGCTGGATTTCCTAGTGCTTATGCTGGCAGTCCGGTTGTATATAGAGAGTATAAAACGAACAGAGTTATTTTGAACAATTTCAAATGAGTGTATTAGATTTTCTTGGTTAGGATCCCAAACTGATGCAGCATACTCCAGTTTGGAGCAGATAAGCGTCTTGTAGAGAGTTAACTTTAGTGTTTAAGGAGCCTGTGAGAAATTTCAACGTACGTAGCCGAGCATGCGATTAGCGTTATTAATTACGTACGTGGTATGCACGCACAAAGTGAGGTCGATAGTAATATGTATTCCGCGATATTTGTAAGTGCTGGCAGATTCCAGTGGAGCATCGTTCAGATAGTAAGTGGGCAATATACGGTTAATTCTGGATACGCGAAGGAACTGCATTTGTTAGTGTTGAGTTCCATCACCCATGTTTTACACCACACAGAAATAGTGATAAGATTGGATTGAAGGATTATTAGGTCATTGTCGTTAGATATTTCACAAAAGAGGACGCAGTCATCGGCAAACAAGTGAATGTGAAAAGTAACAGATAAAGTTAATTTGTTAATGTAAATAAAAAAGAGCAGGGGAGCCAGGACAGATCTTTGAGGGACTCCAGAAGAGACGTTCGTTCGGGGTGAGACGTTATCGTTAGCTAAAACAAACTGAGCGCGGTTAGAAAGGAAACATTCAAGCCAAAATAAAAGTTCCGGATCAAGATTAAGATTTTGTAGTTTGTGAAGCAACAACTTGTGACATACTTTATCGAAAGCTTTGGAAAAGTCTAAAAAATGCAATCAGCGTTGAATGAATGATCAAGATTGATGTTTAATCCATCGGTGGAAGATGCAAGTTGAGTCTCGCATGAATAGTTTTTTTCTGAAACCGTGTTGACACTTGAAAAAAAAAACGAGTTAGATTCGAGAAAACCTGCCAGTTTGGAATATGATATGTATTGGGTATGTTGAAAAGGCTAACCCCATCCACAGCGGCCACCTATGTTGCTCTAGATTCAGCATTTATACTTGTGCAATTGTCAATTAAAAAGCAATTATTGCGCGTGTCTGGAGCACCATAACAACACGTATGTATTCTGCAGGTGCGCCTTTTAGTAGAAAATGCATACATAAGTAATTTTAAGGACCGTAGCGCTTATCACGCTGCGCTGACCATCCAACGCTTGCACGGAAAGGCGAGTGTTTCCAATGGTGGTGGCACCTACCCGTAGTTTTGCGTTCTACACCTTATAACCTCTGAGTCTGGCACGCACACCCGTTTCAGAGCCACGCGCTTTGTTTTTGAAAAAAAAAACCTGTCAGATTGTTGTCATGTCTCACGCGTGACGTAACTTTATGGACTCGTTCGCCTCCGCTGCGCGCTTGAGGAGCTCTAACGAAGCGCCTCCAGAATACTATTAACTGATTTTCTTGATCAAACAAATGTTTTGTTCACTCCTTTCACACGCAATACTATCGTCTTTTGACGACATTTGCAGATTGAATGCAGATACGGGGCCTAATTTTTTATACTAGGCAAATAAAAACATTTGCCACCGCATCTTCAAGTAAACTCGAGTAATAGCATCGCAGAATGGTGTGGGTATCTCACAGACGCGGGCCCAGAAACATTTTTCAGAGAGGTGGGGCAAGGGCAACTTTTTGATTTTGGGATGAAATTGCCATTTTTTGCTGTTTACGCTGAAGCGAAAAAAAATTTTGGGTGGACGGGGGTACGGGCCCAGTGTGTCAACCCTTCTCTAGGTCGCTGGTAACACGTGAACATTGCATATTTTGGAATGGTTTGGCAATGCTTATTCGTAGTTTTATCTGTTCATCTGTTTTAACTGTTTTGCTGTGGAGAGGTTGAGGTGCATATTGCCTTGGCTACTCCATAACACAAAGTTCTGCAGCAAAAAAAAAGAATAATACAGAACGGTACTCAACAATTAACATTACGGAAAAGAAAAAAACATAATAGCACATTGAAACCAGTTCAAATATCATGTCAACACACAGTTTTATGAGAGCATTTCACATAGTCATAAACTGTTTATACGCACACCTTCCTTTAACACATGTTATATATATCCATCTCTGGCTGTCTATTATATGTGCTTGTCCAGTCTGGTCTCCACTAAAAGTCTGTCAGGAAGATTATTGCCTTTTTCTGGAGATGCATCTCAGGCCATCGTCCAAGTGGTTTTTTGTTAGAAGCCGTCGGTCTAAACCTGCTACTTTGTTCTTCAACTTTTGTCCTTCATTCGCGTCTTTTACGCACTACAAAAGATTATGCCGAACATTTTCTTCAGCATGACTACAATGGCATTCCGATGAGTTGGGTCGATGTATCTTGTGCAGGAAGCTGTTTGTGCATGCTACTATCAATCGAAGCGTTGGAATAATGTCTCTAGGTGTCGTGGGAGGTCTGTCGCTATGGAAAATTTTCTGCGTGGAAGAACTTCATAAACTACTGTTTTCTTTGATTTGAAGCTCTCCAACCACTTCTCCATCAAATAATGGTTAGTTCCTTGCGTTATATAATGCCGGATATCCGCCCCAGACATATGGATTGCACAATCCCGTCCTTCCTTTATTGCTTTCTTCGCGTGGCAATGTGGCTGGGTATCCATTGTATTACGATGTTGTGACCCTGCGATGAGGCATATTTCACAGTTTCTGCAATACATTGCGCTGTTTCACCATTCTTTAGATTAATCTCACATTTCAGATTATTTGAAGAGCAGGTTCGCTATCCGTGCATATCAGCTACTTTCGTGGCTCAAAAATTTCGCAGATAAGCCTAACTGCTTCAAAGATAGCCACCAATTCTGCCATTGTCGATGAAGATTTGTGCGATAATTTGTACATTCTCTTTTTATGAATTTCGGGTATAAAGACCACACAGGCTGATGCCTCTTCAGTGCATGATCCGTCTGTAAATATCTTAGTTTTGTCATTATGCATTACATGAAGCTGATGAAGTACCATCTGTGCCACTACTAGAGGTGCCATGTCTGCTTCTTCTTTATGCCGTCTATTTCACAGATAAAGTTGAGAAGTCACAGCGTCCAAGGTGGTTTTGAAGCTTTCAATCGTTTAAATTCTGGTACTACTGCTTGAAATGATGATACACTATCCTGTAGTCTCGTTGCCGTCCTTTGTGTTAGAGCACAAAATAATGACTTTCATGTTGCGTGAAAATTCTAAATAAATTTCCAGATGTTTCTTTGGTTCGGAGTACTGTCAAAGGTGGCGGTCGAGCCTCTGCATACACTAAAGCACTAGAAGTAGAGTGTAACAACCCCAGACATACCCTCAAGTTCCTTGCCAATAACAAGTCAAGTCTTCTTTTGGTGGAGGCTAGAAGTCCGTGCAGCAGAGGTAGTGAGTAACTTACGATGGGGCGTATCCAGGCAACATGTAGGGCTAATAACAAACCATTTCATTTGGCCCCGCAGAGATGCCGGAGGATTCGAATGGCATGGTTCACTTTTTGTTCAAGGGACTGCACATGAGGCTACCATGTTAGTCTCTGGTCTAAACTTACTCCCAAGAATTTAGGAGTTTTTACCATTTGAAGAGGCTGGTTTTGCAGAATAATCTGGAAATGTGTGGGT
Source organism: Rhipicephalus annulatus (assembly GCA_013436015.1). Lineage (NCBI taxonomy): Eukaryota > Metazoa > Arthropoda > Arachnida > Ixodida > Ixodidae > Rhipicephalus > Rhipicephalus annulatus. The sequence continues at coordinate 18,153 of WOVY01009358.1, forward strand.
CTTTTTAATGTACACGGTAGTATGGCTGTTTTAGTCAGACTTAGTGCCATACCTCTTTTTCTTAGAAAACGGTCTACATAATCCAATCCTTCTGATAAAGTTTGTTGTGCATTCAAGAACTATGGAACAGACGTCCATATACTTATATCATCAGCATATACTGAACATCTGATGTTAGGTGGAAAAGTATACGAAAGCTGCGCTATGACTTCATTGAAGAGAGTAGGGCTTAGCACGCTGCCCTTTGGCACTGCTTGGTTGACGACATGTTCTGACGTTGGGCCCTACTGCGTAACTACAAAAATCTTCCGGTGCTTCAGGAAGTCAGTGATCCAACGCAGTATTTTGCCCTTGAATTTCTGTAACGCCAGGCATGTAAGAACGTGAACGTCAGTCACTGTGTCGTATGCTCGGTGGACATCAAGGAATACAGCGACAGTGATGTTTCCTTGCGTTCATTGGTTTTCCACATCTGTGACCAAATCCAGAATGCAGTTCGTTGTGAATCTACCTCTTCTGAAGCCAGCTATGCTTTCTGGTATTAGTTTTTTTATGTCTTGCCTCCATTAAATTCGTTCTTTGATTATTTTTTTCATCACTTTTGAAAAACAACTTGTAAAACTAATCGACCTAAACGAGTTCAACTGCATAGGGCTCTTCCCTGGCTTTAGCAACGGTACTATTTTTGATATCTTCCAACCTGCCGGAACTTTTTCTTTTTGGAGAAAGAAGAATTGAATGGAAGAAGCCCGTAGCTTCATTTCGCTCTCTTAATTCAGTTATTATATTGAGTCCGGTATCTTTTTACGGTGTGTGTGGTGAGTGGACTGTTTTCAGAGTGGCAGCTAAACATCGGTGAGTTGAAGTTACCCTACGCATCGCGATCAGAATTGCCCCTTGGCGGGCCCATGCCACATACCTGTCAAAGCCCGAGTATGGGGGACAACAAGATGTCGCTAGCGCCAAATGGAGAACCACTTATCCATCCCGCTCGACTTCAAGTTGCTGTAGGCTCAGCAACGATATAGACGTCCCATACAGAGAACAGCGAGGCCTCGCAGTGTAAGAAGAGGCGTACACAGGAGGAAGAAGAGGTTGAAAACGATGATGCGACATGGACGTACTCCCTCAATGACATTACACAGATGGATACAGAAGCACCCAAGAAAGACGAAGAAGCTTACACGGTGGTCACCCGTCACAAGAGCTGAGCTACGGGGATACCGGTGGTGTTCAGACCAATCGCTGCCGAGGGCTCCTTCTGGAAGGTGAATCTGAATTGCGTGCATCTGAGATAATCTCTGCGATCAATGAGAAAGTGACATCATCAAGAATCAACAGAGGCGGAAGTTTCTGTGTTGGAGTACGGTCTTTGTACTCGGAAAACAAGTTGCTGCTGATGAATGATGAAGAGTCTGGCTGAATTGCCTGTACATGTGATGATACCTGGATCTTTCATGAATAGCAAAGATAAGAGATGTTCCACTTGAATACAGTGATTATGACCTACTGGAATGTCTTAAAGATGTTGGAGTAATCTCAGTCACACGACAAAAAAGATGGGCAAGAAATAAAGATGGTAGTGCCACAATGCAACTAATACGTAATGTAATACTCCAGTTTAAACATGACATGCCATTGCCAAAAAGAGTTGCTCTTGGCTTCACGGTTCACACTGTCGAGGAATACATTGAGCCGGCTGTAAGGTGCTACAACTGCCAGAGATATGGGCATATGGCTGAGACTTGCAGGGGGACCAAGAGATGTAAGGTATGTGCGGGCGCACATGATTACAAAGAATGCACCTCGAAGCGCCAACCTAAGTGCGCCAACTGTGCTGAACCACATCCGGTGTCATTTTCAGGCTGCTCTCGAAACCGTTTAGCACCGGCTGCACAAAGAGAGAGAATTGTAAAAGGGTACCATAACATACAAAGAAGCCAAGCGCCCAATGCGGATATAGCCGAAGATGTTACTGCAGCACAAAGAAATGCAAAACAGTTGCGCCATGACTCTTACTCGGAAGTATTGAAGCGCTCAGCACCAAAACATCGCGTTGGCAAAGAAGTCTGTGACCAAGAACATACTGAAGTAGAACCTTCTGCCGGGCCAGACAGAGCCAAGGAGCTACTGACTACCAAAGGGAAGGGTCACAGCAGCTTGCTAAGGAAAAACTTCTTAAAGAAATGCGATCTCGGCGAAGACAGCCGGAAACGAGCAAGTCATTTTTCCAGTCATCTTTGCGGCTCTTAAAGCAATTCTACGATCTCTGCCACAAGCAGGCTCTTTACCAGAAGTGAAATTGCTGCTAGATGTTGAGCATCTTATCTTGCAGTAATCATGGCTACCGGACTATTTAACTGGTACAAAAGAAGGGCAGTGTTCATGTGGAACTGCAACGGTTTGTAGAGTAAGAGTGGATATTTTCGGAAATTTGGAAATTCGTCGCTAAGCATGGCTTTTAGATTTTGTTTATTTCTGAAACAAGAGTATCAACTAACGTTTGCTTGTCCAATTATGTGGTGTAACAAGCAGAACGTCCTGCTGCAAAAAGCAGAGTGATATGTATGAGATGCGATGTTCCATCGACACTTGTGGCTACTTCAAAAACAGATGCGCCGGAATTCGTTAGATGCAAGGGGAAGTTTGGCAACGTTACTCTAACTGTAGTTAGTGTATACGTGCACCCTCAAGCAAACGTTTCATACGCAGAGTTGGCTGCAGTGTGTAGATATGATCAAGATCCCAGAATTTTATGTGGTGATTTGAACGCACAGCATGCATTGTGGGGTAGTGAGCTTGTAACGTAAGGGGGTCTGCTATAGTAAAGATATCTGAAGACCATGGCTACGCTATACTAAGTGAAGGTTCTTAGACGTTTCTAAAGGAGCATAACTACTGTAGCGCACTAGACATCACTGTGTGCTCCGCTGAATTAGCGGTTGGAGCAGACTGAACTACAGACGCTGATACAAGAGGAAGTGACCACTTTCCAGTATTCATATATCACCCAAAGTTGAAGAAAACGAGAAATAACAGCAACACAAGAATTAAAAGTTGGGCAATCTTTCGAGAACTACAGAGACAAAATCTTGAACCTTGTTCTGACGCAGAAACGTATTAATCGAAGATAAAAATTTACTAAGAAAAGCAACTCGTGCAGTACCTATTTCAGATGGGTATTTGGGTGTTGACACTGAGTATGAGAGGTTTTGGGCAATACGACGCCGATCTGAAAGAAGATATAGCAGGTCGGGTAATTTAGAAGATTTCAAGGCTGCACAGAAAGTACATTCCGCAATGCATAACCAACAGCAGAAGCTTTCAACCAAAAGGTGGCAAGATTTATGTGCCTCACTTTTTCTATTTACCTCGGCGCCTCAACTCTGGAACATAGTACGCGCCCTTCGACAGCCAGTAGTCCACTCAAGACCACTACAGGCTCTAGCGCTGTCTCGAGGAGTTAGCGAACGTGTTATTGCCGAAGAATTTTGTGATCTTATACTGATATATGAAGAGACCGTCCAAATTAGCGAATATAAATCCTCAGCAGAATCAGCTTCGGTGGTTCTAACAAGGTTTTTTGTGGTCAGTTCATTAGATCTGGATGGCTACTTCACACCAGAGAAGCTCCACTATGTGCTGTCTTCAGTAAAACGAACAAGTTGACCAGGAACAGATTGATTTACATACGCTGCGCTTGCTAATTTGTGCGAGAAAGGAAAATTACACTTGTTGGGCATCTGCAATCGTAGTTTGGTTATTACTACTCCAATTTATTGTGAAAGAAAAGAAAAGGCAAGGAATGTAAAGATGAAGTGTGTCTTTATAGCTTGGTACCGTCGTTGTATAAGGAACTGAAGCTCAAGTTTGTGGAGCGATGACAACGCCGCGCCTGACCCTGGCGGGGAGCTCTGGAACACTTGAGGAGAGACGCGGGAGTGGTCGCAGGCGAGTGAGTTTGTTTTGCCGAAACAGGAGCGCGTGCGAAGCGCGCGCAACGCGTTCTTCAGTTTGGCTTGGCGCACTAAAACGAGACCCTTGGCGCACTAAAACGAGACCCTGGCTGTGCGAAGTTGCCTTTCCGCTATGGAAGCAGCGGCCCCACGGAAGCGTTGGTGAGGTCCGAACTGTTGTGTTGTGGGCTGCCACAACAAGGCAGACAACACCAGGGGACGCTCTCCACGTGTAAAGCTGTATCAGTTTCCCCTCCATTCACAGCCGGTGAACACAGCCACGTTCGCGAAAGATAGAGCAAGCAAGACACGAAAGCCAGAAAAAAAAGGCGAGCACTTCAACTAGGCTCACTGTGATTAAACTTAGTTTGCTGCTCCGCGGCGACGACAGCGGATCATGCGTGGCACGGAGGAAATGACTCTAAAGCTTCTCGAACATTTGAAGGCCATGACCGTATACCTTTGGTTTTTATTTATTTTTCAGCTCGCCGCAAACGTTTGCACATGACAGTACACAGCTGCTATTGCTAGATATCACATCAAAACAACAATTATATGGTTTCCATAAATGTAAACACGGCACATCGATAGAGTACGCGGCCTCATGTCGGCAGAATGACACTTGTCTCTAGGCATACGTCGTACACGTTATTATCAGGGAGGACCCAGCAAACGCATTTAGCCGTGACTCAGGCATCCCCTTCTTCCACCGCCTGCTCCAAATCACAAGTTTGACTAACGAGAGAGAGAATAAACATTTATTAATAACAGATGGAAACTGAGCATTTGACTTACAAGCTTCACTCATTTTCTTCGATTCACTTCTCGGAAATGCTTGCCCAGTTCAGAGATCTTTGTGAAGCCGCACTGCAGGCGTTAGATTGTGAGGTCACTCAAACGCAGCGCGTGCTTTCTGCACGAGCACAGAACTGAGCCGCAGCGCATTGGAGTGAAGGGAAAGCGCGCCATCTACATTCCCGTTTTTACTTTTCTACCAAAGATGGCGCTGCCTGTCCGAGTCGCAGCGCTCCCATGCGTTGCTTTGACTTCCTATTCCAACGCGTACCTTGCCCAGCAGAGAGCAGGGGGGTGGACGCTCACTCGTGCGTCCTCATCTCGTGGTGGGGAGCATAGTACGGGTACGTCTTGGGTGGCTTTGGGCTTTCACCGCAACGATTATGTTGTAGTTACCGGGCGTGCAAAGGTCACTGCAATCGTTGCACAGCCTCCGTTTGTGAAAAGGGCGCTCTTTTCAGAGCACAGAGAAGTAACACCTTAGACACATATTCGCGTTCATCTGTACCCGTGAGTACGTTTCGTGCCTCATCAGTGCTGAGAAACGCGGGGCACGTTTCGATCTGCTCGCCATTCTGCGCATGACCTTCCAATTTAATGCTAACGCGTTCATTACTGCGCCTTTGCGTCAAAGTTGTGTCTTTTTTGTGCTATGAAAGATTTTAATTCCTAGCACAAAAAGTAAGTCATGACCACGCCCTCTCTCTAATGTTAGTTCAGGTGACTACCTCCCTCCCACCGCAAAATATGCGACCAGGTCTGGCCCTGGAGCAACGTAGTTGTGTGGTATTATTATAGTAGTGGAACACATGCACAAATGCTTATGTGCTTTCACAAGAAGAAAAAAGGCCCGCGCTCTGACTGCGCGAGAGCCTGTGTCACCGTTGCCAACCTTGTCACACGGCTCTTTTCAGTTGCGACTTCGCTGTGACTTCTCTGGTTAAATAAACCTCATCACAATATTGCCACCATTGATGAACGAGCCACTGTGGCTCATACTCATTTTGGGCTGCGAAGAGGAAGAGAACATTTTTCGTTGCTCGGGTTCGGGAGAATGGTGGACTCTTTAGCAGCAGTATCCCTGGGTGAGCCCACCATCCCAGTTTTGCCAGATACGGCTTACGTAACAGCGCTAAGGTTCCGAAATGCTTACCTGCAATGGGGAAAAGGTAATTTGGGTAAATTCAAAGATTTCGAGCATTTGAGCTATTGCTGGAATAAACAGTGGTGTGCATCTCGCCAGTTAGAGGTCACTTATACCAGATTGCGCAGTGCAGTTCCACAACTAAATTATTACCTTAACAAAGCTCGGCTCAAGGCGTCACCGCTATGCATTTGGTGCAACAAAATTGAAACAATTGAACATTTCTTTTTATTCTGTCATCGTTACTCTTATAAGAGAAAAAGATTTTTAGTAGCCCAATTACAAAAGCTAGGAATACAAGAAAATCTACCAATAATTTTATCACTTGGCGGAATTTCATTTCGTTACTGCCACAAAGATGTGTGCTCCTCTGTGTTTGATTACATCAACGCAACTAAAAGATTACCGTGCTAGCGAACCCCTACCTTTTTAGATCTTCAGTTTATAATTCGTAGTTATGTCTTTCAAAAACAAAAGATGGTTTGACCGCTTGCTCAGCAAACATTTTTGTTTTTTGGTAGTAATATTTTAAGCTAATTTTTCAGATTGGCTTCATTTTCATTTTAGCTTCATTTAAGTAGCCTGCCGCCTGGTTTTTGGCCCATCCCCCTTTGTGGGTAAGCGCCATCCATCAGAGGTCATCATCATCATCATCATCGTCATCATCAATTCCTGGCTGCAGGTCCTGTTTTGCTCGTGACATTACTGGTGGAGGTGCTGGGTACGTGCACTTCGGCTGTTTCGACCATCGTGGAGGCAGCTACATCTCCCAGAGCAAGAAGCAGCCGCGGTCTGTGTGGGTTACCCCTGAATGCGGTCCTTGGCATCGGCACCCAGAAAGATGGCAACATCGATGACAAGCCAAGTGGTCCAAATCATCGATGCCCATGGTTGTCTTCTCGCCCATGTTTTTCATGCGCCACAGCCACCAAAGCCGTTACATAGAGACATCTTCGAGGATGTTGATGACTGGCTCGACCACTTTGATCGGGTTGGCAGTATCAACGAATGGGAGGATGTTAGCAAGCTGCGTCAAGTTTACTTCTACTTGGTTGATTCTGCGAAGACGTGGTACGAGAACCACGAGGGCTCCTTTGCAACCTGGCAAGAGTTTAGCCGTCAGCTCCGTGACTCCTATCGCAACACCGAGAGGAAGGAGAGGGCTGAACAAGCCATATCCTGCAGAAACCAGCGGCCGAACGAACGAGTATCCATGTTTGTTGAGGACATGTTTCGGCTATTCAAGCGCGTGGCCCTCTCATGCCCGAGGAAATGAAGGTGCGGCATTGGATGCGTGGAGTAAAAGAACAGCTTTTCGCTGGGCTCGTGCGCAATCCACCGACGACAGTCACCCAGTTCATCAGTGAGGCGACCACTATGGAACGTACACTGCAGTAGCGGTCGTCACAATACGAACGCCAGACCCCGGCCACCACATGCTCTATCGGCTCTTACAGCGAGAGACAGGCCCTCGCAGACTTCATTCGAAGTATTGTTCGGGATAAACTGAGACAGCTCTAGGCAGTGGGATCCCATCAACCTGTGTCAGCCCTCGCGGATGTAATCAGACAAGAAGTCCGGCAGGCCGCTGCACCCCTGGCTCCAATTGCACCAATGATTCCTGAGGCCACAGTCCTGACATACGCAGCGGCATTGTGATCCCCTGCGCCTCCGGCTACAGATCCTGCTATGCGGCCAAGGTACCAGGCTATGGTGTCATTCCACGCCACTGCTTCGAGCCCGCCTCTCGGCTCAAGGTTTCCGAGCACACCAACCTATCTGCCGTCTACCTCAAGACAAAGTGGTAGCAAGGCAAGCACGTGGCGCCACTCGGATCACTGTGGCGAAGCGGGTCACGTATACAGGAACTGTCAATACCGGTAACTAGGTCTCCGTGGCTTCCATCCTCATGCTCGATGCCCGCACTACGGTGAGTGCCGCCGCGAAATCAAAGCCTATCTCACGGGCCAGCGAACTCCTTCGACCATTCAGCACCACCAGTCGAGATCACCATCGCCTCACCGGTCTACGTCACCCAGTTTGCCCTCATCGTCTTCCGCTCCTTTCAGGATCCGGTCACCAAGTCCACGCAGGGGAAATTAGGAATGGCGATTTCTGGGGGTGAAGTCGCGGCCCGTCGAACTGTAAAAGACCCTACGTCGACGCAACGACCACACGAGGACCATTCCAGTTTTGAAGTGTGCTCTGACAGCAGAAAAAATTGTTTCTTCCGGAATCACGGTCTTCGTCGACAATCATGCTGTCAACGCCCTCGTCGACACCGGTGCAGGCTATTCCGTAATGAGCGCCACACTAGCATCTGAACTGAGGAAGGTTACCACACCATGGCAAGGACCCCAGTTGCGCACAGCAGGTGGCCATCTGGTGATGCCTACTGGTATGTGAACGGCACGCATTTGTATACGTGCGTCAGCACTTGCGGGCTCTTTCCTCGTATTGCTCGTGTGCTCTCAGCCAGTCATACAAGGAATGGACTTCCACGTGAATACGGCGCCGTCATCAACCTCTGTGAATTACTTGTGTCGTTCGAGGATCCTTTTCGCGCTGCAACTGACAGTGCACAATTCCAGAAAAGAGCGCTCCGTGTTACCGACAATTTTCTTACTCTCCCACCTCGAAGCAGCCTCTTTGTCGAAGTAGAATTGGGACAGGACGTATCTGACGCGGTAATTGCAGAGATCAATTTGTCTCTCCTTATTTCACGACAAATCTGTGTTGCCCGAGGAATCATTCAGCCTAGCAATAGGCCTGTTCATCTGCTGGTCACGAACTTCACCGATGAATATCGCCACCTAACGAGACACCCTGCCCTACATATTGTGAAGAACTTGCCGATGCCGATGGTTCGTCCACGTTAGCTTCATTTTCATCGAATGGCCACCCTGACGAGGCCTTCGCGAGCACTATTGACGTAAACGAGAGACTACCTTAGGCTCAACAAAAAAGCCTTTTGCGTTAACTCGGCTCATTTCAAGACTGCTTTGCCACTACGTCAAAGGTTAAACAGACACCACTTGCTCAGCATCGTATCACTACGGAACCCACAAAGAGACCCATCCGAGAACACGCCTATAGGGTGTCGCGAAAAGAGCAAGACGCTATACGTGACCAAGTCCAACAGATGCTTCAGTACGACGTCATCCAGCCATCGACCAGTCGCTGCAGGGCTTCGCCAGTTGTGCTAGTAAAGAAAAAGGACGGCACGTTGCGTTTTTGCGTTGATTACCGTAAACTGAACAAGGTCACCAAAAAAGACGTTTATCCTCTACCCCGGATAGATGACTCGTTGGACTTTATACGCCACGCTAAATATTTTTCCTCCATGGATTTGCGTTGCGGCTACTGGAAAATCGCAGTGGATGAGCGCGACCTCGAAAAGACGGCGTTTATTACTCCCGACGGCCGGTATGAGTTTAAGTGTTGCTTTTCGGTTTATGTTCAGCGCTAGCTAATTTCCAAAGAATGATGAATACGGTTTTCACGGGGCTCAAATGGCGATCATGTCTTGTTTAACTTGATGACGTCGTGGTCTTTGCTGACAGGTTTGAACAACACGTTCAACGCCTTCATGCAGCACTTCAGGCAATCAGAACAGTGACGTTTTCTTTCAAATCCGAGAAATGTCAATTTGAATACGGAGAACTGAAGTTCCTTGGTCACGTTGTGAGCCACGCCGGCATCCGCTCAGATCCGTAGAAAACCCGCGCTGTTGCCATCTTTCCCGTGCCCACAAATAAGCGCGACTTACGCCGATTTCTGGGGCTCTGTGCGTATTACAGGTGTTTGTCAAAAACTTTTCGAAGATTGCTGAACCCCTCAACAAGCTTACAAAATACAGTGTCTCGTTTGTTTGGGGTCCCGATCAGTGCCATGCGTTCGACACCCTCTGAAACCTGCTCCAGGCTCCGCCGGCACTTTGTCATTTTGACGAAGGCGCTGACACGGAACTAGACATTGACGCAAGCAACGTTGGACTAGGAGCGGTATTTGTTCTGTAGCATAATGGCGTAGAGCGCGTTATTGCTTATGCGAGCAGAACGTAATCCAGCGGAGAAAAACTATTCTGCAATCGAAAAGGAATGCCTCGCTGTTGTCTTGGCCATGACAAAGTACCGCCCATACTTGTATGGCCGCACATTCAGGGTAGCTAGCGACCACCATTCGCTTTGTTGGCTCGCAAATCTCAAAGATCCATCAGGTCGCCTAGCACGATGGAGTCTTCGGCTACAAGATTTCGATGTCACCATTGTCCACAAATCTGGGCGGAAAGACACCGACGCCGACTGTGTCTCACATGCACCGGTCGAAATTGCCAACACTGACCTATAAGATGGCGACACTTGTTTTTCTGCCGTATCATCAACCCGCTTGGCTGAGCAACAGCGTCACGACTCGAGCTCATTTCGCTCATTGACTACCTGGAAAGACGCGATTTTCACCCTCAATGAAGCTTTGCACGCTCGCTATCATCCTTTTGTTTCCGCGATGGAGTGCTTTACAAAAAGAACTTTCATTCTACACAAGCTATGTATCTGCTTGTTGCGCCAACAACGCTTCGTGGTGACATTTTACGTGCGTGTCATGATGAGCCATCATCCGGACACCTCGGCTATACGCGCACGCTGCAACGGATTCAACGCTCCCTCCTACTACTGGCCACGTCTCGCGAAGACTGTGAAGCACTACGTTCGCACATGTCGCGACTGTCAGTGACGTAAGATTCCACCTTTACGACCAGTGGGACTGCTGCACCCAATTGGCTCACCAAAGGCGCCCTTTCATCAGATTGGCATGGACTTGCTGGGGTCATTCCCCAGGTCTACGTCTAGAATTCGGTGGATTGTGGTCGCTACCGACTACCTAACACGCTACTGTGATACAATGGCACTTCCAAAAGCAACCACTGCCGATGTCGCCCAACTTTTTGTTAACAGTATCGTCTTACGTCACGGTGCTCCAGCTGTCGTCATAAGTGATCGTGGGACAGCTTTCACCGCAGAGATGCTGCAGTAAGTCTTGCGATTAAGTGGCACGGAACATAGCAACACAACGGCTTACCACCCGCAAGCAAACGGGCTCACTGACCGACTCAATAGGACAATTGTAGACATGCTGTTAATGTATGTGGACATCAATCACAAGAACTGGGACGCCATACTTCCCTACGTAACCTTTGCGTATAACACTGCTGTTCAAGAAAGTACTGGTTTCACACCTCTTTGCTTAGTCCATGGTTGCGAGGTCACGACGATGCTCGACGCCATGCTCCTGTCCGACAACTTAGGAATATACCACACCAATGCCGCCAAATTCGCGCAATCTGCAGAAGAGGCCCGTCAACTTGCTCGTCACCGTATTCAACATCACCAAACTGCAGACGCGCGGCGCTACAATCTTCGTCACCGTGAAGTTATTTTCAAGCCCGGTGATGAAGTCTGGGAGTGCACCCCTATTCGACAACGTGGCTGCTCACAAAAGCTTCTTCGCCGTTACTTCGGCACTTACAAGGTCCTACGATGTCTTAGCGACGTCACATACGAAGTTCTCCCAGAAGGCACATCGAGACGTTCCCGTTTCACCCCGCAAACTGAAGTCGTTCTCGTTTCATGGCTCAAACCACACTTTTCGCGCTGTGAATTGCCAGTGAGTGATTGACTTTATTGGTAACTTCGCGTCTTTTTTGTTTCGTCTTTCCCTTACATTCTTTTCTATTTTTCTTATTTCTCATTTAACTATTGGCTCCAGAACCAACTATGTTATTCCGCCTGAAGCCATTCATTTTGTTGCATGATATTTTTGATCTCATTTTCTTTTTTTGCCTTCATGTGCAGCATCGAGACGATGCTTCGTGGGAGAGGGGGTAATGCCGCCATTGATGTAGGAGCCGCTATGGATTATACTCGTTTAGGGCTGTGAAGATGAAGAGAACATTTTTCGTTGCTCGGGTTCCGGTGAACTACAGGCTGCAGGTCTTGTTTCGCTCGTGACAATATGAAATACTTGATGATGTCGTTCTCATTAATATTGAAAAAACACAATACTGAGACAAACTGCGGTCATTTGCACCGGCCATAAGGCGCTGCCTGAGTCACACTAGCACCTACCCCTCAAGACTCCTTTTAGCGTGACACAACACCAGCTTGCGCCCTGCCGACACCCACAACTTCAATCCAAGCACGGTTGTCTCAATACTGGTAATATGATACTGCTTTGAATTTCTAGCACATGCCATGAACGATCGACTGACGGCCGAAGGAGCAATATAAACAGCTGCTCTGCAGTGAGTATCTCATGTTTTGATTGAGAGTGCCAGAGTAGCAGAAATCAGCTAATCTCGAACGTATGTTCTTGTTCACTTCGCTATTGTTGTATCTGCAGAAAGAAAAAGCATACCAAGAAAAATTGCAGGCATGCCCTCCTCTTTCAAGTTGTTGTTAAAGCTAACATTCTTTTCTTCAGGTAGTTCATTGCTATTAACGATAATTCTAAGGGCTTGTGAAATCCGTCCTTGCGTAAATTTTCTGACGGCTACTTAAAAAACGCTTGATATAAATGTGTGTTTCTTGGAGCTAGAAGACAGTCATATGGCTATGGCTGCCTTCTCAGCCTTCTTTGTATTGTTTTTTTATGACATAGCACGCAATAATACACATGCCGGACGTGTTTATCACGACAGCAGTGTGCGCTTTTCGTTTAGAGTACGAGCTAGCATCTACAAAAAGATTTACCGTTCGTTCCATGTGCTTTGAGCAGTGCTTTTGACTGGTGTTTTTGGCGGTCCGTGTTGATAATGGAGGTCATGTTTTTCAGTATTTGGTTAAAGACGAGCTTAGCTCTCATTGTATAGGGGTGTCATGTTTGACACTATGTTCTGCATGGTACATGATTCCTAATTGACTAATCATATTTCTTCCCCTTTTAGTTTAAGTGAGCCGTTCAAGCGCGGATATCTGCTGAGCTTCGATATTACCTTCAATCATATTGTGTAGTCTTAGCTGAAGAAGTAGATCTGTGCTAGTATACTCCGGTATTATTATCAGTTGTTTTTAAACCTTCCTGATGAGTGTATTTCTTTCGTTAGTTTCAGCATATTGCCAGTTTTGGTATGCTGCTACACAAAATATGTGGCTTATGATGAATGCCTGAATTAGACGAATTACGCGAGCTTCTTCCAGGCCTTGGTGTTTATTCGAGACCCTGCGATTGAGTCTCATTGCATTCATTACTTTGGCATTTATTCTGTGTATAGTCTCGCTGTTGGTGCCCTAAGCTTCGATCACTAATTCCAGTACGCATATTTTGGGGTATATCGCTATAGCTTTGGCCTTCTGTGTATGAATCCTCATTTTCTCCTATTGTTATTCTTTTCCTCTCACTTGAGTGGTCTGCCTCTAATTGCTGACCTGTAGAGAAGAAGCTTAGATTTATCCGGGCAGCATGCGAGTCCTCCGCCTTCCAGGTATCGCTCAACTGTTCCTACTGCTTCTTGGAGTCTGTTATATATAGTTGTCGCTGCCGTCCGTGACCCATAGTTTGATGTCATACGCGTAAAGAGAGTGATATAATACAGTGATGTTCTCTATTACACCGAAATATTCCCATTCAGACACATGAAAATTTCTTATTTCAGAGACTTTTCCCTAAAAACGCTGACAAAATTCCCAGCATATCTTCATGCACAACAGTACTTATTTCCGCCTCCTTCCACACACACACACATACTATAATTACATGTATCTCATGTACTGACGACAATTGAAATCATGAATAGCCCTTCCACATCCACTCAACGAAAGCATGACTTTATTATTCAACAGAGTAGCCAGCCGATCGGAGAACTGACTTGCCTCCCGTTCCTTCCTCCTCCTTCTTAATTTTTACACTGGCAGTAATTGCACATTGTGGGCTTTATGTGATTCATTGATTGATTTATATGTAGGAGTTAACGTACCAAAACCACCATATGATTATAAGAAACGCCGTAGTTGAGGGCTCCGGAATCTTCGACTACCTGGGGTTCTTTAACGCGCACCCGTATCTGAACACACGGGCCTTCAACATTTTTGCCTCCACCGAAAATGCTGCTACCGCAGTCGAGGTTTCATCAATGGTGAACTATAAATCGCTCCGCTTAAGTTCAGAAACAAATATCAAAGACTATGCTTGCGTGGTACATGTGCCAGAACCGAATAAGTTAGATGAAGGCGCACTGTGGCTGATAGTTATCAATAGTCATGAGAGAAGTTAACGATTCTTGAAATTTCCTGAAATATCACTAAGATTCCTTTTTTCTCTTTTGCTCAAAATGACAGTTGAGAATTCTCAAAAAAAGAAAAAAATTCTGCACAGAACATCGCTGATATATTCCTGGGATTTTATCTAGCTCCTTTGGTAGTTCAATCGTGATTAGATTAAAGAGCGTTGGCGATATAACGGAGAATTGTGGAGTGCCTTTGCAGCCCATTTCTTGGTGATCCGTTGTAAGGCCTCGTTAGCTGAGTCTTGTGTACACGAGAAACTTTGTCGCGTAGGTCGATTCACGAGAGAGAGAAAGAGAGAGAGAAACATCTTTACTAAAAACGGTAAAACAGTAAGTTTGCGAGGAATTATATCCTCTCCCCTAGATGGCAGCTAAGAGTTCTTGAGCCCTAGCGGCATCTTCGGCTTGCCTGATAACTTGTAGCTGGTTCTTAATGTTTGAGTTAAGCAGCGTGGTCTCACACTTCTGTGCGTTGAAATATTTGGTGTTTGGACCCTTCACAGGATTAGGACAAGCCCAGATAATGTGTTTGATGTCCACCCGCTGATTGCATAGCTTACACTTGTCGGAGAAGAGATATGAATAGCAATGACTGTAAGCAACTGGGTTTGAGAAGGTGCTTGCTTATAATAGGTGCCATGCTGTCGCCTGATGTTTATTTAATAAAGAATGTGGTGGAGGGTAATGCTGCTTCCCTAATCGGGAGTGTTTAGTATTTTCATTGTATGAGACCATGCACTCTCTCCACACGCGTTTGGTAATTTCGTTGAATTTCTTTTTAGTTCTTTTTTGAGCCAATATAATTTCAATTTATTTGTCTTTAACTGCGTGAAAATAAATGTAACCTTGCACAAAATAGGTACATTCGAAGAAGTTATTTTATTTTCCAGCGTACAGTGATGAGCTAGAAATTGGGTAAAATGAAACCAACCAAAAAAGATTAGTTTGGAGCATAGCTCCTCTAGATGACATATCTTGTACACATTGCGTTGGCCGAATATGTCAATTTCAACATATCGATTTCAATCAGAATACGCAAGCTATCACCCGTGGTTGTATATGTGTGTGATATTTATGCATATTGAAACACCTGTTGCATATGCATGTTGTAACACCTGTTGCATTCTTTGACTAGGTTTGTGCCCTTTTAAGGGCACAAACCTAGTCAAGCTGAATATACGAATTTGTCACTGCACCGCTCATCTGTATTCGAATTGTTGTTAATAAAAATGAACTTTGGTAAGAAATTATATTGTAGTAACCAATGACGCAAATCTATGACGGAAATCAATTTGCGTTTTTCTGTTCCATTTTGGACAATTGGGGACCCTCTCAGCAGAACTCGCTTAGCTGCTGTATTTCATTTTAACCATTAGCAACGGCATTTCATTGAAGCACGCAACATGACAGGTAGCGAGACAGAATACACAAACTAATCTTTCAGCATCTTCTCTATCTGTCCGTACTCTTATGCCTGGCTGCACGTAACGTTTCCCACCAAATGAGCACGAAAACGTGTCCCGATAACCAGAAAAAGGCAGTCAACATGGTCGCAAGCAATTAGCTCGCTGCATGTCTAGATTTTCATCAAAACATCGTGATGACTGGTGGTTTGTCGATTATCCAAACACGTGAAAAGTAATATACAGGGTATGATATAGGTATTTCAGCACTGGGGGCACTCCTGCGGTAATACAGGATGGAGAGAGAAAATATGAACCCTAAACTTCCTAATTCATGAGGGAGCGCGGCACAGCACTTTTGGGTCGAAAGGGGAGCGAAAGAAAACAGGGCGAAAGTCACCTTCTCAAGAAATGAGTACTCGCCGCCACGCATATTCTTAGGCAGGGTCAACAAGTGCTCGGTGACAGTGCGAATCGAACCAAGTACCTCCTAGATTGTAGTTGAATGCTGTAACCGCTCCTCCACTGCGGCAAGGCTTCAGATGAGAGCTTGACACTGCAGCGTTTACCCTATTGCTAAAATATCCCCAATGCTTCGACTGACGCAAAATGCACAATGTCCGGTAAAACTTGTCAAAAAGAGAAAAAATGATTAGAATACGTTCACCAGAGGTTACTAGAAGGTAGAAACCACTAAATGTGGCTGTATAATTGTGCACTATTTATCTTGTACATATCTGTCATGATGTTGGGTTAGCTGGCTCTAACGTACGCTACCTTCCCAAATTTTTCCAAATATAAATAACAAATCAGATTATATAGGCGTAAGACAACGCTAATCAGCTATTCCGAACTTACTGCCACCGTTGGGACTTTCGATAGAAGAATACTAAGTTTCTTTTTATTATCTTCATTTAGGGAAGAGTTGCCTCAATAACTCACAACTCTCTTAATCAGCATTGATTCTCACACCTTAAGACATTCACAGTTCATCTCGCTTTCTGTGTGGCTGTCACTCTCATAATACGCGTAGTCCTCTCTTAATGCTCTTCAAGCATTCAACGCTGCTTTGCGGAGACTTTGCCTAAAGTCTGCTGTGCTATAAAACTGTCTTTCATATCTATCCCTTCAGACTTTCGCAGAGACAAAACAAGAGCCTCTCTCTCTTTTTTTTGTCCCTTTCGCACGTGTGGTAAGGATTTCTGACTTCCTGACTCGTATACACGTCCGCTGCTTTGTTTGCTCACTCAAACAGCGCTGGAGAAAATAACTGCACGGGGTTTTCTCAAAAGCATTAGCACTGAAACACCTCCCGACGAGTCTTCCTCGTTTTACGTAGACTCATATCTCAGCGTAAGCGTACGCACGTTCTCGCATTTCGGCTTTATCAAAATGCCGCGGAACATAGAGCCGACCTTCTCCAAGCCTTGCGAGATCTCCGAACAGGTCCAGCTGCGTTTTTAACCGAGATGAAGTCTCCCCATAGCAAACTGGCACAAAATGACGAAACGCTCCGTGCTATCACTGAAAGACTCTGAAAAATTGAGATAAACTGCGCATCCTTCCTTTCCCTTAAGAAAGAAATTAAGGAAGTACAGGCAATCGTGACGCAGAACTCGCGTGAATGTGCTAGTCTTACAGCTAGAGTAGATGATTTTAAGGATCGCTCCCGCATATCCGATCTTGTATTCTTTGGTCTGAAGCACAGCGCTAATGAAACGTGGGCTCAGTCAGAACAATTAGCAATTGACGTATGCAGTGAAAACTTTCGCGTTCCGATAGCACCAAAAGATATTGAAAGGGCTCACAGAATAGGTCGTTTCCGCCCTGCCAAGACCAGACCCATAATCGTACGCTTTGCAAGCTGGAAAGACAAAAATTGTGTACTATCATGCTCCAAAAACCTCCGAGGCTGTCCATACAGCATCAGCGAAGATTTTTCGCCGGGCACATGCCTCACACGAAAAAAATTGGCTGAGTTTGCCAAAGCAAAAAAAAAATAAACCGACAAAACTTCGTTACAACAAGCTAGTCATCGATGGCGTCACGTACGTGTACGACGAAATCTCGGAAAGCGCCATCCCGCGACCATCATAGCTAACACCAAGTTCACGCCACGATCTGCAGTGTTGCGAGCACGTTTAGAAATCACGGCGGTCATGCACTTCTTACGTTCTGCTGCTAACCCTTTTCCCGTTCAACTAATTTACACCAATGTAAGAAGTCTCATACCTAAACGAGACCAATTACTGCACATAATGGAAACTACCGAATGTGATTTCGTCGTTTTAACCGAAACTTGGTTGAATGAGTCAATTTCTGATGCTGAGTTGGCGCTTCAATTCCCTGGTTTTGATGTCTTTCGTTGCAACAGCATCGGTAGGCGGGGAGGTGGTGTGCTCATAGCGGCTCACAGCAGGTTGTTATGTTATGGTAAAGAAATTTCCAGTAACTTAGAAATACTGTTTGTATCCTGCAAAGCACTTTATCCCCCGGCCATTATCGCTGTGCTACCGCCCACCTGACACAGACCGGTCGTTCGTTGCTGAATATTATGACGTTTTAAATTCACATTGTGGCTCTTATCCAATATCCCAAATTTAGTACTTCGAGACTTCAACTTTCCCAGAATATCCTGGTCTGATTTGTCGTTAACTTTGTCCAAATGTAGCACAGAAAGTGATTTCCTTAATTCCAGCCTAACATTCGGACTTTCACGGCTCGTTTACGTCCCTACGAGAGAAACTGCTGAGTCAACAAGTAGCCCGACCTTTTTCTGACATCGCACCCAGAAACTGTTTTATCCATCTCGTACCTGGCTGGGCTATGTGACCACGCTATAATAAATGCTACACTACAGTTTCACTCCCCAAGATCGAAGAGCGTAAAGAAAAAAACTAACACTTTAGGATAAAGGCAACTACGTGGCCATTAACTAGGAGCTCACAGCATTCTATAGCTGGTTTTGTGGAGACTTTTCACAACGCCTAGTCGAAACAAACTTGTGTCTTTTCAAAAATAAACTGCACAAACTCATTCGTTCTTACATCCCCACCGTAATGGTAACAGAGCGACCAGACACCATGATTTAGTGTGACACTAAAGGGCCTAAAAAACAAAAGGAAGCGGCATTACCGGTCTGGTAATTTATCAAACACATTGCAAGCGTGGGAAAAGTACCGCGCCACTGAAAAACTGTTCGACTCAGTGCCCCGAAATCCAAGCGCAACTTGTTTGCTTCAACGTTCCCGAACATGCTAAACACTAACCCCTAGCATTTCTATAAATTTATCAACCCAAGCGCATCTAAAATGTTATCGCTCTGTGACGAAAATGATCAACCAATTTCACTACATAATACCACGTGCGTGCTGAACAGCGCTTTTTTCTCGGTATTCACCGAAGAGCCTGATAGCGAATTGCCCTACTTGTCCCCAACTGAATATCCGGTAATGCAGTTAATCACCTTTGAGGCTGCTGGTATAACTGCCTCAATTGACAGCCTAAGGATGACATTATCAGCTGGCATAGATGGCATCAACACCAAGATACTAAAAAGTACAAAGCAAATCTCACTAACGAGTGTGTGCTCCAAATTAATGGAGCACATTCTTCATTCACATATTGCGAAGTTTCTTAGCTCTGTTAATTTCTTTCATCCCAGTCAGCATGGCTTCCAGAAGAGCCTTTCCTGTGACACTCAACTGACTCTCTTCATTAATGACATCAGTTCTAGCCTTGATACTAACACTCCCGTTGACGCACTATTTTTGAACTTTGAGAAAGCTTTTGATAAAGTACTTCATAACCGCCTATTCCTGAAGCTGTCTTGCCTATACCTTCATTATCTTGTTTTTCGCCGGATACGTAATTTTCTGTGTAACCGTCAGCAGTTTGTCTACGTTAACGAACGCTCCTCTTCACTCACACCTGTTACATCAGGGGTTCCTCAGGGAACGGTCCTCGGACCCCTGCTCTTTCTCATATACATTAACGATCTTCCAACTAACATTTCTTCCGGGATACGATTGTTTGCAGACGACTGCGTGCTATATCACCCTGTTAGCAATAATAACATTGTTTTATCCCTACAATCCGACCTCAGTCAAATTGAAGATTGGAGCCGCAAGTGGTTTATGTCATTAAACGCATCAAAAACCTCCCTTCGCACTTTTCATCGAAAGAAGTCATACCCGGCTCGCGATTATATCATAGGTTGTGTTTTAATATCCCCTGTTAACACCTACAAGTACTTAGGAAATAACCTCACGTCTGACCTATCATGGCACACCCACATAACCAGCATAACAAATTCTGCTAATAGCGTTCTTGGTTTCCTGTGGCGTAATATTCGTTTAGCACCCTCTTCAGTCAAACTTCTAACGTATTGGTGCTTAGTGAGGCCGAAGCTCGAATATGCATGCGCCCTGTGGGACCCATACAAACATGATCACATCACCATGCTTGAATCAGTAAAGAATCGTGCTGTACGTTTCATTTTTTTGGACTATTCCTACAACTCTAGCTCATCGAAACTCAAATCCCAAGCCAACCTTCCCAGCCTTGTATCACGCCGTCGAGTCGCCCGCCTTTCTCCCTTTCTTAAGTTCTTACACAAGTCGTTCTAAGCCGATCTCATTGCTCCCGCACACCGCCACTCAATCCGGACCAACCACGAAAAGACCGTATATCCCCCTCAAGCCCGCACTTTCTCCCGTGCCTCCTCATTCTTTCAATCAGACGTCAGGGGACTGGAATGAGCTTCCCACCAAGGCAGTGCTTCACTCCGACCAAGGCATATTCGAACGCATCATAGAAGAGCTGTTTTTGTAGATATGCCCACCCCTCATGTAAAACCCCTTCTTTTTGCGGCCTTTCAAGTATCACAAATAAATAAAAAATAAATAAATAATTAAATAAATAAATAAATCTGCGGAATTGTGCTCGCAATACTATTTGATTACTGCTGTTCTATATTTCTGTAGAATTTGTCCACAGGCACAAAAGCCGATCCTGTGTCTTGTAATATGAATATTGTAAGAAAGGCAACCTTTTACGTCTAGCTACAAAACATCCTTACGTTCACCGCTATGCTGTGCTCGATTACACCATAGGTGTTGAGTAACAGCGCAGCTTCATTAAAATGTAAGGTAACTGGTCACGCAAAACAGGGGAAGACATTTGGGGCACAATTGTATGCATTAATTTCTGGGTGGTTTCATTGATGTGGTGCACCTGGAGTGTTGTTCACTTGTACTAGGCGAGATAGTGCGTGTATTGTTGATTGAGGCCATCGAACACTTGAACTTTAGCTTCAGTGATTGATGAAATAGAAGCTCTTGGCTTTGCACAGCATTCCCAGACGTATATTACAACGCAGCATCGCGTAAGCGTTGTAGCAGACGCCCGCGGAACTGAACTTGAGATGCAGCAAATCAATGGCTATCATCCTATACTCCCGATGCTAGACGCTTAAGTGCTACCTTGATATTATCGGCATACACTTCTTTCTTTTCTTGTCGTTTAATCGGCTATATTGTGTCCTCGTCACCCTCCTAAGTGCCGTATATGTTAAATTTGTACCCGCGCTATCGTAATCCTTCGAGATAAGAGAGTTTTTGGCTAAGAAAATGCGTAGCCACACGAAAGCTTTGTGAATACGGCCCCTGATGAAATTGTAGGCTCACTAACCCATTTTTGAGCTCAATTGGTGGCTGAGAATTTTTTCATGAGCGGTACAGACAATTGTTTTCTTGAGAACTAGACCGGATATGGCCCCTGTGTATATGGTGGGGTAGTCTGTGATTCGTGTTCAATCGGTAGCACGGCGTCTTGTGTGGCCCGGCGTCTTGTGTGGCTAGGTGACGACGGAAGCCTATCATCATGTATGCGCCGTATTCACCATTCTCAAGATAGTTGTTGGCTTGATCTAAGAATGCATGCTCTGTTAGTTTTGCTACGCACGGCGGAAATGATGTGGGTCGGAGATTTAGTTTGTTGATTGGCTTTCCAGGTTTTGTTAGAAGGATTGTCCTAATCTCTTTCCACGCGTCGGGTATTGCCCCTTCTGTCCAACATTTGTTCACATATCTGGTTAGAAATTTAATGTATTCATTGTCCACATTACGTAATGTTCGGTTGGTGACTCCAACGGGTCCCTGTGCTGATTTTACTTTTAATTTGCGGAGCTCCGCTCTAATCTATGCTGCCTCAAAATTTTGGTCTATTTTAGGTTTTGTGTTTTTATGCTGTAGTGGTGGCAATCAGGGGATGTAGATGTTTGTAGATCTGTTATTAGCTGTTTCTCGTTTCTCGCGTATTCACGTGTGAGACGACGGATAGTGTGCCTATGTTCAAGTTCAGTGTTGGTAGGATCTAATGAAAATATTAGCAACTTTCCCGTTCTTGATGTTCCATTATGACTGTTCATGTCCTTACAAATCTCCGCCCATTCCTGCTCACACAGCTGCTTGCAGTGACTTTTAATATCTTTCTTGAGCTGTGCTAATTTTCTCGGAGTGTTCTGTTGTGTTTTTGCCTCCAGAATTTGTGTTACCACGCTTGTTTAGTTAGTAAAAGATGGGTTATTGTGTTATCAATTCGCTCCGCTGGGATATCTGTCTCTACGTCTTGTGTGGTTTTCCTGGTGGTGTCTATTATGCTTTCGCACCGTTGCTAGGTATCGTTTCTCTTATCTCCCGAAATTTATCCCAGTTCACTAGACGTCTCTTATTACGCATGGCTGTAATACGGTTGCTATTGGTGAATGGTACGTGCGTTTCGTGTATTCGATGTTCATTGCCTGAATCATCGAATGTGTTGTGCCATGTAGCCTCCGGGGCCTTCTCGGTTATTGTAAGATCCGGTGTTGTGTCTCGTTGGGTGCTTGTAGCTATGCGTGTGCGTGCATGCGGGTCTGCTATCTGAGTAAGATGTTCGTCTTGAATGCTCGGCCGCAATCGTTTACCTTTAAAGGTGTTGAAACCATATCCCAATGCCTGTGTGGGGCATTCAAGTTCCCTGCTATGATGAATGGGGCGCTGCCGGGTAATATCACGGCCTGCCTAAATAGTGAGTGAAATGGCTGTCTCTGATTGGACGGAGTGCTATATATGTTAATAATGAGTGTGCTGTTGCCTTTCGCTTCCCAATATAGAAGTTATGCCAAGATATACTTGAATCCACACTCTAGATTATGGGTTCTTAAAATAATCTCTCTCCGTAATAGTGGGGTGAGAGCCTTATTTCCTTCTTCGCACTCGCAAAATTACTGACTGGTGTCTTGGTAGTGTGACGAGTCCATCTCTTTCTTGAAGTAAAATAAGATCTGGCTCGTTACCTTGTGGAGTGTACTGTTGAATGACAAATATCTTAGCCCTGAATCCTTTATGGTTCGATTGCAATATGCGGCGTTTTTTTACCACGCCTCACCATCGCCATTCGTAATTTGTGTGGGGCGCGTGAAAATAGCTGGGTGGATGAGGGGGGTTGATGGTTTCGTGGTAGTTGCCTGCCAAAGATATGGTGCCTGCGGTTGTTGGTGACCGTTGGCGATTGCACCCACAAAGTCTGGGGCTGCTTGCGCGTTGCGTCCTCGTTCCAGCGTTTCTACTCTGGATGCTAGTACACTCTAAGGCAAAATTACCCAAAAAAGCAGTAACGGAGCCCCATAGGTACGCGCAATTAGCGGATACACAGTTGAGGGGCATCCACAGAGGGAAGCGTGGCGCGCAAAATCAAGGGATGAACCGCCCGGGCATTGCAGGCAGCGCGAAAAGAGTCGCCAAGGTTACCAGACCTCCCTCCCATTCTCTGCTGGCTGAGTCTTCTCCGTATTTTGCCGGTGACGGTTTGCGATGCGTCGCTCGACGAAGACCGCCTGGATTCGAGGATCTAAGAATTACGACGTGGTGCTTGTGTGTGCGCTTGGATGAGCGTGGGCTGCTGCTTTTGCGTTCGCTGCACCCATGAAGTCTGGAGCAAGTCTCGACACGTCACCGCGCCGCGCTGTGTATCTCTGGCTTCAAGATAGTCACGACCAACACACGACAGCAACAGTTGGAAAGACCAATATGGCGGCTGAGAAAACAACAGGCCTATCGGATATATACAACAGCCCGACTCAGGGCAGAAACCAGCGCTGGATTCCAAGGCAAGTAGATTATCATTTTTATTCTACTCGTCGCGTGTGCAAAACGGATCGCGCTTGCCGGTAACGGGCTCGGTCTTGTTGTATATCTCACGCACGAAATGCATCGCAAAAGTCGGCTTCGGCG
This sequence comes from Rhipicephalus annulatus, assembly GCA_013436015.1. Classification (NCBI taxonomy): domain Eukaryota; kingdom Metazoa; phylum Arthropoda; class Arachnida; order Ixodida; family Ixodidae; genus Rhipicephalus; species Rhipicephalus annulatus. Next base: position 42,008 of record WOVY01009358.1, read on the forward strand.
TCTGCAGTTCGCCTATGCTTTGCGACCACCTGGAAATTGGCCGCCGTTGCCGTCGGCCTTCCGTATGCTCACTCGTCGAGTGCTCGCCTATTTTCGCCGCTGCGATGAGCTCCGGGCTGACGATATTGGGCTGAGACCTCGTCGCTGTGTTGGGAGTCGTCGAAAATACGTTGCGGATTTGCGTAAAGAGTTGGTTGTAGTATGTCGCGCACTGTAAGTGCACCAGCACGGGCTGGCGGGCTTTTGCTAGCGTCGGAACTCACTGAAAATTGGTCGCCATTACAGTTAGCTTTCCCGTCCATCGGTCGCAAACAGCTCGGCGCCATCTGTTGGCCGCGGCGGCGGACTCTCATTTGCACCCTGCACTCGATCGAGTTGGTGGAAAAGGGCCGCATTACCGTCGATTTCTTCAGCGCTAGCTCCAAACCAGCTCGGCGCTGTTTGTGGCGGCGGCTGGGCGTACGCTCGCTCTGCTGTTCGAAGTTCGCTGGCGGCAGACTCTCCGCGTGCAGACACGATGGTTCGCGGAGTTATGGCTGTGGCCGTTATGACCATTATGACCGCTCCGAAGCTGTTGCGCTACGGCGATCGAAATGAGTCTTTGACGATGTGTGACATCACGGTGAAATTATCAGCGTGTCATATCTCATGTATGTTTTCATTTTACCTTGCACGTATTTCTCATATGCATTTGTATTCATCCTCTGTCACGTGTGACTCACTATTTTACATACTTATAGTGCAGCCGTGGAGACACACCGTGCTGAAGACTGTGTCGGTGGCGTCTGCGATGCCTGTTCAGAGCAGCTTCATAAGTACTGCGCGAAAAGTGAAGGTAAAGCTGTTTGTTTGTCATATATTAACGCTTCTTTTTATATAACGTGCAAGTACTTGTCATATGCGTGCATCATCATCAGCTGTCACGTGTGTCTAACTATTTTTACTATATTATTGCACCTGCATTCGTGGGAACACTACAGGCAGAAGGCTGGGTGCGCTTGCGTCTGCAATGCCTGTCATCTGTCACTTCCGTCGAAGGAGATCTCCAAGCAGCGAACAAAATTGGACAACAAGACTGGACTTGTAAACTTCATTATGAATTCACTTAAAAGAATGGAGAAACTTTATGTGTATGTAAAAAAATAAAAAAAAATTTGAAGTCTCACTTTCGTCTTCCGCTGTTGCCGTGACTGCGAAAGCAGTTAAACATAGGTGGCTAAGTAGTTTTTCGCGTGTTCTTTTCTTCGCAATTTGTTGCTCACTGCCAAGAAAAACAGGCGAACAATTGTATTAGGCCTGGCAGAAAATAAGCAAAAAAAAACAATGTGTGAACTGTGGACAAAAAGTCCATCCGATCGGAGTATTTGAGTGGATCAACCGTTCGTCTGGCAAGGTGCAACCTTGAGGACTAATGGTTGGCCGGTAATGTGTAATTGTGGGGATTAACAGTAGCTCTATAACGTACAAATGTGTGGACCAAATGTTAGTCTTTTGAGGTGAATTGAGGGACTAATGGTTACTCACTAAGGTGTAAATGTGAGGACTAAGTGTTAGTTCCTTGAGTAGGTCTGTGTGGACTAACTGTTAGACCCGGTGCCGTTAGTCCCTAAAGGGAATAATGGTTGTGGCAGCCCCATTAGTCCCCAAAAGGAAGAACTACACACCTTTTACCTTAGAGTGTACCTTGAGATCAACAGACGTCTTAGCATTGGTATTCAAGGTCAAGTGGAACGTGGTTAATAACTGCTCTACTTTTTGTCTCAATGTTATGTAACATTGATTGTGTCTATATGTTTTTTTGTTTAGTGCTTAGGGGTTTTGTAGTTTTCTACGTTTTGACCTTTCGTTTTAACGGAGGGGTAGTTACCCCCATGCGATCGTCGGCTATGGGTGTCTTCTCCTGCGTTACAGTATTAGTTATTTTTATTAGATCAGTATTATTACTAGACCTTCTGGGTTTTGCGCATTCGCGTTTCATAGTGAGGAGTTCTATTTGAGCTTGCATCAGTTGTATCATTTGTATTATTCATCTGTTTTCATCTTTAAGCCAATTTAGCTCTTGACTGTTGCTGTTATTGCTAGCGTTGTTATTTTTAACCTCCTGAGCTTTCTACGGTCGCTAGCCGCGTACTTTATCCGCCCAGCTCACCTTGTTTGTTGGTCCCTTATACGCCGATCCCGATGTGGAACTGTGTTGGGAGCTTGCAGGGCCTTGAACCGGACCGGGGTATTGTTTGTTGTCGTTTTCCGGGCCACGATGTCGAGCGCTCTCGTCGACATCTTCTTCTTGACTATAAATTTGCGTTCGATGTTTTCGCTGTGTGGCCCATTGTCTCTGTTTTACAATGTAAAGTTTTTTGAACTTGGCCGTGCAGCTTTAATCGGCTGTAGCGTGGTCTTTTCTGCAGATATGACATTGAGGGTCACATCTTTGCTCGTATTTGGGGTTGTGAATGCCACAATGAGCACAACGTTTATTTTAGGGGTTGGGGCACACGTCACTACTATGTCCCAGTCTGTTGCACTGCTAGTAAAGTCAATTAGCTTGCGGTGTTGTGTGCATGGTATTATGAATTCACCATAGCACACACTAGAGGATATCTTGTTTCCACTGCAGAGCACAATCACTGTTGTGGTACTCCCCCGGTGTTTAGCCGTGATGCTGCAGTGGTTTCTTTCAGTGACAAGGGCCGCCCTAATGCTAACAGGTTTCTTCCAGAGGGATTCTTTTCATGATACCCTTGGCTGTATCTTCTGTTGCTGTTTCGTACGCTGCTACTTCATAGTTTTGCTTCGTATAAGTATTTTCTTGATTTTTTTGTACTGGTCTGCTCGTTCGGGGTCCAAGGTGCTTACCACCATGATCGTCTGCGTCTTGCTGGGCATATTACGTCGAAGCGCCGGACTTCTGGGCTGTAGCCGCGGCTTCATCTATGCCTCTGGTTATATCCGTTGGGCGGAGTTCACCTACGCGTAAGTCTCCTCTGGGTTGGACGACAATTTCGTAGTTTCAAACCACTAGCTTGGGCATTCTGCTTCCTTTTTCGATATGGTTCATCCGCCTTTCCTGCGTTTTGCCTAGCGTGTTACCAAAGCCAGGTTCCACCTTGTTATAAGCACCACGTCAGCCGTCAGCGTACCTAGCCGATCCATGTCCGGAATTTGAGGATGTCCGTATTGTACGGTGCACCAGCCTTCTTCACTCTCGGTAGTGGCTGGCGATCCTTCACCATCGTTTTGTACAATCATCGTCCTCGAATTGGCATTGGTGTCGCTCGTCGCCTGACCAAGTGGTCGATTCCATTGGGCTTACAGTGTCGGCTCTCTGAGGGAACCAGCCCGCTTCGCTGCGCACAACAGCGTCTCGTGTGGTGTGCACCATTAAATGGTCGTAAAAGGCGAAAAAAAAGTTGGCGCACTTTATATTTGGTATCCTGAGAATCTAGATGACGAGGTGAATCATGTGATATCACCAAGAGAAATTTACGAGGTGACTTTCACCGTGAAATTATTCATGAAATCAAGAGCCAAGGGGAAGCGCGTCTGCAGTCGTCGGTGCTCCTGAAGTGAAATGAACTTTCTATTGTATATTTCTTTAGAGTTCGCGATAGCTTTCGTCTACTACGGCACGACTACCGCATTTTACGACACCTGTAGGAGGCACACCCACATTGCCTATCAACTGGCAAAGACGCCGCCCTAGCTTTAAAAAATTAGAAAATAAAATTGCCATATGCCATGTACTGTGGGATTCGATGACATGCGAAGTGCGAATTAGGAAGGCAGACATAATGGTTTAAAGTAAGCACAGCGTTACGAGGTGGACGTGAATTATGCCGTACATAACTTTCATATCATGATCGATAATCATGTTTCGACTTGTCGACTATCTTCATCGTCTATTCACGTCATCTGATACCAAATTTGGTATATGTGCAGCTAGCGAAACGGCCGTGCTCGCGCTGTAAGCGTAGCATGTAGTCACGTTTTACATGGTACGCATATCATGATTATCATCTTTCGACGTGACATTTACCGCCGTCGTTCATCACCGTCACGTAATAATAAATTTGGTATATCTAAAGCTAGCGAAACAGCCGCGAGCCCGCTATGAGCGTAGCATGTAGTCATGTTTTCCATGACACGCAAGTCATGACTATGGCTATGACGTGCAATTTACCTTCGTGGTCTGTTCGCACGACGAAATGCCCAATTTTATATATGTGAAGATAGCAAAAGAGCTTTGAGCGCATCTTGAGCATGGCATGTTGTCATGTTCTCACGTGAAACACATGTACTGATTATCAGGTCTGCGCCAGTCATATACCTTCGTGATCTATTAACGTCACGTAACACCAAACTTGACAAATTTCAAACTAGCGAAACGACCACGAGTGCACCGTGAGCTTACTTTAGTCATGTTTGACATGGCATGCATGCCATAATTTGCATGTTAGGTTCCGTCACTTATGTTGGTCATGCAGTCAGGTCATACTATACCACGTTTGCAATATGTCATGTTAACGAAACCACCACAACAGAAGCAAGACCAATATTGCATATTGTGATATTCAAAATATACCTGTCATTATTTTCACCTTATGACTAGTCTCGTATACCTGTCATACAGTCATGTTATGCAATACCAGTTTCGGTATTGGAGGACTCATAGTTGGACTAGTTGGTGATACATTATGGGCAGTACCAGCCCACAAAGTCACGGGACGAAGAGAACAGACAGCGTTTGTTTGTGTCTCTTCTCTTCGTCCCGTGAGTTTGTGCTCTGGTACTGCCCATTCTGTATAGATACCCAATATCAAAACGGCCAAGAAAGCTAAAAGTCGTAGGCAGCTAGATAGATAGATACGCTCAAAGGCACCGAATATTGCAAAGAAATGCTTCGAAATTAAGAGCTAAGTGCTAGGGAAAGGTGCACCCGCACCCCTTGCGGCGCGGAGACGCGTTCTTATTCAGCCGCCGCATGCAAACCTCCTCTGTTCCTAACACTGCGAAGTTGGTTTTAGCTCACTATAACTTGGATGTAGCTCTGGGCTACCCCCTGCGCTTGCTCCACGAATAATGACAGGTGGTCAAAGAGAAGACACGACGCCGTCTGCATATCCTTTTGGTTGTTTAGTAGTCAATAACTTGAGTGTACATATCGACAGACAACAGAAGCTGCCTGTCGCTTGTACCTTAGAGGCACATTTCCCAGATGTGCCTATTATACTTTGGGGCCCCATTCTGATGTAGCTACATGGCGTCGCATGGTGCCCAGGACATACGCGTGTGAGTTCAAACGAGGAAGCGAACTGCGTAGCTCGCGGACATACTGGCTGAGAGGCAGGACCTTCCTCAGAGAACCTAACAAACTACTATAAAAACACATGACTGGTAGAAGATATTGAAATACTAACGCCTTACAATACTTAAATACGCCCCTTTGCTTCCCAATGAAGTAGCCTGCAAACCAGGGGCTGGCGGCGCCTTCAAATGAACACATACCCTCACATATCAATACTACATGCGATTTTTTCTCAAGTATACACAAAAGTCCCTGGTGTAGTGTTTGTACAGCGACAGTACACACCTCACTTACAGATATACACATCGACCATCCAATGCAGTATCTAGGCTGTTACATTCAGGACAAACACTTACAACGTGGTCTCCAGAGGCAAGTTTGTCCGAGCTGGCACTGGGGAGTCAACTGCTGACCCTGCACCAGGCCTGGAGGCGTGTTTCCGTATGATATCCCAGGAGATGTATGAAAAAAAACACGGCGCCACCTTTAGCTGAAGGTAATCACTTGATCTAAAAGTACTTCCGGTCTTTTTTATTGTTTTTTTCTTTTCATGCAAGATGGCGGCGTGCATAGACGTTAGCATAACGCTAGTTTTGCATTACGCCGTTGAAGCTTGTCAAATCAATTCAACGTAGAAATCACGCCGAAACGTGTGGGCTTTGCGCTAACAGTGTCGCTGAAACAAGTTGTGTTCTTACGCCGCTGGTGTGCTGACGTTTTTTTCTTACGCGTTCTTTGGGCTGCTGGCCGGCGAAGAAGACGAGCGGCTTGAACTATTCCGGAGGTCAGCTGTTTTAAAGTAAGTAGGTCCTAACATTTGTGAAATTTGCGCTGTGGTGGTTTGGTTTCCATGCGTAAACTAAGACGAGATCAACTTGCTTCAATGTTAGTTGTTTTGTGACGGTGTGCTCTTTTTCGCTACGCCGCGCGTTCGCCCAAGCGTCCTTTGCCATCTTATTTTGCTTTATATCACGCGACGCACTGCCAGCTTGCGCGCTGTTAACGCCCACAGGGCTCATGAAACTCATGTAGTAGAGTAGATCGATTGGAGCCTAGGCGTTTCCCAGATGCAACTTCGCATTGAAAAAGACACTGAATTGCGCAGAGCGTCGGCCTTACCACATTAAAAAGTAGTCGGCTCAGTTTTCCCTCCCAGAATGATGGGTATTCTAACGTTCAAAACTGTTTTGCGCTGTTTTAAAAAAAAAATGAAATATGAACCAGAAATTGGTACTTGAAGCTTGATGCATATCTCTGTCATGTGGAATAAAACATGCAGTTCAAGTAGTAGTGTCCACTGATGTTCATGAAACCTGAATATTTAAAGAATTGTGTTGTGAAACAAAAAAAAACGTGGCTTCTGAATTCAGAAACATGGTTGCGCACTACATACGCACGTGGTATTTGAAGACACAGTTATTGGAAAAATTGTACGCAATTTTTGTTGTCACTGAACATAGATTACACAAAAGTGTTGTTGATATAAATATCGACAATTATGAACTGCAAAAAATTCGCTTTGCAAGAAAAAGCAGGAGCAATAAATTTTTGAAATCACACACAGTACGAAAACAGACAGAAGAAAGACAACCGAGTTCACTCGTTAAAAATAATATGCTTTATATTTCATGCACTTCTGAAAATAAAGTAATTTATGAGTCACTGCAGACTTATGTCTCCTTTTGTATTTGTCTTTTCGTTCCATTTATCAATTGACTGTGTTTCAAAACCAACAAGTCTACTGAGGCATACTTTTCTTCTTCTTCTGGCACGACACACTTGGGACATAAGCTAGTAGTGGGTATTCCGCTCTGGTAAAGAGAGGAAGTAGTTGTAACTTTGGCGGAGATGCAATATTAAACTGCGCTGTGTTTTCGGAACCGGGTTTCAGAGTGCTATATTTATTGGTGACCCGGACTACGAACGCGACCTTCCATGGAGCAGCGTGAGCATCTCGACAGCCTCAGCCGTGGTACCACTGCCACTGCACCCGGCCATGTACCCTCTTCGGGTGTTGTTGGAGGTACAGCTACCATGACGCTACCACAGCTGTGGCTTGCCGATACCTCCTTATGGTTCATTCAAGTCGAGAACAAATTCTGCATTCATCGCATCACGTCAGAAGTTCGCAAGCATGAGCTCCTCGTTGAAACGTTGCCGCCACAGGCAATGGCCGAAATACGTGACATCCTCATGGGCCCGCCTGGTGATACTCCATATAAGACAGTCAAACAGGCTCTTCACCACCGATTCGTTCCGCCTAAGCATCGGCGCATTCAGACTTCTGTGCAACGAAGAGCTCAGGGACCACCATCCCACACAATTTCTTTGTCACCTGCAGCACCTGCTTGTAGACCAGCCGGACGGCTTGGAAACATCCATACCACGTGAGTTGTTTCCACAGCGTCGTCCACCTACCATGCGAATGGCTCTTGTCCCAGCTCAAGATAAGCCGCTGTCGGAGCTGGCAGAAATGGCTGATGACATGATGGAGGTTGCTCCGGCAGTACAAAATGATGCCCACACCTCTCCGATTTCCGAAGCAGATTCCCTTCGAGAAACGGTAAACCATCTCGCAGCTGAAGTCGCCAACTTGCGTCTGCAATTGCTGAGCATTCGCAACTTAAATGACCAGCCTCGTCCACACCGACCATCTCTCAAGTCGGCTGCTCCACAACGGCCCCTCCACCAGCTCGAGCACTGCTTCTTACCTCAGGACACATGCTATTATCACCGGCGTTTTCATACCGCGCATCGCAGATGTGTGCCACCTTGCTCATGGCGCATGGGAAACGCTCCGGCCGATCGTCAATAACAGCGGCGAGCGATCAAGGCCAAGCATCAAGCCGCCTCTTCCACATCATCGACATAATCACAGGTCTGCGCTTGCAGGTGAACACTGGAGCAGAAGTCAGCATAATTCCAGCGCCCAAAACTGACCGGCGTCTTCGCGAGAAGTCAACTCCTTTAAAAGCGATCAATTATTCGGTCATTGCAACTTGCAGACGGAAGTCTGTGACCCTTGATCTCGGTCTTAAGAGGAAACTGCAGTGGTTATTTTGGATAGCAGACGTACGCTACGCATTCTTGGGCGCCAATTTCTTAAGGCATTTCCATCTGCTCGTGGATATGAAGCGCCGTTGCCTGGTGGATAGCTGTACTGGCTTATCGGTCAATGGTTTTTTGTCACGCGCTACGGCCCTAAACCCCACTTTTGTGAAACTGCCCACGTCATCATGTAGAGCTCTGCTCAACGAGTTTCCAGAGATTACAAAGCAGTCTTCCATAAATAAGACCCCCCAGCACACTGTGACTCACTGCATCGTTACCACAGGCTCACCGGTTCAATGCCGCCCTCGCCGTCTTGGCCCTGATAAACATCGAATTGCTCGCAACGAGTATGAGCATATGTTACAGTTGCAAATCATTCGTCCGTCATCAAACTCGTGGTCGTCAGCGCTACACATGGTTCCCAAGAAGAACAAAGAATGGCGGCCCTGTGGTGATTATTGAGCTCTCAATGCGGTCATTGTTCCAGATCGATACCCGATACCTATTATTCAGGACTGTACTGCTTTTTTAACCGGCACAACTGTATACTCGAAGATTGATCTTGTGAAGGCTTATCACCAGATCCCCGTTGAACCTTCTGACATTCCTAAAACTCCAAGAATTACCCCAATTGGGCTCTATGAGTATTTACGAATACCCCTCAGTTTGACAAACGCAGCTCACACATTGCAGCATTCTATAGACGAAGTCACAAGAGGTTTGCTGTTTTGTTTCGCCTATATCGACAATCTTCTCCTTGCCAGCAAGGACGCTGAAACGCACAAGGCACATCTACGTCAGCTTTTCACTCGACTGTGTGATTACGACCTTGTCATCAATGTAGAAAAGTGTTAGTTTGGAGTCTCGAAGATAGCATTCCTCGGACATCAGATCACTAAAGATTGCATCACTCCTCTACCTGACAAGGTTCAAGCTATCCTCGAGTACCCACCTCCCACGTCCATACGCAGTCTACGAGGTTTTCTCGGACTCGTCAATTTTTATCGCCGCATCATGCCTACATGCTCTACACTGCTGCAGCCTCTGGAAGCACTACTCTCGACTTCGCAAGCCGAGTCAGCCGCACTTCCTTGGGACACGGTCGCGGATCAAGCTTTTGCCGCCGTTAGGACCAAGCTTGTCCAGGCCACCCTTCTGCACCACCCTTCACCAACTGCTCCCACTAGCCTCATGGTGGACGCTTCTTCAGAAGCAGTTGGGGCCGTTCTTAATCAATAGATCAATGGTGCATGGGCTCCAATTTCCTTCTTTTCCTGCAAGTTACGCGACACTGAGAGCCGATATTGTACTTTTGGACAGGAGATCCTCGCGGCCTACCTTGCGGGGAAGCGTTTCAGGTACTTCCTTTAAGGGCGACAATTTGTAATACTTACCGACCACAAGCCCCTTGTTTCGGCTTTACGTTCCTGCAGTGCCACGCACACTCCTAGAGAACTTCGACAGTTTGCTTTTGCTTTCATTGCCTTATTCACCACATACATAAGTTATGTAAAAGGCAGCTTTAACAGTGCAGCGAATGCTCTGAGTCGTATTACCATCAATGCCACGACAGGCACCGCTGACTTTTCATTGTCCTCGCTCGTGGAGGCACGGGCATTAGACGATGAGCTTCCACGACTTCGATCTTCTACTTCCCTCCGACTGGAACAAGTCAACTTTCCCGACGACGACGTTACGCTCTGGTGCGATGTTTCACACAACTGCGCTCGTATCTATGTTCCTTCACAGCTTCGTCGTGCGGTTTTTGCACCCTCCACTCCTTCTGTCATCCAGGCGTAAGAGCTACGCAACATCTGGTTACTCAACGCTATGTCTGGCTGCGCGTACGCACTAACATTCGTGACTGGGTTTGCACTTGCAGAGCATGTCAGCGTATCAAGGTGCAATGGCACAACAAGTCTCCATGGGGAAAATTCTCTTCTCCTTGATGCTCGTTTCGACACCACTCATTTGGACATTGTCGGGCATTACATCTATGTCGGCGAAATACGTTTTTGCTTACGTGTATTGACAGGTACACTAGGAGACCTGAAGCATCTCCAATGCCTGACATCACGGCAGAAACAGTTGCTCGTACCTTTTTTGCTACCTAGATTAGCCGTTTCGGTGTACCATCAACGGTGACTACTGATCGAGGCAGACAGTTTGAGTCAGCGCTTTTCACCTCTGTCACATCTCTACTGGGTTGTGCGCGTATTCGCACAACTGCGTATCATCCAGCATCAAATGTCTTAGTGGATAGACTCCACCATCATCTAAAAGCAGCACTCGCCTCCCAGCCCCACGCCGAAGATTGGGAATCACACCTGCCCATCGTGCTTCTCGGCCTGCGTTCAACACTTCGGCCAGAAATTGCTTGCTCTGTAGCCGAGATGGTTTATGGCTGCACACTCCGTTTGCCTGGTGACCTCGTCAGCCCCGTTACTACGCAGAGTATTTCGAATCCATCTTCTTTCGTCAGGCGTCTGCGGATCTTCATGCAAAACGTGCGCCCATCACCAACTTCAGCTCACACTAAGAACGACGTTTTTCTGCCAGCAAACCTACACACATCTTCACACGTTTTTGTTCGTGTCGATGCGTCTCGCCATGCTCTTCAGCCTCGCTATGACGGTCCTTTCCCAGTCATCAAGCGTTCTGAATACCATTTTACAATCCTGCGTAATGGGCATGAAGACAGAGTCAGCATTGAAAGGATCAAGCCGGCACCCATTCTGACAAGCTCCGTGTGATCATTTTTTTTCTTCAAGTGACCACGGCCACTTGTCTGCAGGGGGGCCTATCTGTGGCACACTTTTCTTCTTCTGGCACGACACACTTGGGACATAAGCTAGTAGTGGGTATTAAGCTTAGGTAAAAAAAGGAAGTAGTTGGAACAAAGGCGCAGATGCATTATTGGAGCCCTTAAGAGATAACTTTTGGTAAACACTTGTTCTCAACACTGTAGATGCAACTAGGATATAATTTGACATTATATATCCCAAGAATGCAAAAAATTTACCATATCGGTATTTAAATGGCATTTTGGAAGATCATTTGGCCAATCTAGAAACATCCATTGTGATAGCGACTGATGCTTCGGTTTATGAAGGGAAAGCTGGTGTAGGAATCGTATAATCCTCTCTAGATTGGGCTTTCTCACTTCGATTACCCGACTTCACACCTATTTACCAAGCAGAACTACTGGCTATCGTCCTTGCATTGCGTAAAGTGCCGCAAGATCTATCAGCGATGATTGTTCTAACAGACTGTCTCTCGGTGTGTACTGCCTTGAACTCACCAACTTTTTCGCGAACCTTAGAAACATTCTACTCGCTCATTTCTACACATGCGCGACTCGCCCGACTAGTTTGGGTACCAGGCCATAGAGGTTTAGCTCTGAATGACCATGCAGATGCACTAGCTGTATCTTCCCTTGATTGTCCTGTTTTACCTATTTTGCCTACTTTGGAATATATCACAGCAGCACGCTTTGAAAAACGCACAATGGCCAATTACTTTGAAAAATCCTATTTGTTTGTATCAGACTTCCCACAGATAAAGTTCCCTTGGAAGAAAAAGTGGTGCTCATCAAGAAAGGAAGAAATAGTGATTACCAGGCTGCGTTGTCGAGTCCCCTCATTGAACATTTACCTTCACAGGCCAGGTCTGGCACAGTCGCCTTTGTGCCTTTATTGTAATGAGAGGGAGTCTTTGGAGCACTTGTTTTTGTCATGCCGAAAATTCAAAACTGAAAGGAAAAATCTACTGGAAGAACCCCTACGAAAGTTGGGCTTAAACTTGACACTTCCGGTGACTCTTTCATTTGGCGCAGTCGCATTTGGATTCAGCCACTTGAGCGTTTTTACCGCTGTTACAAATTTCTTACGAGAGTCTAAAAGAATGGAATGCTAAAAATCAGTAACTCCAGTTGTTTTATGTATATGTTTTTTTCTTTTTTGTATGTTTAATATGTTTTCTTTTTAACGTTTTTTTAGAAATTTAACGCATTTTATTATTACCTATATTACCTAAATATTCCGACCCTCTCTTTCAAGAAGTGAATTGACTTAAAAAGCAAGGCGCCGTTCCATTCATGGCCTATCCCCCTAGGTGGGTTGCGCCAAGGTGTTGAGGAACCAACCAACCAACCAGCATTATTAAACCGCGCTGTGTTTTCGGAACCGCGTTTCAGAGTGCTGTACTACAAACACGTTACCTACAAGTAGGATTACTCGACTGTGACATGTTTCGAAAAAAGTGACTTTGTGAAAGAATAGTACTTCACAATGCATGTTATCTAAGAGAGATATAACGTCATGATCACAATAAACTGACGCTTCTGGTCTCAAATAAACATACGATCCAGCAGCCGACCTTAGATGATCTTTTACTGGAAGTGGGAATAAACCACCACAAAATGTGAAGCAGTGTTGAATTTTGGAGCGAATTGCGTGTTATAATATTTTGCACAGATGGCATGAAATTGTCCCTGAAAGCCATTCACAGAAAATTATGAGCTCCTATTCTGCGCTCAAGCATCACCGTGGTGTTTCTAGAGGCTAAAACACTCAGCTGCTAACCCGCAGGTTCCGGAATCGAATGCTGGCGGGGGCGGCTGCATTGTCGATGGAGGCGAAAATGCCATAGGCACGTGCGCCAAAATTTGGGGGCACGGTAAAGAACCCCAGGTGGTCAAAATATCCAGAGCCATCCACTAGGGCGCCTTTTATGATCATATGGTTGTTTTGGCACTTTAAACCCCACATAATAACCAATCAATACCTGTTCTAAACAAGCATATTCCTTCGTCCAGTTCAACCTAATGCACTGTTCACGTCACGTAGCTTTTTTCACCGTTCATCCACAGCTTAGTTAGTTTTAATCTTTCTCCTAGTAATTTTTAATGATATCATGGGATTCAGTAAGCATGAACTCCCCCTATAATTAGTTTATCAACACTAGTATTGCCATAGAGGCACCGCTAGGCCTATGATACCGCTTGGTGAGCACAAACTTGAGCCTGAATATCTGTAAATTTTAATGATTGGTTTGTTTTTTAGTTATCTCGTACACACTGCCGGTCTTGAACAGGAGTGAATTTAAAAAAATGTAAAAATCACTGAAAGATGCGAATACATCTGAAAAAAACTGTATACGGAACCTTAGTGCTGCATGTGATAGCACTCGGCGCTACAAACGGCAAAGTAATTGTTGAGTTAAATAGCTAGTTCATCAAAAGCAAGCAAAGGAATACAATTGTGCAGCTGGTTTATCATAAACATGGTAAGAAGATATGAGCAGATAAATCACATTAAGGAGTGTGAGATTGCGTGCAAAAATAATATATACAGCATCTTAGTGTCCTTGCGTATGACGAGTAAAGAAAAAAAGAATTACGACTAGTTTAACAAACAGAAAAGAATTATCGTATATTGAAAATGCACGAAATGTGTACAGAAGGCCATAAACCAATTATTATGAACAATTTAGTGCTCTCAACAGAAGCGAACTAGCCTGGCATAGAACTAACTCAACATGCGGATCCTTTCAACATGGGCACTGCTGCAGATGGACATCTTGTGTGCCGATATTTGCTAACCTTCATTGCACAAAAGGCCCCAATTCGCTACTTCTGTACTGGTGAAAAGCAAAATTTCTGATGTGCTCGTAGCTCTGTTTCTAATCTACTTCAACTATCTACGGCAACCAACGTAACTCTGAATTCAGGCGTGTTGGTGACTAAAATTTCTATAGGGTTAGGCAGGATCTGCAGTACAACATAATTCACTTTTCTTGCTTGTCTTTAAAAATGAAATTACGAACCTTCACATGCACTCTAAGGCAAAAGGGTGTTGAAATATGTGTGTTTCGTCCTTTTGGGGATAATTTCGTCCTTTTGGGGACTAAGTACGCAATAACGTGGTTGCGGGGTTGTAAAACGACTATTCATTCGAAGAACGCGCCGTTCAACTACTTATTTACAAGTCGCACAGTCAAGACTGACACGACATTCCTTTCCAAATAGCAATTGCGCCTTGATTCTACAGTGACGAACGGCTTCCGGACACCGAATTACGGGCAGATATTAGCAAGAGGGCAAAGTTTTTTGACGCATCTACATCTTAACTTTGAAAAATCTCAAGTTAACTGTAGGAGCCGCCACAAATTGTCAGCTGTTGCTGTGGATAGTCTTTTTTTTCCCTTTAAAAGTCGTTTCTAGCACTTGTTCCTGGTCAACAAGTACAGAGGATTTACATGAAGTGTAAATCCTCTGTACTTGTTGACCAGGAACAAGTGTTGACCACGCACACGTGCGATTTTTGAGTATTTTTTTTCGCGCAAACTACGATGTAGCAGTACACATGCGGCGTGCTAGATTACATATTTGCAGTTATATCGATACCTGCAATTAAGAAACCGCCAAATAAATCACTATTGCAATCCACTGAAAAAGTATGCCAGTATGTTAGTTCACTAACGCGCACCAAATTGCCAACTCAAAATTGCGTGTTCTCACGTACGAGTCAGAGAAGTACCGGCTCCTGCGCTCAGAAGGAAGCTTTCTGTGACAGCCTACGTTGCTGAAAGCACGACACATCGATCGTCGCCGCTCCTTGCGCGTGTTCTGCGCACACTGATAAATGATCGATTTAGGCTCAGGGATGTTTAAACTGTGCTTTACAGTGATTCTTGCACCTTAAAATTGTGCCTACCTAAAGTAAAAAGCGCCGTCAGCAGGTACACCGACGCGGGCGGAACGATAGGCCTCGCTGGGACAGAGTTCTGGGTAAGGCTGCTTTTGAAGCAGCTGAGTTGCGATGCTTGAAGTTTCTGCATTCAAGCTTCGAAAATTTTCTAACTGTTACCTAAACCGTGCCTGAAGCACGTGGCAGGTCAATCAATGCCAGATATGCATTTACGAAGTGGCGATGGCGAGCGACAGCCGTTTTTCTGGCCTCCGTTGGCAGTAAACAGCGGGCGTGCCAGTGTACAGATACATGCAGTTATATCAATACCAACAATTAAAAAAATTGCCCGCAGCTTCCCTCGGGGGAACACTGAGGAGGATGCGGAGCATATAATTGTTTAACGGGGTGTTAAAGTGCGACTTACTTGGGTCGATGGCTAAATTGGTTAACGTGGTTGTGAAATGGGGTGTTAAATTGCGACTTACTTGGGTCGATGGCTAAATTGGTTAACGTGGTTGTAGGAAGGGGTGTTAAATGAGTGAACACGTACACACGTATGCGAAAGGGCGGCGCTGGTCGAAGGGACGTCGATCATTGTGTTTGTGGATTCGTTGGCATTCATTTCACGGCGACTTCGGACGTCGACACGCCGTACAAACCAACGGACGAGCGGCAACTGAGCGAGCGAGCGCCGACCTTGAGTATATATACAGCGCGACGGCGCATGCGCTGTCAGCTGTCGAATGTTCTCGAAGGAGAAGCGCGCGCGCGGCACAGATGGCGACGGCGCGACGGCGCATGCACGCGCGTCAGCTGTCGAATGTTCGAGAAGCGGTGCGGACGGCGCGGACGGCGCACTACAAGGCGCGAGTATAAGATGCTTCCGCATCTAAAACACCCATAGAAATACCAATGCAGTGCGCTGAAAACGTATGTAAGGGAGTCAGTTCACGAAGGCCTACTAAATTACCAACTGAAAATTGCCTGCTGTTACATATTCGTCGGAGAAGTACCGGCTAAGTGCGGCCGGCAGCTTTCGGTGACAGCCTGCGCAGCTGAAAGCGCGACGTTCGCTCCTTGTGCGAACATTGACACAAGACAAAATAGTTGATTAAGGTTCGTGGATGTTTAAAGTATACTTTACAGTTCTTCCAACACTTTAGAGTTGTGTGTACACGAAGCAAGAAGCGCCGGTAACATATATGCCAACGTGGCTGGCACGACAGGTTTAATGCTCGCTGGGACGGGCACAGGGTAAGACCGTTTACGTGGGCTTGGTATCTGTTAGGGTAGCATCTTTCCCTGCCGTCAAATCAAGCGTTTTATATTCAACGACACCGAAACAAACCACGGCACACGCTACAAGAACATGAACGCTGCAGCTGCGCTGGTATAAACAGTGCGTGCTCCAGTATTCACCAGCGTTTCCAGTGAAAATTCCAGCGCTTCCAGCGTTTCACAGTGCACACCAGCATCACAGCGGCTGAGCCAGCGCCCCTACCAGTGCGACACAGCTTCTTTCCAGTGCGCCCAGCGAAGTGCCAGTGATCGCAAGCATGTACCAGCGACTCCAGCGTGTACCAGTGCCAAAAACTTACTGGCATCACGCTGTTTTTGCAATAGGGCTGTTTTTCTGCGCAGTGAGCAACAAAATGCGCAGAAAATAAAACGCGAAAAAGCAGTTAGCTACCTATGTGTAACTGCTTTCGCAGTCATGGCCACAACAAAAGAAAAAAGTGAGATATAGAAATCTTTAATTTTTGTATATACACATTAAGTTTCTCCATTCTGCTAAGCGAATTCTTGGTGAAGTGACCAAGCCTAGTCTCGTTGTCACATCTTGTTCACTGCTTGGGGAGCTCCTCCAACGGAAGCGATAGATGACAGGCATTGAAGACGCCAGCGCACGCAGCCGTCTGCTTGTTGTGTTCGCACGGCTGCACGTACAATAATATAGTAAAGTTAGTTAGGCACACGTCACAGAAGATGAAGATGGACGCATACGACAAGTACGTGCATGTTAATATAAAAACAAGTACTAAATTTGACACACAAACAACTTTACCTTCACAACTCACACAGTCTTTCTGAAGCTGCTCTGACGAAAGAGATGGATGACAGGCATCGCAGACGCCAGCGCACACAGTCTTCTGTACAGTGTGTGCCCACGGCTGCACAATTAATGCGAAATTAGTCAGTCGCACGTTACAGAGGATGAATACAAATGCACATGAAAAATACGTGTAAGGTGAAATGAAAACATACGTGAGATATGACATGCTATTAATATCACCGTAATTTCACACATCGTCAAAGAATCATTTCGTTTCCCGAAGCGCGACAGCTTAGGAGCGGCGGCCGCAGCCACAACTCCGCGAACCACCGTGTCGCTAACAAGTCGGCGATTCCTATGCAAGCGACGTCGCTCAGCTCGAGCAAGCGAACGCGAGACCAAACATGGCGCTGCACGTGGAGTGTCTGCGGCCAGCGGACTTCGAACACCAGAGCGTGTCTACGCTTGGCCACCGCCACGAACAGCGCCGAGCTAGTTTAGAGCTAGCGCCGAAGAAATCGACGGTAATGCCGCCCTCTTTCACAAATTCGAGCGAGTGCAGCGCGCAAACGCGAGTCCGTCGCCGCGGTCAACAGATGGCGCCGAGCTGCTTGCGACCGAATGACGCGAAAGCCAGCTGTAATGGCGACCGATCTTCAGTGAGTTCCGACGCTCGCGAAAGCCCCACCAGCCTGTGCTGGTGCACTCAGAGCACGTGAAATACTCCCCACTTAGCGACGAGGTCTCAGCCCAATATCGTCAGACCGGGGTTCATCGCGGCGGCAACGACAGGCGAGCACTCGATGAGCGAGCGTACGGGAGGCCGATGGCAATGGCAGCCTATTTCCAGGCGGTCGCAAACCACAGGCGAACTGCAGACGCCGAAGCTGGCCTTCGCGATGCATTTCTTGCGTGAGATATACAACACGACTGAGCCCCCTGCCGGCAAGCGCGATCCGTATCGCACACGCGACAAGTAGAGTAGAACAAAAAATGATAACCTGCTAGCCTTAGAATCCAGCGCTGTTTTCTACCCTGAGTCTGATTGAAGTATATATCCGATAGGCCTGTTGTCTTCTCGGCCACCATACTGGCCTTCCCAACGGTTGCTGTCGTGTGTCGGTCGTGACTATCTTAGATCGCCGAATCCAGGCGGCCGTGGTCGAGCACTGTGAGCGTGATGCAACGTGAACCGTCGCCAGCAAAATACGGGGATATATTGAGCCAGCACAGGAGGAGAAGGAGGAGTGGTCACTTTGGCAACACTTTTCGCGCAGCCTGCAATCCTCGGGCGGTTCATCCCTTTGGAGCGTGTTTGTAGACTAAGCCCTGTATTCACAAACGCTCCTTGACTCGACTTTCACCCTTCACTTGACAAACTTGAGCACTGTGCCGCCGCTTGGCTGAAAATGACGCTGCGCTACTCAAGAATCGCAGCAGAATATGGCTGATATGCAGTGACTTGTCGTGATTAGAGACGGTACTCCCATCTCCTCTATCAAGTGAAGATGGAGCGTTGAGTGAAGGGACGTTTTAAAATACGGGGGTAAGTGGTTTCGCGCGGCACGTTTCCCTCTCTATTTGATCCTCAACGGTCTATCCGTTCATCGCGCGCCCCTATTGGTGTCCGTTACTCCTTTTCGGGTTGTAGCGAAACGTCGGGGTTGTTCAAGTTAGACGCATCGGACGACCAGGGAGACGAATAAGCGTGGGTGAAACTCCGCGGAGGCAATCGATGAGACGTCAAGACGATGATTTCGGGGAGCACTCATTGGGGGTTTATTTAGCTAACACAACTTATATTTACAAAATGCACTGGGTCACAAAGACAAAACATAGAAAATGGTGGCATACCCCTCGGCCTGCATGGCCTGGTCTCCGGTGGTGAGATCCGCCGTTTACCCCGACTCCGCTCGCTCACTTTTCAAGTTCAAACATCCTCTTTTTAACCCTTGGTCGCACAAAGAGTCTTCACAAAAACCAATCACATGTTGGGACTCACAACATCACAACCAATCACAGAAACACTTTCATAAAAGGCACTACATTTGTAAACACGTCGTCACCGAAGGAAACACGGAAAGGGAGAGAGGTTCTCCGCACGTGACACTCTCTCCCATGCCAGGCCGTGCTGTCCAACATTACTCGTGCCGGCCCCATGCTCGAGACCCGTAAGTTCTTTCGTTAATTGTTGCTTCCTAGAAGCGTCCTTAAGAGCGATGGGTACATTATTGCTTACCAGGTGTACATGCGACAGCGAGGCGCCCCGACATCCTAACAAGAGCGCGGGGGAATATGGTCGTTTACCGGCCGCCACTATGTCTCGGTCAGGCTAAGTAGTCGCGTCCCCATGTCATTCTCAATGACACGCGTGCCTGTTAACAATGGCTTAGACTCAGACGGTGGCGCCGGACCTGCCTCTCGCTAGACGCTTTTCCGAGTAAGCTTTCCCCTTCTAATCCCGAACGGGGTGACCTTGACTGCTCCCTTTGTAAGCCGTAAATGCAGCGTGTAGGGGCCTGTCCCAGGCTGGAAAACGCGATTTACCCCACATTCCATTAAAGTCAAAAGCCGAAGCTCTGTAATGGCCAGAGAGACAAACCCAAAGGTTGAAGAGTACAAGGAAAGACTTAAAAAAGAAGCAGAGGAGTTGGTTTTGCACAAATTTCCTGAGAAGATACTGGAGCTGGAAACCTTGCTCTCGCGACACCTCCCCCCTACGAAAAAGAGTGCCCCACTCGTTTTATCTGCAAAACACGACAATAAATAGACTAATTATACAAAGAGGTTTTGCATTCAACAAGTGTGTGAGATGCTTATTTAAAGACACTTATGCATGTGTATAACAGGTGAGAGGCTTTAAAAAATTACATAAAAACAACAGATGAAAAACAAAACAAAATCATTGGACACAGAAATATATGGGTTCACTCATCGGTACTGCAATACAATTCAGTGTCCGTTTCGTAAGCACTGACATTCTGTTGTGCGTTGTTATTACTTGAAAATGTCTTCCAGTCCGAGTAAAGTTCAGTGTCCGTGTCGTAGCTTTCGCACTGCTGTACTGGAACACTGGTCTGTGTCCCGCGCACACAATGTTGCAAACGGAGTTCCTGACCCACTCGCGAACCGCACTCGCGCACATCACCATTGGAGCCGCACTCGCGCACAACACTTCGATGCAATTCGTGGTCATCTCTCCTGGCACTTCCCTCGCGCACATCACCACCGAGATCGCGCACCTCATGATTATCATCAGACTCATCGTCCGCGTCGTCGGCATCGGAGCCCAATCGAACGTGGCAGGGCTTTAAACGCGCCACATTCACAACGTCACGTTTTTTCCCAGTTTGGTCTACCACCTCCCAGTTGTTCTCGGCTACCTGGCGCACAAGACGGAAAGGTCCGTGATATTTGTGAAGAAGCTTCGTCGTCTTCCCTTTCGCCCGGGAGGGAGTCCACAAGTACACCAAGTCGCCCTGATGATAAACAACACTTCGTCGCCTAGCATCATAGCTGTGCTTGTTCTTCTCCTGCTGACGCTTCTCCCGTTCATTTACTATTTTTCGAGCCTGCCGCAGCCTGCGGGCCACTTTCATTGCATCCAGGGTGTAGTCTAATCCGCGTTGCGCGCCCGACCCTACATCCACCGGTAGTGTCGGTTCATGTCCGTGAAGAAGAAAGAAGGGAGTGAATCCAGTCGTCTCGTGGGTGGAAGAATTGTATGCAAAAAGAACGTACGGTAGGAATTCATCCCAGTCGCGGTGGTGTGAGGAAACGTACATGCTGAGCATGTCAGCCAACGTGCGGTTAAAACGCTCGCACAAGCCGTTGGCCTGTGGGTGGTATGCTGTTGTGGTGGCATGCTCGCTACCCACGAGCCGGAATATTTCTTCGGTCAAGTTGGCGACAAAGTGCTGCCCACGATCGCTTATTACTTTCTCCGGGGCACCATGACGTAGGACGATTTGTTCAACGAAAGCTCTTGCTGCTTCTGCGGCAGTGGCCGCTGGACACGCGACAGCCTCGACCCATTTCGTATGGTAGTCTGTAATCACGACGATGTAGCGGTTCCCTGCTTTAGATTTAGTGAAAGGCCCAATGAAGTCCATGCCCACCTGCTGAAAAGGTCGACCTGCAGGTGGGATCGGTTGGAGGAAACCGACCGGCCTCCCCGGTGGTTGCTTTCGTGTCTGGCAGTCGGGGCAGGAGAGAACGTACTTGCTTACGTACGAGAACATCTTCGGCCAGAAATATCGGCAACGAACTTTCTCCCATGTGCGCTTGACACCTAAGTGGCCTGCCGTGGTGGCGTCATGGCAGTACCTTAAAATCTCAGATCTCAAGCACTTGGGGACAACGAGCGCCGCACGATCCTCCTGAAACCCTTTCGCCCTTCGATACAATACACCATCGATCAACCGAAAGCTCCGTGCCGTTCTTTTAGTTTTCCTGACAACGGGCGCATCCGGGTGCTCGAGGTGCTGCATAATTTCTTTCATCCATGGGTCTGCCCTCTGCTTTTTTCCAACATCCACCTGATCCAGAACCAGCAACGGTAAGGGGTTTTCTTCGCTTACAGGCGCGGGATCATGAGGAAGGCGGGAAAGCGTGTCGGCATTTCCATTCTTGAGGCCAGGGCGGTGTCGCAACGTTTCTGTACCGTTGGCTCGTGTGGGGACTGTGAAAAGCTGACCTTCCGACAATGTGCCGATGGGGCGGCCGGGCTGGCCCCCTAGGCCCGGCCGTTCTCGTTTGCCGAAGGATTAGGCTGCACATTTTGATTACCTTGGAGCTCAGCCTCATCGTTCCTGTCATCTCGGAACCGCTGCCAGCACTGTTGTGCTATGTGACCTATGCGGCGGCAAATCTGGCATCGGGGACGCCCGTCATTGGCACGGGAAGTTCTCTGAGGCCAAGGCATTGGGGGGCGACGCACCTCGTCTTCGATG
This sequence comes from Rhipicephalus annulatus, assembly GCA_013436015.1. NCBI lineage: Eukaryota > Metazoa > Arthropoda > Arachnida > Ixodida > Ixodidae > Rhipicephalus > Rhipicephalus annulatus. The sequence continues at coordinate 64,061 of WOVY01009358.1, forward strand.
CTTTTTAGCCGGTCAGACAGCAGGGCAACCGAGTCCGCAATCGTTTTCAGGTGTCTCTCGCGGTCGGCAGCCACCCGCGGGCAGCGCGATTCGGCCGCGGCGCAGGTGGCGACACACGTAGGAGAAGGGTGCCCTGTCGATGCGGCGGGTGCGAACTCTACGGGATGCGCGATGTTTTGCATCCACGACTGCGATCCGGCGGAATACTGGATGTCAATTGGTTGTAGCCCCGAGACACGGCTCATCAAAGCTGCCAGATTTATGCGTTGCAAAATTTGGAGGAATGCGGTGCAGCTCTCCGGGTTTGCGATTATCATTTTCTCCAGAACATCCGGACGTAAACCGCGTATAAGGTGCCGCAACCGATCATCTTCCGTCATAGACGGGTTCACTCTTGCACACAGCTGTACGACGTCATAGTAGTACTGCTCGGGGGTTTCGGACGGCAATTGAGTGCGGTTTTGTAGCCTCAAATAGGCAATCTCGACTGAGTGGCGACTCGTAAAGGACGTTTTTAGTAGCGTCGCCCATTCTTCCCATGTATTAGGGGCACCGGTTAGAATTTGAGTGGTGTGCCACTTTTTCGCATCTCCGTCTAAAGCCAGATATAGATATTTCACCTTCGTGGCTTGGTCCCAATTATTAAGCGACGCTACATGTTCGTAGCAAAGTAGCCACTCGGAAATAGATTCCTCCGGCGCGCCTCTAAAGACTGGTGGTCCGACGAATGGTTTAACTTGGGGGGTAGACATAGCAGAGAAGAAGGTAGGGGGTTCCGTCATAGTAGAGCGGTCAGAGGTAGGTTCCTGATATTTGTTGTTGACTCGGGGCATAATTTCAGAGCGGGACTATCGTTACCCCGCACCTCCACCACTTTGTAGCGAAACGTCGGGGTTGTTCAAGTTAGACGCATCGGACGACCAGGGAGACGAATAAGCGTGGGTGAAACTCCGCGGAGGCAATCGATGAGACGTCAAGACGATGATTTCGGGGAGCACTCATTGGGGGTTTATTTAGCTAACACAACTTATATTTACAAAATGCACTGGGTCACAAAGACAAAACATAGAAAATGGTGGCATACCCCTCGGCCTGCATGGCCTGGTCTCCGGTGGTGAGATCCGCCGTTTACCCCGACTCCGCTCGCTCACTTTTCAAGTTCAAACATCCTCTTTTTAACCCTTGGTCGCACAAAGAGTCTTCACAAAAACCAATCACATGTTGGGACTCACAACATCACAACCAATCACAGAAACACTTTCATAAAAGGCACTACATTTGTAAACACGTCGTCACCGAAGGAAACACGGAAAGGGAGAGAGGTTCTCCGCACGTGACACTCTCTCCCATGCCAGGCCGTGCTGTCCAACATTACTCGTGCCGGCCCCATGCTCGAGACCCGTAAGTTCTTTCGTTAATTGTTGCTTCCTAAAAGCGTCCTTAAGAGCGATGGGTACATTATTGCTTACCAGGTGTACATGCGACAGCGAGGCGCCCCGACATCCTAACAAGAGCGCGGGGGAATATGGTCGTTTACCGGCCGCCACTATGTCTCGGTCAGGCTAAGTAGTCGCGTCCCCATGTCATTCTCAATGACACGCGTGCCTGTTAACAATGGCTTAGACTCAGACGGTGGCGCCGGACCTGCCTCTCGCTAGACGCTTTTCCGAGTAAGCTTTCCCCTTCTAATCCCGAACGGGGTGACCTTGACTGCTCCCTTTGTAAGCCGTAAATGCAGCGTGTAGGGGCCTGTCCCAGGCTGGAAAACGCGATTTACCCCACATTCCATTAAAGTCAAAAGCCGAAGCTCTGTAATGGCCAGAGAGACAAACCCAAAGGTAGAAGAGTACAAGGAAAGACTTAAAAAAGAAGCAGAGGAGTTGGTTTTGCACAAATTTCCTGAGAAGATACTGGAGCTGGAAACCTTACTCTCGCGACAGGGTAATTTTGCCTTAGAGTGTGCGCAGCATGAGGTCATTTCAAATAGTGGGGTTTATTGCGCACTTAGTGATGCAATCGATCCTAAGGAATCTGGCGCACAATCTCGAGCAGCTAAAACCTCAGTATTTAGCAGCGAATCAGCCTTTTTTGGCACTTGACAGTCACACATTTTCAAACATGCGTTTTAGAACTTCAAGTGTGAGTAGTTTACCTTGTTTAACAAAATAAATATATGCATACACACTTGTATAGGATTCCACAAAAAGTGAGTTAACCCATAGCTTTTCGGTTTCTTGCTGGCAGCCCTAGATTTCTGTATAATCTTAGGAGCAGGCTTTTTCGCATTTTATTGTGATACACATTTCATTCGCTAGTCAGTACAACTTTTTCTGAGCTTCAAGAGGCATGAATTTTTCACGCATATTACGTTTACCACCAGAAAGAATTAGCCATGTGATGACGTGCTTGCTTTCAATGAAACCTAGGAGTGTGAGTTACATGAAGAAGTGCGTGCTGTTTCACTATATAGACACACTCATTAAGCTTTCGGTTTTTTTTCACCTATGAAGAATAGCTATATTGTAAGTTCGAACATTATGCAACATGATATTCGCTAGAATGCAAGGCTAGGCTTTGCAATTTATGGCGACAGGCTTTTTTTCAACTTGCACTTATGACAAAGAAGCAAGACCAATATACAAGGGTAGTATTTCACTGTGCTACAGCAGCAAAATCTTCTGGCCACTGTAGTTGCTAGCAATGTTTATGTAGGTGGTTCATATAGTATCATCAATACAAATTCAGTGACCTGCATAAACCTCATAGAAATAGAAAAATAGAAATAAAAAAGTTTCTAAAATACTGAACACATGCGACATGATCTAATTACATAGGCGTACTTCTTTCGAAAGTTAATGCAATCACTCCTCACTTAACAGAATAGTGTCATAAAAACTTGTAATTCAGCACTTCTTTTTATCGCTTCTTTTTGTTGTCCTGCCCAAACATGCAGCTTTGCCAAGATGAACCTACACCATCTAGCCAAAATTTCTAGACTGCTCCAGCACCTGAGTGGCACTGTCCGGCACACTAGACTAAACTCCGTGCTCTCCTGTACACAGCTTGGTGAAAATATCAATATACAAAATCTTTTGAGACAAGGTATGAATGCCCTGGGGTTTAGCCGAGCCTTGCCTGGTGTATTGCATAGTTCTCTTATTGTTAATTATGAAGGGTGAGGAATAAAACCTTTGGCCTAATAGCAATATAAATAAGGCTTTACATAAGTTCTGAATTTCAAATTGGAATGCAGAGTGTCCAAACGCACCTGTCTCTCATCCGGAATCTACTTGCATCACTAAAAGACTGCAGAAAGGGTGAAAAAAGGGCCGGAATGTAAACTTGATTCAAGAACGAGTTGCAAAATTTATCAGTAAGATAGTGAGAGACTCTAAGGAACATCAAAGTGACGCTCCACACCCAAGGTTTTAAAAAAGTTTGGCCTTTATAACTTTATATTGTATAATTTAATTTATATGGAAGACTTTTATATTTGAATAGTGTGCCCCAATCAACGAAGGTATTCAGCTGAGATGAACTGAAATTGACATATGATCAGCGTGGGCCATGGAAAAGGTGATGAATGCATGTATTATGCATGATTGCAGAGACAGCAACCAGCTCTAATTCTGTCAAGTCTTATCCGATTTTTCTCGTCATCCAGCAAGCCTCTTAAAACCTACTGCTCTGTCTTGATCGTGAGGAAGGTGTCAATTCAAACTCGTGCATGAATGTCCCAGCGTACAATATGAGGCTCATTGTTACTCAAAAATACTGAATTTAGGAATGACCCCAAAGGCATAACTTGTTTTCAGCACACGACTAAATTGACCTAAGAATATGTGCTTTTGCTAGAAACTGTGCTGTGATCACTTTCCAAGTATTCAATTCCTTTCATGATAAGCGCGCAATCATATCACACAGCTGTTCTTTATTGGTGGGGGGCAAAAAAATTTACATTGTAAGATATAAGCTCACAATAGCCAGTTTTAGTGGCAATATTGACTACAGCAGTCATCCTTTCGAAGAAACGAAGCTCAGTGTGTGAGGAATTCAAGCCGGAATCCAGATGGTGATCATTCATTCTGCCATGTGGTCATTCATTGATTGATATGTGAGGTTTAACGTCCCAAAACCACCATATGATTATGAGAGACGCCGTAGTGGAGAGCTCCGGAAATTTCGACCACCTGAGGTTCTTTAACGGGCACCTGAATCTGAGCACACGAGCCTACAACATTTCCGCCTCCATCGGAAATGCAGCCATTGCAGCTGAGATTCGATCCCGCGACCAGCGGGTCAACAGCCGAGTACCTTAGCCACTAGACCACCGCGATGACGCTGCCATAAAGTCGTAGAAGTGCTTGAATATTCTTCGCAATAGCGCGCTTTGCAGACATCACGATAGGGGACGAATAACAATAGTTGCTTTGAAGAAGAATAGATTTGTACAAAACATCACTTCATGTGAACTGCTGAATGAGTGGATGGTCGAAAGCTGCCCACTCGTTACGAAGGGCCGAACCATTATTCGTCATCCTCATCATTATCGGCCGCAGCATCAACAAAGAGTGCAAGTTATCTGCGGGCATATACCCTAGGGCACAGCAACGAGAAAGTGTGCGAGGCCATGCAAGATGTCATTGTACTTTGTAAGAGATTTACCTAATAACGTTAATACCAAAAAATTTTCAGTTAACTATTGTTGGCTATAGAAAAATTTTCTATGATATGGATAATTTGTTGCTCATTCAGCAGGAACTAATTCATCTGAATTTTTAAGAATAGTATACAGATATTCACAATTCCTGGTATTTTTTCGCCAGTGTTGAAATATAGACATTTTCTTTTTGTTTCAATTTGTTAAGCTACCTGACTCTCGGCCGATCTTCCGGGGTGGTTGTGAGCCACAATTTTAGGATCTACATCTACGTGGACACCCTACAGAGGCACACTGGGTATTTTATTAATTTGCAAAATGATGGTGATTGGTGTAGTGGGTACCTAGCTAGTCTACCTGGAGGGGGCGCCCCACCAGATTTTACTGAATGCTCTATAGAAGGTCACTCCTGCAGCTGATGCTGTGATTGTGCTACGTCGTCTACACAGGCCTGACTTCTTTAGCTCACTTGCTCTTCTGTGAGTGATTATTTTTCATGGTAATTTTTTTCAACCACATTTTTACATTTTGTCACTTCAGCAAAATGTACCGACAGAAAGAAACGTCTCAAAGGCGTGTTGTTATGCTATCATAGCTAACTGCCTGCTGTTATATCTAAGTTCATTACACAGTTCGTTCGAACCTGCTGCTTTCTGTTTAACCAACCTGAAGGGTCCTATGCTGTGTGTGGCTGTAGTATACTACTTAACTATAAGTATATTGTACAGTCAAAGTGAACACGTATAAAGTTTAGGTATTATTTTACAGCCTGCATTTACGGTTTGATAAAGTGATGAATAGTAGACGAAGAAAGTGCTTAACAGCGCACACGACAGGAGAGAATACAAGAGAAGATGCGCTCCTGTAGTTTGTGCTGTTAAGCACTTTCTTCGTCTACCATGCAGCACCAACCAGCCCAATCAAGCATCTTGTTAAAGTGATGAACAGTCTGGTATTGATCAATAATACTAGTATAACGCCTGCTGTAAGCCTTGCTTCACGAAAGCTTTCAAACTGACAGATATGTGTGCCATTTTGTGCGGAGGTGTTCACTTGTTAATAGAAACAGTTAAGAAAGAAATATGTTTTCTTCGGTTTGGTGGGTGTGAAGGTTACTGCCGGCAATGACATCAATGAAAAAATTTTCTTTAGTGTAAAAATGTTCAAAAATGAATATCTTATAAAGTGATGCTGTCAAAGCTTAGAAAGACGCTGCAGTGTACTGTTTTTTATTTGCCTGTGTCTTGCTCCTATTTTCATTTTCAGAAGATAGCCAGAAGACTCCACTGAACATTCCAACTAATTATATATGTCAGAGCATACCATAATGTAACACCAAGCCCCTCCACTCTTCCCCTCCCCCATGTGTCTTTTGACGCTGTTTCTATTATTGCAATAAAAATTCATGGCACACTTAAAAGTTTTCATGGTAAAAGAATAAATGTGTTTTTTTTCATCTACTTACAGCAAATAAAATTTTTCAAAATCTAGTTTGTTTCGGTACTCTTTTATATTCCTTTGCCAAACACCCACAATTATTCACCGCAAAGATACTACCAGATAAGTTCGTCTCACCCATAAAAATGTTTCAGTTATTTAGCAACCCTAGCAGTAATAAGAGCATGGGGATTACAAAAAGGCAATGTACATGACTATGCACCTGAAGACCTGCTAGCACCTGAAGATGACTATGCTAGCTGACCTCAGAGTCACTAAAATAAGTTTCGTCTTTTGAGATGTAGGACAAGTATCGAAAATATCTATTGGACATAGGACAACTTATAAACAAAGTTCTACAGTAAATTTATGGATGTATGTGAATCAAGCAGTATAAATGAAAATTATGAAAGCTTCTTTTCTTTAATAAATTGCCCTTAAAAATGTTTAATATTTTAACTGATAAAGACTCTCAAGAAAGGTAGGAAGCCATGGATTACTTGCAGTTTATCTGCAAGTGTCTCATGAGGAATCCTTTCATATTCTGTAGTTTTAGGAAAAAAGGCTTGAGCAGTATTTTAGCACTGAAGCAATTGAAGTATGATGAAGTGCTTGAACTGAAAATGTGTAGGTTAGAATTATTACCACTGGTTTGAAGTTATCACAAGCGGAAAGTTAATATATGCGACATGCAAACACGGACACATGTGATATGCGCAAGCCAGTTCGCATGTCTGCTTTCTTTCCTGCTGCTGTGCTTCTTTTCAGTTGTTAGTTGGCATTTGTAGCACCTTTATTTCTCTCAGGTGTCCATGTTTGTACGCCCTGTCTCTTAACAGGAATACAAACAAATGAGCTCATTTTGTTATTGTAATGCTAATGCCAACTTGTCTCTCCTGAAATATGATTGTGCATTTCATTACAGGGAACGTAAATACATGAAATCTGCAAGCATTCTTAATACGTACTGAATGTTCATCATGCCATGAGAATTATAGAGCACCTTGTTATCTGTGCAAGATACAAATTTCTTTTAAATATGATGATATGAGTAATGCATGTTTGGAACCCCCCCCATTATGAGCGTATGTCTCTTAAGTACTCTGGTTATTGCCAAGTATTGCCTGATGCATCATAATTTATTCAATGGAGAGCTTTTCTGACCTGTTAAACATCCTGGTTTAATTGGTTCAAGAATAGTCAACATTTTTTCAAAAAATTTACTATAGCATCCATATAACTTACTACCTACTTTGAAAACAGATGGTTATTTTCTAATAACAGGTGGTAATAGATTACTGAAGCAACTTCAAAGATATTTTCTCCGGCACCGAGAAGCTGTTATACTTTAAACTTCACATTTTTAATGAAGTGCTGAGCCTTTAATAAGCAATATTGCACTAGCAATCCACTTAGTGGTGTAATAAGCTAGCCTAATGAAAAACTAGAAATGGTATGCAGTTGAATAACAAATGCAATTGTGGTGTTGAATAGCAAATCAAATTGTAGGCTCCATGTGGTGTTGGTTTAGGTTTAAAAAATGTATGTACTGTCATAAGTTTCTTGTTGAGAAGTATGTCGTATCAGGCAAGTAATATTACATCTGATTAAACAGTGTACTTTTCTATTAGACGAGTGTAAATGAAAAACAAATGCTCTTTGGGGAGGTTACGGGAATGCGCATTGTTATATTGTCATCAGTGAACCCTGTATATTGAAATGATTAGGAAGAGCAAGTGCTCAAATACACAAAACATACGTCGTTCTTTCAGCACTGTGAATACGCGTGGTATGTGCATTATTCATCTGTGTAATTCCTGGAGGTTTGAAAGGCAGTTGTGGAGAGGTGCATATTTAGATATTTTTTACAGCAAACTTGTTGTCACCATCATGTATCAGATTCGACATTGCCGGACTTTACAAAATGCGGGTATTTTCCCCGGGCGCATCATTTTGTGAATCACTGTCTGCCGATAGTTCCCCAGGCACTCGGGCTTTTTTACCAAATCGGCAACCTTCGAAAAACACGTCCGATACTCTACCAACTGAGTTACCACGGCGGCCATCTCCCCGTCCACATAATGACGTACATCTAAATAAATGTGGGAGCATGGCCAGTGGTTATGATGGTGAGAGTTGAGCATTTTTTTGTGTCTCGTTGGGATAGCGTAATGTGTGAGCATATTATGAGTTGGCAGCTGACCAATAATTTCTGTATACTACCTCAAGACACCTAGTCTGTTAGAACGAGACCATCGCCATATGAATGAAATAAGTGCGTTTAAGAGCTTGTTTTCTCTGTTAGACACAATAATACTGAGATGTAACCGACTATTCTGGCATTTGGCATGATTGACCATTAGATCTCAATGTGTCTAAAAATGAGCCCTTAAATGCACTTCTTTGGCATGATTGTCTGTTCGATATCAATATCATTGCGTCTAACAAAGAATACAAGCCCTTAATAGTACTCCCAATTTTTTTTTCTACACTGCGGTACTGATGGCCAATTTATTGATGTTACTACTCAGTTATGAATACCCAATTTACTGTGACGGATGCATTGTATGCAGGGTGTTTCACAACATGCTCATGTCATAGCACCAATAAACATTAAAATAGGTCATCTGAAAAGCTGGGAGATTAGTGCTTCCTCCCTTTTGCGAATTGAGGAACACTTACCAAAAGCAGCTTAGAAGTTTATAAAAACGCTTTTTCCAAAACATTTTCTTTTTTTACTTTGTATAGCACCAAGTTTATATGCAATGGCATCGAGCCGAATACCTATGAATGAAAAAAAAATATTCACGAATCACCTCCCATCTTTTTTTCCCCCGTAGTCGAATAAGATTTCACTCATATGCGAGAAATATCAAATTCTAGGGTTTCTTGCTTCGTAGCAAACACACGATACCAGAATAACTATCACACCAAAGGTGCGTGCACACGCTCCCGGATTCACTTTCAAGAAAGTTAAACTGTGCTAAAAAAGAGACACGAGAATTAAGTGGACAGGTCGATTGCAGATCCACTTCGTTCTCGTGTCTGGTTTTAATGGAGTTTGATTTTGCTAAACGTCTTACCAACTAGTCCCCCATCATACGCTTCCCGGATTTACGTCATGCACCACTTGATCTATCGCAACACAATACGCGCTTACACCACGACGTTGATCGTGAAACGATCCACGTATACATTGCTAGCATCCGGGAAAACATTTCGCAGCAAAAAGCCCGAACATTCCGACGTCCGTCACGTCTTCCATGCACGGACGGCTTAATCTGTACGGATTGGGGCCTCGTACATTCGGGGCTTTAAGCATATGATCGCACGCCAAAAGGGTATGCACTACACACTCCCAGAATAATGTTACACACCACTGCGTCCATCGTAAAACGATCTGCACAGTCGCGCATAACACATGTCCGCAAAGAAAACCAAATTTTTACGGCGTACGGCTTTAACCAGCTTTGCAAAACCCCTCTACGGGCGCCGGCTTTTTGCTTGAAAAGAAACACAAATAAACAAGTAAACGCGAAGCTCGTTTATAACACGTGACCACCTTCAGCCACTAGCGGCGCCGCAATTTTCACATAGATCTCTTGGTACAGTGGCCACTGTACTCTTGGGATATGATACGGAAACACGCGGCCCCGTGAGCCGCAGTGGCCAGTGGGGCCCTACAAAAGGGCTTCATCCGGGAATAACCAGGGACTCTCACTATAAAAAAAAGTTTGTTCTCTCTAGTTTTCTCCAACATGCCACGACCAATTGACCTTAGCTCCACTTCAGCGTCCAATAAGTCACGCTCTTCTGGCTGTGCACCAATTTATTCTGCCCTTACCGTACAGTTGCCACAACCATCCGGGACCACAAGTGTTTGTTTGTTCATTATTAAAAATGTTAGTCTTCAGGATGTCGATGAATGGCTAAGAGTCAACGTGGATACACTGATATAGAGAGCCCGCGCTGGAGTTCTCGCAGTGCCCTAGCTGTCAAAGCGCGCACTTCTCTGCTGCTCCCGCAGGCGAAAGTTGCCGCGGCTAGAGGCGGTGCGGGCGTGCAGCGCCTTAGTAACTCCAAAGTATGCTGTTGGTACTGCTAGTATTCAAATGCGACAATAGTTAGGAATGAGGGAGGTCACTTCCTTGTGCGTTTTTCTTTCTTTCTTTATTAGAAATTAAAAAGGAGGCAGCGTTGCGTGCAAGTGGTGAGACGAGCACAATATGTTCTGCTCTCGCCCCTCTGTTTTGTGGTATTGGGCTGGTTTCTGAACCAAATTCTGCCTGTCTGCTAGGTTTATTCGATAATGAAGATGACAGCCAGGGGAAACTAGGATGAAGCGACCAATTCTACGGTGTTTTGATGGAAAGAAAACTAACGTAATAAGCAGCATAAGTACGGCATATGCAAAACATTTTCATCTCATTACCTCCACAAAAATCCATGTGATGCCCCACCCCCTCGTGCCGTAAAGTGAGTGATACAAGTAAGTAGTCTACATAATTCGCGAACAGTGACATGGGAGAAAAGGTGCCTTCTCTACAAGATTTATAGTGCAGTGGCATGCGCGAACTTAACCACGTTCGCCTCAGCCACTGAACTATAAGTTATACGCTCGCGATGAATACTCGCTATGATGCCTCTGTTAAACTAAGCTTATGCTTGAGACAAGGTTCTTGTTACGTACACAGCAGCGGACTACCCGAAGCTTAGCTTTCTGGAGTCAGCTGATACTGTAAGCTTATTTCTCACTGGCTGCCGTGGCTAAGTTACATAAACATTTATGCTCTGCTAGAGAGTAATAAAATACCTTTGATTTTTATTCATCGTTTAGTTCCTCTCACACATGGTTTTATTTTTTCCGCTTGCCTCTGTCTGCATTAAATAAAGGTGTCTGTTCAACATCAATAACTGCTATAGGCTTTCATGTACCAAACAAGATATGATCTTGAGGCACGCAATAGCGTGGTTGTCAGATTTACTTTGGGCCGCCTGGCGTTCTTCAATGCGCTCATTTACATTGGGTCACGCTTTTTCTTTGTGTTTCGCTCTCATCTAAATGCGACCACCGTGGTCGGAAGTCTATCCCGTGCCACCAACCTTAGAAGCGTGACACCACACGTGCGATGCTGACGTGGTGGTTTGCTTCATCAACGTCCACGCGCATACATATAACGGACAGGGCGTTCGTATGGCGCCAGAAAAAAAGATATGCCGCAGCTACTACTTCCTCTGTTTTCTTTTTTTATTTTGTTGCTGTTGTTTTTTTACTACAGAACTCTGGTATCATCACCGCACTTGTTGTTTTTTCACTACACAAGTGTGATATCACCGCGGCACGGTATTATTAATAGGGGCACATCAGCTAGCACTAGCTTAGCACAAAAACGAGCACGCAGCCAGAAAATGATGACGGGGATGTCGCCATCACTGCACAGTACTGTCCATGCGATGCCAAATATATAGACACAGTCCACTCTGCGGAGCTCCTCTCCGTTTTTTTCAAGTGCTTATGTGAGGGTATCCTTCAAACAACGCTAGTTTTTTTATTGCGAATACTCTATCGGCTTGAATATGCCGCTGGCGTCGGCGTCGATGTCAGGAATCGTATATATATATATATATATATATATATATATATATATATATATATATATATCCGTATAGGGAAGAAGACGCACATACGAAGTAGTTTTATTGACGTTTAGGCCGCGGGTCCGGCCTTCATCCGGATGAAGGCCGGACCCGCGGCCGAAACGTCCATAAAACTACTTCGTACGTGCGTCTTCTTCCCTATACGGATAATCTTACCCGGACCAAGCATCACTTTTGTTTTTGGTATATATATATATATATATATATATATATATATATATATATATATATATATATATATATATATATATATATATATATATATATATATATATATAGCGTCTTCTAGAATACATCCCTTGAGCTCCGTTCAGGCCGACGCTTAAACGACCTGGATCCGGTAATGTCGCAAGCCGCCCAGTCCAGCGTGCCAGCTTCGCCACCGCTCCCACCGCCAAGAAACCCTCCTCACCTGGTCGCCAGCCCTCAAAAAGATCCTCTGCTGTTCGCAGGGCTTCCGGGTGAAGACGTTGAAGACTGGCTCGAGGAGTACGACCACGTGAGTGTTATCAACAACTGGGGTGAGCCTGCGAAACTCACCCACGTGGCATTCTACTTGAGCGACGTCGCAAAAACGTGGTTTTTCAACCACGCCACAGATTTTCCGACATGGCCCGCTTTTACACGTCAGCTCCGCAAAATTTTTTCCAACCCGTCAGTGCGCTCGGATATCGCCAAAAAGAGGCTTTGTGCACGTGTTCAACGCCCTGGCGAGTCTTACACTTCTTACATCGAAGATGTTCTCGCCCTTTGCCGCCGCATCGACAACGATATGGCGGAAAACGACCGTGTGCGCCACCTGCTAAAAGGAATTGCGACTGTCGCTTTTAACGCGCTTGTGGTGCAAAATCCCCAAACCGTAGCCGATGTTGTCGCTACCTGTCAGCGCCTTGAGGAGCTTCAGACCACTCGTGTACAACCTGATATGTCTGATCTGAGCTCAAGTCTTGATACAACAGAGCTGCATGCACTGATCCGCTCTATCATCCGCGAGGAACTTCATGCACAGGCTTCACCTCGCCACCTCGATATCCGAATGACGCCACCCGCTACTAGTTTACGCGACGTCGTGAGGGAGGAACTGGCCTTGATGACTAGTACACCAGCTCCGAGTTCACATCTCATGCCCAGTTATGCTCACGTTGCTGCAACGACACCTACGCCCCATCAGAGCCTGGCCTCGATAACTGTCACACCTGTCCCAAGCTCTTATCCTGTTGCAATGCCAACGTATGCTCAGGTTGCTGCTAAGACACCTGCACCCCAGCAAAGACCAATGCAGCTACCAGCGCCCGAAGTGCATGGTTCGCTCAACTCACCCGCACCGCGACCATCTTCCCAGCCTTACAACGCCTGGCGCAGTTCGCGGCCGACTTGCTTCTATTGCGGCATCCGTGGTCATATTTCAAGGTTTTGCCGACGCCGTGAGCAAGACGAACGACGAAGCTACAATAGCCTTGAACGGGACGACTTCTACGCGACTGGACAACCCTATCGTCGGCTGTATCCAAACAGCACACGTCGGTCGCCGTCTCCGCAGAACTTTGACCCAGTTGGCAGTTCCCGGTTCTCACGTCGTCGCTCACCTTCACCGATGCGGCGTTCTTCTTCTCCTCTCCGACCTTCTACTTCAATTCCCGACCGCTAACTGAAAAACTGAACAGTGCAGCTTCGGGAGGGAAAGCTGCATCTTTCGAACTGCGTCAAACTCCTCTGGACCGCGCATCGAATGTTTTATTGGTGTATATTGAAGGTATACAGACAGTGGCACTGGTGGACACAAGCGCATCACTTTCCGTAATTTGTGCAGACTTTTGTGCCCGCTTGAAAAAAGTTAGGACGCCCTACGATGGTCCTCCCCTTCGTTGCGCAGATAGAGTCCCTATTCAGCCTTCAAGTGTTTGCACAGTCCGCGTTTGCATAGATGGCATCCTTCACCACATTCAGTTTCTTGTGCTTCCTTTGTGCACCCACACAGTAATTTTAGGATGGGACTTCCTTTCTTCGGCATCAACTTTCATATCCTGTCGTCAGCGAGTCATTCAAATGTCAGCTACTGAGAGTTCATCGGATGTCGATCCATACAGCTTCTGTTTCGTTGCTGCCACTGATTGTTTCATTTTGCCAGGAGATGAACAACTTCTAACGATCGCTTCGGATACTATAGTTAATGGTGACGTGTTCATAGCTCCATCAGTTCGCTCCAATCCTGCGTTGCTTACCATAGCCCCCAGCCTTGTGCGGTTTAACGACGGTAAAGCATTGGTCACCGCCTTAAATCGAACTTCTTCGCCACTGATGCTGCCCTAGGGCACTGCTGTGAGCTGATTCGCTCTCAGTGAGCCCTTTTTGCTGGATCCCCTTCACGCAGAATCACCGCCTTTGTCTGCTACTACTGATATCAAGGCTACCACTGTTACCCTGAATAACACCCTAAGTCCTCACCTCACTGCCGAGCGAAAAAGAGACCTCTTAGACCTTCTCCAAAAGCACAGCCTTTCGTTTGATGTACATTGCAAAGTTCTGGGCCGCACCACCGTTGCAGAGCACAGCATCGAAACCGAAGGCAGCTCCATTGTACGCCGCCGCCCATACCGTCTCTCTTCGGCAGAACGGCAAATCATTGAGGAAAACGTCGCCGACATGCTCAAATGGGATATAATTCGACCTTCATCCAGCTCCTGGTCGTCTCCTGTGGTGTTGATCCGGAAAAAGGATGGCTCTGTCCGCTTTTGTGTTCATTACAGAGCGCTCAATAGGATCACGAAAAAAGACGTATATCCGTTGCCACGCATAGATGATGCCCTGGACTCCCTACAAGGCGCAGACTATTTCTCCAGCCTCGACCTCTGATGCGGGTATTGGCAAATACCTATGCGCGAAGCAGACAAGGAGAAAACAGCGTTTGTGACGCCTGACGGGCTTTACGAATTTAACGTCATGCCCTTTGGCTTACGCAACGCTCCAGCAACATTCGAGTGCATGATATATACTGTCTTACGTGGTCTCAAATGGAAAACCTGTTTATGTTATTTAGACGACATCGTCATTTATTATTCTACTTTTTTCAGCACCTTAAGCGTTTGGACGAAGTTCTAACGTGCATTTCGAACCCTGGTCTACAGCTCAATACAAAAAAGGGCCACTTCGCCAGCACAAGCATCAAAGTATTGGGTCACCGCGTGAGCAAAGACGGCGTTTGACTCGACCCCGAAAAGGTTGCTGCCGTAATCAGTTTTCCACGTCCGCGCAATCAAAAACAATTGCGAAGTTTCATGTGCCTGGCGTCTTACTTCCGCCGCTTCATCCGTCACTTTGCTGCCATTGCGGGGCCGTTACACAAGCTTCTCACGTCAGGGACAGATTTCACGTGGACTGACGAGTGCGAGTGTGCTTTCCAATCCCTTAAGCGTGCTTTGACATCAGACCCCGTCCTCCGTCACTTCGATGAGAGTGCACCCACTTTCCTGCACACAGATGCCAGCGGCCACGGAATCGGTGCTGTCCTCCTCCAGCGCGACGACACTTCACGTGAGAGAGTAGTTGCGTATGCCAGCCGCGCACTAACACCTACAGAGAAGAACTACTTGATAACAGAGCAGGAATGTCTCGCTGTCGTTTGGGCCATCCAGAAATTTCAACCTTATCTGTATGGACGCCACTTCACTGTGGTTACCGACCACCATGCCCTATGCTGGTTGTTCTCGCTGAAGAATTTGTCTGGGCGCCTCGGTCGCTGGATACTGCGTTTTCAAGAGTACACTTTTGACGTTGTGTACAGGTCCGGCAAACAGCATCAGGATGCTGATGCTCTCTCTCACTGCCCTCTGCCACTTTCATCTCCAACCACGCATCCTGAATGCCCCTCAGGTGATCAAGCGGCTTCCTCTTCACTCACGTTATCACACCTGGCAGTTGCTGGATCGCTACCTTTAAACAACAGCGCCCAGTTTGCCGCGTACCAACGTGACGACCCCTACTGTAACCGCTTCATCGGATACTTGAATGGCTCGCCTTCTCCACCTAATGCCAGACTACGTCGTCAGCTACGGCTGTTCAAGCTAGAGAACAATGTTCTGCAGCACCATACTTACAATGCGGAAGGGCATCGGTGGGTGCCAGTACTTCCCCGTTCGCTGCGAAAACAAGTTCTCGAAGCATTGCACGACGAACCATCAGCTGGACACTTGAGATTTCAGAAGACCTACGACCGCGTTAGAAGCCGTTTCTTCTGGCCTGGTCTTTCTACCTTTGTGGCTAATTATATCGCTTCTTGCGCACTTTGTCAACGCCTGAAACGATTAACTTCAGCTCCTGCTGGCTTATTACAACCCATTCCATATCTCGACACACCTTTTGCCGTTGTCGGAATAGACCTCGTCGGGCCACTTCCCGTAACGCCAGCGGGCCACCGCTGGATTATCACAGCCGTCGACCACCTCACACGATACGCGGAGACCGCTCCTCTACGCACTAGCTCCGCCTCAGACGTTGCCGCCTTCTTTTTAGAAGCCATTGTGTTGCGTCATGGTGCACCTCGCACGTTGTTGAGTGACCGGGGAAAGGCCTTCATATCGACAATTCTGGACGAAATTCCAAAAACTTGTGGCACAGTTCATAAGAACACATCCGCTTACCACCCGCAGACAAATGGGCTGACAGAGCGATTCCACCGGACTCTAATCGACATGATATCTATGTACATCGGACTGAACCACGATAATTGCGACAAAATCTTGCCGTTCGTAACATTTGCACACAACACCGCTGTTCAACGAACCACCGGGTATTCGCCTTTCTTCCTCGTCTATGGTCGTGCGCCAACATTCACCATTGACGCCTCTTTCTTCAATGTAATGACAAAAACGTCGACGACTACGCCAGAACATTTCGTCTCCAGGCTTGCTGAGGCACGGCAACGTGCTCAACTCAACACGGAGGCCGGTCAACAAGACCGCAAGCAACGCTATGACAGCTTTCGTCGAGACGTCACCTTCCGTCCTGGAGATGAAGTACTACTTTGGACGCCTGTACGCACACCCGGATTGTGTGAAAAGTTTCAGTCTCGCTTTCTAGGACCTTACGTTATGTGTGAACGAACATCTCCTGTCAATTACCTTGTCACTCCCGTCGAGGGTTACTCGGACCGTCGTTACCGTGCCTCCGAGATAGTCCACGTTTCACGTCTTAAACCCTTTGTGCGCCGTACTTTTCCCGCCTAAGTCTCGGCCGGGCCGGCCGCTCAAGTGCGCGGGGAAAATAAGGGCGAGCATTATTTATGCGTCTCATCTTTCCTCTGTATATACTCATCATCACCAGTCAAGTTTAGGTTGTGGGGCACATACTCGATTCAATAAAGGAGAGTCTTGAGTGTACTGGACGTCATCTTACAATATATATATATATATATATATATATATATATATATATATATATATATATATATATATATATATATATATATATATATATCTATATATATATATATATATATATATATAAGCTGAGATCCAACAGACAGTAATGCCAAGAATGTACAGGAGAAGTTATTGGAACCCATGGAATGTAAATAAGATGGAAGAAAAGTGGGTGAAAAAATAACCAGCCGTGAGCAGCAGGACGAAAAAATAACCAGACGTTCCTGTTCACGGCTGGTTATTTTTTCAACCACTTTTCTTTCTTTTTATTTACATTCCATGAGTTCCAATAACTTCCCCTGTACATTCTTGGCATTATTGAGACACTTCTTTCCCTTATATATATATATAGGCAGGCATGGTGGTTGAGTGGTCGTAGCGTTGCATATATTCAAGTAGATCCTCCGTGAGCGGTCACACCGTGGCTTATTTCGACGTTTCGACCTAGAGTGTAGCCTGATGAAGGCCAGACTCTAGGTCGAAACGTCGAAATAAACCACGTGACCACTCACGTAGAATGTATTTCACTATATATATATATATATATATATATATATATATATATATATATATATATATATATATATATATGTGTGTGTGTGTGTGTGTGTGTGTGTGTGTGTGTGTGTGTGAAAACACAAGAAAGAAAAAAATCCTGAGAAAATTGCTCCGGTGCGCAGAACTGAATGTGGGACCTGTGCGTCGTGAAAGCGAGGCGTTAATCAATGAGCCACCACGGAGCGCATCCTTTACCATTCAAACGGCAAGCTACTTATATATATCTACCACTTACCGCTGCTCACGAGCATCTCGGGGAGCCGTTTTGTTTTCAGCATTACTAGCAAAATGGCGCAATGAGCTAGCGTCACGCCATTGCGTGGCGGCACCCACTCTAAACTCCCACGCGTACTTTCCGGCTTAGATAAGGGAAGCGACGCTCCCTCATGCGCCCTTATCTAGTGGCAGTGAGAAAGGGAAGGTTGTTTGCCTTGGCTGGCCTCGGGCTTTACCTGAAACGATTATGCTGTAGTTACCGGGTGCATAAAGGTCACTGCAATTATTGCAGTCTCCGTTTGCGAAAAGCACGCGCTATTCAGACACAGCAAAGAAGTAAAAAATAAGACGCTTATTCGCGTGCATCCATACCTGTGAGTACGTTTTGTGCGTGATGTGTGCGTGAGGAATGCGGGGCATGTTTCTATCTGCTTTAAATTCTGCGCGTGACCTTTCAATTCGTTGCGATTGCGTTCATTGCTTCGTCTTCCGACAAAGCTGTGGCTTTTTTTCTAAACCACAATGCAGTATTACACGCGCAATAGTTTGTCGAGCTGTTCATTCCAAAATGAAGCGCCCCAGCAACACGCGCGCGTGCTCTTCCAGCAGTACACTGCGGCTGGTGTCTTGGCACGAGCGGCTGAGTTGTGTCGCGACTGTCCGTCAGGTGCTGCTTTTTGGTCCGTCACTTAGCCAGCGCTGCTCTTCCATAGCTGTTAAGCGCCAGTATACATTGCGCAGGCTCTCTCTTATCAATGTACAGAAAATATTAAATTACTTTGGTAGGTACACGTTTTACTTTCGTGTTTTACCAATTCTAATGACGGATGATTCAGCCATGTTTTTTTTTTTTGATGTGGCGTATTTCTTATTGGCACGATGCCACGCTTACGTGTCGCCGCCGTGCACACGCCTTCTGTGCATGCTCGGCTCATCTGAGGCCTCGTCTCGTCGCCACCGTGCACACGCCTTCAGTGCATGCTCGGCTCATCTCGGGCCTCGTCTCGTCTACCTCGAACGCGGCTAGTGAATATATAGAAAACCAAAGCAACGCGTAGTGGCACTGCGACTCCGGACAGGCCGCACCATCTTTGGTAGAAAAGTAGAAAGTGTGCATGTAGATGGCGCGTTTTCCCATCGCTCCAATGCGCTGCCGCTTGTTTACGTGTTCGTGCAGAGAGCGCGCGCTGCGTTTGAGTCAACTCACAATGTAACGCCTGCAGTGTGGCTTCACAAAGATCTCTGAACTGGACAAGCACTTCCGAGAAGTCAATCGAACAAAATGAGTGAAGCCCTTTAGTCAAGTTTGAGATGTGGAGCAGACGACTGAAGAGGAGGACTCCCGAGTCACTGCGAAATAGATTTCTCGGTTCTACCATCTCTTCCTCTAGATCAACCATTACGTTGCTCTGGTATCAGAATTTAACAAATAGCTATCACCGACTGTATATACCGGGCACAATGTCACAAGCATTATGTGACAACCTTTAGTGAAAGTACACTATACAGCAACAGCAGGTTTCACTTATGAATTTATGGTAAGCAGTGCTCTAGGTGCGTGCTTTTCTCGATCAGTAAGCTACATATATGTAACGGGCGCCACAGCTACATTTAGCCAAATTTTAAAAACGTGCTGACACATGCAATCACGACGTGACTAAATACATGTTGCTGACCATTGTTTGAAGTGAATCAGATTACTTTTGTGTGTTCTTATCAATTGTTTAATTCGGCCCTTGCAATTAAGTTATGAAAGAAGGAAGATTGGACGGAAATTTCAACGTCGAAGTTGTGGATAGGTTTTCAAAACGTCTGATTAGACAGTTTTGAACTCTGAATCAGTTCAATACTTGTGTTTCATGCTAGATACAACTACCCGCAAACTTAAAAAATAGCCACGTGACAAACCCACTGGCGCGTTTAAGCGGGCCCTGATTCTGATGCTCGCTAACGTTCAGCATCGAACGATACGCTTCCTTACACCGGTTAAAGAAAGTGGTAAGCAGTTAAAGCGGCTCTCGCTTTTGTGGCCGAAAGCGAAACGTGTTCATTGCAAAACCCCACCATTTTGCGGCCCTGTAGAGGCATCAGAATCGAATAAATGCTGTGGTCGTTCGTAAGTAGAACGCTAGGGAGAACTAGAATCATCGTGCGCACTGGCATGTAAACGGGCTTGTCATGTGGTATTTTTCCAGCATTTTTGGGACATATTCACTTTGCAGGAAAACACTAAAAATTAACATATCCAAAGCTCAAAACTGTCTAACCAGACGCTTGGCGGACCAATGAACAATTTTCTCATTAGAATGTGTGACCTATTTCTTAAAAGTTAATTATAGCATTGGCCCAATTCGACAATCGGAATACAACCAATAGTCTCGCTCACTCCAGGCAATAGCCAACAACATGCGTCACATTGTCAATGCGTGTATCAGCATATTTTTAAAACTCAGACAAAAGTAGCTGGTCACCCTGTGAATGTGCGTACGCCAACCAAATAAAGCTGTAGCCTTAGATGTCCTGCGCCAGTCAGCTACGATCACGAGGTGCACTTACACGAGGCGATTCAGAAGCCGTGGCTTCGGCTCCCAGTCTAGGAGCCTTCGCGGTAGGTTTTAGGACGGCACTTCACCTGGCGTAAGGCGCCTACGCCAGCACTTTGCGTGTAATCAACGACTGAAGCACTGGTGAGGCGTTTAAACACTGTTGAAAGATTACCGAAAAGCGGAGCATAGGGCGGTTTAGCAAAAGTCACTGTCAGTGAAGGACTTGCTACACACAGCCGATGAAGGCAGGGGTGCTTTCACTCTCTTATTTTGACCATTAACGTTTTTGTCTGCTTTGGATCCTCAGGATAGTTGTGAAACTTAACGCCTTTTTCACGGGTGAGTGATCATATAGAGACAGAGAGCAGTACACCACGACGCAGCACTCTCCGCGCAGAAAAGTGGCTGCAGCTTTAAGAACCAAAGCGCTGTGCTTTTTAAATGAACGTTAAAACTGGCACCCATGGTTGTTAGAAGAGTGTCAGTAGCCACCACACATCGGACAACATATTGAACTGCGTCTTTGCCGAATTTTACCACGACGGTGGTTTATATTCGTTGCCGCGCCTCGAAACTTCACGAATCCTCGAACTGAGGTGACACAAGCGCGGTTCGCAGTGCCGACTTCGGCCGCACACCAGATCAATAGTCAACTTCTCTACAAAGAACGCTCATGTAACCACCGCGTGAATAGGTCCAACGATATTTATTTATTTATTTATTTATTTTAAGTACCTCAAAGACCCTAGCTGGGATATTACTTGAGGGATGGGTATTAAATACAGAATAAAAAAAGTAATTTGAGGGCAATCTCGAATTGATGTGGGTTCGGAGTGGTGCACGGTAGTTGCAGGCAGACGGTTCCAGTGCCGTGCGGTTGTCACAAAACGGGAGCGAAGATGTGCGGTCCTTTGGGCTGGTGGAGGATGCACTGCGCTTGGATGGATAGTGCGGCTTGATGAGCGATGGACTGGCGGGATGGCTGGAATTTCTATGGAGGCGTGATTAAATTTGTGAAAAAAGGCATAGTCGAGATATGTGACGACGTAATTCAAGGTTAGAAAGGTGAGCACGAGTTTTAAGTTTGGGAACACTGGAATTTGTAGGTATATTCAAATTGTAGTAGTGTGTGCGCTGTTTACTATGGGATGGCATACGACGCAGTCGTCTGCTAAGAGGCGAATGCTTGAAGAGATGTTTGATGGAAGGTAATTGATGTAAATGAGAAAAATTAATGGTCCGAGCGCTGTATTTTGCGGCACACCAGAGATTACAGAGGAATGGTAGATGAGACGGCGTTAGCATCCACAAATTGTTGGCGATAGGTAAAGAAACTGTGAATCCAATTAAATCCATTTGTATTGATGCTTAGACAAGAAAGCTTTAGTAGTAGCCGTTGATGCGGGACTTTGTCGAATGCTTTTTCTAAGTGTAAGAAGAGGGCGTCAACAGGCATGTTTATGTCAAAGCTGGAACTTATATCATGATAAAGTAAAGCTAGTTGTGTGTCACATGAAAATCCTGAGCGAAAGCCATGCTGACTGGAATGAAAATGGTTATTGCAGACTAAGAACTTATTTATACAAATGATCGGAAACCAACGTTACTGTCAAGTAGTTCCCTACACAGGCTACGGAGCTGAGTGTGGGCTCAAACCACAACGAGGAGACAGATACTGAGGCACGCGTGCAAACTAGCCGCAGGTCTCCATCAACACATTCCTGGGAGCCGCAACGACCCGATGCGGAAGGCGAAAAGTATTCTATCGCAACCTACGGCGACGTTCTTCAGTGGTGCAGAACGAGCAGACACCTCCGCTCACCACTTCACCGAGATGTACAATGCAGTGAAGCCACCGCCACGCTACGGCAGTTGCAAGTACAAACCGTATGTACCCCTGCCTGAGCAAAGCACGCCTGCCTAGAGGTATACACCGCTTTCATATGCCAATGCTGCAAGAGGCGTGAACCACACAGAGACACCTCCTCTGAGACTGTGCGACTCAACCGGTATTCAAGAAGTAATATGAACTGGCATCAGCAGCAAAATCATCAGCCAAGCAACCAAAGAGACGTGGTCCAGCACGTGCTGATTACCCTGGAAGGCCAGCAGCCGAGAGCGGTGCCTTCATAGGTTCGACGCGAGTAGGTTCCTCTTCCGAGACGTCCGAACACGCTAGTGCATCGCTTTTATTCTCCTGACCTTATCTCCTTTTTGCCGGATCATCAATAAATTTGTTTCACTCACTCATCTGTACCATCATGTTTAGACGCTGTCTCAATGGTCCCGTTTGTAATTTGTGCTTGCTGCCAGTAGATTTCCACAAATGTGTCTTTTGACACCCTTTTGCGTAGATGGCAGAGAAGATGAACGAAATGCAGTGGCGGTGGGGGCCGTAGGTAGTGACGACCTTCCGGTGCCTGTGGCGGTTGAGTTTGGTTGCTGACATCAATTTTATGTGCATGCGTGTTAGTTTTCTGGCTATCTGTCTAACTTGATTATTAGAGTTCAGATAAAAAGCCGCCACACTGATAACGACTGTTATTCAATCAAAATTGGCGGACAATTAATCTTCACCTTCAAGAGCTGAACGCGACAGCGATATTCTGTGCCAGTGCATACTTCAAACAAGACAAGACAAGACAAGATCCTTGACGTTGTGGCACATACCTACGCTGGGGGATTGGCCAAGAACCGGATAGTTTTCATGAATTTCTTCGTTAATAACAGATTAAAATTAATCTATTTAGGAGAAATAAAAGAAAGTTGCAACAAGAAGAATTTGGTGGTTGATTTGTAAATATTCTGTAGTGTAATGCAATAAAGCGTCGTATTTGATTTAACATGAATTTGGAAATTTCAAAATCTACCGAACAATGATTTCAACACATAAACCTCTTTGAACTTTTGACGAACTCCTGCGATGCGTCAACCATCTTCCCGTCGCTGTGGTCTAGACACGAAGCTCCGAAAGAAAGCACATTTTCAACATTAAAATCTATTACGAGAAGGTGACAAACGGTACCTAATGTGATTTTACGTAAGGCAGAGAATCTATTACAATAAATGAGATAATGTTCAGTTGACTCATTTACTCCAAAAACATGACATGAGGGGAGGCTGCCAGACCAGCTCTGTGTAAATTTAAATTCAGCTGTGGAATTTGACAGCGCAGTCTAGTGATTGCGACTTCCGTTCCTCGCGTTTGACATATTTTACTATACCGTAGGTATAACAAGTGCTTGAATTCTGGTGTGGCTGTTAGTGAAGGTGTATAAAATTCTTCTAACAGTAGTTTCCTTCTTAATCTAGCGCCTATCAAGAATTTCAATGCCAGTGATACATCAATAACAGGCTCGTTTAAAGATGAGTTGACCAACGCATCTGCCATTTCGTTCATATAAAAGCCCTTATATCCAGAAACTCAGAGCAGTTTTATCAGAGTGAGTTGCGAGGGAACTAATGCTTTGAAAGCACTTTGAGCATGAAAGTTCTCATCTGCAGTAAGGGAGGCACATACTGATAGTGAATCTGTTAAAATTATTGCGGTTCTTACTGAAGCAGTTATTTTACGGAGAGCTAGAATTATAGCGAAAAATTCAGCTTCAAATATGGGCACAAAATCGGGAAGGAGATGCGAAAAGGACCAGTCTAGGGCAGGATAAAAATACCAATTCCACATTTTTCTTTCCTTTGTGACGCATCAGTTGCTATGACAGCTTGTATTGGCGTATGTGCCAAGTAATCTCTTAATACAGCTTCTAAAAAACTGAGCGGCATGAATTTTGAATTTTTCGGAAATAGATTATTAAACTTCAATTTAATAGCATTGTTAATGGTACTGATTAAAAAAACAGCTATAATTTGAACATCTAAATCATCTAAGAAGCGCTACATAACCAGAATTTGGGGTATACAAAATCTCGGCCAGTATTGTCCAAAAAACAAGTCAGGACGGTCAATGAAAACTGTTTCTAGGAGCCTTACCAGCGATTCATAGAACCTAAGAAATGCCTGTGTCGCGAACAATTTAAAATGGGTAGCAAGTGAAGGAAGCCTAGCTTCAAGATACAAGATCTTGATTGAAACAAACTTCGGGAGACCTAAGCATAGTCTCAAGGCTTGTCTCTTTATGACTACCAGAGTATGTATCTTGTGGGCAGGTGCCCCGCGTATAACACACACCCAAACTCAAGCAACGGGCTAATATACATACAATACACTGAGATAAGAGTATTTCTCCGCATACCTAAGTGACTATTAGTAATTTTGCTTAATATTCACATCGCACGACCTCCATTTGCTGCAATGTATTCCATCTGTGGCTTCCAAGACATTGATTGGTCATAGATCACCCCCAGATATTTCCCACTCACTACTTGAAGGATAGGATCCAGGTGATAGGAGAGCGAAATGTGAAAAGTGTCTTTGAAAATGTTAAAACAGAACATTTCATGACATTTATATACAGATGTAAGGTATCATGTCACATTTCTATGGCTGATAGGTATGTCTGTAGTATTTTAAATAGCCTATGAATATCTGCTGCTGCCGACAAGAATGCGATGTCGTCCGCTTATACCTAAGTGTGGACGTCCTGGTGCCGAGGTACAGAGCTCATCAAGATATTGAACAACACCGGGGAAAGGACGGCCCCTTGTGGAACACCTCTTGTTTTCACATATTTAGGAAACAAGACGCCGTTTTGAAACAATAAAACGTTCTATTGCGCAAAAATTCTGCTATCCATGACTGTATATTGTTTGGGAAGTTAAGGTTGTGCAGCTGGTTGATTAACACTATATGCTCAACGCTGTCGTACGCATTTGCTATACCGAGAGTGACGAACGTAGCATAATTTCCTTGCCACTTAGATAATTTTATGTGACTTTCAAGGTCCATATGGGCCTGCCATATGGAGCATCCATCTGAGTCCAATTTGGGATGGATTCAGAATTTCTCTTTCATTGATGCAATTTGTTATTCGAACGTTTAGAATTCTCTCAATTACTTTTACAAAGTTTGAGGTTAACGCAATGCGGCCAGTTTTATCCAAAACGTATTGTTTACCCGAAGCTTGCAGTATTGGTATTATCTTTGCTATTTTCCACTTCAATGGGAGCCATGCCGTACCTAAAGAATGGTTGATTATATCCAATAGGTATTTTAGGCACTTTCTATGCATCATTTTCAACGTGAACGAGGTAACACCGTCAGCGCCCGGAGCCGCTGATGGCAAGTTAGCTAACTCTTGCGACAATTCATGCCTGGAAACGTCTGTGATGTCCTCGTCCCTTAGCGCCTGTGAAGGAGGTGGTGATAGTTGGCTGGAAAAACGTTGCTCCAATCCCTTACCAATCAATTCTAGTGAAGCGTTTGTTTCTTCAGCCGACAAAATGATAGAGTCTGCATTTATTGGTTGCGAAATCATTTTCTTTTTACGTAGGAATCTAAATACCACATTTTTTTTCTTGGATTTAGAAAGATAATCGAACTTCCGCCTTTCGTAACCTTCTTTGGACTTGGCAACTGTACGTTTAGAAACACCTGCAACGAACTGGCAGTCTTTCCAATTTTGAGGGCACTGATTGCACAAAAGCTTTTTCTATGCCGCCTTTTTGCGTCTATGTTCCCTCGAGCAACCGTCATTCCACCAAGGAGAATTCGAGTTATGATTCGCTGAGGACACCATGAATTGAAATTTCTCACGGGAATTCTTCAATAAAGATTATAAGCTCTGAGCCTTTGGCACCGAGCTATAATCTGACAACGAGCTATAATCTGACAAGTGGTTTTGGGACGTTCAACCCCACAAATCAATCAATCAATTAACTTTTGAGTAGTTAGTATGCGTACGAGTAATTGAGAATGATGAGGCTATCAGAATTTCTATTTCGAAAGTTATCGGTAAGGGTCGCTGTTTGCTGCGCAATCAACGACTGACCATGATGAAACATTAAGGTTGGAGCTTGTAAAAGTTAAATCTAGTGCTGAAGAAGTGTGACTGCATACGTATGTTGGGCTTCCCGAATTCTGACATGAAAAATCATTATCTTGGGCCCAATTCCACAACCGGCTGCCACACGTATCAGTTTTTACTGCCTATGTGACATGGTGGGAGTTATAGACACATGCAAGTAAAGCGTTTCCTGCAAACGTGGTTATTAAGGTATTTAAAGGCCAAGTGTCATGTACGCCTGAAGGAAAGTAAGCATTCACTACTGACAAAACCTGCCCGCTCTGAAGATTTAGGGCCACAACTATTATTTCGTATGCCGGAGAGAGGAACTTTAACATCAGTTTGGATTTGTGGCACAGTTTGTTCCAAATCATTGTCACTATTCCGCCACCTCTCATAGGGCGCTTGAGTCTGTACAAACGGTAATTTTTAAAATGAATATTAGTATCTGGAGCAATGCAAGATTTTTGAAGTAAGAATAAAAGGGGATTTAGGTTATCACACAGGAAATGTAAATCAGTAAGAGCAACTAATAGAGAACGACAATTCTACTGCAGAACTCTCAAGGATGCTATTTTGATGTAAGAATGGTTGCGGAGACAGCTTTCTCCAAAATACTTTCTCTAAGTATTTTACTAGATAGTCTTTTTGGGATTTGACGAAAGGGAACTTGAAACGTCATGGTTCAACGAAGACCGGCTGCGTTTCTGTGCCCGAGCACAAAGCTCGACATCGGTAGACACACTTAGGTCTAACACTCGATCTTGTTCAACGTTTGTCATGCACTCTGAGGAACCCTGGATGTTATCCGCGTTATTCAGCTCATCATTACATACTGCAGTAGCATCACTGGTAGTCGGTATGTTATTGGGCTCAGGATTAACCAAAGCAGTTGGAATCAACTGTTTAGTAATTTGATTACTGAAAACTTGGGCTATGCATTCGGAAATGCTAGCTACCAATTGGTCCATAACTGTAGCCATAGCTCTTCTTACCGCAACCTCGACTGCCTGCGCGATATGAGTATCCTGACATGAACGACGTGCTGTAACGCCAGCATAGCCATGGGCTCTCTCCTTAACAGCTGCAATGGCTTCCTTCTTAGAGCATCTCCTTTTGTTCTGTTCTGTTCTGTTTTAACTGTTTTGTTGTGGAGAGGTTGAGGTGCCTATTGCCTCGGCTACTCCATACCACAAAGTTCTGCAGCGAAAAATAAAATAATAATACAGAATGGTACTAAAAAATTAACAATACGGAAAAGAAAAAAAAACACATAATAGCACACTGAAACCAGTTCAAATAACATGCCAATACACAGTTTTCTTCACGCAGTTCACACAGTCATAAACTACTTACACGCACACCTTACTAATCTAATGTCAGTATATACATGACCACGTTTTATATAATACCCATCTCTGGCTGTCAGTCATAGGCGCTTGTCCAGTCCGGTCTCAACCAAAAAGTCTGTCAGAAAGATTATTGCCTTTTTCTGGAGATGCATCTCAGGCCATGGTCAAAGTAGTTTCTTTATTGTGAGGGGTCGTCTGTTTAAACTTGCTATTTTGTTCCTTAATTTTTCTCTTTCATTCGCGTATTTAGCGCACTCCAAAAGAATATGGCGAACATTTTCTTCTGCATGACCACAATGGCATTCCGGTGAGTTAGATCGATGTATCTTGTGCAGGAAGCTGTTTGTGTATGCTACTTCCAAACTAAGTCGGTGGATCAATGTCTCTAGGTGTCGTGGGAGGTCTGTCGCTATGGAAAATTTTCTGTGTGGATCGACTTCATAAAGTACCGTTTCCTTTGATTTAGGGCTTTCAAACCACTTCTCCATCGAACAATGGTTAGCTCCTTGCGATATAAAATGTCGAATATCCGCCCCAGACATAGGGATTGTGCAATCCCGTCCTTCCTTCAATGCTTTCTTCGCGATACTATCAGCATCTTCTTTTCCCTTTATTCCAATGTGGCTGGGTATCCATTGAAATACGTTGTTGTGACCCTGCGATGAGGCATATTCCACAGTTTCTGCGATACATTGTGCTATTTCACCATTTTTGTAAGGTGATCTCACATTTCTGATTAGCTGAAGAGCAGGTTTGCTATCAGTGCATATCGCCCATTTTCGTGGCTCGGGATTCTCGTAGATAAGCTTAACTGCTTCAAAGATAGCCACCAGTTCTGCTGTCGTCGATGAAGATTTGTGCGATAATTTGTACATCTTCTTTTTCTGAATTTCGGGTATAAAGACCGCACAGGCTGACACTTCTTCTGTGCATGATCTGTCTGTATGTATCTTCGTTTTTTCATTCTGCATTACATGAAGCTGATGAAGTACCAACTGTGCCGCTACTAGAGGTGCCATGTCTGCTTTCTTCTCTATGCCGTCTATTTCACGGATAACGTTGAGAAGTGGCAGCGTCCAAGGTGGTTTTGAAGGTTTCCATTGTTTAAATTCTGGTACTACTGCTTGAAATGATGATATAGTATCCTGTAGCCTCGTTGCCCATCTACTTTTGTCTAGGATTTCTAGTATTTGTACTTCTTCATAGCGAATTGGGCACTCTGAAAAATGAGCTGCATGATGTCCACCACACAAGCAACACAAGTCGTCTTGAGCCTTGCAATCTTGATATGAGTGGCGTTCACCACATCTGACACTTAGTCAATAAAATCTTTTCGAACTTTCTATGCACCCACTACGTGGCTCTAAGAGAATAGGTGCAGTAATGTGTGTGCTTTCTGTAGTGGGCAACTGGCTTTAAACAACAAAGTCATTATGATAATCACATGTTTTCACGCCCTATGGTAATGTACGCTTGAAACACGCATTACTGGAATTTTTCTTCCTGCTTATGAGCAGGTATACAGGACATCTGTTTATGTGAAGCATGAAGGTTTCTTCAACTGCGTTTTGTATTCACAAGAAAACTTGTATTCACTGTATTCACAAGAAAACGTTGTCATTGGACCAGCAAATTAGGGAGGCAATCGGCGGAATAAATCCAAGGGCTGACATATCAGCCCCCTGAGCTGCGCCTCGAAAGCACGGACAATTTAGATTGGGTCCTATTCGGCGCGACAGCGAACGCCGGCTGGGGTCCAAAGAACGAGCAGTGCCGAGAGTTAATAACAACCAGGGGCTGGATTCACAAAACTCACGAGGAAATTTTTGCGCAAGAGAAAATTTGTCGCGTAAGTCAATCCACGAAGCGAAAAAAAAGTCGTAAGAGGCCATTGTTTCCACATCAGCCACTGCAATAAAGCGCGCTGACACTGCTGAGGAACAAGTCAGCGATGGTTATGCAATTGATATATTTGCTTGCGTCACCGAAAAATGATCCTAATTGAATTCACGGAGCAAAAAACAGTGTGGCTAAGAAATTCTAAGAGTGGTCCAGACCACTCCTATGAACAGTGTGGCTGCTTAGAACCTGCCGCCACGGTGGCATAATTTGGTGACCTGGCTGGCTTTGAGTTAATTCACGCCCGTGTAGGCCTGCCTGATGACTGCTGGTGCATTTTTATTAATTTAGATGCTTTGAGTTTTTTGTGTTATTTCTCTGGTACACAGTGGATGGTACTGACAACCACCGTTGACCCATAATTTCAGAGTCTCAGTAATTGAAGAATTCCATTGGGCGTCAGTAGCGCAAAATTATTCTTGTAAAGATTTGTGGTTGGATGAAAGCCAATGTGCTACGGTAATGGTTGGTGAATTTCACCGCAGCAGGAATATGATCAACCTTATTTGTTATGTTGTTGTGTTGCGCCCCACCTCATTGAATTAAAGTACAACTCGAGATTCTCGCCTCATTGGTGGAAATTACCACCAAAGAGGCTAATAGGAGCACATTCCTCGCATGCTATTAGAAATAAAACTGCGCGGAACTGTTCAGTTAGCGTTTCATAAAGCCTGTTTTGTGGTTGTGCTCTTGTGTACTTCGATTGGCTCAAACTGTCCAATAAGCACGATCTCTGTAATACAGCTGTCGATACAATTTGGAGTGATATGGAACCGGCGCGTACTTTGTAAACGTAAGCGTATTAGGGGTTGTCGTGATAACTCATGGAACAACAAACAAATTAGGCGTTTCAACCTTCACTGTTTTGAACCGATACGGTCTGTGATAATATGGCAAGAAGTCGGGAAAAAAACTGCCCTAGTTGTTTTAAATGACCCCGTAAATATGAAAATCCTCACTACTCTGGAGCAAACCTTGGCTAAATTCATCCCTGCGACAATTACCACCCGTTTAACTTGGCACACGAACATCGTTCAAAGGTAGAGCAACCAACTGACATGTGTTTTTGTGCAACGCAGCGACCACTTGACCTAGCAATAACTGCGCTGCGAAGGCGAAAGCCCCGCCGCATGCTCTGGTCGAAGCAGACAAAAACGCCAGCAGACTACAGCTTAGCCTACAGGCGCAGCCGCTGATTGATTATGAAGAAATACTCTCAACATCAGCTCATTCCATGACGTTGACAAAGCACTTCTTTCATCAAGAACCACTGTCGTGTTCATCATATTTTCCCCCTCGCACATGAGAGCAAATTTAGTCTCGTCGTGAAAAACCCGCAAGCGTTTTTTAAGGGCTCACTTACGTTCCTACGCGCTGCGCAGTACTCGAAAGCAACAGGACGTCGTAAAGGTGTAGGTGTGTTGCAGCTGATTTTACCAAACACTTCTCGCATGAGTTACTTCAGCGTTCGACTGGATGTGTTGTGATTACGGCTGCTCTACCGGTGCGTATAAGCAGTGTGGAAAGCTGCGGCAGTGTCTTGTGTACGGTGAAGTGCAGCGAAGCCTGTGCGTCGGTCTGTTTATCAAGCGGTGATCAGCGCCGGTGTACCGACGGCAACTAGCATTCTAGAAGCCTGCAATGTGTTTGTGTTGTGTGCCGGTAAGAGTTCGTTTGCTTGCCTTTCCAGTCTCTCAGTTGGGTGCTGTGCGACATTACGGATTGACAGCGTTTCGGCACGTTACTTGAGGGGCCCCAAGTACGTACGGAAACCTATGATCTACGCGCTGTGTTCGATTCTTGCTTCGCCCCTGGTTAGCCCGTACGATTCTATTTCCTTGTGAGCAGTCAAGTGTTGGGGAGTGAAACGTTGTTGTGAACACTGGTGTTGTGTTGATGTTTCGAAGACTTGGTAAGAGGCTGTGCTCGTGTGGCCGAAAATCGAAAGGCAGCGTTGATAACTGTTTCGCTCTGCAGAGTTGCGGCGGTGGGGCTTGGCGTTTTTGTTTGTTAACTTGTCACTTCTCCTTTTTGTGATTACCATAGTCCGAGCGCCGTGATGTGACGAACCGAAGATGCCAGATGCTACATTCTGTTGTGGATTCTGCTACTTTTTCAGCGCACCTAGACTGTGCGCTTGAGCTAGAGAGTTCTATGTGCCAGCGAGAGCCCATGAACATCAAACTTCCCTCCGGTCCTGAAAAAGAGCTAAGATTTCACCAGTGCCTTGCTTTGGATGAAGTTGTAGGCTAGTACCGGCTAACTACAGGTTTCCGAGTTCATTTGGCCACCGTATTTCACGGCATTAGAGCCTTTAAACCGCCGGTCATGGCCAATTCTTACACTATATCAACAGACGTGCACGCCTTTCCAGCATTTCACTACCGTCATCGGCAGCTTCTTGTCTCCAGATGTTCTTTGCCTTTTGGCCCTAGAGCACTCTTGGTTCCCGATGACACTCACGGCCACTAAATGCTGCCATTAGTGAGTTGACCATGCAAAACTGAATTTGTTGCCATTCACGCCGTACTATAAAGCGTGCAAGTTTTTAAGCCCTGCAGATGTAGTGTTTCCCTATGTTAGGTTCAAGCATAAAACATTTACTACTACTGTTATGTGCATACGTATATTACGGAGAGGCGGGCAAATACGTCAGGAGTTTTTGTGATTTGATATAAGTGAGCTCATGTTTGATTGTTTAGATGGGCCTGTCTATTTACTACGTTTGATAGTTGGGAAGTTGTGTAAATTTATTTTCCAGGAGCCAGGTTGCACTTGAGCAATTAGTGTTCTTTAAAAAGAATTAGTTCTATAGACGAATACCGATGTGGAAGCACTATACTTCACCAGGACATATATATTGCGGTACGTAAATTTTACATGGGGCTTCAGTTTCTTTCAAAGAGATTATAGAAAATTTGATCCCTTTGATGAAGTAATAGCTTCGTCAACTGAGTACTAGAAGTGAGTGCTTTTAATCATAAAGAGTGCTTAATAGTGCGAATCACGGGATATAATAGAAGATACGAGACAAAGTTTGGAGAATGCCAAACTATGACACTAATTTGAAGGCTGCGGTAGTGTTAGTGGGCAAATAATTTTGATCTGAAGTTTTTAACATGCATGTTAATTAAAAAGACTTCATGTCTCTGCATTTCACTGCCATAAATCACAGCATCCATGGAAGGCAATGATAAATGTATTTGCATTATTTCTAGTACAAGAAATAAAGCTGTGGATGCGATAATCTTGTACTTAGTCGATATAATCCTTCAGTATACACTCATGTTTATAGCACCAATGATGACATGTGTGTAAAAGCTCTGGGAAGTGAATCTATGTGGAATATTTTATTTGGAACGAAGAGGATCATCACTACTCCTATTATATCTAACAGTGGATTTTAGTGCTTGTGAATTGTTAGACCACTGCCTGTCTGTCCAACAGTGTACTTCTCCGTTTCTACTGTGTAGGTGTAACTTTTTTATAGTATACTTTGCTCGGATAGGTTTGTTCTTAATGGGATTGTGTACTATACAAGTGACATCATCTATGCAGCTTTCTTCATATTCGAATAAAGTATTCATTAATTATATGTGTAGCTACACCATGCATTTATTTATCCTTTCCTGGGTGTCTGTGTCATCGTTTACCGCTACAAGGATACTGGTATAGTTTGATAATGAAGCTGGCATCTTAAAATATACTGTTAGTGGAAGTAACATTCTGTTTATAACCATTATCACTATTGTCAGGTGAGCTGTGAAAACTATATTAAATTATATTTACATTGTTTTGCCTTTGTATAGCTATAGTTTTACCGTAGTTAAATGTTGTTAGTTTATAGTTTTACCGTAGTTACAGCTTTACACATATATGCTGAGCAACATTGCAGATAAAGCCAGGAGCAAGTCATACATGCAGTGCACTGGAGCATCACCTCACGTACTTAGTGTAGTGGCTTCGCCAACTACTCAACTTAATTTTTCTCAAGCAGACTACCAGACAGCTGTATGGGAACTGTGCTGACCTGCAAACTTTGAAGCCATTTTGAGGAGTGTTTTGAGGAAACGAAATGAGGTATATATCTGTGAATTTATTTGCACTGAGAAGCGTAGTAGCTTTGAATTGCATTATTCATGTATTGGTGTAGATTTTCATTGCAGTGTGCCGACTTTTCAGCCCAAGTAACCTAACATGCTTTTTTACTATATTGTGATCAAACCAAGCTATGTAAATAAACAAAGTAGTATTGCAGACATGTACGAAATTGGGTTGCATAGCCCTTTTGTAACATGACCTTGTCAACTGCTTTCTTCTTGCATTTCTTCCAAAAACTGCTGGTCGCTTGGCAGCAGCAGAAACTACGCATCAAGCTTCTACTAGAAGTTCGAGAAACTTTGAGTTCAGATATAACAGTGCTGGGAAATCTCTCTCGTTAGTTGCTTTCTGTGTATTCAAAATGAGTGTACTAGAATTGTTCTTTTAGAGTCATTCATCCTAATATGATTTTCTAATGTTTTCCTGAAGTGATACTCTAATGTTTCCCTGAAATATTGTGACAAGACCATGCTAAATTTCGTTGTGCTAAGGTTTATTTATTGTGTTATTTATTTATTTCTGTGTGTTATTTATTTCTGAAAACATAAGAGACATATTGAGCGCCCTGAGTGCCAAACTGTATTACGGAGCAGAGGCCCCATGTGCGGCTATATAGCCTATAGCCTCTGCTCCCGATCCTGTAAGAATTTCAGGACAAATAATCTTCAATTCAATTATAAAAATATTCACACCTTGTCACAAAACGAGCGCTCAAAAAGGGCGCGCCGCCAAATTCTCGCGACAAAACGCCGGAAGGATGCGCGCTGAAGGTATTTAATAGAGCAGCCGAGATGGGGCATCAGGAGAAGAAGGAAGTTAACGCCAGTGTGCGTAGGGTGTTCCGCCACGTCTGTCGGTGAAGGTTTTGTCCTTAGTGACAAAACAGAAGAAGAAAGTATGCGTCAGAGTGCGTAGGTTGTTCCGCCTTGTGGGCGAAGCCTCTTGTCTTCCGTGACAAAGGAGGAGAAGAAGAGGATTTCCACCTAAGGGGTGAAGGCTCGAGCTACAGGCAAGAGTGTGTGTCTACCGCTATCGAGCGAAGACGCGTGGCAACAGCTGCTTGTGTGAAGCCGACGTGTTTCCGGCGAAGACGTTTGAAGCTTGGAGAGTGGCCAATTGAAGACGCAAGGTTTCCTGGAAGAAAAACTTCGGGGGCAGCGAAACGACAACAACGCTGGAATTTGAGTGAGTATTCTTGGAAGAGTATCATCCAGACTTTTGTTTCAAGAACTTTGGACTGAATAAGTTTTCCGACTCTTTAGTCTTTAAGTGTCTTGGTCGTTCGATGCATGCGACTGCATTGTAGTGCGTATTGTTGTCTGTGTCCTTTGTTTCGAGTGTGGCTGATTGTACTGTGTAGTACATTGTTTGATTTGTGACATATTGTATTCAACTATTGTCGAGTGTGCATACTTGTGTATCGTTTTGATCTGCCATGACTGAGAATATAATTTTGTTTTGTTTATCAACTCTCGGCTCTGACTTGTTCTTTGGACCACAGCCGCCGTCCGCTGGCGCACCAATAGGACCACTTCTATATTGCCCACGCTTTCGTGGTGCGGTTCGGGGGGCTGATACTTCGGCCCTTGGAATTAGCCCGGCGATCGCCTCCCTAATTAACGGGACCAGTGACAATTATTCTGGCGTCCGTGGCAGGATCTTTTTGGTGTAAAGTGTGTCCAAAGTAGTGAGAAAGAGCCTCGAGTTGTTGATTGTGCTATCAGAACGATTTTGTGTGTTGCTCAGTGTTCTCGTTAACAAGTGCAGGAGAGTGTTCCGATCGACTGATTTAGGCAGATACTTTTTGCACGCGGCAAGGTTTTATTTGCGAGACACAATGGACTTCGAAAAGTTAGTAGCTCTTGGTGAGAAGATGGGTCTGTCTGGTGCCTAACTATAGAAGTGGGTAAGCCAGAAGGAGAAAGAGGCGGTGGAGAGATAGAGGTAGGCAGCTGAGATGGCCAAGGAAGAAAAAGCAGCTGAGTTGGAATGAGAGAGGTTGGCAGCTGAGAGGGCCAAAGAAGAAAAAGGAGCTGAGTTGGAGAGAGAGAGGTTGGCAGCTGAGAGAGCCAAGTAAGAAAAAGCAGCTGAGTTGGAGAGAGAGAGGTTGGCAGCTGAGAGAGCAAAAGAAGAAAGAGAGCAGCAATTGAAGTTGGAGCTGGAGAGAAAAAAGCTGGCAGCCGAAAGGGCGAGAGAAGAAAGAGAAGCAAAGGAGCGACAGCTGAAGGAAGAAAGATAGCAACAATTGAAGTTGGAGCTGGAGAGAGAAACAATGGCAGCTGAGAGGGCGAAAGGAGAAGATAAGCGGAGATGGCTGAAAGGGAACGGCAGCGGCAGCACGAGATGGAACTCGAGCGGCTCCGTTTGCAACAGCGAAGCGAAACTCCGGTCCAAGCTAGAGTTGAAAGCAGCGAACGGGAAGATCATGGCTTCCGCTTGAATCCAAGCAAGCTACTCGTAGCGGTTGATGAAAGGAAGTTCAACCTTGACGCGTATTTTCACAGATTTGAGACGATTGCAAGGAGCCAGAATTGGCCGGAACATCAATGGGCAACTGCTTTGAGTACTTGCTTGAGTGGTGAAGCGCTCAGTGTGTACGGCAGGCTGACGCCGTCCGATGAAGCAAACTATGCCAAAGTGAAAGCTGTTTTGCTGAAGCGATTGAGATTTACTGTGGAAGGATTCCGGGACAGATTTCGGACAGGAAAGCCAGCTGATGGTGAGACGGCTACGCAGTATGCCGCCTGACTTCGCCATTATTTCGACAGATGGATTGAACTGTCAGGGACAGCGCAGGAGTACGACGAGCTTAGAAAGCTCCTAATTAGAGAACAATTTCTTACTAGTTGCCACCCAAGCCTATCGCTGTACTTGAAAGAGAGGAAGGCTGAGTCATTTGAAGGCTTGCTTGAATTGGCTGATCAATTCTTGGAAGCGCAAGGTGGAACTAATTTGGCCAAGGTCAAGAAGGAGTGTCCCGAAGATTTGAAAATTTCGGCACTCGAACAAAAGAAGCGTGCACCGGAGAGTGTTCCGCGATGTTTTCTGTGTAACCGAGTGGGGCATCGCGCGAACAACTGTCGAACAATCTTTACGAGCCCTACGGTATTAAAATGTTTCAAGTGTGGTCGGACTGGGCACAAAGCAGACGCATGTCGTAACGGAGCGAGTCAAATTCACCAGGTATCCTGTGTGCAAGCGGCACCGAATTCCGATAATGCCCTCACCGACGCATTCGTAGAGTTGAAAAATGGGGAGAAACTTCCTATTGTGGGTGCTGTAATGACAAAACAGCCAACCGGTGTTACGAAGAGAATGCCAATACTGCCTGGAAAAGTTGCGGGCAAGAAGATTACGGTGTTAAGAGACACCGGTAGCTCCACGGTTATCGTGCGGAGAAATTTGGTACGAGAAGGTGAGTTGACAGGCAAAACGAAACCGGTTTGCCTAATTGACAGTACGGTTCGGATGCTTTCCGAAGCAGAAATTGAGGTTGAAACCCCGTACTTCAGCGGGAAGGTTACTGCTCTATGCATGACGACCCCCCTGTACGACCTCGTCATTGGGAACATCGACGGTGCGCGAGGGCCGAATGATCCAGAACGATTGGGAGAAGACCCTAAGATAGAGCTCTTGCCAACCCAGCGACCGCGATATACAGTGGAGGAGCATCCCATGACGGATCTCACTCGAGCCCATGGTGAAGCCGCGGTGCAAGAGACAGTGAATAAGAAGATGATCGTGTTGAATGAGTTCACGTGCTGGGCAGCTGGATTTACGTCAGCACGACCTCAACTAACCGACAGTGTAAAGGTGGCGCAGTCGGCCAGCCAGGCCAAATTTCGTGACATGAACAAGCGGGTGAATAATCGGGCAGGATCGGTTGAGCGTCATGACCCGTTAACAACGTCGGAAGTGACAACGATGGCCGAGACGCCGCCTCAGATACCGTCCTTGAAAGGGGCTCGCCGGAACAAAACGAGAAAAAACAATAAGAAGAGATTGGGAGAGCACCACAAGAAAAAACGCAAGAGCCGCTCGAAATGCACAGGATAGGTGTCGAGGTCGATTCAGAATGTGTTTGACAGTGCTATATGTTAAGTTATTGTGGTTGTTATCCTGTGTCACAACTGTATTTCGAGTTAGTCAAAATGTTTGTTACGGTGATGTTATTGTACAATTGTTGTAATGAGAGAACTTTGTACATTTGTATTGTTTGTAATATGTGATGGAGTGTTGTACTCATGTACCTGTGGTTATATTTCATGTGTTGTGAGATTGAATTACAATGTACAATTATATTGAGTGATCTATTGTGAATGTGACGTGTCATGAGCGGCGGACTATGTTACAGTCTTTGAGAGTGCGGGGACTGTTCGCGCTCGTTTGTGTGGTTTTGAATATTATGAGATAATATTCTTAAAGTGGGGGGCAGTGTCACAAAACGAGTGCTCAAAAAGGGCGCGCCGCCAAATCCTCGCGACGAAACGCCGGAAGGATGCCTCGAGGTCAACGATAAAAAAAGAAAACAAGCATCCAAAGACTCCCCGGCGCGCGTCCCTCTTCCCTCGGAAGCGTGGGTTCGCCGATGAACATCCTCTCATCGGTGCCCGAGCAAGCCCTGGAATGTTCTCGATGGAAAGGGGCGTGGTGATGCAGGGTTGCGTCATCCGTCGCGGACGGCCTTCGTACCGTCTCGCCCTTTCCCCAGCTTTCGCTGCGTATCGCGCCGACGAAATGATGAGAACTTTCTGGAATCTCGCGCGGAAGGTATTTAATCGAGCAGCGGAGATGGGGGATCAGTAAAAGAAGGAAGTTAACGCCAGTGTGCGTAGGGTATGCCGCCACGTCTGTCGGTGAAGGTTTTGTCCTTAGTGACAAAGCAGGAGAAGAAGAAAGTATGCGCCAGGGTGCGTTGGGTGTTCGCCTTGTGGGCGAAGCCTTTTGTCTTCTTTGACAAAGGAGGAGAAGACGAGGATTTCCACCTGAGGGTTGAAGGCTCGATTTACAGACAAGAGTGTGGGTCTACCGCTATCGAGCGAAGACGCGTGGTAACAGCTGCGTGTGTGAAGCCGACTTGTTTCCGGCGAAGAAGTTTGAAGCTTGGAGAGTGGCCAATTGAAGACGCGAGGTTTCCTGGAAGAGAAACTTCGGGGGCAGCGGAACGACAACAACGCTGGACTTTGAGTGAGTGATTATCGGAAGAGTATCATGCAGACTTTTGTTCCAAGAACTTTGGACTGAATAAGTTTTCTAACTCTTTAGTCTTTAAGTGTCTTGGTTGTTCGATGCATGCGACTGCATTGTAGTGCGTATTGTTGTCTGTGTCCGTTGTTCCGAGTGTGGCTGATTGTACTGTGTAGTACATTGTTTGATTGGTGACATAATGTATTCAACTACTGTCGAGTGTGCATACTTGTGTATCGTTTTGATCTGCCATAACTGAGAATATAATTTTGTTTTGTTTATTAACTCTCGGCTCTGACTTGTTCTTTGGACCACAGCCGGCGACTGCTGGCGCACCAAATAGGACCATTTCTAGATTGTCCACGGTTTTGTGGTGCGGTTCGGGGGGCCGATACTTCGGCCCTTGGAATTTGCCCGGCGATCGCCTCCCTAATTAACGGGACCAGTGACACACCTCAGTTTATGTATGTATGTATGTATGTATGTATGTATGTATGTATGTATGTATGTATGTATGTATGTATGTATGTATGTATGTATGTGTATGTATGTATGTATGTATGTATGTATGTATGTATGTATGTATTTACGTACGTGCATACGTACGTTCGTATGCAAAGTTTAAATGAGAATCTGTTTATCATTAATGAGTAAGTTTGGTAATTTTATTGAATTTCTTTC
This sequence comes from Rhipicephalus annulatus, assembly GCA_013436015.1. Classification (NCBI taxonomy): domain Eukaryota; kingdom Metazoa; phylum Arthropoda; class Arachnida; order Ixodida; family Ixodidae; genus Rhipicephalus; species Rhipicephalus annulatus. Next base: position 103,732 of record WOVY01009358.1, read on the forward strand.
TAGTTCTTTTTCTTCTTAGCCATTATACTTTTCACTTGGTCTTTTACTGTGTGAAAATAAATTTACCTTGCACAAAATATGCGCATTCCAAGAAGTTGTTTCCTTTTCCAACGTACAGTCATGAGCAAGAAATTGAGAAAAATGAAACCAACCTGAAAAAAGTAGCTTAGAGCATAGGTCCTCTACATGGCATATCTTGTACACATTGCGTTAGTCGAATATGTCAATTTCAACATATCGATGTCAATAAGAATACACGAGGTATCACCCGTAGTTGTATATGTGCGTGATATTTATGCACATGGTAACACCTGTAAGCAAATACTATTAAGGACACAAACCTAGTCAAGCAGAATACACGAATTTTGTCTCTGCACCTTTCATCTGTACTATAACTGTTGTTAATAAAAATGAATTTTGGTTAGAAAATTTATTGTAGTAACCAAAAGCAGAATACTTCTCTCTGTGACGTAAATCAATTTGCATTGTTCTGCTCTGCTCTAGAAAATCGGTAATCTCCTCAGGAGAAATCGATTATTTGCTATAGTTTATTTTAACCATTGACAACGGCATTACTCTGAAGCGTGCAACATGACAGGTAGCGAGAGAGAATGCAGGAACTAATCACTCTGTGTATTCATTATCTGTCCGTACTGGTTTGCCTTGCTGCATGTAATGATCCCCACCAAATTAGCACAAAAGCGTGTCCCGACAAGGGCAGTCAACTTGGCCGCAATCAATTTGCTCGCTGCATGTGTAGATTTTCTTCAAAACATCCTGATGTCTGATCGTTGGTCGACTATTCAAACACGTGAAAAGTAATACACCTGGTATAATATTGGTATTGCTGCGCTGGGGGCACTCATGCGATAACAGAGGATCGAGGGAGAAAATATGAACTCTAAAGTTTGTAATTCACGAGGGAGCACGGCACAGCGCTAATGGGTCAAAAGAGGAGTGAAAGAAGATACGGGAAAGTAACCTTCTCAAAAAATGAACACCCACCGCCACGCATAAACTCAGGCAGGGCAACCTTTAAAAAAAGTGCTCTGTGACACTGCGAATGGAACCCAGTACCTCCTAGATTGTAGTTGAATAGTGTAACCACTCGTGCTTTGCTGCAAGGCTTCAGATGAGAGCTTGTCACTGCAGCGTTTACCCTATTGCTAATATATCGTCAATGCTTCGAATGACGTAAAATGCAAATTGTCTGGTGAAACTTGGTCAAAAAGAGAAAAAAAATAGAATGCATTCACCCGAGGTTACTAGAAGGTAGAAATCACCAAATGAGGCTGTAAAACCGTGCACTATTTATGTTGTACATTACTGTCATGACGTTGGGATAGCTGGATAAAACGTACGCTACCTTTTCATATTGTGCTAAATATAAATAAAAATTAGAATATATGCTGGTATGATAACGGTAATCAACTGTTCTGAATTCGCTACCATCAGTGTCACTTTCACTGAATGAGTACTCAGTTTGTTTCCGTTATCGTTATTTAGGAAGAGTTGGCTCATTAACTCACACTTTTATATTTCGCTTTGATTATCACATATAAAGACAGTCCCACTTTATCTCGCTTTCTGTGTGGCTGTCCCTCTCATAAAACGCGTACTCCACTTTTTATGCTCTTCAAGCACTCGACGCTGCTTTGCGGAAACTTTCCCTGGCGTCTGCTGGCCAGAAAATTGTCTTTAATATCTCTCCCTTCGAATTCCGACTTTTGCAGAGACAAAACGAGAGTCTCTTTCCTCCTTTTTTCGTACACTTCGCGCGTGTGGTAAGGTCTTCTGACTTCCTGACTCGTATACCCGTCTCTTGCTTTGTTTGCTCACTTTAAGTTGTCGCATATGGCTAAATCTACGGCATTAGAGCTTGCTGCTATAAGGGATGCTTTACAATATCTCGTTCAAGAGCGTCTAGGAAAATGGGTTATATTCTGCGATTTGAAGGCAGCGCTTCAGAGTTTGCAGTCTGTCATGCGTAAGAAGAATCATGAACAATTGGTACATGAAATAAGACATTGCCATCGTGAAACTATAGAAAGAGGGCATGATAATATATATCATGCCATCTTTATATATCGTGTGTTCGCGGAACACATATATAAATATATATATATATATATATATATATATATATATATATATATAAATATATATATATATATCACACAATTCTCTATATATCACACAGCTCTCTATATATCATGCGTTCGCGGAACACAGTCGCCTTAGCTGAGTTTAAGAAATACAGAAACGTTTTAAATTCAGAAATACGGAAGGCTAAACAGAACTACTATGAAAAATTATTTGAAAGCATTTACAATGACCAGAGGAAGCTATGGGAGGTCATAAATGGGCTTACGAGCACAAATAAGGGTTGTAATAGGACACATGACCTAACAAATAATGGTCAGATTTTCAGTGGTGGAAGGCTGGCCAATGTTTTGAATGATCATTTCATAAATGCGGGTTTCTTTATTTTAACGGATGAAAAGCGAGATAATGCTCCAACTTCTGATAAGTCTCCTTTGCCGTATTCTATTTTTCTCGCACCCACAGATCCGGTTGAAGTAGAAAGATTAATCAGAAAACTGAAAAACCATGTTGCATCAGGTAGTAATGAGATAGATTCTGTTGAGTTAAAAATGGTGTCACCATTGATATCTAATGTCTTGACCTATAATATCAACCTCACCCTCCCTAACGGTGTATTTCCAGAGCAGTTAAAAGTGGCAAAAGTCACTGCAGTATATAAAGGTGGTGATATCAATACTTGAGCGAACTATCGACCCATATCCGTGCTTCCAACAATATGAAAAGTATTTCAAAGGGTTATTTATGATAGACTTGCATCCTTTTTTGATAAGCATCAAATATTGTCACGGGGTCGTGACGTGGCCGAAGACAGGAGACTTCGTGTTGGTATTTAACTGTTTATTTGGGTGAACCTGTGCCCGGTAAACGGAAAGTCCAATTACAGCAGCAGTCTCGCACAGATAGCAGTCTCGGACTGATAGCGGCGAACGGAGCGTCGGCCTTCGATCAACAACTGACAAGCGGCGAAGCGCGTCGGCATTTATACTCTTGCCGTCGAATTTTCTAGCGTTATCGCTGGCGGTGGCGTAGGTTCCAGAACAATCTGTACCGTTCGCACAGTGGGCGTGATCTTATCGAAATGATCTACTACAGTCCGGAACTTTCTAGAAAACTGCAGGCGCGGTTTGCGCTGAGAATAGTGCGGTGTTTTGGGACGATAACAAAAACTTGGGAAATGGAACGTGGCATTGCCCCCCTCTGAAAAAAGGCATCGTCCCGATGCTTTAACTAAAGATGAAAGTACAATATTAATGCAAGAAAGTACAATGAATAAATTACGATACAACATTAATACAAAAAAACACTAGTTCAGTTTGTTAACGCGCATGAAACGGCTTGAGGCGTGCTACATGGATGACTTCAGGTCGCGATCGGCGTCGTTGAGAGTTCGTGATGCCGTCGGGGACAACCTCGTAATCAAGTGGGCCGAGCCGTCGAACCACCCTGTACGGTCCGAAGTACCGTCGCAGAAGCTTTTCACTTAGTCCACGTCGGCGTATCGGCGTCCACACCCAAACACGTTCACCGGGCTGGTATTCCACGAAGCGTCGTTGAAGGTTGTAACGGTGGCTGTCGGTTGTCTGTTGATTCTTGATACGGAGACGCGCAAGTTGTCGGGCTTCTTCGGCGCGTTAAAGGTACTCGCTCACATCGAGAGTTTCTTCGTCGGTGACGTTGGGTAACATGGCATCGAGCGTCGTTGCCGGGCTCCTTCCGTAGACCAATTTGTATGGAGATATCTGCGTCGTCTCCTGCACCGCCGTGTTGTATGCGAAGGTCACATACGGAAGAATGGCGTCCCACGTCTTGTGTTCGACATCGACGTACATTGACAGCATGTCGGCGATCGTCTTGTTAAGCCGCTCGGTGAGGCCGTTGGTCTGTGGGTGGTACGCCGTCGTCCGGCGGTGGTTTGTTCGGCTGTATGCCAAGATCGCTTGAGTTAAGTCGGCAGTGAATGCCGTTCCTCTGTCGGTGATAAGGACCTCCGGGGCGCCATGACGTAGGACGATATTTTCGACGAAGAATTTAGCTACCTCGAATGCACTGCCTTTTGGCAGGGCTTTTGTCTCGGCGTAGCGGGTGAGGTAGTCGGTAGCTACCACGATCCACTTGTTTCCGAAAGCCGACGTCGAGAACGGCCCCAGTAGGTCCATACCAATCTGCTGGAAAGGTCGGCAAGGTGGATCAATTGGCTGCAGAAGTCCCGCTGGCCTTGTCAGCGGTGTCTTGCGTCGCTGACAGTCCCGGCATGTTCTCACATAACGAGTGACGTCGGTGGTAAGACGTGGCCAGTAGTACCTTTCTTGTATCCTCGCGAGCGTGCGAGAAACACCGAGGTGCCCTGCCGTCGGATCGTCGTGAAGGGCCTGCAGGAGTTCTGGTCGCAGAGCTGAAGGCACCACAAGGAGGTACTTAGATCGAAGCGGTGAAAAGTTTTTCTTTTGTAGAAGACCGTTTCGTAGAAAGAACGACGCAAGTGCGCGCTTGAATACCTTCGGGACTTCCGCGGTCCTGCCTTCGAGGTATTCTATTAGGGCCTTAAGTTCCGGGTCGGCACTCTGTCGTTCAGCGAAGTCGTCGGTAGTTCTCGTTCCTAAGAAGTAGTCGTCATCCGGGTCGTCGGGTAGTGGTTGGTCGACAGGCGCACGACAGATACAGTCGGCGTCGGAGTGTTTTTTGCCGGACTTGTAAATGACAGTAATGACATATTCTTGAAGTCTCAGGCTCCATCGTGCGAGGCGACCTGAGGGGTCCTTCAGGGTGGCTAGCCAACACAATGCGTGGTGGTCGCTCACAACTTTGAAGGGCCTGCCGTAGAGGTAGGGGCGAAATTTCGACGTAGCCCAGATGATGGCGAGGCACTCCTTTTCTGTTGTGGAATAATTTGCTTCTGCTTTTGATAGCGATCGGCTGGCGTAACTAATAACCCTTTCAAGTCCGTCAGCCCTCTGCACAAGAACGGCACGAAGACCTACGCTGCTTGCGTCAGTATGTATTTCTGTCTCGGCGAATTCGTCGAAATGGGCAAGTAACGGAGGCGTTTGGAGGCGATGTTTAAGCTCCTGGAAAGCATGTTTCCCACTTAAACTCCACGTCGGCCTTGGTAAGGTTAGTGAGAGGATCGGCGATGCGGGCGAAGGTTTTCACGAACCGCCTATAATAGGCACACAGGCCCAGAAATCGGCGCACGGCTTTCTTGTCAGTGGGCGGCGGGAAGTCGGCGATGGCGGCTGTTTTCCGTGGATCGGGCGAACTCCAGACTTGCTGATAACGTGCCCCAGAAACAAGAGCTCCTCATACGCAAATCTGCACTTTTCTGGCTTCAGTGTGAGTCCGGAAGTCTTTATGGCTTGAAGTACAGCTTCAAGGCGCCGAAGATGCTCGTAGAAACTCGAGGAAAACACGACGACGTCGTCCAAGTACACAAGGCAAGTCTGCCACTTCAATCCTGCCAGTACTGTATCCATAACGCGTTGAAACGTTGCAGGTGCTGAGCAAAGGCCGAAGGGCATCACCTTAAACTCGAAGAGGTCGTCCGGTGTTATAAACGCTGTCTTCTCTCGGTCTCTTTCGTCGACTTCGATTTGCCAATAGCCAGTCTTGAGGTCCATTGACGAAAAGTACTTGGCGTTATGGAGCCGATCAAGTGCGTCGTCTATTCGTGGGAGGGGATACACGTCCTTGTGATTTTGTTCAGGCGGCGATAATCGACGCAGAAACGTAGGGTCCTATCCTTTATCTTCACTAACACCACGGGGGATGCCCATGGACTCTTGGACGGCTGGATAATGTCATCCCGCAGCATTTCATCAACTTGTCTCTTCAAGGCCTCACGTTCTCGCGTCGAAACCCTGTACGGACTCTGACGGAGTGGTCTGGCATTTTCTTCGGTTATGATGCGATGTTTCGTGATTGGGGTCTGCCGAATTTTCGATGACGACGAAAAGCAATCTTCGTATTGCAGGAGCAGGGCCTTGAGCTGTTCTTGCTTATCGTTCGGAAGTCTTGAATTGACGTCGAAAGCTATGGGAGGGGCTTGGTTCCTCTGAGCAGGTTCCGCAGAATCGGCGAGGGCGAAAGCACTGGTGGCTTCGACAATTTCTTCGATGTATGCGACCGCTGTTCCTTTGTTCACATGTTTGTACTCATTGCTGAAATTCGTGAGCATAACCGTTGCTTTGCCTCCCCGCAGCTCTGCAATTCCTCTTGCGACGCAAATATTTCGGGTGACCAACTGATGCTGACTGCCTTCAACGACACCTTCCAAGTCAGGTGATTTAGGAGCGCCGACTGAAATAATGACGCTTGAGCGAGGCGGAATGGTGACTTGTTCTTCCAGCACATTCAAGGCATGGTGTCCTGACGGCGTGCGCGGCGGTAGTGTTTCTTCTGTTGATAACGTTATCGACTTTGTTTTTAGGTTGATGACAGCACCATGGAGGCATAAAAAGTCCATGCCAAGGATGACATCTCTCGAGCAACGTTGTAGGACTACGAAGTCTGTAGGATAAATACGGCCTTTAATTGTGACTCTCGCTGTGCAGATTCCTGCAGGCGTTACGAGATGACCTCCGGCTGTGCGTATTTCAGGTCCTATCCAAGCTGTCCTAACTTTCTTTAACTTCGCGGCAAACGACCCACTGATCACAAAATAGTCGGCTCCAGTATCGACGAGAGCGGTCACACTGTGGCCGTCGATAAGAACGTCGAGGTCGCTAGTTCGCCTTCTCGCATTACAGTTAGGGCGTTGCGCCGGGTCACGGCTGCGTCGGCTTGTTCCGCTGCTTCCATGCTGCGCCGTCAGGCCACCTTCGGTAAATGAGCTTTCGCCTGGTTGGCGTTGTGTTCGGAAAGCTCCGTCGCGGCGTCGTCGTCGTCGGAGGATCTTCGGTAGTTCGTCGCACAGCAACCGCACCTCCACCGATTGCTGCCCTTAGTTTCCCGGATACGGGCTAGGAGACCGGCCCCGGGTTGGGCCAGAGTACTGCCGGTGGTGCGGTGACGTGCGGCGGCTGGGCGACGGCGAACGCGAAGGGCTTCGTGGTGTCCACCTAGTTCCTGTCAGGTAGTCGGCGATGTCACGTGGTCGTTCTCCTGGCTGTGGACGCGGTGCATTGACGGCGAAGCCACGCAGTCCCATCTGTCGGTACTGGCAACGGCGGTATGTGTGTCCGGCCTCGCCGCAGTGGTAGCAGAGCGGGCGATGGTCAGGGGTGCGCCAGACGTCAGTCTTCCTCGGTGCACTGCGCTGGGCCGCTGGCGAACGGTATGACGTCGGTGGGGGTGGTGGCGGCGGTGGCGTCTGTCGACGGAAGTGCGATGGGGCGGCGTTTTGGCGTGGACGGGGAGGAGCGTTGTGGCGCAGTGCAGCGGCGTAGCTCATAACTTCCGGCTCGGGCAGCGGTGCGTGGGGAATTTGAAGCGATTGCCGAACTTCTTCTCGCACAATGTCGGCAAATAATCCACTTGAGGCTGTGCCGAAGGCAACAGCTTGCGCAGCTCTTCCCGCACGATAGCTCGGATCGTTTCACGCAGGTTTCCGGAGTTACTGACTTGAGCAGCAGCGCAGTCTGCAGTCAGGCGACGATTATACTGTCTGGTGCGCATGTCCAGGGTCTTTTCGATAGTAGTCGCTTCGGCTACAAATTCTTGGACGGTTATCGGTGGGTTTCTCATCAGTCCCGCGAAGAGCTCCTGTTTGACCCCTCGCATGAGGAAACGAACTTTTTTCTCTTCAGGCATGTCTGGGTCAGCGTGACGAAATAGTCGGGTCATTTCTTCTGTGAAAATGGCGACATTTTCATTTGGTAGCTGAACCCGAGTCTCTAATAAAGCAGCGGCCCTCTCTTTGCGAGCGACGCTCGCGAACGTTTGCAGGAATGCGCCGCAGAAAACATTCCACGTTCGGAGCGTGGACTCCCGATTTTCAAGCCAAGTCCTTGCGGTGTCTTCCAAATAGAAGAACACACGACGCAGCTTTTCGTCATGGTCCCAGTGGTTGAGGGCGGCCACACGGTCGTATGTTTCTAGCCAGGACTCCGGGTCTTCGAACGATGACCCATGGAAAATTGGTGGTTCCCTGGGTTGATGCATGACCATCGTGGGCTGGGACGCTGCGGTTGTCATTGTCGCTGCAGTCGCGGTCATGGCCTTCGTCTTCCGCGCCTTGTCTGGTAGAAGCCCGAACTCCGGTGGTAGCCCTTGCTTTCGGCGGCTTGTTCGCTGCTCCTGGTTGGCGTCGGTGTCTTCTCCGCGACGTGGGCTGGGTTCACGGCTTGACGGGGGCGTCCGGTATATGAACGAAGCACCACCTCCACCAGATCTCACGGGGTCGTGACGTGGCCGAAGACAGGAGACTTCGTGTTGGTATTTAACTGTTTATTTGGGCGAACCTGTGCCCGGTAAACGGAAAGTCCAATTACAGCAGCAGTCTCGCACAGATAGCAGTCTCGGACTGATAGCGGCGAACGGAGCGTCGGCCTTCGATCAACAACTGACAAGCGGCGAAGCGCGTCGGCATTTATACTCTTGCCGTCGAATGTTCTAGCGTTATCGCTGGCGGTGGCGTAGGTTCCAGAACAATCTGTACCGTTCGCACAGTGGGCGTGATCTTATCGAAATGATCTACTACAGTCCGGAACTTTCTAGAAAACTGCAGGCGCGGTTTGCGCTGAGAATCGTGCGGTGTTTTGGGACGATAACAAAAACTTGGGAAATGGAACGTGGCATTATTAACAAAAAGTCAGTATGGTTTTCAAAAAATAAATCAACAGAACAAGCTCTACTGTATATCAAAGATAAGATAATCGAAAATATGGAAAACGAAAAATATACTCTTGGGCTCTTTCTCGATCTTCAAAAGGCATTTGACTCCATACAATTCAAATCATTGATTCATAAATTATCAAGTTAAGGGGTGCGTGGAGTTGCATTACAACTGTTTAAAAGTTACCTTGAAGATCGTTATCAACTTGTAGAACTGTATAACACTCTTTCTGCAATGATAAATATAAACCAAGGAGTCCCCCAAGGGTACTGGGGCCATTATTGTTCCTTGCCTATATAAATGATATTGTCGATATACCTCATTCTCCTGAACTTATAATGTACGCTGATGATACGAATGTTTTCTTTTCATCAGACAATCTAGTATCACTTGAGGTCAGTGTATATAATTATCTAAGCAATCTTTCAAATTGGTTAAGGCAAAACGGCCTGCGCTTGAATGCAAAAAAACAACCTATATGATAATCCGAGCTTTAAACAAACGTAGTAGTAACATAGCTGTAAAATTTGAAGGGAATTGCATCACACATGTTAGGGAACAAGAGTTTCTTGGTGTATGGTTTCAGGAGGAATTAAACTGGAACACACATGTAAATAATCTGATCACCGCATTAGCGCGAATAGTTGGTTGTTTTTTAGAACAATGCACTTAATCCCATTGAGGTTAAAAATAAGTATTTACTACACACTCTTCCATTCTAAAGTAACCTATGGGATGTTAGTCTGGGGAACGACATCACAAGGGAATCACCATAAGTTAATAACTATACAAAAGAAAATATTGCGCTGCTTTGAAAAATACAGGGGGAATCTACAAGACTTGCGCACTGCTCCACTATTCATTAAACATTCCATACTCAGAATTGATCAATTATATGACTTTAAATTGCTTCAGTTAATACAAAAGACTAAGCTATATGAAGAAAGTTGCACCGAAAGACCACACTACAGTCTTCGAGAACAAAAGAAACGAGCTCCTAGAACATGAACCAAGTATGGAAAACAAGGTGTTGGTTACCAGGTACCTCAGGTTTTAAATACCCTTGCAGATTAGTTGAACTTTAGGACTAGTAGTCGACTTTCAAGAAACAAATAAAGAACTTATTCATAACCACCGGTCTACACTATCGAAACTACGTAATGGAGTCTCATGCCTCTGCAAATGCTTAAATTGTTCATAAATTTCTCTGTCAATCAAACAAGTGTATGCAGCGCAACTCACTGTATCCGCATGCATTTTGTGTTGTTTTTGAGTTGTTTCATTGATATCGTTTAGTTGTGAATTTTTACGAGAGTGACCTCTAATACTTAAAATGTGTTATGTAAACTTCTTTTGCTATTTATGTTTGAATTTTGTGTGTACAATTGCAGGTTGCTTGAAACCAATGTATTGAATATATATATTGTTTGTCAGTGCTGATGTCTAAGCTTTGCACTGTCACGGACTGCGGAGGGACAAGGGCCTTTGTCAGGCTGTTCGCCTTTAGCCCTTTGCCCCTGCAGTGAGCTCTGTATCCGGCTTACTGTATATAAAAGTACTACTACTAACACTATATCAATGGTTGCTTGACATATTGGTATTACCAGAAATCAATCAGCCGATGATGCAGCCCGCTCAGCCCATGAAGGAACCCGTGTGGTCCCGATTCCTTTATCAAGGAATGATGCAGCACGACAACTTTACCTGCTGGCTCGAGATGTTAGACGCACGTTCTGGTCGTCTACCAGCTTCTAAAGGAGCCAAATATATGAACTGGATCCTTCGCTCAAGATGAAGCTATCATCACAACTTTCCCGCTCCGATGCGACATTGTTATGCCACCTTTGGTTGGGTGTTGCATTCACAAAGGTGTACTCCTTTCGAATTAGTATGGCAGACACCTCTACATGCGACTACTGCGGAGCTGAAAAAACCATTGAACACGTTCTGTGCAGCAGCCCTTGCTACGACACACAGCGATGCAAGCTCCGGGAGGTTGTGAATCAACTGTACTCCAGACCATTTTGTGTGCAGAGGATTCTAGGACCTTGGGCATCTGCCTCAGTTGCGCAGAAAGCGACTAAAGCACTCCTTCTTTACTTAAAGTCAACAAACCTGAGCGACCGCCTGTAGACTGTGTGTTACCCCCCGAGTGTGCTTGTGATTGTGTGTTCCTTCTTATCTCTCTACAACCTCTTTCTCCCCTTCATCCTTCCCCAGTGCAGGGTAGCAAACCGGATGTGTGTCTGGTTCGCCTCCCTGCATTTCCTTGCATCTCTCTCTCTCTCTCTCAAACGTTGCTGAACGAAATAACTGCACCGTGTTTAGTGAAGAGCATTAACACTCAAACGCCTTCCAGCTAGTCTCCCTCGTGTTATGTAGACACATACCTAAGCGTAAGCGTATCCACAATTTCGCAATCCGGCTTTATGAAAATCCTGCGGTGCATGGAACCTGCAAAACGGCACTCACAAGTTCATTCGGCTACGGCTGTTCTATATTACTGCAGATTTTGTTCGCAGGTACAAAAGCCGATCCTGTGTCTTGTAATAAGACTATATTAAGAAAGGTAACATTTTACGTCAAGCTTCAAAACACCTTTACATTCACCATATACCGTGCTCTATTACACCGGATTAGTTGAGTAGCAGCGCAGCTTCAATAAATGTAAGGTAACTGGTTGCGTTAAACGGGAGAAGACATTTGGAGCAGATTTTCAAACGTTCCATGCATGAACTTGTGCATGGTTTCATAGATGTGGTGATTGATTGATTGTTTGATATGAGAGATTTAACGTTCCAAATCACCATATGGTTTTGGGAGACGCCTTAGTGGAGGTCTCCGAAAATTTTGACCACCTTGAATTCATTAACGCGCACTCAAATCTGAGCACACGAGCCTATAACATTTCCGCGTCTATCGGATATCCAGCCGCTGCTGCGGGGATTCAATCCGATGACCTGTGGTTCACCAGCTGAGTACCTTAGCCACTAGACCACAGTGGTGGGACCATTGATGTGGTGCACCTGGAGTGTTGTTCAATTGTACCTGGCGAGATATTGCATGAATTGTTGCTTAAGGATATAGAACAATTTTGTTTGCTACGGTCATTGATAAAATGCGAGTACTTGGCTTTGCACAGCACACCCAGACGTCTATTATAACGTGGCATCGCGTAAGCGCTGTAGTAGACGCCCGGGGAACTGAAACTTGGATGCAGCCAATCAATGGCTATCATCGTATACTCTCGACGCTAGACACTTTGCGTGCTACCTTGATATTCGCGGCACACACTTCTTTCTTTCATTGTCGCTTTATCGGCTATCGTGTGTACTACTCGACCTCTTAAGTGCCGAAAAACTTAAATTCCTAACCTTGCTATTGCAATCCTTCCAGATAAGAGAATTCTTGGCTCAGAAAACGCGTAGGCAAGAGAAAGCTCTGTGAATACGGCCCCAGGATATAATATCAAATACAGTAGATCAAACTACACACAAGTATGCGCACTCAAAAATAATCTAGTTCAACAATTCACCAATCAAACAAGGGGCTACTATATACAACCAGATGAACTTCAAGAAAACGGAGACAAACAACACGCGTTACAATACAATCCTATGCACTAAACAACTTATTCAGTCCACAGTTCTTAGAATACAAGTCGAATGCTTCTCATCTAGGAAACACGCTCTCAAAATACAGCGCTGTTGTTGTTCCACTGCCCCCGAAGTTTTTCTTCGAGGAAACCTCATGTCGCTAAATGTTCTCATTCCAATGGCCAAATTTCTTCGCCGCTGTTGCGACCAGGTGGGTAGGCACCGGAGATCGGGGATCAAGATGTCGAGGCAGGAACAGGTCGAACTTACTATAGAGGGTTTATTCACATTATTTACATGGCATGAGCTCTCTGGCCGGAAGCTCAAAGTTTAGAAGCTCTAAGTTTAAATGCTCTCCATTGAACAAGCGCCATGAACCAGGAGAGCAGCCCACGAGGGCTGGTTTAAAATCCCCAGATCCCTAAATCGGTTAATAGGTTCATATTGCCCGGTCCAATAAGAGGTTACACAGCACACACGAGGGTCATTATGACGGCACCACCCCCAACATACACACATACATAAACGAAACACTAGAATGGTCTCGGCGATGCTGCCTCATCCGGCGAATCTTGCTTCCAGCAAGCGGGGTGAAACGGGTCTGTCATCTTGCCACTCGGGCCGACCACCCAAGCTTTCCGAATGGTGGTCGCGTTCCAGGAGCCTCCGAGGGGCCATACCTGGACATCTTATACCCATTTGAGTGTTGGCGACTCATCAATCAGAGACGCACAGCGTGGTGTTCCGACGTTGGTAATCGGCGAAAGCTCGGCATCGTGGCTTTTACTGGGGCATGAAGACGCAACGTGTCGCATCTCTGCGTGTACCACTAAAACAGCGGTGCTCCATGGAGTAATTAAAGCCACGCAGCACCCAGTACACGGAAAGAGCAGAGCGTCTTCGCGCTGCTCTTTATCTCCACAAAATGGGGCGACAGCCTTTCTTCGTTCTGGCTCCAGCGGCATAAGGGTAGCTCGCCAAGTGCAACACGGGTAACAATTCCGCCTCTCATGCACCTTTACTGCAGAACACCTATTTGCCAACTGGCGGTAATCACACATTGTTGCCTGCTTGCAGCACGAGCCCCTACACGCCAGCGGAATGACACCGTTCATCTGCTGCTTTGCGCACGCTGGCGCAAAGATTCTTTCTCCTGCTCACCACCAACCACTGCTAGCTTAAATACGTTTCGCCCTAAGTTCTAGACGTTTCTAATCTTACGTCGGCGCGCTGCACAGCCAAAGCTGGCGAAAAGGCGAGCCTTTTTGAGAAGAATCCGCGACACGTGATGCACCCAGGGAGTGGACTCACGGGACTCACGCTTTCCTTCGCTGAACCTCTGGGGTTTGTTCGCTTGGCGATTGGTGCGAGGAGATTGGTCAGCATAGCGACATTTCTGAGGGGGAGACGCAGTACCCCTGAGCAGCTTTGTGATGCTTGTTTTCTTCTTTAACGCTGGATTTTGGAGCGGAATTATGGCGCCTGGTATCGTCGCCATCGCCAGAATGCGGAGGTGCGCACTTTCTTGAGCGTTCGTATGTGATAGACGCGTAAATGTGTGGTAGAACACCCACCCGGCGAAGAGTGGGAGGGGGTCTAAACCCTCTTGATAACCTGGGTCAGTGCTGACACCACTAAGCAAGCTCTCGCTTGCACAGGCGCCACTGCAGGGTGGTTACATTAATCTGGAAGTATCTGTATCTAAAGTGCTTCTTGCTCGAGTATCTTGTGCCAAATCACGATACAACTTCAAGTATATTGGCGCAGTCCTGGTCGATATACTAAGCAGTATAACATAAATAAGGGAGGGCTAAAAACTCACAACGAATTACGTCATTTTAAGAATTTATTGGTTTCTTCAGATAATGTCTAGCAGCGGAAAATGGTGAAATAAAGTTGACTTTACCTAAGTTAACTGGAGATCCAGAATCTACCGAGCGAACACTGTTGTCAAATCTATAGCACTTCACGAATCAGCTTCAACAAGACTATCTTTGTCTCGAGTGTTTCGTAAATTTTATTAGCAAAATTACCGGCCGCTTTTTTCACTGTTTTCCCTGAAACAGAATCTTTCCACGTATTCAAGCCTCCACGCTCGGATGCTCCTGAGGAACATCTTCTGACGGGTTACTTTCGTGGAATTCTCCTTGTCAGACGAATGGCTCAATTTTTCATGTCTCTCTTTGACAGCCTGTTTGCATGTAAACAGAAATAAAGTAAAAAGTACATCCATGGTACCCAGTCGCTGTTAGAGAATGGACAATAAATGTTTGTTTCGGTACAAATGGGCACTTGAGTAAATAAATGGGATGGTTGGTTGTATGTGTTCATGGAATACGGAACACCACAAAGAGCAGGACAAAGGCAGATTCTGACAAAGCACTGACGTCTCAGGGCTCTTACTGCGGCTGACGCTGTTACTTGGTTTTTACTAAGTGGTCGCAACCAAAGCCTAATAAATTACTTATAAAAAAGAACACATGAAAAAAATTATATCTTAAGAATATAACAAAAGTGAATAAACCAGAAAAATCAGTAATTTCTTGCAATTATGCACACTGTAAGTGATATAATTGTGAAAAAAGAAACGCTGAACATTTAGAGCCATAGTGCAAGAAAAGTACACAATTTGAAAAAAAAAATAATTGAAACGTTCGGAACGGTGCCATCTGCCGTCTTTCTAGCGTACTTATAAAGGGTAACAACATTTAGGCACATTGCGTTTAGTCGCACACTTGTACACTTAAGCACACATTTTGTCTCATGCGTATTAGTATTAAGGGGCGAAAAGTCGCCTGTCACGACATTAGTCACTTTGATCATACTAGTACTGCAACAAGTTGTTCATAAATAATATTTCTTTGATCGTGCACTCGCGATTTTTTGTAATCGGCCAGAACACAGTGAACGAATATTAACCGAATAGTAGCAATAAACAGTAATACTTATAAGTCACTGCAATAAATACCTAGTAGAATGCATTTGCCAATTGAAAGTTCTGGTTTGGTCAATGCTAGCATCGTTGGTGGACATGGTGGAAACGATGGTGGATATGGTGGAAATGATGGTGGATTTTTGAAACGGATGGTGGAATTGGTGGACTTGATAGTAGATATGGTGGCTGATGACAGTAAGAATTAAAAAAAAAGGTGGCAGGTGGTGGTGGTTGCGGCGAGCCGCTGAAGGTGTCAGCGGAAAATCCTGGCTGATGACGGCGAGAGTGGAAACAAATAGTGGCAGATGGTGGTGGTGGTAGCAAGTCGATGTTTGCGACGGTGGAGAACGCCGGCTGATGGTCGCGATTCAAAATGTGTTTGGTGCATGGCTAGGGTTAACAAGCTGGATGACGGTGGTGTGATAGATGCTTGGTGGATGATGGTGGTATGTTGAAAAAGCAGATGGGCAGTATGTGAAATTACTGAAATATTTGTAGTGTTTCACTCTAGATTGCGCAGAGAAATATGTTTACGGTCGAAATAAATAAATCAATGCCACTCAATACGCTTAATAGCACGTTTTTTTTTCCTGTGATGTCAACAGCGCTTCAATTTTTGTGGAGCGTAGAATGTGGCCGTGAATGTTTACATTTCGTGCACGTATACATCAGTTTGACATGCGAAATGTGGAGCTTTGTTGTGATGTTTAAAAAGTAGAGGTGTTACTGTGAACAGCGACAGTGAATGTGTTACATCGCCGAGAAGCTATCGAGAAATAAATGAACTCCCGTTCTCAATTACCCCTTTCAACGGCAGACCAGAATACAGCGGTCGCGGTCGCTTGATATCGCCAAACTAGAAACACAACTCTGGCAATTCTTGCAGACCCAATTACTTGAGCCATACTTTTGATTAACAAAGTGCGGGCGACACTAAAATACATAATTTTCTACCTTCGACATACGTCGAGACGAGTGCCAACAAGTTTGAGTTTCAACCTTTGTTCTACCACCATGACTTCCATCAAAGATAAGGACGACCGACCGAACCCGGACAAGTCTTATCGGTGCTTGTGGGTATCAGAATACACGATTTTGATGAGTAAGAACCACAATACAGCACAGCAGTGGCATCATTTAACCTAGATGAAATATTTTTTGTAGTGTACAGTGTCCGTGAAGGAAGCGACAAATATCAATGCGACGCGGTGCCAGCATTTCCAGCAGCGTATGCCTCCCGTCATTGACAGCCATCGGTCGCACTCGCCAGCACTTTTCTGTCTTTTCTGCGAGAATGAAGAATTGTTCAATCGTATGCTTACTGAACTGATATGAAAGCACAATGTTTCCTGCGCCCTGCATTCGTTTTGGCCAAGCTGTTATTTTTGTTGCTAACGATAAAGCTACAGCACTGTGCTGACATGACTGCGCTGTACGTTGCGCGAAAAACATCGCATTACTTTATCACTTATGTGGGCGTATCTAAAAATGGGCCTAGGGCCGTCATAAAGCCTGAGCAGATATCGCCCTTTAGTACGAGCGAGAAACGGGTAATAGACTTGACAGTAACCACCCGTAAACTGTACCTGGCCCTCAGTACACTTGTTTTTTTTTGCGGTTGTGAATTTTAAGAAAAACATAGCACTGTTGCCATTATCGTAGTGTAAATCATTCTAGGCAGCAGTTGTTTGTGTTTAATGAATGTGCCAGATTTAGTAGCAGGTGCAGATCCCGTCTATCTGTAGTGAGCACAAAATAAAAGTTAACGTGAACGCTCAAATCGTAAGTTCACTTGCGACTTAACAACGTTTTGCTGAATATTCTAAGGTTTCACGTTTGAACCCTCATTGTCGTCAAGTTTTTACGGGTGTTTTCTGCATTGTTTTCTATACAATTACTTTTTCAGTTCTTTCGTGGCAGATCGTCACGGTGGTTCAGACGCCGTTTCACGCTCCAGAATTACAGGCACTCCACCATCCACCTCGTGCCACCATCCGCCATATGTGCCACCAATATTTCCAGCACCATAATCCATCCAAATGGTGGATGGTAGAATCCACCATTCTTATGGTGGACGTTTTTTTCAATGGGGTTACCATTGTACAAAATATGAATATATTAGCTTTGGGGAAGCGAGAGATACTGCCACATTTTCAAACCTCTGTTTGCATAATGCAGTGACCACCAAAATAAAAAGCGAGTTTCAATCGAATGGTGCAGCAATGAAAGCTTTACCAACAAAATGGAATGCCACACGAGAAACACCAAGCAGCTAGAAATTTTCAGCTCACTCTTCTATCAAGAAGGTCACACAAAAATAACATACACAGGTATGGGCGTATCAGCCAGGGGGGGCGGTCAAGGGGGTGCGAGACCCCCTCCAACTTAGAAAAGCTAGGGAGGGGCTGCGCCCCTGCCACTTTAGACAGTAGTCACTGTCGGCCGCATGCTGGCGAAACCAACAAATAAGGCGGAATTTTTCTTCACCGAAGTAATCCCTCAATTATATTCTTGCAAGGACATGAAAATGTTACCAGAGAATAATTTATTATAGTGAAATCTTTCCAACCTTCCTGCTGTGCCGATTTTCCGTGAAGGTTCTTTGCCTTTCGGGCCGCCTATGCGACGCTTTCGCGCATTCTACTGTAGCATGGCAAAGCAGGCTACAGTACAAGGCACGAAAGCGTATACTGCTTTGTTATGGATGCTTCGCCTGCTTTGTTCTGAATGGGAACAAGCAGTCGTTTTGGGGACCAATAAGTGCGTTTGCTGCTTCTGACAAATCAGTCTCATTTATCATAAACGAATAGCATCATCCCTACTTTTGAGAAGCGGCTGTGAGCCGATACTTTTGACGAAATCCTTTTCTATGTTTTGCTTTTGTCGTACTGGAGTGCCCTAAAAAAGCGGTTCCCGCTTTTGCTTCTGACAGACCTGAAGAGCCTTTTTAGTGGTAACTAGGAGCGATGGCAGCAGTTTGCAAAGTGGTAACGTATAAAGCAGTGGACTCGAGTACAGTGGGAAGCTCAGCTTTTAAGCTTACCCCACAGCCTGACCCACCGGACCAGGGAGAAGGTGATAGACCATGGTTTTTAGCTTTATGAAGGCCTAATGAAGAGTCAGGCTAGTTAGTTTTCACTCAACTCGAATTGTCGTTTACAACTCAAAATGCAAAATACACGCACACACACATAAATAAATAAATAATGATTATATATATATATATATATATATATATATATATATATATATATATAGTCTAGTAGATCCTCCGTGAGCGGTCACAACGTGGTTTATTTCGACGTTTCGGCCTAGAGTCTGGCCTTATATATATATATATATACATGTGTGTGTGTGTGTGTGTGTGTGTGTGTGTGTGGCGGACGAGTGAGGCAAGTTTGTTCCCCCCTCACACGCGAAAGAGTTGGTACACCACTGTACACAGGAGGAGCACAAACTAACAAAGTTCTGTTGCAGCTCCACGCTTAAAGAGAGCTGCTGGAGCACGAAGACGCATTGAATAAGCTCACGAAAATAAATAAGACAAGCGCGAACTGGACACAATTTCAAAGTTTAGCACCCAGAAACATGATATGATTATGACAGAGACTGTGCAGGGCTTCAAAAATATAAACAAGCTTGTTTTCTTCACCCTGCCCGGTGAATCAAAGTATACGAATGAGCGCAAGCTAAGAACCGCCGCAGTGTCTTCTTTGTGTCTGAGGAGCACGCTTCTTTTGCAAACGTGGCTTCTGCTGCTCGCGGAATCACCAACGTTCTCTCAGGAACTTCAATGCTAGCGCAAGATGTACAAATAATTCCGAACACGAGATAAGCGCAGGCGCATAGGAATCCTGTGAGTGATGACCTTTCAAGCGAACCCTGGCTCCCGCCGCACCATATCGCGTGTCGTAATGAGAACACGCTGAATAAGACGCTGAATTAACCGAGCTCAAAGCACCGTCGGTAATAAATATTGTAAAAGAAATCGCTCACCGTTAGAACTACGAATACCGTACGGGGCCAAGTCATTTAGCACTGCGAGTGGCGGAACCTCTGGTCATAGGATTGACTACCGGCTATTCAATTTGATCTCTATTTCATGTCAACAACTGTTGTGCATATCATTTTTGACGGAAATACGTTTATGGAGTCTTGGTTGACTCCAGCAACGAACACGCTCTCACTAAAATAAATTGGCGTTGGTGATGCTCAACATAATGCAGTCAGGTGGAGTTCTGTAACTCATATGACGTCATTATAACGTCACCTACTCCAAGCTATCAATATGCAATATAAACGTGGTGCCAGACATCGTCGAAACTTCAGACGTTACTATGATATTCTGAAGACGTCAAGACAAGAAGCTAAGTAGTAAAGTTTGCATATTACATGTGCCATGCTCTAAGACGGGGCGGGGTCGTATTACCAATAACATTGAGTTAGAAACGAAACAAGCAAGAAATTATGGGTTTACTCTTCAAAGTTCTTTAGGCAAATGCCTAAGGAATTCGAAGAATTTTATCTGTTTGCTTAGGGCTGTTTCCACTCTACTACGTACATTGAAAGCTCTTGTGGGGTAGCCAGTCTTTCACTTACCTTAATGTATGGCCAGTGAAGCTGAAATTGCAATATCGCCCACATGAAGTTCCAAGTTCCAAGAGTAGCCCATAGTTGTGGATAGATGTGCATATATGAATATCCACTTTCAAGAACCAGGAATTCGATAAAGCACTGCCGGCCGGTGGTTCGAACCCAGAGTTCAGTCTCCGGAGCCTCCACAATTGTCAACGTCTCCTGGATTAGTGTGGCAGTGATATCGCTGCATTGAACCCATGAAGTTAGGCCATAAGGTGCATTCGTAACATTGAGTAAAATAACTTTTCTCAATCCGCGACAAAGACAAGTTCGTTAAAAGTCATGCCAAATTTTGCGCAGTACCTTTTCAACACTTAAAAAATTGCCCGCAGCTTCCCTCGGGGGAACACTGAGGAGGATGCGGAAGCATGTAATTGGTTAACGGGTGTTAAATTGCGACTTACTATGGTCGATGGCTAAATTGGTTAGCGTGGTTGTGAAATGGGGTGCTAAATGAGTGAACACGTACGGCACGTATGCGAAAGGGCGGTGTTTTATTTATTGCGACGAACTTTGAGGACGATGGCTTTGTGGTCGGTAAAGTAAAGAGTGAGTGGATCGGGTTGCATCGGTCGTAGGTCGAAATTTGCAAAGACGTGGTCGATGCAGGTTCCGCGAATGGTGGTCGGCTGATGGTGTTTGCAGTCGTCGTGCGTTGCGCGTTTCAGCGAGTGTCGCGACGCCATGTATTCGACTATCCAATCGTCCTTGATGACGTCGACGTTGAAGTCGCCAACTAGCATGAACGGTCGATGTTGCGGTTGTTGTCTTCTGTAATCTTGCACGGCCTCGTAGACGTACTTTTCTACGGCGGCACGAGAGAGGTTTGGCGCGAGGTACATTGTCATGACATCGACGCCACAGACGGTAGCAACGCAGTGCTCGCCGTTGGCGCGTTGTTGAACGCCGGGCTGTAGTGCGCGCGGCACAGATGGTGGGCGACGGCGCGGCGGCGCATGCGCGCGCGTCAGCTGTCGAATGTTCGAGAAGCGGTGCGGACGGCGCGGACGGCGCACTACAAGGCGCGAGTATAAGATGCTTCCGCATCTAAAAGTTTATCTGTTAATCTTTTGGGGAGAAGAGGAGAGAGGCGCCTAGCAAGGGCAGTCGCTCATTGCATCGGCTCCATGTTTTCTGGATGTTTCTCGGCGAAAATCACCATATCCATCAGAATTCTCGTTACGAATTGACGCCACAAGTTATCGTGACCATCCTGACAAAAAGTCAAGTGAGAGAACATATATTTCACTATTTTACGCCAATGTTTGTGTTCGATGAGTCGGCAGAAGAGCCACCTTCACAGCGTTCACCGTAGACACCACTGCAGCTGCGAAAAACCACGTAGAATGCGGTGCCCTGCACGCTTTGCGTGTCGAGTTTTTTGACCAGATGGAAGGGACCGTAGAGAGAAAAAGCATTTCAAAAGACTTATTTTAGGATAATACCGGATGGCAAGTGGTGGGACAGCGAAAAATTACAGAGCCAATGTTGGAGCAACCAAGCGTGCAGCATTCAACAGGGTAGAAGGACAAGAAACTGAGAGATCAATGGCTTCGCTAAATCACCAGAGGTAGCAGAATGCCGCCACCTCCAAGAGAAGACTACAAGATCATTGTTCGACCTCGTGGGGTACTTCACGTCAGTGACCACGGTGCCACCCGCATTGCCAACAGCGTCTACGAAGCAGCCAATATACCAAGGCAAGTCCGAGAGTAGGACACAATCTGCCTCAACTACCAAAAAAAGCATCATTGTGGTCAACACTCCGGTCGAAGAACATAGCAACAGATGCCAGTGAATTGCCTGCATTAAAATGGGCACGTAAGTTTTTTAAGCCAGTGCTTATACACTCTAAAAAAGGAGCGAGTAAAAAGGGTGTCTTTTTGTCCCACAACAATAATCGTCACCTATATCGCGTTCCAACCTTGTGCTATCGCCCCGCGCCCTGTACATTCCGGTCACGATCGACATGCCCATTATCAGGGTTACATTGCATTCTCGGTAGGAAAGTGGCCAGTGCCGAGTTTTCAAGAAAGGAAGCGCACGCAAGCCTGATGACGATTATTGTTGTGGGACAAAAAGACACCATTTTTACTCGATATTTTTTTAGATTGTAAGCAACCCCAGAAAACGCCTCTAAGGGAGTGATGTGGGGAATACCGCTGGAAGACACTGTCTGAGATATAACTGAAAACGTCGTAAGCCCCAGGAACCCAACTGCGCTCATGGCCAAGGGAATGGGGAATACCTACAAAGTGATTGTACTAGTCGACGGTGACCGTGTGCCAAGCTACGTGAAAAACGGCGGGGCATTGCTACGATGTTCTTTGTACAGGAAATAACTGGACGTGGGCTACCACTGTGGATACTTGGGGCATAGGGCGGATGTTTGCTTCAACCCTAAGTATAAGATCTGCTGAGGCTGCAGGATGCAAATCCTCACTAAAGCCGCGAATGCAAGGACAGGTGCCAGCTGTGCGACGAAGACCACCTCACAGCAGACCGAACCTGCAAAGCAAGATATAATACACCATTCCTAGTGCGGAAACACCACTGAAAAAAAACCAGGCAAGAAAAAGAGAACGCGTCCTTCGCCACACAAGACAGGTTATCTCACGCCAACGCAGCAAGGGCCAACATATCGAAGTCTCCCAGTTTGCCGCGTCAGAAAAAAAAAGCCGCTCAGGGTCAAGGAACCGCTCCAGGTCAAGTCATGCTCTCAGTGAAGGGCCAAAAAACAGGAAAACCTCGGCGCCGCTATATCGTTCAAGGTGAGCTGGGAAGTCCGGGTCAAGGGGACGCGTGCGGAGGCAGAGGCTGCTTCTGACCAGAAAGTCGCCAAACTCGAGGCAAAGTTAGCTGAACTGTAACAAATGGTTCTGCAAAACAATCAGATAACTACCGACATGTTAGAGGAGAGCAAAAAATTAAGGGAAGAAATTCATAACTACAGAAAGGTGCAGTACAATGGCGCAATGATTATAACACAGGATAGTGTAACCAGTGCGTCAGAGAGCACTGATTCCCCGTTCTCAAAACGTAAGGCTTTTGAAAGAACAACGACGATGTTACTAGCAAGCACAAGAAAACCAAGACTGCTAACGTGTTGCAAAAATGTCAAGAGGAATCTGAAGAACGCGTAGATTTAAGAATAAGGAAAGTTCAAGAAGCTGTGAAAATTCAAATCGAGGCAATAAACGATATTAAGGAAACCACGGTGGCGCAAATCAAAGCTTGGGGAACGGCTAGTATGCAGCGAATTTATACAGTTTAAAAACAACAGCTGGTTCACCAGCAGCAACTAGATAGCTTATCTACTAGGGTAACAGTACTTGAAAAATGCCCCTCTGCTAAAGGCCTACAAGCCAGTGGAGTAGCGTTCATTAAAAAAATCATCAAACCTCCGCTGCTAAAGCCAGCTATTATGAACCCGGCGCCTCCTCAGCAATTATAGCCGCTATGGAGAGACGCAACAAATACATGTTATGGCAATGAAATTGTAGAAGTTGCCGAAAGAAGAAACCCATCCTACACCAGTATCCTGAAGATAAAGAAAAAAAGCAAATATCATCATCCTACAGGAGACGCATGACCTCGCTAAGTTGTCTGGCTAGCGCTCTATCGGCAGTTCCGAGGGGGAGACTGAATCCCTTACAACTTTAGTGTGGAGGGATCACACGACAGTGCAACACAGCACACAGGTTACCGAAATAGAAATTATACTAAATCAAATCATACCCACAAGAAAAACAGGGGACATCATGTTCTTCCAAAACGTGTACAGTAACCCGAAATTCTCACGGCACAGATTTTCAGCTCTGTTTAAGCGCACGCTTACCGTAGCCGGCGACCGAGTTGTAATCATAGGAGGGGACTTTAATGCCCTCTATTGTACGTGGGGTAATAAACACGTCCATGCCAAGGGCAGGAATCTCTGGCTCGCTTCGCAGCAGGAAAGCCTAACACTCATCACTGACCCCATCATACCCACAAGACAATGGAATAGTGTCTGTGGTGATTGATACCACGCCCAACCTTTCTTTTATAAAGAAAACGCAATCTGCGCGATGGCTGAATACTCATGAAGACTTTGCAAGCGATCATTTAATCATTGATGTCCAGCTTATCGGGGGGGCCACCAAACACATTTGCAAACAGCTTTGGCTAGTTGACTTGGCTAAATTCAGAAATATACGAGAAGGCACTACATAAAGCATTACAAAGATTGACCATTGGACAGCTAATCTGAAGAAGGATAATTCAGAGGCAACAAAAATAGTCCCACCCGAAGCTAAGCTTGAAATTCTGGACAGTAGGCTATTACATATGTGGGAAGCCAAACAAGCGCTGCGAAAATGATGGAAAACGCAGAAACATTACAAAACACTATGAAAAAAGATAGCCGCAGTTAACAAAGAAATCGAACAATGTGCACAGCAGCTTTGTTACCAAGAATGGGAAGAAGCTTGTACCGCCATGGACAACCAACTGAGCCTAGGCAAAACGGGGAATTAACTTCGACACCTCCCAAACCCGGAAAACGCTAAAACGGTGCGCAAACAAAATATCAACAATATTTTCAAGCCTGCAGAGGCACAGAAACAGACATTCTTAAAGAGGTTGAGCTTAAGTACATATCCCAGGCACCACCATGTACTCACGCCAATTACGTAGGAGTGCCGAATCCCGACCTTGATGAAGAATCCAACGAAGCCGAGATACGAGTACTTCTACAAAAACTAAAATACTACGTCGGCACCGGATCCTGACGCCATTACGAACAAAACACTGAGAAACCTAGCCAATACATCCATTGGCAAATTTCCAGTGGATGTAACATTGAATGCTGGAGACAAGGCCAAATACCGCAGCAATGGGCAACGGTGCACGTCGTGATTATACCCAAGCCTGGCAAACGCCTGTAAGCGTTTGCCAGGCATGGGCTTGAAAACCTAAGACCTATTTCACTAACTTCCTGTCTGGGTAAGGTAAAAGAGCGCGCCTTACTGACGCAATTGACCAACTACCTAGGGGACACCAACGTACTCCCATGTAAAATTATTAGATTTCGCGAAAATCTCTGTACACAAGACGCCATGCTACAATTAAAACACCAGATCATAGATGAGCCTAGCAGATCAACTCGAGCCATCCTCGGGCTTGATCTAAATAAAGGCATTTGATAATGTCACCCGCCAAGCCATACTGAATCATGTCAGAGCCTTGGGTTTAGGTAAGCGGACGTATAATTACACACAGAAAGAGGCGTGATAGCCAGAATAGCGTTGTTACTAGGACGCAGAACTTTGGCCAAGATTGCCATTCTGCGGGATGTGAAAGTGTGATTTAACTCCACGTTCGGACTTAAGGAAACGATAGCCGTGTTGTGTCCCCCAGTAGGCGGTAGCTCTGTAGCCCGCCTGCAATTTCTCTCGGCCAAGCTATAGGGGCGACTCAACGCGCAAGCGAAAAACACGGTGTTACAGCCACTTCAGGCAGCGTCTCAGATCTGTTTTTGGTTCGGATGGGCGCTGTGGGCCAATCTTTTAAAAATATTGACTTCTATTGAGAACGCCCCGGCTAGGGCGGGAGGTTAGCAGCACTCATTGCAGGTGCTAATGGTGCAGGCCACAGCAATTTTGACTTACTTAACCTTACTGCACAGCCCCGCCGCGGTGGTCTAGTGGCTAAGGTACTCGGCTGCTGACCCACAGGTCGCGGGTTCGATTCCCCGCTGCGGCGGCTGCATTTCTGATGGAGGCGGAAATGTTGTAGGCCCGTGTACTCAGATTTGGGTGCACGTTAAAGAACCCCAGGTGGTCAAAATTTCCGGAGCCCTCCGCTACGGCGTCTCTGATAATCAAATGGTGGTTTTGGGTCGTAAACCCTACAAATCACTCAATCAACCTTACTGCACAAAGAAGGCGACAGTAACCAGATGACCAAGCTCACTGTGTCATGGAAGTTAAAGATGTAAAAGGCGCCTTTACGAAGAAGGAAGGAGCTGTGACCATAGCGCAGCGGATTCTGTGCTTGAGATCTGATACTGCCGATTGAAAGATCGGTGGTTCAATGCCTGTATACAAAACTATTTTTTTTACATAGTGGGGATTGAGGCATCCGCGCCAGTAGCTCGCCGCCATTTTCCTTTGGAGAGTTCTCATGCTCCTTTCCTCCTGAATGGACGGATGGTGGCAGGTAATAAATCGCCGTCACTTCACTGCCATCCTCGCCCTTTGAAGTTTAACACGGTGTCCAAATTTTAGTGAGATTCGGACCTTGCGCGCGCTCGTCCGAGAAGCGGAGACGCGAGACGGTATTCGGAAGACCACTTCCAGACTTCTGAGGAGGTGTATGCGTTTCGGCCTCTTTGGCCAGCGGCGATCCTTTGTCCTTTCTTGTTTGACGCCACCAGCAGGTGGTGACGTTATTTTGTTGGGGCACCGGATCCGGCGGACTCGAAGTCCCGAGTCCGCCGGAACCGGTGCGCGGTCTCTTTTCCGCGGTCTCGAAGTCCCGAGGCATTCCGTGCGATTGTCCACCGTATGTTTTTATCAACTGTTGCTAGGTATGTCTATTCTGCTTATTCTGCATGTTCTAGGGTGCACGATCGCGGGAGCACTGGCCGAAGGGTAGGTCGGTGCTTCGAAATTGGTTTTTTGTCTAGTTGTTTGTTTTATTGTTCTATATAAGTGCGCCATTTGCAGCTACTTTAGATGTACGTTTGAGTGTAAGTTACCCTAGGCCTGGCCTCTTTCGAAGTAACCTGGTATGGGAAGAGGCAAGTGCCGCTTTTCAAGTAGTGTTGGGCACTCACTTCAAAGTTTCGACTGGAAAGCGTGAACGAGAAAAAGCGTGCTGCAAGTTATCAGCGAGATACAACGATCGTTCTTGGTGGCGGGAGTTCTCTGAATAACCTGAGATTCTCGTCATGCATGGCACTCCTGGGAGACGGACCCCCTTCTTCTGCCTCTGATTCAGAAATTTGGTGAGTCCAACAGATATCTCAGAGCATCCACGCTTTTCTTGCCGCAAGATCATGATTGCGTAATTGCTGACATACCATTTTGCGTCCGTGATACTGCTGGTCATGATTTCGGTATATGCCAGCCAAAGGGCGAAAATGTGGAACAAGTGCCGAGCGGACAAAAAGGCGCCATAAAACTAGCCTGGTCCCAAACAGGCGAGCGCCTCAGACACAGCTGTCCCGTGCGCAGAAAGTGACCGCCCCTGCAACCACGTGGTGCGGACGGGAGACTGTCCTGCAAAAAAGCTGGCCGGGGGAAGCACCAACCCTTTCTATCTGGGATCTCGATTTGTGTTTAGTTTTTTTATCGTAGTGGCCCGAAGATGTTCGCATGGACGGCAGAGTAACCCGCTTGTGTATATCTGTAAAGAGTTCATTGGTTTGTCGCTGCTGATGCGACGGCCTCCGGGAGGCGATGCGCCACAGCCGCGAGCGCTGGCGTTGCTGGTATTGCAACGAGCACGTGGAGTCTGAAAGAGCGCTGCTGCCTCACGGGTAGGGACACAGGGGCTCACTTTGCGTGGTCCAGGTGAGCTAGGTCCAAGTTCACATACCAGCTCTTTTACCGTTGTCGACAGTCGAGACGTGTGAGTGGAGTGGCAAACACCGGTGAAGAAATACGATGTTTCGCATGACTGCATTTAGTATTTGATCGGCCAGTCATCGGAGTGGTAACGCTTACACTAAAGTTAACTCGCTCTGAGACTCGGCACGCGGCATAGCATGAATGCTAATCGATCGCCGCCCCCTCCGCGTCTGTCACTTTGTAGACAGCATGTCATGGATGACCATTTTGGTCGGTGTCGCGAATAGGCACACGCTAAGCAAAATTATCCGAAAAAGGAGTAACGGAGCCCAATAGGTACGCGCGATGAACGGATAGACCGCTGAAGAGCAACTACAGAGGGAAGCCTGCCGCGCGAAACCACTTAGTCTCGAAACACGCTCCGAAGGGATGAACCGCCCAAGGCTGCCGGCAGCGCGGAAAGCGTTGCCAAGGTGACCAGCCCTTCTTCTCCTCCTCTGCTGGCTCAGTGTTTCCTCCTATTTTGCTGGCGACAGTTGGCGTTGTGTCACGCTCGGAGCGCTCGACCATGGCCGCTGGGGTTCGACGATCTAACAATTACGACGTGGTGCTTGTGTGCATGCTTGGATCCGCGTGGGCTGCTGCTCTTCACGTTCCGCTGCACCCTTGAAGTCTGGAGCAAGTCTCGACACGTCACCGCACCACGCTGTATATCTCTGGCTTCAAGATAGTCACGACCGACACACGACAGCAACTGTTAGGAAGGCCAATATGGCGGCCGAGAAGACAACAGGCCTATGAGATATATACTTCAGTCCGACTCAGGGCAGAAAACTGCGCTGGATTCTAAGGCAAGTAGGTTATCATTCTTTATTCTACTCTACTTTTCGCGTGTGCGATACGAGTTGCGCTTGCCGGCAACGGGCTGTGTCATGTTGTATATCGCACGTACGAAATGCATCGCGAAAGTCAGCTTCGGCGTCTGCAGTTTGCCTGTGCTTTGCGACCGCCTGGAAATTGGCCGCCATTGTCGTCGGCATCCCGTACACTCGCTCATCGAGTGCTCGCCTGTTGTTGCCGCCACGATGAACTCTGGGCTGACGATATTCGGCTGAGATCTCGTCGCTGTGTTAGGAGTCGTCAAAAACACCTTGCGGGGTCTTGTAAAGAGCTTGCTTGTAGTATGTCACGCGCTGTGTGCACCTGCACGGGCTGTCGGGGCTTTCGCTAGCGTCGGAACTCACTGAAAGTTGGTCGCCATTACAGTTGTCTTTTTCTTCAGTTGGTTGCAAGCAGCTCGGCGCCGTCTGTAAGGGAGCGGTGGCGAACTTGAGTTTGCAAAGAAGGGCCGAGTTTGTGGAAAAGGGGCACATTACCATCGATTTCTTCGGAGCTAGCTCCAAACCAGCTCGGCGCTGTTCGCGGCGGCGGCCAAGCGTACGCTCGCTCTGCTGTTCGAAGTTCGCTGGCAGCCGGCACTTCGCGTGCAGTGCTGTGTTTGGTCTCGCGTTCGCTTGCTCCGGCTTGACAACGTCACTCGCTTAGGTCGACGTATGTAAATGCGCGGTAGTAAACACGGACGACAAGAAGATACAAGGACAAGCGCAGACTATCAACTGAAGGTTTATTTTTCACAAACCACATATATATGTCTGAAACAGAAAAAGAAAACACAAAAATCTACAAAAATGATAACTTAGCACTTAACAATCAACAAAACGTGAACGTTTGACAAAAGCAGATTCATGGACCATGTGCGCCACTTGCCAGATACCGTAGCTCTTTATCTAGAAGAGCTAACGACGGTTTGCTGACGCAGTGTTCTGTTTCCCGTGCCATTTTTTCCGCTTCGACGATCATACGGGTATGATCGTCTTTGTGCCTGTACATTACGACCGTGCTTTCGAACTGCGCAAGGCAGCCACACCTACTGACGTGCTGAGCCAAAAAACCCTCACTGCCAGTGCGCACATTGCGTGCGTGCTCGCGCAGGCGCTCATTTAGGCATCTCCCAGTCTGCCCGATGTAACACGCACCACAAGATAGCGGAATTCTATAAACTACCTTCGTGACACATCTGACAAACTGGGTTTTATGCCTGACAGTGCAAGATTGTTTGGGCCTATTGTTTACACATGTCATTTTGGCTAGCTGAGAGAGCTTGTAAGGTGCCGAAAAAACGACCTTTACGCCCATGCGCTGACCTAGCTTTTTTATCTTGTGAGATAGCTGGTGCTTGTAAGGTATTACCGCGACTTTGTCGCGTTTGCTTTTGTCTCTGTCATTAGTGCTCTCTCTGCTTCTGGGCTTTTTCTTCTTTTTTATTGTTTCTGCCACAGAAATGAGAAGCGAATCCGGGTAGCCAGCTTCTTTCAGACGCTCAACTTGATTTTGGAAGCTTGTTTCCATCATATGGAAACATGATCTGTCCAGGGCATTAGTGAAGCAGGAGTTCACTATGCCTCTCTTAACCAATTTGCTATGCGCTGATTTAAAAGGCACCTTACAAGCTCTCTCAGCTAGCCAAAATGACATGTGTAAACAATAGGCCCAAACAATCTTGCACTGTCAGGCATAAAACCCAGTTTGTCAGATGTGTCACGAAGGTAGTTTATAGAATTCCGCTATCTTGTGGTGCGTGTTACATCGGGCAGACTGGGAGATGCCTAAATGAGCGCCTGCGCGAGCACGCACGCAATGTGCGCACTGGCAGTGAGGGTTTTTTGGCTCAGCACGTCAGTAGGTGTGGCTGCCTTGCGCAGTTCGAAAGCACGGTCGTAATGTACAGGCACAAAGACGATCATACCCGTATGATCGTCGAAGCGGAAAAAATGGCACGGGAAACAGAACACTGCGTCAGCAAACCGTCGTTAGCTCTTCTAGATAAAGAGCTACGGTATCTGGCAAGTGGCGCACATGGTCCATGAATCTGCTTTTGTCAAACGTTCACGTTTTGTTGATTGTTAAGTGCTAAGTTATCATTTTTGTAGATTTTTGTGTTTTCTTTTTCTGTTTCAGACATATATATGTGGTTTGTGAAAAATAAACCTTCAGTTGATAGTCTGCGCTTGTCCTTGTATCTTCTTGTCGTCCGTGTTTACTACCGCGCATTTACATACGTCGATCATGCATCACCAACTCGCCCAATTGTCCACCTTGATTACTCGCTTAGGACTCGCCGACTTGTTAGCGGCACGGTGGTTCGCGGAGTTGGGACTGCGGCCGCCGCTCCGAAACTGTTGCGCTACGGGGATTGAAATGAGTCTTTGACGATGTGTGTAATCACGGTGAAATTATTAGCATGTCATATATCACATATGTTTTCATATCACTTTGCACATATTTCTCGTATGCATTTGTATTCAACCTCTTTCATGTGTGACTCACTATTTTACATACTTATTGTGCAGCCGTGGGCACACACCGTGCTGAAGACTGTGCTGGCGTCTGCGATGCCCGTCATCCATCTCTTTCGTCAGAGCAGCTTCAGAAGGACTGTGCGAGATGCGAAGGTAAAGTTATTTGTGTGTCATATTTTAACGCTTGTTTTTATATAATGTGCACGTACTTGTCATATGCGTGCATTTTCATCCTCTGTGACGTGTGCCTAACTATTTTTACTATATTATTGTACGTGCAGCCATGGGAACACAACAGACAGAAGGCTGCGTGCGCTGGCGTCCGCAATGCCTGTCATCTATAGCTTCCGTCGGAGAAGCTCCCCAAGGAGTTAACAAGATTTGGCAAACGAGACTGGACTTGTACACTTCACCTTGAATTCACCTAACGAATGGGTAAACTTTATTGTATGTAGAAAAATAAAAGATTTCTATGTCTGACTGTTGTCTTTCGTTGTTGCCGTGACTGCGAAAGCAGTTACACATAGGTGGCAAACTACTTTTTCGCATGTTCTTTTCTGGGAAATTTGTTGCTCACTGCGCAGACAAACAGGCGAAAAAAGTATTAGGCCAGGCGGAAAATCAACAAAAACAATTTTTGAACTGTGGACAAGTTCATTCTATTGAAGTATTTGAGTGTACCAACGTACCGTTCGTCCGGCAAGGTGCAACTGTGAGGACTAGCGGTTGCCCGGTAAGATGTAAGTTTGGGATTGACAGTTGCCCTTTAAGGTGCAATTGTGAGGACTCAATGTTAGTTTTTTGAGGTAAATTGTGGAACTAACGGTTACTCACTAAGGTGTAAATGTGAGAACTAAATGTTAGTTCTTTAGCTTGTCTGTGGGGACTAACTGTTAGACCCGGTGCCATTAGTTAAAGCGAATAACGGTTTTGGCAGCCCTAGTAGTCCCCAAAAAGGACGAACCACACAACCTTTTGCCTCAGGGTACAGTGAGCGTTTGTGGGAGGATTACTCGCTAGTCTCGAGGTCATACTTCAACGCGGTAATGAAGACCACGCTTACATTCTGGATGGGTTCAGATGGAGAAACAACCTGATGGAGATTGGTTGTACAAGTGTTGCGCGAACTTGATTTTGATAGCGAGCGAGATGCTCTCAATAAAGCTTTCGTTCACTCCTTCAGGTTATAAATTTCGAAAATTGCGGATGTGACTTTCTCACAGGTGGCCTCTCTTTCTTCAGTTTTTCTTACTTCTTGTTTTGCGTTTGAGCATCCAGTGCTGGGATTTAGTTTTTGTGTTTGTTGGAATAGGTTATTCTTGTTTCTCATTCGTTTCGCGCTATGCGAAAGTTTTGATGTATTTTCTGCCGTACTGTGCTGTCGAGGGAGGTCTGCATGGCGGCGTGCATTGGCGACTGCATTGCAGTTACTCAGCCGGTGTACGCAGTGTCTGTTGTTGTCGGAACGTCGACAGGGTGGACGGCGACCGAGATTTATTGCAGTCCGTGCCAGTGAAGACGGGTCTGAGACAAGTCGCATGATTCAGATCGAACACCTGAGAGACTTGTGGTGATTGTTTGGACTTTGTATGTGTTCTTCGCAGTTTGTATTCTTCTTTACTGTTATGAAGGTAGATGCTTGTTTAGCGCTTCTTCGTTTCAAGAGCCGAGCCTCTAACCGTTGTTCCTGAGCACGTCAGGTGTACGCATTCTGCCACCAGTTAACTTTTCTGTGCGAGAGCTATAGAGCTAGTGATTTTCGATCATTTGGGAGGATTTACGTGGAGTGTTAAATATTTGAACATGAACAGCTTGGTGTCATGTCGTCGCAACATTGTTGTGTATGTTTTCTTCGCCGACACCGGAGGTCCGGTTAGTAGGGGGCATTTAAAGAGGAAGAGATGTGGGAATTCAGACATCCGCCCCAGTAGCTCGACGCCATTTTCCTTAAGAGAGTTCACATGCCCCTTTCTTCCCGAACAGACAGATGGCAGCTATCCATAAATCACATTCACTTCGCTGTCATTCCAGCCCCTCAAAGTTTAACACGGTGTCCTAGTGGCCTAATTTTGGCGGGATTTGGACATTACTCGCGATCTTCGGAGAAGTGGGGGCGCGAGACAGGGTTCGGGAGACCACTTCGGAGGGTGCGTATACGTTTTGGCCTCTCCGGCTGGCGGCGATCTTTTGTGCTTTGATGTTTGTGCTTTGGCGCGTGGGCTCGCCATTCCGTCGTGGCGATGGTTTGAGCTGGCATGCGCAACAGTACAAACGGTACACGGCGCGACGAGACGGACGAACGAGAACGAGGCACCCTTGCTTGGAGCTCGCAGTGCTCGGACCCTCAGTGGTGTACGAAGGCAACACATTTAACAGAAAGAAGGACACCTATATACATTAGATCATTTATTTTGCTTGAACGTCATTTACATGACCTAATTACGTCATTGAAAGCGCAGTGGGCCCCGACAAAAACTTTTTTGTTGAAAAGGCAGTATTGCTTTAGGGTTATTATTTTCCAAAGTACTTGTGCGCTCGATGATAATGCCGATAATCACTGTAAAACATATCCGCCTTTAAACGTTAGAACTGACCGTGAAAATCACACACTGTGTTCTTTTTCTCGAAAAATGGCGGAAGTGGACGTACAACACCGATATTCTGCGTTTCATTACGACAGCAGTTATATGAACACTCTCGGCTGCATTTCACACCGCTGTCAGCGTGCGCGTCAGCGTCGTTGTCATGCACCGTTTATGTATACGTATTCATATATAGGAAAACGCAAGAAAGAAAAAATTCAGAAGAGAGACTGCGCACACTGAAGCGAACGTGGGACGTCCACGTCATGAATATGAGACGTTAATCATTGAGCCACTGAGGAGTACTTCCTTAAGCGTGCAAACGGAAGCTGCTTATATCTAATACTTACCCCTGTTGGCGGGCATCCTGGGGGGGCTATCATGTTTTCAGTATTATCCACAAGATGGCGCGATACGCGCACAGTGACTTTCATCTCTTACTCCTACATTGTGGTGCGTAGAGGAGGATAACAGACGATATCTCGCGCACCCTTATCTCTTGGTGAAGAGGATCATACGTCTTGGCTTGTGTTGGGCTTGCTCTGGAACGATTCTGTTGTAGTTACGGGTCACGCGAAGGTCACTGCAATTGTTGCAATGCCTCCGCTTGCAAAAAGGGCGCGCTTTTCAGACACAGCAAAGTAACAACTGAAACGCTTATTCGCCTTCATCTGTACATGTTAGTACGTTTGTGCGTCAGTTGTGCGTGAGAAATAAGGGGTACGTCTATATCTGCTAGCCGTTCCGCGCATGACTTTTCAATTTGTCATTATTACTTTCCTTGCTTCTTCTTTGCGGCAAAGCTGTGACATTTTTTAGTAAACCGGCGGAGAAGCTTGTAAATGAGCACTCAAATTCGTGAAACGGCGGATACCCAAATTGCAGTTAGGATCACTCGGGCTCTTTGGCGAGAGACAGAAAACTCCCAGCGGAGAAACTTTTTCGACTGGCAACTCCATTCTTTCCAATTCAATCCAAGTCGCTTTTGCTGTGGTGAAGAGCACACAATAAGAAGGTGACCCTACTTTAATCTTAACTGTGCGCTCAGTACGCCCTCTCGCTGAAAAAGGCGAAGTTATGGAGAGCGCTGCACGGCCAGCACCGTAAAGCTCCAGGCTCAACGACTACGCGCGTCTTTGAGAGCAACAGCCATCGCGGCAAGGCGGCGTTTGCCGCGACGCCCATATTGCGCAAGGCGACCTCGGCAGAAGAGCTGCCGCGGCCGTTTACGCCGTCGTCTACGCTCCTGGAAGCGAGAGTAGGGCGGAACGCCCCACCATGGTTCAAGCTGTCTCCGCGTTCATGTGAATGCGAGCCGCGGAGAAATCCCGCACACCTCACACGTCACGTCAGTGATCCATTCGCGATCGCGTCCGTCATGTGAATCCAGCATTAGCAGTAAAGGGCCCAGTGAATACTGTTATGAACGCGTTACGCGTTGCTCAGTGTTATCTGGCCCCCATGCTGGCCTTCCCACTAGAGACACTAGATGCGGCCGTCAGGGACTCTGGGTGCATTCCGCGCTTTCTGTTCTTCCGTCGTCGTCGAACCTTCGGGGAGCGACACGTTCGCGCGCTGAAACAGCGCCTTCCGCGGTGCGCCCTGCGCTGCTATGTCAGCCGTTCGTCCACACGTGTGTTTCTGTATGTGTTTGTTCAAAACGTCCAACAAGCAAAGCTTGAAATTGACTAAGAACCCCTCACTCACTTTTCCTTGTTCTACGAGAACCCCATTTGCGAAAAAACTCACAAGAAGCTTGTTTGAAATAATACGTACAGCAGGACTCTTCTCTCGGAATTCGTGTTCGTCGTATGTTAGAAGACCATCGATGTTCCTTCTGCAACTAAATTCACGCGCCGCATTGGTGTAGCGATTATAATGCTCGACTGCTGAGTCGACGTTTGCGGAATCCTGGCCATGGCGGCTGCATTTGGACTGGAAGTGGAAATGCTTGAATTCCGAGTATATAGATTTTGAAGGCCCGTTAAGGAACCCTTGGTGGTCCTAACTAAACCCAGGCAGTTGTATTTACGGTTGTCAGTGTGAAACAGCGCTAGCGCAAAGGTGCTGACAGCCGGTGGCGGCACTAAGCAGCTGTCGGGATCACAGTGTATAAGACACTGATTTAAATGGAGGTGTACCTCAGCCTCTACGTTCGGCAGGACAGCTGCCTATGCTACACAAGCAAAAAGGTAAACAACTCGTTCACGTGGGCGCAAATATTTGCATAATTCCAGTGCGAAGCAGCTCACGGAATTAACGCGACAAGTAGCAAAACATAAGCAAACAAAATGCTAGCGGCCGCTATTTGTTAGGTCGTGTTTTTTTTTGTATCGCCATGTTTCGTACACACACACACACACACACACACACAAACAAACAAACACACACACACAAACACACACACACACACACACACACACAAAATGATAGGCTTTGGCGTGTGCAGTTTCACAATTTTCAAGTGATATTTTGTCTCTATGATACCAACAACAATTTCTGAAAATGATGCTGCTGACTGTGATCAGAGTCAGTCGGGCAATGCCTGTAGCACACTGCCCCGGTTTTCTGGAATTAAGGTAATGTGTGCAGCAAGGGCCATATACATATGCCAAGAATCACAAGTGTGTACATTGTTCATCAATGGAAAAGTTCTGATGACCCTTTATTTTCTACATTCCTTTCAGGAGTAAACGAAGTGCTGGAGGGGCAGTTTGGGGACCATCGAAAGTCACAAGCCGCTTAAAGACATCTGTTTATTTTGTTCCCATAAACGAAGCCATATTTTGTGTAATGGGTCGCCGTTATGTATATGGCCTGCAGCAGCATGAGTGCGGTGTTTACAGTACATGCAGAAAGCATTATAATGTAAGTTGAAACAGATATGTCAAACGTACAAACACCCATGTGATATGGAACATCAATTCTTGGTGTGTACAATGAATATAGAACGCTCTGGTTTCAAACTATAAGAAGCATCAACTTTTCTATGAAACATCAGTTTTTTAGAGTACTGGTGTTAAACACCTGCCCACAACTAAAGAAAAGCTTTTTTTAATTAATTGAAAATTAAGTTACCCCAAAAACTAAGTGTACCTTATGGCCTGTGGAAAAGTAACATTTCCTTTATTACACCAAAAAAACTAAACAGCCCATTCAAGTTCAGATATGCCCATTAAACGAAGCCACCAGTTTTCTACACTGAGTGACGACAAAAATGTAAAAAGAAATAGAAAATATGACTGGAGTACCTCGAAGATCCTATTGCTGAGATATTTGCCACAACAATTACAGGAATATTTCACGCGCTTATGCACCCCCAAACAATGAAAAAGATCGTCACGTTGCTGTCTTCCTGTGCTTCGTATCATGTTTAAATTTTTCCTCTAAGGTGACAGAAGCTTTTAAAGCCCATGTTTTCATTCAATACCAAAATAGTTTACGGGCAGCGCCTTCTGGGGCAGCCACCTTTCTTTTGGATTATTAGATAACGGAAATGCTGTATTCTGAGTTACAGAGTCACACTGTGTCGATGATAACAAATCTGCCGTGTTTAGGAACACCCAAAAGACGTACACGTAATAAAAAAGCGTGCTGTGTATGACGATACAGAAAATATATTTACATAACCTCCGTAAAACGAAAACTGCTGTTTTTTTATATTACCTGAAAACCTCCGACTCGAATTTGCCAGGAAAATCTTCTGTAAGCTGAGACTACTTTTTAAAGTGTACTCGAAAGCTTGTAAGGGTTAACGGTACTTTTTAACACTTTTATGCTCAATAAGTGCGAAATATTTCCTAATTAACCAAAGACATCAGAAGTTAACCTATCCAGCAAAAAAATCACTGCATTTCAAGCTGCTTGAAGATAATTATGGGGCGAAGCTTTCGGGGTGAATAATGTGATTGAAGTTGAGATAGTACTGATACTGATTGTGGTTGTGACACTTATATATATATATATATATATATATATATATATATATATATATGTCACAACCACAATCAGTATCAGTACTATCTCAACTTTAATCACATTGTGACACTCATATATATATATATATATATATATATATATATATATATATATATATATATATATATATATATATATATTCAAAGAGATAGTGCTGAGACCGATTGTGATATAGCGGTGATTCTCCTTTATAGCTGATATGAGGTTCCGAGGTCCGGGTTACGTTGACTTCATAATCACAGCTTCATTAGCTATCGTCTCTGGTGTAGAATTTTCTTATCGGTATTGCCGCCTTGCATCCGCTTCAAGTTGTCTCAACTGCGCGTCAGCTTGGCGTTTCTCCCGCTTTGCCTTTGCTTCCTTAGTCCTAGTCTGTGGTGAAGAACTTTGTTGTCGCCGTCGCCGCTTTGCATCCTCTTCCTTCTCTTTTGTCTCCGCGGTAGCTTCCCGTTGACGGTGACGCTGATACTAAGCACGTCGCGCTTTCCTGCGTTCGTCTTCGTCCATATGAGAGAAGAGAACATGTGGTATGGAACGTGGTTATATATATAGAAATATATAGCGTTGGCAGCAGCGCCATCATATCTACAATTAAGCACAGTGCTCTCTGTTGCTTTTAAGTTGAAGGTTACATGCAAAATGGTTCCCACCAACGCCCTCTGTTGCTTAAAGTTGAAGGTTACATAGTCTTACGGACAGACGGGAGACGGCGGACATTGTGAGGTCTTAAAGAGCTTCGCCCCTATTAACTTTAGTCTTGGCGTTTCTGTGGTCGCTTCTAGGGTATACACCAAACTTGGCTATCATTCTATCAATGTGGTACCTACGAAAACAGGACATAAATTGAATATAGCATTGTGTGCACATCTTGCACGCCATAACATAGATGACAATCTTGTGTGGAAGGATGAAGAAACAGAATTTCTAGGCCTCGTCCTTGCCCCGCAGTGGTAGTGTATTGCCTAATGTATTTGGCTGCTGACCCGCAGGTCACAGAATCTCATCGCGGCTGCGGTGGCTGCATTTTACATGGAGGCGAAAGTGCTCTAAGCTCGTGTGCTGCGATTTGGGCGTACGTAAAAGGACCTCGTGTGGTCGAAATTCCTGCAGTCCTCCACTACGGCATCTATCATAGTTATCGAGTGATTTTGGGACGTTAAACCCCACGTATCATCATAATCGTGAGCTGACATTTAGCGAGTATCGTTGAGGCTTAGCAACTAAGTGAGCCAACATCATCTAATTCTATAGAAACTACTAGCTGTCAGCTGTAGAAAGAGCAAGCCAATGTTTGCATCCGCGGCTGCGAACACACATCTTATGACCCCAGGGTGATAAATCTTTAGTTTGATGCTAAGGATGAGCTTCTGTTTTTCCACTACATAGTGACGAACTACAAGAAAGTCACAGCTTTGCCCCAAAGGTGGATCAAGGAACATGGTAACAGCCAATTGGAAGGTTATGCGAAGAATCGGTAGCAGATCAAGACGTGGCCGGTGTTCTTCGCACACAAATGAGGCACGGAACGTCCTCACAAGTACAAATGAACCCAAATAAGCCCCTCAGTTGTTACTTCGCTGTGTCGGAAAAGCGCGTCTTTTTTGCAAACAACTACTGGGCAAC
This sequence comes from Rhipicephalus annulatus, assembly GCA_013436015.1. Lineage (NCBI taxonomy): Eukaryota > Metazoa > Arthropoda > Arachnida > Ixodida > Ixodidae > Rhipicephalus > Rhipicephalus annulatus. The sequence continues at coordinate 142,871 of WOVY01009358.1, forward strand.
AAATCCAGTGACCTTTTTGCGCTCGGTAACTACAACTTAATCCTTCTGGTGAAAGCCCCAGGCGTGCGATTGTCCCCACTGCGAGATAAGTGAGCGTAAGCATGAGCGTCTCTTCTCCACAGTGCAAAGTAGGCGCGAGAGATGAAAGCGCGCACCGCCACGTGATGGCGATTAGGTGACGTGCACCCCTTGCGCCATCATCTTTGATGCTTCAAACACAATGGTTCCCCCCGAGCTTGCTATCTGCCAGCGGTAAGTGGTAGATAGACATTGCTTGCCATTTAAACGTTGGAGGGGGTGCTCCTTCTTGGCTGAGTGACCAACACCACGCAGTTTATAAGGCCAGACGTTCGATTGCACACGCTGGAGTCTTTTTATAGATTATTTCGTTTTCTTGCGTTTTCATATATATAGATACGTTTACATATACGGAGCATGACATCGACGCTGATGTCAACCGATGTCGGTGGCGAAATGCAGCCCAGTATGTCCATGTAATTGCTATCGCAATAAAACGCAGAACAACAGTGTAGTTGTACGTCCCCTTCCGCCATTTTTGGAGAAACAGAACACAGTCTGTGATTTGATCCTGTTAAAAAAATGTCTGCACTAAATTTTCTTAGACACTTTTACTTTGTAGTGAAGCCTATCCTGTTGACGAAAAACAGTGTATTGTTCTTAACAGTTATAGTTCATAATGTGGAATAGTCTTGTTAGGTATCCTAGAGGATCGGTTCTCGGGCCGCTTCTTTTTCTAGTTTTAATATTGATGAAGGTGAACATGTTTTAGGTCGTCTGAAATTGTACCCCGATCAGTGTGGTTTTTACTGCGTGATTACTTCCTCTTGTGGTTGTGCCCAATGACATACTGACCTGGACGCGATAATACTGTGGTTCAATAAATGTAGTATAAAACTGAATTTTTCGAAAAGTAATGTTGTCCAGTACACTTACAAATACCACAATTTTGAAAGCAAGTATTGTCTTCATGGCGAAAATTTACTGATTGTATCAAATTATAAGAAATTAGGTGTTTTATATAAGAAAGGCTTTTCGTGGAAAGACCAAATTTACCATGTAGCAGATAAGACTGGCCGCGTTCTTGGCTTTTCTCGGCTTGCTGTAGCAAAACTTTAAGAAAGCTCCTCAGAATGTGAAAGTCACTTAAATTTTCAAAAGTGCACACTATTTAGTAATATGAATGCTCCGATTTGCATTGCTAAATTCCAACACATTCTTGAGCATTTAGCACGGTTTGTTTTTTTCCAACTGCGACTTTACCTTAGGCTCCTCTTAGATAATAGACGATCTCGAATGAGTGACTCTGCAAGATAGGCGGAAATATATGCGCTCAAACCTCTTTCACTAATTTTTTATTGAAGCAATAGGCCTAACGAAGGAAACTTATATCCTTGATCTAACCTACAGGTCAGCCTATCGCTTTCATTCTTTAAACTTAAGAAATTATAGCTCTCGCAATAACGAATATAAGCATTCGTTTTTACCAAAACGAATGCCATGATTGCAACAGTGCACTGGAGGAGTTTGCCTTGTCGCCAATCAGTTTTTCTTTATCTGCCCTCGCTGAAGGGTTTTTCCAAAAGCTATGGCGTCATTTCTACACTGCATTCACAATTTTCTCAACCTTTTGTAGTTACGCCTTTTGTTGTAATACGTTAAAGTAGTGTTCTTCGTTTGTCTACATATATTTTTTCAAGAGATCTGTTCAGAATGCACATCTGTCATATCATCTGTAATCTTAAACGCATTAGTCTTGTTGATATGTTATCTCATGATGTTTTACACCACCTGTAACGTTTTTGTAGTTTTTTCCCTAAAATGTTGCTCAAACGGTGCTGTAAGTATCCTAATTTGTAGATAAATAATAAATAAAATAAAAATAACAAGTTACCAGCCAGATTTATCCCGCAAGCTTCGCCCTACTACAGCATTGCTCGAGAGTTGTCTTCATGCTGCCGTCCTAAGGTGTCCGGCCTTTGAATAAAGCAGGTGAAGCTATCCACAAAAAGAGCATAACCAACGCGTGCGCCGCCAAGAAGCCGCGCGTTGGTTGCTCATGGCTTCTTCAGAATCATGGCTTCTTCCAGCAATACGCTGGGAGAAGCCATGATTCTGCCTCGCTCAAGCGTCTTCATTTTCGTCGGCACTCCAAACCAGGTGACTAAATCTGTCGTTTGAAACAATCAGCGCCTGTTGGTCAACCACGGTATTTGCACTGCAAGAGGAATCGTTGAGTTGTGTAGACGACAAGCCCGTTAGCAAAGACATGATGGTTGCTTATATTCAAGGAATACTGAAAGCCCGCAACGTTTTCAGCCTCACCGATTTTGCCGAATCTATTCCAACCAGCCTTCGACGTTAATCCGAACCTTCCGACGAATAAGTCATCTGCACCAAACAAGAACCGCTCAAAAACCTGCTTCTCAAACACAAAAACTCCTTATCGTGGTCATCGAGAATTCAGCAAGCCCTTGTCGCTAAACATAGAATTGCAGAAAAAGTACCAGGCCACTCCCACAGAACCCACAAAGAGTTTCGACGTGAGAACGCAAGTTCATAAATATTCAAGCCAACAATATGCTATGGTAAAACATTCTCCAGCCTTCAAATAGTCCGTGGGTGTCACCAGTGGTGTTAGTGCAGAAAAAAGATGTAACACTACTCTTCTGCGTTGACTGCCGCCGACTCAACAAGATAACGAAGAAGGACGTATACCATCTCCCCCGAATAGATGACGCCCTTGAGTGACTCCACAACGCCAAATGCTTTTCATCAATGAACCTCAAGACAGGCTATTTGCAGCTCCAAGTAGACAAAAGAGACCGAGAAAAGACTGCCTTAGGTACACGAGACGGCTTCTTCAGGTTCAAGGTCATGGCATTAGGTCTTTGCTCGGCACCTGCGACGTTTCAGTGCGTTATGGACACAGTGCAGACCGGAGTGAAGTGGAAGACTTGCCTCGTGTGCTTGGAGAATGTCGTCCTGTATTACTCAAGCTTTGAAGAGCATCTCAGGCGCCTTAGAGCTGCACTCCAATCAATTAATACCTATGGACTCGCTCTTAAGGCAGAAAAATGTCACTTTGCATACGATGAACTCTTCTTCTTGGGACGCATGATAAGCAAGTGCGAAGTGCGTTCTGACCCGAAGAAGACAACAGCCAACCCTGCATTCCCGCCACCCGCCTACATGAAGGCCGTTCATCAATTTCTCAGCCTATGCGTTCATTACAGGCGTTTTGTCTGAAAATTTACCTTCATCGCAGAGCTACTCACTAACGTTAAGATGACAAACGACGAGTTCAAATTGGAAAGGTCGCAGCAGCAAACATGTTAAAAACAAATATGAGGCCTGCATTCACGCAGACACCACCGGTACTTGCACATTTTGACGAAGATGCCGACACGAAAATTCACACCGCCGCAAGCAGTGTTGGGTCGGGAGCCGTCCTGGTGCAGAAGAAAAAAGGACCTAAAAGGTCAGGAGTTCTGCGAGCCGGTCGCTATTTATGAAGAAAGTCAACTATTCCAAAACAAAAAAAGAGTGCCTTGCCCTTATTAGCGCTACCTACAAGTTTCCCCCGAACATCTGCGACATTCTTTTCGAAGCTGTGAGCGATCAACACGCCTTATATTGGCTAGCTAACTTCAAGAAACCTACAGGTTGGCTTACACGGTTGTGTCTGGGACTTCAGAAATTCTACCTCACCGTCTTTTACTAGTTCGGACGAAGTTAGTCTGACGCCAACTGGCCGATTGCCTGTGCCGCGCTGCCGTTACTCTCCCACCGCAGAACAACGAGGACAGCAATTCCTTCTTTGGAACCTTAAGCCGTTGATGATTTTGCAAAATGAATGCAGCAAGCCGACACTGAAATCAAAAACCTTGTGGAATAACTCAAGTGCAAGGCTGCTACTCTTTCAAGGGCATTCAAGTGAGGACTGGCGTCTTTTTTCTGGCGTAACGGCATCTTCACGACGAAAATTTCTCGGCAGAATGGGTCAACTAACTCACCGCAGTACGTTAGCATTTACGTCCAGAAGTTCTGGATGCTCTGCAGGACAACCAGACGGCTGCACACCTTGTAAATTCCCGCATGCTAGCGAGGATACACGAAAAGTACTTCTAGCCCCGCCTAACTGCTGACGTCACCCACTGTGTTACAACCTGCCGAGAGTATTAGTGACGGAAGACATCGCACACCAGGCCTGCTGAACTTCTGAAGCCCATCGAGTCACTTCGCCAGCCTCTCCAGCAAATCGGGATTGGCGTACTGGGACCGCTACCCACATCGAATTCCGAAAACAAAGGAAACGTCATAACTCCTGACTACTTCACCCGCTACGCTCAGATAAAAGCTCTGCCCAAAGACAGTGCCGCCGGGCTAGCAAAGCTTTTCAAGAAACTCGTCCTGCGTTATAGTGCCCCAAAACTCCTTGTTAGCGAAGCAGGTATGGCGTTCACTGCCGAGTTAATTCAGGCGATCATGGCATACAGCCAGACAAGCCAGCACCGAATGAAACCATACCATCCCAGACTAACGGGCTCGCCTAGCGGCTAAACACCACAATCGCCGACATGCCGGCCATGTACGCCGGCGTCGAACACAAGATGTGGGACGCCATCGTTACGTTTCTGACCTTAGCTTAAAACATGGCGGTGCAAGACACGACGCATATGTCGCCAAACAAGTTGGTCTACAGAAGGAACCCGTCCACAACGCTCGATGCCTTGCAGCCTAATGACGCTCACGAAGAAAAGCTCGACGTGATTGTCCTCATTCATTGCGTCGAAGAAGAACGAGAGGTCGCCTATCTCCGCATCAAGAATCAACAGACGATTGAGAGCCGCCGTTACAATCTTCGACGACACTTCGTGGAATGGCGACGCCGTGACCGTGTTTCGGTGTGGACGCCGATACGCCGACATTGAATGAGCGAAAAACTTCTGCGTCAGTACTTCAGACCGTACACTTCAATGTCCCAGCCTACTGGACTTCGAGATTGTCCTCAATGGTATCAAGAACTCTGAACGGCACCGTGCATGACCTGAAGTCGTTCATGTTGTGTGCCTAAAGCCGTTTAATGCACGTTAGCGAACCTAAGAACTGTTAACGTTGTTGTCTGTTATTGTGCTTTATTGCTTGTGGTTATTGTTATTGCACTTTATTTTTCTTATTTCTATTGTTAATGTATATTGCCTCCCATGTTCCATTTGAAGCATCGTAATGATGCTTTTGCAGAAGAGAGCAATGCGACACACGTTTGTTATTTTCAATTTTCTTTGATTCAGTATTTCTCCCCAAAGCCTAGATTAAAAATGCTCAGCGCGAACTCCGCTTTATTGTTCGATAAGGTTCATATTGCACATAGTTTTTTAAAGATTACTCTCAAGACGCGAGTACTCGAGAATATTTCAGAGCTTGCTTGAAGACTAGTGATAAGGGTGGAATATTAGACGACACACGTATATATGCGCTGTGCTTCGCCGCTTGTCAGTTGATCGACGGCCGCCGCTCTGTTCACTACTATCAGTGCCAGTGTATTGCTGCAAGCGGACTTTCCTTTAAGGTGCCACACGCTCGGCATATAAACAATTTAACCAGAAGATCTTGTACGCCCCCTTTGACCTGAAAACTACCCCATTAAAAATATCTACGGACAAACAGCGTTGCAGATGGCCTTGGCGCATCAATGCACTTTCTTAATTGCGAACAATGTAAGGTATATAGGTACGAAGTGTTCTTACGTAACAACATCCTCACTTCTCTAGTATTTCTAATGCGAAGTCAATGAATTCAATGCACGTGTGATATTTTAAAAATAATTCAAGAGTGTGAATAGCAATTGAATATTTTTCGGACGAATTACAGTTTCCCTAAAGAGACAGTAAAGAAACCACGTGAACTCACTCGGATTTGATGGCGCCTCTCTTCACAGCGCTTGCCATGTGCAGAACCACGTTTTTCAGGTCAAATCTGGTGCTGTAAGCCATGCATAGCCGACATTTGTGCTTTCTGGAAATGTGAACCACTTGGTGGATTCTCTGTCTGTAATGGTGGTCCCTAGACGAATTCAAATAGTCACCAATCCCAACTTGTATACGCTAACTGCAGCACTAGATATTTCATCAGCATCATGCGGTGAAATAAATGTTCAAGAGGACAGTATATGAGCAAAGTTTTTTATCGCATTGTTGAGATGGTCTTAGGTGCAGGTACCCCACTGGTAAATAGCAGAATGTTTTGTCGGTGAACATGGGTGCAGGAGAACAAAATAATTCAGTGTAAGGGAACAGTGCTAGAAGAGACAATGACCACTAGCCATAGTAAATTCGCAGGGCAAAGTGTCACGCGGCTACGCTCTAATTAGCGTCCTTATTTGCAGTTTACAATGACCGCACTAAGGTGGGTCTAAGATAATGTGGCCCAAAAATAAGATTTTCGTGCACCAAGTGATACAAAATGACGCAGAGCCTTTCACTAGACGTAATTACAACGTTGTCATTGCGCGTCAATTCCTAGACACCAAACATAATAAAATAGGCGCTGGAGCAACGTATTTGATATTTCTGTGTAACAAACTTGCTTTTTATGTGTGGATCAGTCTGAATAGCAGCATTATCACTCTAGTGATGTGTGGGAGCAGACTAGTTGGAATTCTGTTTCTGCTAATAAACTTATGGGTGCGAAAAGTGGAAATAGTACACGCAGAAGAGACAAGGGCAAGCGTACACTTTCAACTGAATTATAATACACACATAACACTATGGCCTACAGAATAGAGGAGCAGGCGCAGTGTGTTTATGTTTAGAAAACAAACACTATAGGAGAAGAAAGAAACCGCAAAAAGCAAGTAACTACCTTCGAACAACACACGCCGACGAACGCAAGTAGGCCAGTTTGTCTGGATAACAATATGGGAAGCTTACGGATGCAATGCCTTTAGGCCTTGCTGCGTCCTCAATAGTAATTGCGGTGCCTTCATTAGCATGACCATCAAGAACTTGTGTTTTCTCGAAGAGTGGCTAGAACGTGTTCTAAACAGCTCTTTTTGGTAGCCCTTGTATTTGTTTGGTATTTCAGTAAAGCTGAAGCGTCATCTGTTTTCATGTGCTCTGTTAGCTTTTTGTGCATAGCAACATGTTACCAGTTAACGCATTAATTAGCAAACGCTCTGGAACGCGTGAACTTGTGAGCGTTACGTAGGTATTCTGACGGCAATTTCTTGCAGCCTTTGAGGCACACCCACTGCATCAAGACGGGATTATTCACTAAGCGATAACGAGCCAATTGGTTTAAGTAGTAAACCTGATCTTTCAGAAGTCGAACAAGAGCATCAATAAACATCAGCTGAGCTTTAACATTGAAAAAGCATTGTTCCATTTTACTTGCTGCTTTTAGCAGTGACGATCTCTGTTTGAGCCATGCTTGACTGCAGGTCTTCTGGAAGCCGGTCGACATCACCAACGTTGCTGATAGAGATGCTCATCTGCTTTATTGAGCTCCTTGATAAAAAACAAGAACGACATTAAAAAGCAATAATTAAGAGAACGTTATCATGACCTTTTCTTTAAATGAATCTTCTTCAGGTGTCTCACTTTAGTGATAAAGAATGAATAACACTGGTATTTTACCTCCTGGAATTGACGCCACATGTTTAACGGCAGTTCTCGCAGCTGCCTTCGATAACGTATTTCAGCATTTTATACTCCGTGGAAGCATCTATATTGACTAATAGGCACTTCTCATTCCAGAATGAGAAGAATATTATATCAGTGACACAAACAAGTGCTCTGCTTTATTCTGGCAAAAGTACCAGGAACATGCTGTCTACTGGCAAGTAACGTTCCACAAGTACACAAGTTAATTTTTCTATAGAAATGAACACTAGATGCGTAGGTTTTAAAGAGACATAGTTTAGGGCAAATGAAACGTCAGTTATGGCCAGAGAGTGAGAAATAATGCGATTTCTTCACTAAAATAAGACATTGAAAAAAAATAAAACTCGTCAACGAAGACCTGTTCGAAGGCAACGTAATTCACTCATAGTTGTAGAAAAGGATGATTGGGACTTCTGTGGCCAGGTCTACAGGTGACCTCCAGTTTGATATATTTTTCGACAATTGGGAGCAAAACAATGACGCGATGCCACTTTATACTGCAAGCATGCCAAACAATCCATATTTTTTAATAATGGCGTCTAGTTTTGTTTGCGCTGACCATTACACTATAGTACAGCTGGTCAAGGTTGCTACGTTACAGTTTTCGATAACTGTCAACAAGCCTAAAGTATGATATTTTAATGCCTAGCGCTTTATGCTACGACAGTAGTGAATGCCTTATCCATGTCTATTTAGGCTCGTATGAGAAACGTCTCTCAGTTTAGTTAGGCGAAACCAGGAGAATGATAAGCTGGAGTCAGTGTCGCGAATTTCGGGCTAAGGTATACATTTTTGTTTGATATGCAGTGGCGTCTGAACAGTGGAAGCGTTGCCTTGCCAAAATTCAGAACGCACCACCAAGATTTGCGCACCATAGGGTAATTCCTGGCTAGCTACTTTTTAATAGTAGCAGTAGTGGAACTCTAGTATTATTAGTGGGGGTCTCAGGAGAATAATGCACATTGGTTGCGCGTATCTTGTATGTATGTTGTCTCAAAAGTGTGTTTTTACTCGCATCCCCTTCGCATTCTTCTCTGTCCGTTCCACTCTTCCCTTACCCTGTCCCGGTGTATAGCGGCAAGCCGGATGTTTATAATAATTTTAATATTGCTGCTTTTATCTCTCTTTTCCTCGAATGATGCATCCCAATGCAGAGCAGTCTTGCAGTTTGTATATCAGTTTAAGTTTATTCAGCGTGTTGAGGGGGGGGGTGCTACATATAGGAGAGTTGTACAGAAAGAGCTGCTCCTTAAGTGATTGATTGATTGATTGAATGTGGGGTTTAAAGTCCCGAAACTACCATATAAATATGAGAGATGCCGTATTGGAGGGCTGCGAAAATTTCGACCACCTTGGGTTCTTTCACGTGCACCCAAATATGAGCATACGGGCCTAAATTTCTGCCCACATCAGAAATGCAGCTGCCGCAGCGAGGATTCGAACCCATGACCTGCGGTTCAGTAGCCAAGTATCTTAGCCAATAGACCACTGCGGTGAGGCGGCTCCCTTAGCGGAGAACTGCAGTTGACCCTCTTGGTATAAAATAACCATAAAATAAAAACATTTGCAGGATTATGAAAAGCAAGCTTGAGGTGCTTACAAAGAAATAGGAGAGGCAATTATGGTACTCATTCACAATTGGAATGTTTGACCGTGAATTACAAATTAAATATAAGTTGGCATAGTCGGACTTAACAAAGTGGAACGATGGAATGTCAGCATAACTTGCTGCACGCGATTAAAGACAAGGATACAGAAAAGACGGGACTTGGACAAGTGCAAAATTTCAACTGAGTTTCATTATCAGTCCCTTTTCAAAGAAACTCTCACGAAAGAACGAGGTCGCGTGGTCACACGTGGTCACATGGTGAAAACAAAACAGCTTAGAAGATAGCGCGTGGTAAATAACACTCACTATCGAGAAAAAAGGACATTGTGAGGCCGCATAAGGTTTTGCGCCTTAGGGAGGCCAATGTGTTCTCTTTTCCGATAATGAGGGCAGTGTCATTTCGCTTCCAGACGGTGGCCGCTCGGCTTGTCTTCTGCGTCGCGCTCAAGGTGAGAGTAGTTGCGCGCCAACGAAAGAACCACAAGAACACGGAATGCCGTGAGGAGTCGGACATCGTGGTAGAGGCCAGTGTCATGCAGCTCCCACTCCGTATGTGTGCAACGTGGGCAGTTTGTGTCAGCTGCATGCGATGGCGCCACGCGGGCAGTTGTGTGCCACGCCCCCTCTGGCGTTGGGTCTGAGCCATGGCCGCGTTAGTCTTGTTTTCAAGCTCCGGGAAGACGCCGCGTCCGGTCAAGAGACACACCACCCTCGTTCAGTCCAAAACACAGGTGAAGCTGTTAGAAAGCACCTACCAGCGACGGTGCACGCTGCAGAGGCATTACTCTGTTTTGAGTTGTGTCGTGCTTTTGCTGGCGAACGATTATGTTGAAGAGCGGAATGTGTGAGCAATAAATCGGGCACGTGTGACACCCGCTACTGACACTGTTTGCGATCACTTGTGCATGAGGACGGAGGAAAGCCATCGTTTTTCTTGTTAGTTTGGTTTTCCGTCTTGGTCCTGCCCGGTGGGCTGTGGCCTACAAATACTTTTGCTCTAAGTGGCCGCCGCGGTGAAGGGTGAGCTAAAATACGGCCTTTTTCCATTTTTATAGTTTTTGGCGCTAGATATGGACATGCACGATTGTGTCTGCAGTCTGGGCTGAAATTAGCGGTACTGACAGATCGGTGAGGCTGCGTACCGTGTACTACGTAAATCTAGCCTGCGCTGCAATCAGGATGCAGGTAGACCAGTGAGGCTAGAGACAAATATAATTCAGAGCAGTCTGGGCTCCAACTTTCTTAGGTAGAAGAGCGAGACTGTATGTTCTTCCAGTGTTCATTTTTGTATCTCTTAAGCTCAGTTGTATATATTATTTTCCGCTCTCACGAAAGAAGTCGTTCTTCCAACCTCCACTGCTGCCTGCGTTTCAGTTCATCATCGCTGCTGATCATCGTCCAAGATCAGTGTGATAGATGAAGAACCACCAAGAAGTTTACTGACATTGACGTGTCGCTAACACGAGCATTGCCTTTTGCAAAAATATAAAATCCTTCCATCAGTTCGCGGGTTGTGGTATCGCCACTCCTACACAAATGCTTATTTTTTCCAAAAATTGGTGAGCACGTACAAGCTTGGCAATGCGCCAACAAATGCATGTCCCCGTAGTGTCAACGTGAAAGGTCATGCTCGGCGGCACGGTGGCTCAAAAAAAGCAAAAAACGCCCTGTATGGGCTACATAAAATTTCCCAAAAAACAGCGGTGTTTCGTAGACGACGCCATTTGCAAGTTTTGCATACCAAAAAGTGCACTTTTTTCTGCAACCACTAGATTTCTTCTCGCCACAGGGAATGCTGCGAAAAAGCCCAGCCAGCTTACGCAGGGGAACACCATTGGCACATTGTGCCTACTCGCTTCTCCAGCTATTGATACTGTGATGATCACTGTTTAGCTAGAAGGTTAGGACAGGAATTGAGTCATGTGCAGGGAAAATGATGGTGTCATGTGGGCATAGCAAGGATTCTGGGTGAAGTGATAGACAGTCTATCCGGTCGTGTATATATATGAAGAATAAAAGAGGAGCTAATATAAACGCTTGTTTGACTCCCATATTGATAGTTTTAGGAGCACGCCTGTCGTACACATCGTATTTCTCGCACACATCGTATGTCGTACACATCGTATGACATCTTTTTGGAAGCACCCTCACGCTGTTATGACCTGAAAGAAAACACGCAGTTGGGAGAAGGAAGCGCTTGCATACAATTGGGCATGCAAAAATTGCCGTGCATAACTTTGGGGACGCAGCTTCACTGATCATGCGGATCATCAGGCACTTATTTCACATTTCTCTTGAGAGGACTCAGGCTTCCGGCAACTCAAAATTGCACATCGGTGGAGAAGCAGAAAGTTGGGGAAATAGAGTTTCTGCTGCCCTTTTGCGGTTGACCATGCTTGTGGCTGATGCTGAGCTGACTTTTGAGAAAGACATTGCTTGCATAAATCTGAATATGAGTTAAGCGAAAGCTGCGCAAAGTGCCTGCTCGGTGCAAAGATTCTATTGGTCTTCAGAAAAATTCCTAATGGCGGGATTTATCTGTTCATCACGATTATTTTGTTGAGACACGTGTTCCAGCAGCATGACAGTAAGCATTTGTTTTTGCACAACACAATCTTCCATGGCGCAGAATGTGACTCCTCTTCACGGAAGAGGCCGAGCAGTTTCTAGCATCACAAACAGTTTCACGTGATTACAGAACAATACGGAAAAATCAGTGGTCCCAGGCACGCACGGCCATCATATTCAGTCGCACGCAACCGGCGAGATATGAATAAAACTTTTATTGTGTACAGAAAATTGTTTAGTATTTGTGCGCCTTCTTTTCTTATATACGCTGATTTATTTTTATGGGAATGTATATTTGTGTGCAGATATTGATGAGTAATCCTTACGACGTATTTCTGTTGGCATGTGTAAAAGAGCATGATCCACCTTTTCCAAGGTACTATTACACTGAAATAAATAGTGAGCAAAATATGTTGTATCTTGTACAAAACTAACTGGCAGTTTAAACGTTTAGGTTCATAACAATGTATTTTCTGCTAGTGAAATGCCTGTTAAAGATTAGCAGATCACACGTACAGGGGGAATCGGTGATATGCAAAGCGCGAATGAGAAATGTTGATATGTCACTTTAAGATCAGCGCAACGTTACGAAGAGGAGGTAAATGATGCCGTACACTACTTCCATCTTATAAATATCATGTTTGGATGTGTAGTTTACTTTTGTCATCTATTTACAACACGTTATACCAAATTTAGTATATGTGGAGCTAGCGAAATGGTCGCGAGCATGCTATGAGCGTGGTATGTTGTCATGTTCTTACATGACACGCTTGTCAGGATTCTCGTGTTTGCACCAGTCATATATTTTGTCACGCAACGACATCACGTAACACCAAATTCTGTATATACGGAGCTAGTGAAACGGCCGCGAGCGCATTAGGAAAGAGCCAGTATACTCCGATGTAGCGTTGTCAGGCGCGCACGCTGGGCACAGCGACGAAACGTTAGCAAAACGCGAGCACTCTATAGTCTGACGCCAGGCGCGACCAGCGTCCTTCGGCGCAGCCAGACGCCAACTGGTGCGAAATGCGACATGCTGCATTTCGCTCTTATGCGTTACCCTGACAACACTGCGTTCCCTTTTTTTTTGTGACGGAGGGACGCCGGACGCGCAGAAACGCGCATGCGTCAAAGCAACGCAGCGCGGCTCGTGCCTGCGAGTATAGGGCAGGATCGGCGCCTGGCGTGGCAACGCCGACGTGACGCGATATGAACTCCGGCGAGCACGCGCACCGTGTCACGTCAAAATGTATTAACGCCTTGACTGTGGCATGTAGTCATGTTGTCACACGACATGCATCTGATGGTTTTCATAGTTGCACCAGTCACATACCTTCGTCATCTATTGACGTCACGTAATACAAAATTTAACATATGTGAAGCTAGCGAAACGGCCGTGAGCGCATCATAAGCCTAACATGTAGTCATGTTGTTACATGACACGCATCTCATGTTTATCAAGTTTGCACCAGTATCATACGTTTGTCATTACCTCTTCACACTACCAAATACGGTATAAGTGAAGCTAGTGAAACGGCTGCCAGCGCATCATGAGCGTGGCATGTAGTTATGTTGTTACTTGACACACACCTCATGATCATCACGTTTGAACCACTTACATACTTTTGTCATCTGTTCAATTACCGTAATGTCAACTTTGGTATATGTGACGCTAGCGAAACAGCCGCGAGCGCATAATGAGCGTGGCATGTAGTCATGTTGTTACATGACATTCATGTCATGATTTTCGTGTTAGGGTCAGTTACTTGTGTTTGGCATGCGATCATGTCATACCATACAGGTTTTGCACCATGCCATTTGAACGAAACCACCGCAAGAGCAACGGGGCCATGAAATTTAAATTATGACATTCATGCCATACATATCATGATTTTCATGTCATGACTAATCAAGTATGTTCGTTGTACAGTCATCTACTGCCATACCAAGTTTGGTATTGATACCATTATTGAAACGACCAGGAGATGTAAAAGTTGTAAGCGGATAGATAGATAGAGATATACGCTCAAAGTCGCTGATGTTCGCTAAGAAATGCTTCGAATTTAAAAAAAAATTGCCCGCAGCTTCCCTCGGGGGAACACTGAGGAGGATGCGGAGCATATAATTGGTTAACGGGGTGTTAAAGTGCGACTTACTTGGGTCGATGGCTAAATTGGTTAACGTGGTTGTAGGAGGGGGTGTTAAATGAGTGAACACGTACACACGTATGCGAAAGGGCGGCGCTGGTCGAAGGGACGTCGATCATTGTGTTTGTGGATTCGTTGGCATTCATTTCACGGCGACTTCGGACGTCGACGCGCCGTACAAACCAACGGACGAGCGGCAACTGAGCGAGCGAGCGCCGACCTTGAGTATATATACAGCGCGACGGCGCATGCGCTGTCAGCTGTCGAATGTTCTCGAAGGAGAAGCGCGCGCGCGGCACAGATGGCGACGGCGCGACGGCGCATGCGCTGTCAGCTGTCGAATGTTCTCGAAGGAGAAGCGCGCGCGGCACAGATGGTGGGTGATGGCGCGACGGCGCATGCGCGCGCGTCAGCTGTCGAATGTTCGAAAAGTGGTGCGGACGGCGCGGACGGCGCACTACAAGGCGCGAGTATAAGATGCTTCCGCATCTAAAAAAAAACGGTACTCAACACTCTACAAGCGTGTACGTGACACGTCACCCATTCGTTACAAAAAAAGCTGCTTTCTGCCAACCAATATGACATCACAATGCATTTACTGCTACTTAAGTTTCTTGCACCCGAAGCAATAAGGAGGAAGGCTGCTGGAAACGTTGCCAACGGCTGGTTGTCTACAAATTGAGTAAGCCGTTTTGCTTTTGTGCTCTATACTTGCCACAATTTTTCTCAGCTTGTTTCAGTGTTTCTCCGAAAAAACGCAGTCAAATCTGTTGGTTATTGCTTGGTGGTGTGTACCCCATGTAGCAGCACGCAGTCACGCTTGTAAGGTAACAACGAATACACACATAAACTTCCACCTTCTGTTGCCATAAAGCAGAAGTGATTCAAATGAAGCTTTCTTATTGTTGATTTGCGCATTCAAGTAAATTGGCTCCCTCGTTTATTGAGTTCAATTTTACTTCTTCTGAGGTTTTAGGTTCAACGCTGCAACATGGTTCAACCAAAGTTTGAATTACATCTCGCCGTTGATTAGCCCTTAAGTCTTGAGTACATGTGGATGAGGCTGCCGTGACTAAGCATATGAGAAAAAAAAACTCCCCACCCGCTTTACCAGCGCAAAGTAAAGCGGGTAGGGAGCACCAGAGCTATCACGCCCAGGTCAACGGCATAAAAACAAAGCCATAGAGCCTAGTCTGTGGCATACAGTCTTGTACTAGGTGAACAGGATTGTCTTCATGAGAATAAAAGAAGAGATGACAAAGCAAGCGTAGCTCATTTCGCCCTCTAGTCTTGTAGAAAAATATTTGTGGTGCTTACAGATTTCGGAGAGTTTTCTTGAAAAACGTGGCTGCTCCTGATAAAACAGCGCCTGCCTCCGCAGGGTGGCGGAGGAAGTTGCGAGTGCTGAAGACGTAGGCAGTGATGTTCTTGACTCCAAAAGCCATCATATATTGACACATCTGCACCCACAGAAATTCAAGCAAACCTCAGAAAGCCAACACAGGAAAGTGTAGCTATCTACCTGCTATAAAAACGCGCCGCGTTATTCGGGATAAAGCTGGAAGCCGCTACTCCAACCAAGAGGAAAGTACAGAAGAAGCGGCCATTGAAAGTGAGTTACAGCTTTTAAATTAAAAGATCCGCCTGGCCCTGCACCAATTAACGGAGAGAGATCAGTTTGTCTAGGCAACAAGGCTATTGTAACGTAAAGGCAATTGATCAGCATGGTACTCTACAGAACCTGTTATATTACGGGGACTCTTGTTGGTAGAAAATCCAGCATGGCCGCACAATGTCTATGTGAAGTGAACGTTTAAACAGCCATACAGAAATGCCGAAAAAGAAACCGGACTTCAAAACACGAAACAGCCGCAAGTTTTTTTTAACACATGCAGTAAAAGTAGGTGGCCCTGCAACTGTTTTGGAGAACTGCACGATGCTTCTGTTGTCTTTCTCACTGATTGCTATATTGTGCCATTGTGACAATATGAACGGTTTATTCATCTTGAATATGCCTTACAGCTTTTAATTTAGCTTTGTATAACTATATGCTCAAGTTCGTACAAAAATATGTCAATAACATATCTCGCAACGCAGAGTCTTATCAAAAGCCCTGATGAATGCGCCTCTTGTCACCGCACAGGTGTAACTATTAGGCTCCCACGCCAATGACTCGTTCGCAACGTGTTCTCAACATTATATAATGTACAATACCAATAGGCATAGTAGCATGCAATAGAGTCAGCTGAGACTCTTCTTCTCTTTTCATCACCAGCTGATTAAACAATGAATTTGTCTCGTAAATTATAGTGCTTGAAGACTAAGCCTCAGAATGATGGGTTTCATGGTACACCACTCAGTCTGCGAATTTACTTCGCAATGATGATGTTTCGGTGCATAAGACGGTGTTTCGGACGTGGAAATACGGTACCACTTAGACATACTTCCACTTCCTAGCAGCGTAAGTTTCACGGAAGGCTATGAATCACGCGCTTTATGTAAACCCGCAGATTTCTAAGAATTAATTCAAGCGAAAACAAAGAAACACATACGGTGAAAGCGAGGGTGGCAAGCAGAGAGCTTGGTTGCTAATTTTGCATGGGACCTATATGCTTCTTGCCCTTTTATTGAGTCGATTTTGCTTTATTCGACAAGCAACATCCCCCTTTGAAGCCAACCAAGGTGCCGAGAAACAATATATTTCTCACCTGTGCTATCTTGTCACACATAATAACGTAAGTGGAGTGCAGCGCGATTCCGTGGCGTTTGGCGTAGCGACGATTTCCATCACAAACAACGGCAACATGACGAGGAACAGCCCCCTGGCGCAGAATCCAAACAAATAATATCTCGTGCCACGCGAAGCGAACATTCCATATCGGATGGTCGATATCTGCGAGGAAGGATTATTACCACTGATATGTATTTATTATTATTCCCGATATGTGGGTTTTTACGACTTGAAACTATCTTATGATTATGACACACGCCGTAGTGGAGGACTCAGTATTTTTAGACCAACTGGGGCTTTTTAACAAGCATTCTATTCTGAGCACCTGGGCCTACAGTATTTTTGTCTCCATCGAAAATGCAGCCGCCACAGCCGGAATTCAATCCCGCGATCTGCGTGTCAGCAGCCGAATACCTTAGCTACTAGACCCGCGCGGCTGGGCATATGCAGTATTACACATTCAGGTAAAATTATATCTTCAGTTCGAAGCAAGTATGTATCGCTAAGCACTGCACAAAAACGTTTATTTTGTCGGAACGTTTTCTTTGGAAGCCTAAACTCTTGCACAACCTTCACGCGTGGTACAAACATGTTTCTGAATTAGCGCGAATTGAAAACTTTGCTTACGCGCAAGTTTTTTTGACAACCCCGAAGTACTTCCCTCGACGCGCCTTACTTATGAACAACTAATAACGTTTTATGAATGACTGCCAACAGGGTTGGGGTGTATCGTATTTCAGTATTCTTGTGATTGCGCTCATAAGATACCTAAGCGTACTTGTATTTTTGTATCAAGATGCAATAAAGAATGATATATTTTTCTCACTAATAAAACAGCTTTACGAAGAAACAAGTGTGTCGCGCTACTATTCAGAACCCGTGTATCTCTATATATTTTTTTACTGGTGAGTGATAAACATGCTTCCAAATTGGCTAAAGTAGACTTTATTTGATGCTGAGCCGTCTATCGGGAATATTTGTGTATCTGGATGTTCCTGAATATGATTTCGCTCCCTCGAAGTGCTTTCTAGATATGCAAGTTATAACCCTAACTTGTGACTGTTCGCAGTGATCGACTTTTTTTGTTTGCGATGATTGTGCTGAGGCTGAACGTACGCTCCTTGCAAGGCCACCATTTGGGAAGCTTCCATTCCTTAAGCGCGATTCATACAAACATCTCACCCAAAGAGATCGTGCGTGCAAACTGTGTGAATACCTAATTGCTGTTTCATTGGTGTTTATTTTCAAACTATATGTGTGACTTGCAAGCATCAATGCACTACTCGATTCCATGAGAGTTAGCACGTGAATTCCAGTTATTATTTTAACACGAAAGTGATTTATGCCTGGGTTCACCGAGGCTTCGCTGGCTTATTTCCGTCACGAATACGACGTTTTAAAGTATATGTTTACAGATTGCGAAGAAACCAGAAGGCAAGCATCATTCACGCGGAATCGAACTAGCGACCTCTCAAGTCGCAGCGTGTGGCGCTAACCACTACGCCACGGAACGGATGTTATCGGGAGTGCTAACGCCAAGCTATTTATATAGATCATATGCAGTGACGTGGTCCTCAGAGCTTCGAATGTTTAGTGCATTTTTCTATCAGTAGCGAGATGGTGCCCCGGTCTTACGTTGGGAACGCTGGGTTCACTCTATTATGGGCGTTGCCTCCATGAAGCGCTGCATCGATGGAGCGCCTCTCCCCTCGCCCGAACTGCTTAAAGATGTTCCCGGCGTACACCATGCAATGTACGCCGACAATATCACGCCGAGGGCAACCCGTGACTCCCGTGATTGAGGCCAGCATGCAACAAGCAGCATCAGTCGTGGAGGACTACGCCCATCGCTGTGGCCTCGAATGCTCTTCAACAAAATCGGAGTTTGTACATCTTCACTCCAATTCCAAAGACATAACAGATATCGCAATAGCTTTGCGCACCGGGCCTATACCCGGAACGTAAAAAAATCCGTGTCTTGAGGCTCTTATACACAAGAGTCGAAAAGCTGACACAACCCTGCTCAAGCTACGTACGGTAAGAGATCAGGTAGGCTGCATGGCTCATAGGATCTCGAAGAAGCGAGGGGGCCTCAGAAGCCGCGACGCTCTGCGCCTCGTTAACGCTTTCGTGACCAGCCAAATCCTGTATTCCACACCCTACCTACACTTGCGCCAATGTGATGTAAACACATGTATACGTCAGTTAACCTACGGCCCTCAGTCCCCAGCGGCTCTGAAGCAACTGACTATGGCGGTGGTAAGATCTGCAACGCAGCAGAGGGTGCTAAGCTTCTCTGGACCAGGACAGGCCGCCATGGGAACGTGAACTTTGCAACGTTTAACGTTAAAGCCTTATCTAGTTGGAAAAGTCTAGCTGTATTATTTAAGGAGCTAGAGGGTAATAAATGGGACGTAACAGGGCTCAGTGAGGCTAGAAAGACAGATGAGGCCTATACAGTGCTACAGAACGGGCACGTACATTTCCACCGAGGCTTGGCTGACAGAAGAGAACTGAGAGTGGGGTTGCTTATCCACAGAAACATAGCTGGCAATATTTAGGAATACTATAGCAATACTTAAAGGGAGGTAGGTATTGTAAATAAACTAAATAGGAGATACAAGATGAATGTGGTACAGGCTTATGCGGCCCTGTCCAGCCATGAAGACGTGTCATCGTAAGCTTCTATAAAGACGTGAAATCAGCATTGAGTAAGGTAACAACACAGTATACTATAGTGATGGGGGACTTCAATGCAAAAGTAGGGAAGAAGCAGGCTGGAAACAAGGCAGTAGGAGATTATGGCATCGGCACTAGAAATTCCAGAGGGAAGCTACCAGTAGAATTCGCAGAACGCAATAACTTACGGATTTGAAGCACTTTCGACCGAAAGTGAGGGAACCGTAAGTTGACTTGGAGGAGCCCTAATGGGGAAATTATGAATGAAATAGACTTTATATTGAGTGCACATCCAGTCATCGTGCAGGATGTGGAAGTGCTTGGCAATGTACGATGTAGTGACCATAAAATGGTACGGTCCGTAATTAACCGAGACTTGAAGAAGGAACGACAGAAACCTATACGCAAGAAGCCAATCAATGAGCTAGCACTGAGAGTGAAAGCACGGGAATTCAATCTCGCTTTTGAACAGAAACTCGGCTCTTATCGAGGATAACAGCCTTAGCGTTGACACAATGAATGATAATCAGACAAGTATCATTACGGTAAGTGCAGTGGAAGTTAGAGGTATAGTAGCTAGACAAGACACTCGTGAGCTGTTCTTGAAAACGAAGAATTTTTTTAACAAGTGTCAAAGCATGAAAACGACAAGTACAACAGACAAAATAGAGTTGGTGGAGCTTTCTAAATTGATTATTAAGCGTGGGTATCCGATATAAGAAGGTATTCTATGGAGAGAATTGAACACGCTCTGAACAACGAAGGAAGTGTCAAAGCAGTGAAGAGAAAAATTGGGATAGGCATAAACTAGATGTATGTACTAAAGGAGAAGAAAGCCAAAGTAACTACCAATATGGATAGGAGAGTAAAAGTAGCGGACGAGTTTTACAGAGATCTGTACAGTAGCCAGCACTACCACGACCTTAATATAAGAACTAGCAGTAACAAAGATGACACCCCACCACTAATGATAGAAGTCAGAAAAGCCTTGGAGAGCAAAGAGGCAAAGCTGCTGGTGAGGATCAGATAGCACCAGATATGCTGAAAGATGGAGGACAGAGTTTGTTAGAAAAACTAGCCACCCTGTTTACGAGGTGTCTCCTGACGGGAAGAGTACCAGAGCCTTGGAAGAACGCTAACATCATCTTAATATATAAGAAAGGAGATGACAAGGACTTGAACAATTACTGGCCGATCAGCTTGCTCTCCGTAGTATACAAGCTACTTAGTAAGGTGATTGCTAACAGAATTAGGACAACATTAGAATTAAATCAACTGAAAGAACAAGCAGAATTTCGAGCAGGCTGCTCAACAATCGATCAGATTCATACTGTCAATCAGGTAATAGAGAAATGCTCAGAATGTAATTGATTGATATGTGGGGTTTAACGTCCCAAATCTACCATATGATTACCAGAGACGCTGTAGTGGAGGGTTCCGGAAATTCGACCACCTGGGGTTTTTTAACGTGCACCCAAATCTGTGCACACGGGCCTACAACATTTCCGCCTTCATAGAAAATCCAGCCACCGAAGTCAGGATTCGAACCCGCAACCTGCGGGTCAGCAGCCGAATACCTTAGCCACTAGACCACCATGGCGGGGCATGCTGAGAATATAGCCAACCACTATACATAGCCTTCATAGATTACGAGAAGGCGTTTGTTTCAGTAGAAATATATGCAGTTATGCAGACACTGCGGAATCAGGGTGTCAAAGAAGTATATGTTGTAAACATCCCAGGAGAAATCTACAGGGGATCAAATGCTACTATATTGCTTCATACAGAAAGCAACAGAATACCAATCAAGAAGGGTGTAAGGCAGGGAGATACAATCTCCGCAATGCTATTTACTGCGTGCTTACAGGAGGTTTTGTGAAGCCAAGAATGGGAACAGTTTTGAATAAGAGTTAATTGAGAGTAACTTAGCAACCTGCGCTTCGCCGAAGACATTGCATTGCTGAGTAACTCAGAGGATGAATTGCAATTCATGACTACGAAGTCAGAGAATGAGAGCAAAAAAGTAGGTCTTAAAATTAATCTGCAGAAAACTAAAGTATCACCAACACGTACGCGGAACTCAATAGAAGGCCCAACTCTACAACTAGTACCTGCGGCTTACCAAGTCGCCCGCTGGGAGATGTCTCTTACACCGCCTCCAAACTGCCACCCACACGTAGTGTGTCGATGGCAAGGAACAATGTCACCCACACCTAGTGGGCCGGCAGCAAGAGCGGCTCTCAATCTCTAGAAAAAAAGAAGATCGCATGCTTCTTTTCTGCTGGAGAGCCAGTCAAGACGGACGCATCGTCCTATAGCTAGCAACACGGTGGTTTATGGTTTATTAACCCCCCAGTACTTTTGATTCATCGTGACAAACTGGTGGAAGTGCTGGGTAGTCTCACGGATGCTGCAGCCCCCCCCCCCCCCCCATAGAGCCGTGATACGAGTCCAGTTCCAGTCAATCCTCCCGTGCAATGGACTAGCCGCCGAATCAGGCAATTGCCGCCTGAAGTTGATGATACTGCTCCCACCACCAATATGACCAGCGCTTGGGTGCGAACCTCGCCAACCGGCACGGGAAGCAGGACGTCGAACCGCTATACGTTGAAAAACCAACAGGCACCAACAACGTACCATGGCACGGAGCGCGAAGACGTTGAGGACTGGTTGGCGGGCTTCGAGTGCGTAACCACTTGGAATCAGTGGCAGGACGCGGCGATACTGGGTCGTGTGTATTTTTATCTCGAAGGCGGGACACGTATGTGGTATCAAAATTGAGAGGAGCAGCTGACGTCGTGGCCCGAATTCTCTCGTAGACTTCTCCAGACCTATGCAGCACTGATCGCCAAGAACCAGCTGAACAAGCTATTATGGCCCGCGTCCAGTCGCCAAACGAATCTGTGAGCACGTACGTCGAAGACATGACGCGCCTCTTCCACGGGCCCATTCACGAATGACGGAAAACAAGAAATTGGGTCAGTTCATGCGCGGTGTCAAGGAGCAGCTTTTGCCGGCCTCGTGCGAAGCCCTCCTAAGATTGTCGCGGAGTTCTTGTCCGAGGCTCTGAGAATAAAAAAAATGCGGCAGCAGTGATCAAACCAGTACGACAAGCAAGTCAGTGGCATGTCCACTGCTGATATTTTCACCGCCGCTGAAACCAGCATTGACTGTCTACGTGAAGGCATCCGTACATAGACGTGAAGAGTTGCAAAGGGCTGGTGTAACACCTGATCCTATGGTTATTTGTATTGCAACTGTGATCAAGGATGAGCTGCACCAGGCCCTCTGGGACACCTTGCCTTCTGATACAGCTGTACCAGCTCCTGCTGAATACCGCCATGGAACAACCTACATGGAAACCTTGAAACGCCCTGCTGCAACACCGCCATTGTTCGTTCATTCTGTTCTTGCTGTTTCACTCCAGTAAGCCCAGCCCATACTGTACTCACGTACATGCCACCGCCCTTGCCTTTATTCCTTGAGCTTCGATCGCCCATTGTTCGGTGCAACTGTTCTAGTACATAGACGGTTGGCACACGTCTCCTCAAAAGTCTAATCTTTCGCGCACACCAGATCACCGGCCTCTATGCTTTCACTGCAGAGAAGGTGATCACTTGTACCGCCAGTGCCCATATCGCCGTCTTGGGCTTCGCGGCTTCTCTGCTTACTCGCCGCCACAAAGTTACGGCCAAAGACCACGCGACATCAAAACATACCACTCCCAGCAGCATGCACCACCGTCTGCACGGCACCAGTCAAGCTCGCGGAGGCGATTTCCATCATCACGGAGGCGATTTCCATCAACGCCCCAGCGGTATGCTACCACAGGGTCTCCCGGCCGCCACCGGAAAACTAGCCGAAACGACCTCCTGGGGCGAGGTCGCTGAACGTCGAAGTGCTGAAGACCTCCTATTGACGCAGAATCGTACAAAAACCGGTCCACCATCAGCTGCTGCTGCCAAGAATAACCAGCTTTCACTCGACATAGCAGTGACAATTGATGGTTTTGCAGTGAATGCGTTAGTGGACGCCGGCGCAGACTATTCCATACTGAGCGGGAAACTGCCAACGCAGCTGAAGAAAGTCATCACGCCATGGCATAACTCGCAGGTTCGGGCAGCTGGTGGCCACGTCGTCACTCCACTCGGTGCCTGCAAAACTAGAGTATAGATTCAAGGGTATACATTTGTAGCAAGCTGCCTTGTTCTACGAGAATGCTCCCGTTTCGTCTTTCTGGGAGCTGACTTCCTACAGGAAAATGGAGCTATCATTGATCTGCAAGAGCGCCACGCCACGTTCTCAGCCCAGCGAGCAATAAGCGTGCATGAAGACGAAAGGCGTGTCGATGTGTTCCGTGTTTCGGAACAGAGGGTAACGCTTCCTCCACGAGCAAGTGTTCTAGTCGACGTAGCAAGCTGTGGTTTGGGCGATGGCGATGCGGTGGCCAAGACAAATTTAGAACACCTTCTGCAGCAAGGCAGTTGTACAGACGGAAGTGTTATACACGTTCGTGATGGCTGATCTGAATTGCTCGTTACCAACTTTAGCAACGAGCATTGATACCTTTTCCGTGGCACTTCGAAAGCGTTTGGCCACGAAGTAGCAAACGTCACCAACTGTCTCACGTCAGAACTGGTGAATACCGCAGGCACTTCAATGAGTAATATTGACATCAATTTTGATCTGTCGACCGGTAACTAGACTGCACTGCGAGCGCTCTTGTCCGAGGTCAGGTCTTGCTTTGAAAGTTGCTCAAATTTCCGCCAGACATCCATCACTCACCACAGGATCATCACGTACCAGGAAGCACGCCCGATACACCCGCGCCCATACCGCGTGTCGGCTAAAGAACGCGAAGTGACACGTACGCAAGTCAACGAGATGCTTGGCGGTGACGTATCAAACCACCCAACAGCCTGCGGTCATCTCAAGTTGTCCTTGCGAAAAAGGAGGACAGGTCACTACGCTTCTGCGTCGACTACCAAAAACTTGACTACGTGCCAAAAAGGATGTGTACCTGCTGCCGCGTATTAACGATTCGGTGGATAGACTTCTTTGTGTCCATTATTTCACTTTTCTCGATCTCAAAAGCGGGTGCTGGCAAATCGAGGTAGATCAGCGAGACTGCGAGAAAATAGCCTTCTTGACTCCAGACGGCCTATACCAATTTTGAGCACTCCATTTTTTTCTGTTCAGTGCTGACAACTTTCCAGTGAAGTATGGACACTGTACTCGCAGGGCTCAAGTGGCAAACTTGTCTAGTACACCTTAAAACAAGTCTCCTCTGCCACGTTGGAGCAGCACCTTCACCAGCTGCGAAACGCGCTGGAGGCTATCCGATTGGCGGACGTCACTTTAAAACCACATAAGTGCGACTTCGGCTATGAAAAACTCAAGTTTCTTGGACACGTAGTTAGCGTCGAAGGAGTCGGGCCTGATCTGGACACGCTTGCCGCTGTTGTCGAATTAGCAGCTTCTATCGATAACAAAGCCGTCCGGCGCTTCCTTGGTTTGTGCGCCTACTATCGCCGGTTCATTCGCGTCTTTTCACAGATAGAAGAACTTCTGACGCGTCTCACAAGGAACGACACGCCGTTTGTGTGGGAAAATGAGCAATAAGCAGCTTTTGGTGAGCTGCTACAGCGCAAGCAATCAGTGCCCATCCTGGCTCATTTCGACGAAGATGTTGACACGGAGGTCCGTACTGATGCTGGTAACATTAAGCTCGATTCAGTGGTCGTTCAGTGTTAAGAGGGCAAAGAAAGAGTAATAGCCTACGCCAGCCGCTGTCTATCCCATGCCGAGGGGAATTATTCCACTACGGAGAAAGAGTGCCTTGCAGTCGTTTCGGAAATAACAAGTTTCGCCCGTACTTCTATGGTCATCTCTTCAAGATAATGACGGACCATCACGCCCTCTGTTTGTTGGCAAGCCTGCGTGACCTTTCGGGACACCTAGCATGCTGGAGCTTGAGGTTGCAGGAATTAGACGTCAGCATCGTCGATAAGTCTGGTCGTAAGCATGAAGACGCTGACACACTTTCACGCGCACGCCTTCATGTCGTCAGTCAGGCAGCAGAGGAAGAAAAAGGCTTCGTGGGTGCCATTGGCTCATCAGACTTGAGGAAACAGCAGCGCGATGATGCAGAGATTCGTCCTATCATCGATCACTTAGAGGGCCAGGGCACAATCATACCACGTCATTTATCCCGCTCGTTCAGGTCTTTCTGCCTTCGAGACAGTGTGGTGCACAAGAAGAACGCTCGTTCGAACAACCGTGCTTACCTTCTGGTGGTTCCTCGAGACATGCGAGACGACGTCCTCTTCGCTTGCCGTGACGAGTCCACATCCGGTCGTCTGGGCTACTCACTGGCACTTGCGAGAGTGAGCGAGAGGTACTATTGGCCAGGACTTTCGGAAAGCGTCAAGAAGTACGTCAAAAGCTGTCGGGAATGTCAGTTCTGAAAGCAACCATCTGATAAGCCACCTGGTTTGCTTCACCCCATTGAAGCACCTTGAATGCTGTTCGACGAAGTCGGCATGGATATTCTTTTGTGATTTACCCTGTCTGCGGCAGCCACAATCGGGTGATCGTCACGACCGACTATTTGACACGATACGTTAAGACGCAGGCGATCCCACGAGCCACAGCTTCTGAAGTAGCACAATTTTACATGCGCCACATTTTGGTAAAACACGGTGCTCCTTCCAGTTTAATAACGGACACAGGGACGGCATCTGTGGCACAGCTTATGAAGTAAGTTTTCAAACTGAGCAACCCCAGAGATTCAACGACAACTGCGTGCCACCCACAAACCACCGGACTTACCAAGCGACTGAATAAGACCCTTGCAGATATGATCTCATTGTACATCGACGTACAGCACAAAGCATGGGACCAGATCTTACCTTACTTGCCCTTCGCGTAGAATACCGCCGTGCAAGAGACCACGTGATTGACGCCACTCCGGCTTCTCTACTGCCGCGAAGTGCAGATCATGCTTGACTCTATGCTATTGTGTCAAGACGAAGACGAGTTGGCAACTGACGTCGAAGAATTTGCAGAGCGTGCTGAGGAAGCCCGGCAGCTCGCGCGACTGCACATCGGCCAGCAACAGCAGGCAGACGCACGACGCTACAACACCCACCACAGAGAACTGTTTTACGACCCCGGAGACTAAGTTTGGGTGTGGACGCCCATCCGCCGCCGTGGCCTTGGTGAAAAGTTAGTCAGTCCGTACTTTGGCCCATATAAAGTGTTACGCCAGTGTTAAGTAATAAACTGTTACGTCAGTGACGTGAACAACGAAGTGGTTCCGGACTCAACACCACAGGCACAGAGCAGGACACGACCGAGGCCAGACGTCGTTCATATATTGCGCATGAAACCATTTATTGCGCGTTATTCGTAACTTTTTCCTTACCGTACACCATTTTTTGTGTTTTTATTTATGTGAACTTCTTCATTCATTGACTTTCCCTATACTGGCACACTCTTTAATTTCGGCTTTCACTTTATCCAAATTTCCAATTTCTTTTTTTTCTCGTGCCTATGTTGTAGCATTGGGGTGGTGCTAGCGCTATGTGATTCTCTTTCCCTCTTTTGTGACTTTTTTTCGAAAGGTGGGATAATGCCACCCACACGTAGTAGGTCGACAGCAAGAGTGGCTCTCAATCTTGAGGAAAAAGAAGATCGCGTGCTTCTTCTCTGCTCGAGAGCCAGCCACGGCTGACACATCCTCCTCGAGCTAGCAACTGCGTGGTTTCATTAACCCCCCGTATTTGTGATTCATCGTGACAATATATCCTACACCAAAGGCAGAAAAGTGCACCACAATCCCAGAGTACTGGCGTTGTGCGCTATTTATTGAGCGTTTGCACCAAAACATGTCTCCAGATACTTGCGAAAGCAAGTGAACTGCGCGGGTTACAGATTTGCAAGGGCGCTATGGGTCCCGTTTCAGAGTCTTCTACACAGACGTTTCTGGGCATCAACACAGGGGGTGGTACACGGCAACCATAGGCAATCAAAACGTTCTCGTTCAAGGACTCACTATTCGATCTCCGGACATTAATCGCGCGGAGTAAGTAGCCGTAGCTCTCGCCGTAGTGGACCCCGCATCTAATATCATCATTACCGATTTGCTAAGTGCGTGCCGAAATCTTATGAAAGGTCACATAACCAGTCGCGCCACTCGAATCCTAAAGGGCTGGTAATATCGGGACCACCCAAACACAAGTTGAGTCATCTGGACGCTTGCTCACGCAGGAGTAGTTGTTGACGAGGCTTCCCATGCCTCAGCCCGCGCACTTCATTATCGAGAACCTGCCCATCCTCCACTGTCTGATGATTCAGAACCTAATCCGGTCGCCTCCTTTCGCGAGATTACAGTGATGTACAAATCGAACAGGCTCTAATTTTCGCCCCCGGCGACGAGCCTAAATAAGGCGTACTAGCGCTGGCTGTTACGCCTTTACATAAACACAGTATTGTGCCCAGCAATACCAAGGCATTTCAATCTAACCTTCTCAGGTGAATGCCCACATTGTGATCCTTTGCTTGCGCATACTTTCCACAAAGTCTGAGCTTGCCCATCTAACCCGGTGGTCCTCCCGATTCCTTCCCTTCACCCCCTACCCGAGAAAGCTGAGAGGCTGCTCTGCTCGGCTGCTCGGTCTTTCAGGGTCAAAGAGCCCACGTGGCCAGGGCACGTGTCGCCGCGGAAGTCACTAGGGTCCCAAACTAGGGGCTCCTGCTATAGTTTATACACGGTCATTCTTTAAGGCCGCCCTATCTCTCTCACCTATAAATAGTATGAATATTTGTTTTTCACCACCACCGATCTATGAAACGTGGTCTCTCCTGCGCGCGCGCTTATCAGATTCGTAGTTCGGGAGAAGACGAAAGTCCCTTCGCTCGCTTTGCTGCAGCCGCGTTTACGAAAGGAGTGAGCTGCTTACATATGACGCAGGAAGAATTTGGACAGTCTTGCTTTTCGTTTGAACAGCGCGCTTCAAGTGCTGAGCTGGGACAGCTGTTAGTCCGCGCTGGTCTTGTGCGCGCTAATTTTTCTCCTGCTTTCTACCTGAGGTTGTGTGCCACAAGTTTTGAGCTGCTTGCCGTACTTAACTTGACATTTCAATTTTTGGCTGTTGCTGAAACAATGCACAATAAACGCTCAACTAACTTTGTGAAGACACATTCACTTTTGTGGTATACCGATTTCTATATAGGGGGATCAGCTGCCTTTTTTGCTTTCTTTTTGGGTGTTTCGGTTTCACGAAAAGATTCAAATTGCACAAACCGAAATTGTTATTAAAAATCACCAGTTCACTCAAAAAATATTTAAAAGTTGTGGCACGGGCGATATGTTTTTCCCCACCGCAATATTTTGGTGATTCTGAGAGAGCTTTAGCGTGACTGTAAATGTTGCATGAAAAATTATTTCTGATGCTTAAATACACAATACAGTAGGTTATATTGAAGCTTTTATTATAGTGTTTTCAAAAGAAAAAATGTGAAAATATTTATGAAATCGGCCCCCGAAAATATGCTTAGTGTGTTGCACGTTCACGCGTATTCTATTCCTCTTGAAAATTTCAAAACACAATCAATTGTTGAAAAGGGCCTTTGAAACATTTATGATAAAGACATTTCTTCCTACAGGTAGAGTAAACAATGAAAAGTGAGTTGAAAAAAGAAATTTTAGAGAATTATCAACTTGAAAAATGAACTGAAAAACCCTGTCCTAATTTCGTGAAAATTATGCTCTTGAAGAGTGCTTATGTCAGTCCAAACACGCCTTTATTATCACATGTTTTGATTGCCTTTCTTCAGGAGATAACGGGCCGAAATAGCCCTTGCTGGGTGTGCTCACTTCAGTGCACATCGATGATGATATGTAGCTTTTCGTTAGTGCAAGAGCCATACCTGGCCAAAGATCATCAAGAAAAATTACAGTAAAAAGCATTGATGTGTTGTTTGCGGTGACACGTGAAAGATGCAAACTATGAGGCTGCGACGTGGCTGTATGAAGGCCTAAAACTCCACACTTTAAAGCGGGTAAAAGATATATGTACTTAAAACCATGAGAATGGTATTAAATGCTTCTAGCACAGATCACTGTGAGTAGTCGTTGAATTTATAGTGAGATACATGGTATAAGCACGAATGCATGACTGATAGCACTTGTGTCAAAGGATCACGAGGCAGGTGCTACTTTATTGTTCCAACGCATCAGCAATCTCTACTTCGAG
Source organism: Rhipicephalus annulatus (assembly GCA_013436015.1). NCBI lineage: Eukaryota > Metazoa > Arthropoda > Arachnida > Ixodida > Ixodidae > Rhipicephalus > Rhipicephalus annulatus. The sequence goes on from WOVY01009358.1 coordinate 172,546, forward strand.
AGGTCATATTACGGGGATGCCTGAAAATATGACGTTAAAACTATTGCCATTCTTTAAAAATGCGAAAAGTGATTAGTAACTTAAAAGGGGTTGCCTACTTATAAGCATCGAAGGTTGCAAGGGCATTTGATGACGGAAGAGAAACGGGAAGTGCTTTTTCTAAGAGTGTCTGACTCTGTGCACTTTTCTAAAACATGAAGCACGGTAAGTGGTTCATCGCACTTAACACATAGACGTGGATCATTGCCGGACAAACGGTAAGAGTGAGTACTATGCATTTGTACTATCCTTAAACTGGTCAGTGTGACTATTGTTTGGCATGATCTCAAAGCTCACGGCCAATTTCTTAGACGTGGCTTAATGAGGTGAACTTTAATCTGTCTTTTTGTGTGCCACAGCCACTGCCAATGATCCCCCAGCTTACGTTTAGGATAGGGTTTGAGGTAAAATGCAGAGACCGCTATAGATGTATTGACGGTGGCATTCTCATGGGCAGAAACAGCTAGACTCTTCGAAAACACGTTTCCTTGAGTCTCGCGGTGTCCTTGCACCAAGCAGACTACGACATAATGTTTATGTGCGTAGATCGTGCATAAATTAGGTAAAAAGAGGTAAGAAGAAGGTTCGTGTGTTTGTAAGGGTTTTCAAGGTTGTTACCACGCTTAGAAAGTCAGTTTATATCACACCTTCTGCCAACTTCATTTCTTTGATGCGTGTGATGGCCGAAAATATCGCGTGTGCCTCTTCAGTGAAGATGCTCGTATTGGGGTGCAGAACACCTACATCCGAAATATATCAACCAACGGCAGCATAGGACACAGAAGTATAAGATTTCGAGGCATAGGTAAAGAATTCCGAGAAAGTGTACTTGTGCTGTAGTTCAAGAGAGCATGCGGATATGTGCATAGGTTCATGTTTAGTAACCTCCACGAAGGAAATAACACAGTGTACGAGTTACCACTGCCACGGTGGGAGATTTGCAGCGGGGGCTGTCAGACGGTGTTCGAGAAGTGGCACGCCCGTTCCTTGAGCTAGGCTCTTTACACGCAGTGAGTATAGGGCTGTCTCAAGGAGAGACGGCTGTGAAATCATGCTGAACTGGAGAGATCGTTGATTGTAGTGTGTGCAGGGTGTTCCTTGTCAAAGTTTACTTTCAGAAAATACACAAAAGGCGCGTAAAATCTCTGCAGGTGAAGCGACCACTCGTTCAATTCAGCGTTTAGGCTTTCTTCTGGGCTTGTGCGAAAATCACCCGTAGAATGACAAATTCTAAGATGATGAATGGCATTTAGCATCTTCAGGGCAGTTGGTGTGGTGGACTGATAAACAACAGCTCCGTAGTCTAGGTGAGTGCGAACGAGGCTTTTATACAGATAGCGAAGACACTTCCTGTCACAACCCCACGTGGTTCGTGACAACACTTTCAGAACATTCATGGTTATTGAACACTTGTTTTATGTATATGTGATGTGGTGTATGAAAGTTAGTTTTGCATCTAATATGCGACCTAGGAATTTATGCTAGGTCTTTACCTATAGAGGCTGACCATAAAGATCAATCTCAGGATATAGATAAACGCCCCTCTTTGTTGAGATAGGACGCAAACGCTCTTCTGTGGGTTCAATTTAAAACCATTTTCTTCTGCCCATTGCGAGACCTTGTTTAAAATTAGCTGCATTTGTCGTCACACATGACATATTGCGAGGGATGCATCGGCGAAAAGCACTAATGCAGGGTCATAGGCGCTTCCTATATTGTGGAACACAGAGTGAAAAAATTGGTTTTGGACAAAAGCATCCCGAATTTGTGTCTCTATACGGACAAGGTGGACAGTAGCGGATTTAGCCTCTTTAAACCCGCACTGATGTGGGTCAAGTAGATTATTTGTCTCTAGGAAGTGCATGAGTTGCCTGATAATCATCTTTTAAAAGACCTTGCAAAGAGAGCTAGTTAGGGTGATGGGCCTGTAGCTTAACACAGAAAATGGCTTTTTGACCTGTTTCAGGATAGGAATAACGATAGCTTCTTCTCAGGCTGAGAAGATCTTGCTGGAAAACCATACAGCATTATACAGGGAGACAAGGGCTTTTTTACTACCCGATAGCAATTATTTTAACATTTCATATACTACTCGATGGGACCTTGGGGCAGTTTTATTGCAGCTGGTATGGGAAGCCTGAAGTTCAGATAAAAAAATGCTTATTGTATGCCTCACGTTTTGTGAATTTGCCCTCTATTTTTTATTTTTCTGTTTTGGTATTATGTCGCTGAAACGCTTGAGTATAGTGCGAGGAGCTGAAACCTGTTCAAAGTGCGCCAGAAGAGAGTTCCGCTGGTCCTCTAAGCTATCGCCTTGTATGTTCACTAGTGGAAGGGAGTCTGCTAGTCGTCCTGCTACTTAACCAACGATGTTCCAGACTCTCACTTATTCTGTATCTAAATTAATACCCGTTAAACATTTGTGCGAGATCTCTCTTCTACCTTGTATACACACTCTTCTTCTCTGGGACTTGGTGTTTTTAAAACTGTCAAGAGTCTCGGCTGTTGGTGAGTACAGAAGCAGCCTCTGCGCTCTATTTTATTTTTGCGTGCGTTCCGACACTCGCTATTCCATCAAGGAACCCGTCGTTTTGCTCAGAGTACCGTTTGCGGGATACGTTTTCTTGCAGCAACTATTAGAAAAGCGGTAAAGAACTCAACAGCTGCATCTACACTGAAGCCATGTATGTTGGACCAAGTTGGCTGAGTAGCTTTTCGAAACTCATTTATGTTGTAGTTCTAAAAAAGTGCAGGTGTGCCGCCCGATCCTCCAGCAAAGCTCACGTCTTCTGAGCTTCATAACCATTCCCCAGAGCATTTGACGCCAGACGCAGTCTGCCATGTAGGCTCGTTGGTAAAAACAGTGAAGACGAGCTGTCCAACTGCATATCTGCTGCCCTTCACAGTATGCCGACTAAACCATCTCGTTCGGCATAATACAGAGCGGCCTTTCTTCAAGCTTCCTGCTTAACAGCCATGTGTTGCAGCCTTGGCATTCAAGACAGCGCAAGCACCTACGAGGTGTACCCAACGCAATGGCCAACCACTTGTTGTACACATGACTAACCGCAATGCACGGCGTTTCTGCATCCGTCGACTCGGCCACACGCCCCGGCAAGCCGGCCGCTGTGCTACGCGGAAGTCGGCGTTCTATCGACAGAGCCGTCCGCAACAGCACGATCACCCCACTGCTCCTTGTTCGTATTACACTTCAAATCGCGCAAAGTGCTAGGGATGGAGTCCTGTAGTGCATGATCATTGTCATCATTTTCTTGGCCACCGCGCCGCACCTCTCGCCCATCTCATGTGTAGCTGATACGCGAGAATAGAACGAGCTCAGGCGCCGGGCGGTTTGGACGCTGCAGCCACCGCTGCTCCGCTTCAGGCGTGGAAAAAATAGGCGAGATTGGCAAGGCCCCATCGGCCGCCTTCGACGTCGTCTCGCGTCTCTCTTCTCTCGCAGCTACAGAACTATGTTTGTAAGTGTGCAAGTGGGGTGCAATTTGTGACTTCAACAAAAGAGACGTCGCAGTCTGTAAGCTGCCACTGCCAAGGTGGCAGATATGCTGCAGAAGTCATCAAAATGTGTTTGAGAAGAGGCAGACCTGCTTCTTTGGACAAGCCTCTTACACGGAGCGAGTAGGGCTGCCTCCACTAAAGATGCTTCTCGAACAAGCCAGAACAAGACAAACTATTATTGTGACATGGGAGGAGTGTTTCTTGTCTGCCTTCACCTTCGGAAAGTGCACAAAAGACAGGTAAAATCTTTTTAGGTGGAGCGACCATTCATTCGAATCCACGTTGAGGCTCTGCACGGGGCTAGTTCAAAACGCACCTGTAGAGAGGTGAATGCCTAGGTGGTGCACAGGGTCGAGAATGCTTAAGCGTATTGGTGTGAGAGAATGATACATATTAGCACCGTAATCTAGGCGCGTGCGTACGAGCCTTTTATATATATTCATAACATATTTCCTGTCATTACTTCACGTAGTGCGTCACGACTCTTTCCAAATATTTATTGATTTTAAGCACCTGTCTTCTAAATACTTGATGTGTGGGAGGAATGTTAGTTTTATGTTTAATAATAGTCGAAGAAACTTGTGCTCGGTCTTCGCTGACAGAGGTTGAACATGCAGTTCAATGTTGGGGTCAGGAAGGAGGTTCCTGTTAGGGCAGAACAAAACGCAAATGCTCTTTTGCACGCTGAGCATAAATTCATTTTCATCTGCTCATTGAGGTACCTTGTTCAACCCTAGTTAAACCTAACGTTGACACTTGAGATGTTGCACAATTTGAAACCTGATCTGTACATCAACGACATATATAAAGTAAAAAATATTACGTGGGAGAGACATGTCCAAGGAACTCATTTTAAACATGAAAAATGTGCAGATCAATACACCTCCTTATGGCAGTCCTGTTACTTGGACAAATATTCGAGATAAGACAGTGCCAACTCGGACACGAAATGTACGGTTAGACAGGTGATTGCCAGCATTTTACCCCACACGCCTTATTGTGACCGGACTCGCAATATGGCAAAGTGCCATGTAGTGTGATAAGACTTTTTTATATCGAGGAACACAAAAAGTAAAAAATGCTAATGAACAAAAGCGTCCCAAATTTGTGCCTCGATATGGACAAGGTAGTCAGTGGTGGATCAAGCCTCCCGAGACCCACACTGGTATGGGTCAAGTAGACCATTAGTTTCAAGGAAATGCATCAGGCGCCTGTTAATCTTTTTCTCAATAACTTTGCAAAGACTGCTGGTTAACGCTAATAGAATGTATCTGGAAAGTGAGGCCGCGTCCTTGCCTTGTTTTAGGATTACGATAACAATAGCTTCCTTTCAGGCTTAGAGTAGCTCACAGGAAGACCATATCGCAATATACAGGGAGAGCTTACTAGGTGTCAGTGGGCAGGTGTTTAATATTTCATATGCCACGCGGTCCAGGCCTGGGGCAGTTATAATGCAGAAGGTAAGTGAGGCTTGTAGTTCAGCCAAACAAAAAGGTTTATTGTATGCCTCATGTGTTGTGGTCATGTGCTCTAATCTCAGTTTTTCTATTCTGAGTTTGTATCGCCGGAACGCTTAGGTATAGTGTGATGAGCTGGAGACCTGTTCGTAGTGCGCTTTGAGAGTGTTAGCCTGGTCTTTCAAACTTTTCTTTTGTGGGCTCACTAGAGAAAGTGAATGTGCTTTTCGTCCTGCCTCCTTACCAACCATCAACATCAAGTCACAAGGAAGGAGGACGTGCCAGTCGGCACGTCCTCCTTCCTTGCGGCTTGATGTTCTTGAAGTTTACAAGATTCTCGGCCGTAGGCAAGTCTCTAAGTAACTTTCATGCCTTATTTTGTTTTTTTTTCGCGCAACACGGCACTCATTATTCCACCCTGCGACTCGTTGTTTGCCTGATGGTCCACATGTTCGGGGAATACATTTTGTTGCTGCATCAACTAAGAAGGCTATAAGGTAGCACGCAGCATCTTCTATGCTTAACGTCGTCATGTCAGTCCAAGTTAATAGAGTCATTTTTTAAAACTTTTTCCTATTGGCTTTGTCAGTGAGACATTTGGGAACCTGTGCAGGAGATGTGTTTGTTAATGATGTGCTGATAACCGCAGAAAAATGGTCCCTACCGTATGAATAATTAATGACTTCCCATTTAGGTACAGGCAAGAGTGAAGGGGATGTTATGCTAAGATCTATTGCGGAGTAGGTATTGTTGGTGATGCTTTAGTATGTTGGCTGTTTTCGATTCAGAAGCTCGCACCGGAAGAAAAAAGGAACTGTTCAATCAGGTGACCTCGCATCGCAGCAAGAGTCACCCCAGAGGCTACCATGTGCATTACAGTCCCCTAGGACTAGGTAAAGTCCTGGAAGTTTGTCAATGAGGGCCTGCTATTCATGCGTTTTAAGACGGTTCTGTAAATGTATGTAGAGAGAGCAGATGGTGGCAAGCCTATTTAAAAGAACTGCTCGAACAGCCATCACTTCAAGAGATGTTTGTAGTGGTAGGTGTTTGCATGCAATCTCTTGATTGAGTATAATGGCAACACCGCCAGATGGTACAAGGGCATCATTCCAGTCTTCCCGAAAAATAACGTAAAATTGTTGTGTTTAGGTTTCAAGGGTGTCTCTTGTATGCGCAGTACTTTAGGTGTACGTTTGTGAAAAAGTTCCTCGATATCGTCGACGTTTCTCAGCAGTCCTCTGACGTTCCATTGTAGTATTTGTGTTATTTTAATTTTGTGTGGTGCTGTGTGTCAAAAAGTGTTGTGTTAGGTTACAGGGCCTTTCGGGGGCCCAGTGTTTTAGTGTTTTCCTTTCTTGGCACGCTCCAAGGAGTTGCGCCTATCCTTCGGCGTCTGAGGCACCGAAGGAGTGGAACTTGTATTCATCACCTCTTGTGAGGTGATGGATGGCGCCTGCTCGGCAGGCACGTTCACAGAACTTCCTGACCTAACTGAACTTGCAGAAATCTGAGGTACAGCAGGAACGGGGATCTGCCGACATTGTTTTTCAGATGGCGGAGCAGTACAGGCTGCTGCAGCCGGAGGCGCTAGTGGCACTTCCGTGGCCATACTCTTTGTTACATTCGCGGGTGCAGAAACGTGTGGCGCGGCGCACCGGCGCGTCACATCAACGAAAGAGGGAAAAGACTGGTTGTGTAGTGGGAACCGTTGACATGCTGTTTGGGATGAGAAATTAAATGTTACCTTAATTTATACTGGTTGTTTCTCTTTTTTTCCATGTGGGGTATGTTTGTGAGTAGGCAGCATAGTCTCCTTTACAGTTCGACCAATAAGTTATTTCTGAGGTGCAGTAATCGATATACATTTTGCACGGATGCACACTTTGTGCAAGTGGCGCGCCCTCTGCAACTCTGCGATCCATGCCCAAAATGTTGGCACTTCATACCTCCACGAGGATTGGGATTGTATGGTTTCACGCAGAGCTTACATTAGCCGGTTTCAATTGATGCTGGTAGGTCACTGGTTCTGAAGGTAATAATTGCGTGTTTTGTAGGGGTCTGTTTGTTGTCACACCTGAATATTATTCTCTGTACCTTCACAACGTTTTGGTCTTGCCGTACTTCTAACAGTTGGCTTCCACTCAGGTTGATAAGATCATCATAGGAAATTACCCCAAGGACTGTGTTCATAGAGCTGTGCGGGCCCAATGAAACAGGAGTGTTTCAAATGTTACAATTCTGGGTAGTTTGGCGTATTGAGGTTTGTCACGAACCTCCAGAAGAAAATCGCCACTTCTTATCTTTGTCACTTTATAACCTAGAACAATTGCTTCTGTGAGAGCTTTGGACTCGAGAAAAGGTTAAATTGCACCAAACCTCTTTTTTTGTTCTGGCTATGAATGACTTGGTACTTTGGGAAGGTTGATTTTGGTGTATTGAGCACGTGTCTTTGGTGCGACTACTTTTCAGGAAGGGGGGGAAGTATTTGCAATAATTAAACTAGAATCAGCAGTTGTGCCAGCCACCCACCACCAAGGGCAACCAGGGGACGTGGCAGGAGATGCTGGGCAAGTCCTGCCGACCCCAGCTGTACAACGCTGCTTTAACCTCATATGGAATAGCCATGACTAAGCATCCACACCAGGTTAACCCTCACCGCAAGAAAATTTGGAAGTAAACGAAAAAGAGAAGGTGACAGGAGAAATAGAAAGTGTAAGAGAAAGGCGAAGATGCAAGGAGGCAAACAGGAAAAGCCGACTGTCGATTTCCCCTGGGTGGGTCAGGCCAGGGGTGCTGTAAGGTGAAGCGGAGGTCAAAGGGGTGTGTTGCTTGTGCTGGGGAAATCACCCGGCGTTCGCTAAACCCCCAGGATCACCCTTTTTCCGGACATGGCACAGCCACGCACGGATAGGCGTGGGAGGGAGTCGAACGCATGCGCAAGCAGGCGTTCGCCTCCCTCCCACATCAAATGCCTGCGCCACACCAAACGTCACACCAAACGCCTGCGTAAACAGGCGCCCCTGCGTGGTGGTGCAGATGAAATGCTCACGATGTCGTTGATGTAGAGTATAAAAAGTTGATGGCGCAAATGTGGTACTCATGATATCCGTGTCATGTAAGAACACGACTACATACCACGTTCATGATGTGCTCGCGAACGTATCGCTAGCTTTTCGTATACCATATTTGGTATCGCGTGACGCGGGTAGACGATGCAGATTATTGAGACGTCCAAACATTATTATGACAGGCGTGTCTTGTATAACACGACTACATGCTACGCTCACAGCGCGCACACGGCCGTTTCGCAAGGTCCCCCAACATCATCATCATAAGCCTGACTACGCCCACTGCAGGAGAAAGGCCTCTCGCATGTCCCGCCAGTCAACTCGGTTCTGTGCTTGCTGCTGCCATCTTATACCCGCAAATTTCCTAGTCTGATCTGCCCACTCAAGGTTCCGTCTCCCCCTAACTGGCTTGCCTTCTCTGGGAAACCAGTTAGTTTGGCATACTTCGCATACGATCGATTTCCGTTGTACGTTGTATCTACCATTCTTCATTGCTTAATTTCGTGCTGTTTTTTTCTTTGTAGACAGAATCGACAAGTGCGGCAAGTTGGTAAAGATGCGTATCTCGGACTGGGTGGCTCATAAGACACCGAAGCGAAAAACAGAGACGTAGGCAATACAAGTGCTAAGTTCATACCAATTTGATTTCATAACACCCAAGAATGTATACTCTAACAAATCACAATTACTCACACATCACGTTCATACAATGACAGTACTAGAAATTTTTCAAAGTATCAAAGAATGCCATAGGTACTACTGAGGCTGTTTCGGCAAAAAGAAGCGAAAAATAAAGATAGAAATAGGCAGTGCACTAACCCATCTTTTTTATAAAAAGAGCATATTAGTAGTGACACATCATGTACGATTTGCTTTTCCAAATGCGGCATCACGAGAGCACGCGAAATTCTATCCTAAGGCTGAAAAATGCGAAATTAGGAAGGTATTTTAGAGTTAAGGAACGATAATTTCTTGTTATGAAGGTGCACATTTTGCCACCAAACAGTAGTGGGTCGACAGCAAGAGCGGCTCTCAATCTGGAGGAAAAAAGAAGATCGCGTGTGTCTCTCTTGTATCAAGAAGCGGGATTGCCAACTCTCCTCGGTCGATTCCGAATGCTAACGGTTCAAACCTTCTTAAAGTTCTACAGTTTACCGGCGAGAATATCAGAGTACGCATTTATCAGCGACCCTGACTCTTTTTTTCTTGCACATTGGCCTCTCTTTCATACCACTCAGATAATTTTGTTAAAACAAAACTAGCTTTCATAACTGTAGACATTAGCACGGTATTGAAACTACTTCCTCAAGCCTCAACAATAGGATGGAGTACGATGAAATCTTCCCCCGCGAGCCAAGTTGAAATCTCTCAGATATTGGCCAGTACACAAAATTATTACTTGTTACATGTAGAAACAAAGATTGTAATAGCTACAGATGCTTCTGTCAACAATGAAAAGGCAGGCGTACGAATTGCGTCTGATTTCCTCGGCTGGTCTTTGTCAGGGAGGCTTCCAGATTTCACTCCTATATTTGAAGCTGAGCTAGTAGCTATTATTTTAGCTCTTCGAGAAATTCCTACTACCGAGACCAGTGCAATCAACCTTACAGACTCACTTTCAGTGTGTGCAGCTATGACAACTACAGAACAATATCGTGCCCTGGCAGCGTTCTACACATTAGAACCACCGCCTTTAAAACTCCAAAAACGAGTGTGGGTCCCAGGTCACTGCGGATTACAATTAAATGAATTGGCAGATGCCTTGGCGCGAGCATCACTTGGTGGACCAGTTTTTTGGTACTTCCCGAGTTAGAATATTTACCAGGGGTTAGACATAGGAAATTCATTATTTTTACCTATAGTTCAGAAAAAACAAAATGGACAGATTATCATCACCTCAAATTTTCATGGAGAGCCCAGCGGAGTCTGTCAAAAAATCTTGAAATTATCATCTCCAGATTCCGGTGCCGTGTTCCCCCATTAAATATTCATTTACACAGAGCTGGTCTGATACTTTCCCCCCTTTTTCCGCCATTGATCATTATTTTGGTTGAACATTGAATATTATTTTGGCTCATGTCGGAATTATGCAGTAATGAGGAAATGACTTCTAGCTATTCTTTTGCGAAGCTAGGTTTAAATTTACCCAAAAAATGTTCTAAATTTTGGTGCCTCTGTTTTGAGAAATTGCCTTAGAGATGCACTCGATGTGGTGTGTAGTTTTATTCAAGACTCTAAACGTTTCTCAACATAAAACTCACGTTCACAGATACTCAAAAAGTGGGTCGAGAAGTAATTTTTGAATGTGAATAAATCAGCGACATACCAAATAATTGGCTCTGGCAAAAGCAGTTGTCTGGTCGGACCCCAAAATCAAGGTATAGTTAGTAGTGTCTTTCTTCTTGATGATTTTTTTCTCACTCTCTCAATCTTTGTTTTCTTTTTTAGTATACTGTCTTCTCTTTACAACTTCTTCTGTTTTTTTGTTGCAAGCACTAGTGCAGTTATCGTCCATGTGAGACTATATATTTTCTTGGCCAATCACCCAGAGAGAATATGAGCCATAGATTCTAGGCTACAAACAAACCATTCTTGCAGCATGACTGACGCTTCGTCTTAGAGCTAGCAATTCGGTGGTTTAATAACCCCCCCCCAGTGCTTGTGATTCATCATGACGATATCGTGGGCTTATGTACATGCAGCTTTGGCTCTGGATTTTTTTATTTATTTATTTATTTATTGATACTGCGATCTTTTACAAGATCATAGCAGGGGTGGTACAAAACATAAACATAAACATCAGTGGAAACAGGCAAACAAACAATCAAAAACAAATGTAATACAAACCTATGTAACTGATAGCTGCAGTGATTCTTCTAGACAAGAGAATCAACAAAAAGCAAGGTACAAACATAGATAACAATCATTTCTGCAGTGACTCTTCAAATGCAGACAATGTATTTAGGGTAACAACATCGTTATGTAGACTGTTCCAATCCACGATAGTCCTCGGAAAAAAAAGAATATTTGAAACAATTTGTTCGTTGCATCAATGGAGAGATAGTAAGATTGTGTCTCTGTCTTGTTCCGTAACCCGATGAAAAGTGAACGATATGTGATGAAGCAAGTCGTAGCTATTTCGCGACTGAATCGCTCCTGCGACAGAATACAAAAAAGAGATGTTGGAACTGTGCTTTCCAACAACACTGACAGCAGTGTAAGGCCAAGTTGAATGGCTAATCTGATATTAAGATTGATTAATTGGTTGATATGTGGGGTGTAAATTTCCAAAACCACCAGCTTAAATTATGAGAGACGCCATAGTGCGAGGGCCCAAACCTTAGATCACGGGCATAAAGCATTTTACTTCAATTTAAAATTCAGCCAGCGCAGTCGGGATTTTATTTTGACACCTGCGGGTCAGCAAACGTGTACCTTAGAAACTAGACCTACACGGCGGGGCGTATCTCATAGTAATAAACTGTGGTACTTGCACTGAGGGATATTCAGACAGCAGCCAGTCTTGCCTACATAAACTCTTCTGTATGAAAAGAGGATTTGGGACACTACTCCCTTTACACACAACGCAATACAAAGGCCATGCTTCAGGGTGCTTTTTACTCTTTTTTTCATTTTCACAATTACTGTATAGCCTTAAGCAAATTCAATTAAACTTAATTTAGGGCTGAGAAAGTACAAGTAACATCAAACCGTGCTGCCATTCTAATTTTTTCACCTACCTGCCGAAGTCACTGCCATAGGCTGAGGATTTCCGCTACATGCACGAGGTGTGCTCGAACTCTTTTTGTGCCTCCAGGAAAGCCTCTGCACATCTACGAGGTCCACAACGAGATTGACCAGATATTTCGTCAAGAAGACAGAACCGTTTATGTGACTAGGCCTGTCTCCTTCCATCCAGATTTTCTTAAGTTGAGTTATTATTGGCTAAAAACTCGGTATGCGTTCGCCCTTCAGAGAGTGGCAGGAGCCCACTTCCAGACACGCTCGACAAAAATAAGATCTGAAAATGAGCTTCTTTTGAAGAAAAGCCGCCAGAGTTGATGTTTCTGCAGCAAAATAACAAAGGATGTAGATTTATGAACAATGCAAGCTGATAACAGTTATAAATGACCCGGAATTTAGAACATAGAACAAGAGCTATTCTAGCCTAATATATCGGCTGAACAAAGATAATGTGGACTTAAGATAATGAAATCGTGTTTGGACTAACATAAGCGCTTTTCAATAAAAATATTCATCAAACTTGAGAATAATATTTTTATAATGGCTGCTGTTTTAAACAATCTTTTTTATTGACTATATTTTTCTTTTCTTTTACACCACCTGTAAGCAAACAATCATTACTGAAAATTTTGAAGAGACTCCAACTAAAGTTCGGGGCGTTGATGAAGTTCTTTGCGAAATGGAACAGAGAATCTGCCACGCAATTCACAAACTTCTTGTATTCGGGTCGAGTTGGCACTTTCCTGAATTTTTTTCACACGTTGTTCTATTAGAGGACATATAGAAAACAATCACAAAATTCTTAAAAGCGCGTGTTAAAACCTACACCAACGTTTTCCCGTAAGAGACACAGTCCGGGTGAAATTCATCTATGAAGTCCGAAATTACGGCAATGAACGAAAACATAGAGCCCATGCCACAAGTTTTAAATATTTTTGGGTGCCCTGGGACAGTTATTTTCAATGACATGTAGTTTCATGCACTTCCAAATGTTTCCACATAACATATAAAAACATCACAAAACAAAACTTTCAACCAGAATGCATATTCGATCTTTCGTGCAATCACCCTGAAGTAATACGTGTTTATGTTATTCATAAATGTTCTCAAAGCCAAAAAATGCCGTCAAGTATTTGCATTCGTGTATCTGTAATAATGGACACTTTTACAGGAGTGTATCTAAAACATTCATTCACCTCAAACACTGTTGCACCCCGGAATCTGTACTTTATAAATCCAGCGACAAAAATCATTATCTGTATTCCAGTTCACATTAGGCAGTATCTGTGAGAAGCCCGCCTACCGACATATCTACAGTTGCCGCATTTATGCGAAAATTGTACTTCTACTGACTCGAAGTACAATGTTTGAGTCATATATGAAGTTCACAGTAACTGATTAGGATAGTTTCACATTCGAAAAAGTAAGCTGTATTATTCATTTTAAGCCAGTGTTGTTAATTCGTGATTCGCTTGCCACAAAAACTTACCCTCTATGCTGGTAGAAACGCCACCTTGTCCTGCACCACAATGAGAATTAGATTTGTACTGGCTCGACCTTTGGAGACTCATCGCAACATACAGCTGGTAGCAGTATAAACTTCTTGTTAATAGCGTGCCGGCGTAGATGCAAATATATGTAGTGCCGTCGTTCAGTAATTTTTTTCTTTTGGCATCACGCACTGCTGCTCGTACGTAGATAAAAAGTGTGGTTTAACTTTACTTAAACATGTTATATTGAGCACTTGTTTCGATTTGATTGCCAAGGTGACAGTAACACTTTTGTTTTACTTTTCACAAATATTCAGCCATCTGTAAAGCAAGTACCGACAGTACGAAAGATTACTTCTCAGTGGTTTTTCCTGACAAAGCGCGTCTTCTACGATCGAGCATAATTTCTTTTTTGTTGAAAGTTTGCTGACGATACATATTGGCATTACTAAGACCTTCCCGGGCTTGTAAATAGCATTTACTTTTTTCACACACAAGCACGAGGAGAAATCTCTGGAATGTGACCGTCCCGAACAATAGTCATCATACTCTCACGAGTGTTTTCATATTGAATTCGTATGACAAGTGATAGGCAGTCGTTTTTCAGACTATATTCAACCTCACGTTCTTTTCATGCAGTCCGTACAAGCAATTACGGTTACGTAAATTGCTATTAGTCGGTTGCATGGGCTGCTGCCACTGCGTTAATAGCCTACCAATCTTGTGACGGTTTGATAGCGTGCATACTATATGTAAACCGTAAGTGCTTCGTTTTCTAAACAAATATAAAAGAGATAATTGAATTGAGGCTCATACTAACAGGATAATGAAACATAGGGACGTTTGTTCTCAATGCCTACCTAAAGAAGTTGTAGCAGAACATGGAATAAATGTTGTGTAGCATCAGAGAAGATTACAATATAACATAATTTTTGTGATTCAAGAATATCGATCATTTATGTTTGGATGTGTGTCGATTAGCTGGTCTGCCATTAGGACTTACAATCGTGTCGGCACAGTGTGGCGAATCCAACATTCCTGCCATCGACTATCGCAGGAAAAAAACCAGCAAAATTACCTTCATGTTTCCCTGCTTTGCAGAACACTTATTCTTTATCGCTGGAACTTGAACTGTTGTGCGAAGACCGGTGTACTTGAAATGAAACCGCAAGTAACTCTCAAGCTCCAGGAACAATAAATCTGTAACACTCTAAAAACTTTCATTTGCTTAGTTTACCTGACACTGAGAATTTTATTTAAATTTTTTTCTATTGACTCGAGTGACAAAATTAACACGCCGGCTCATTCGCGTCAGCTCGCTCTTTATTAGAGTTTTCTGCGCGTGACTCCCAAAACATGAAACATTTCTTCATTCATTCTTTTCTAAAAGGCAGAACCATTACTCTTGTGTTTGCAGGGTAATACATATGCGTAGTATGTTCTAAGCGTTTCCTTCAGAGTGTACGGCTTCTTAAATTTTGTAATTAAACAGTAAATACTCTACTGCTGTTACTATGCGGCCAATTAAATCGACATATATTTAAAAGACATCGTAGTTGCAGGGTCGGTTTATTTTCTTTTTCCGTGAACAGAAAACACAAAGACCGATTTCATGGTGTTATTATAAGTATATCTATTTAATTGAAGTGGTATACACAAGCGCAAGTGACAGGCTTTCCCTGGTTTCTTCTTCCTATTACAATGAACCAACTGGCCCAGAAAAGTACGTTATTGGTGACGTTCAACGCTAGAACGCTATCTAGTGAGGTTAGTTTAGCTGTGCTGTTCGAGGAAATATAGGGCGTTAAATGAAATGTGATAGGGCTCGGCGAAGTTAGGAGGATACTTGAGGCTTATACAGTGCTGAGGGATGGACGCATCGTAGCTCTTCTGAAATAGTTGGTGGTAAATAATTAGAAGAGGGGTAGGGGGCGGTCTTCTGCACAGTAATATCGTTCGACAATACTAAAGCAATAATGAAAAGGTATCAACTAGCGTATATAGAGAGAGAAGAAATGTAGGAAAGGTAGGGAGGTTAACTAGACTATGCGTCCAGTTTGATACCCTACACATGGGGATGGGGAGAGGAGAGTAAAAAGAGCGAGAAGGATAGACAGATGCCACATAACACACCCAATGCCGAGTTTCACAGGCAGTCCCTCAATGAAGTTGCTGTCAAGTATCTCAGGAGGGCTCGCGTGGTTTTCTGTGCTGATGTGCTGCGCGACCAGGCCCCTAAGATCTTTGCATCATTAAATGGCTGGTCATCGAGTCTATTCAAGGCAAACTGCAGAGTCCGGCGAGCTTCATGAAATTGGCACAGTGGCCCAAGAGATGTTCGATAGTCTCTACACAGTTGCAGCTTTCACACAAGGATAAATCTAGCGTATATAATTCTAACAAAAGATTCAAGATGAAGGTGGTACAGACCTACGCGCCTAAACCGACCCATGATCATCATTTGGTTGAACAGTTCTACGAAGACGTAGAATCAGCTACTACTAAAGTGAAGGCACATTGCACTATACACATGGGCGACTTTAATGGCAAAGTAGGCAAGAAAAAGGCCAGAAATCATGCAGTGGGAGAAGGTGGCATCTACTCTGAAAATTTCAGAAGGGAGTCATTAGTAGACTTCACAGAAAATAATAATTATGTATCTTGAATACCTTTTCAGAAAACGGGTCAACCGTAAGTGGACATGCACACGTCCTGTTGGTACAACTAAAAATGTACTTTATTCTGTGCGCGTACCCAGGAATCGCACAGGATGTAGAATTATATGACAAACTTCAACGCAGTATTGCAGAATGGTAAGAGCGTATTCACCTAGATTTAAAAAAAAGCAAAGGCGTAAACGGATACACAAGAAGCCAACTATTGAGCTAGTGGAGAGGGCAAAGTACAGGAATTCCAATTTTCACTTCAGAATAAATTCACGGCTCTAAACGAGGCAAGCAACGTTATCGTTTGCACAATAAACAATAATATTATCACGGGCTAAGTAGTTGCCTCAGGTTGACGACGACGAAGTGCTGTGAGGAACAGTGAGACTGCCTGATTTTACTCCAGTTTTTGAAGCGGAGCTCTTGGCGATTATTTTAGCTCTTCGAAAACTTCCATCAAATCAAAACAACGCAGTAATAATGACGGATTCTATTTCAGTTTGTGCAGCTCTGACGGCTTCAGAGAACTCTCGAATCCTAAGCACATTCAAAACATTAGTACCCCCGCAGTTCAGACTCCTGAGATTACTATGGGTTCCGGGACACTGTGGATTAAGATTAAATGAATTGGCCGATTCCTTAGCACGAGCCGCACTTGATGGGCCAGTTTTGTTCATACTGCCAGATGTTGAATATATCACGGCAATAAGATATCGAAAATCAGCAATCTCAACTGATACGATAGAAAAAGTAATTACACGGACAGACTATAACCACCTCATGTTTCCATGGCAACACCACTGGAGTCAGTCCAGAAAGCTCGAAGTCTTAATTACTAAATTTCGATGTCGTGTCCCCCCTCTAAACCTGTATCTATACAGAGCTGGTCAGACAACATCACCCCTCTGCGCATTCTGCGGAGAAATGGAATCACTAAATCATTATTTTTTGCATTGTCGCCGCTACGAGATACTTAGAAAAAGGTTAATAGTTATGCCATTTCGGAAAATAGGCCTTAGATTAACGGCGGAAACGGCGCTAAGCTTTGGCGCCTCAGCTTTGGGACATTGCCACAGGGATGCTTTCAATGCCGTTTGCAATTATATTCAGGCAACCAAGCGTATACCATTGTGATCTTCAATCAAAAAAAAAATATTTATTACTCCCCAGGGCAGAGTGAAGTAAACGCAGCTGAGTGCTAATCATAACACCTCAAATCTCAAAATTGCTCAACTTGTTTTTTTTCCTTGCTCTTTTATGTTGTTTTTATTTTTACATTAATCTCATTATAATACCAAATCATTAAACATTGTTAAAATGATTACAGAAAAACTGCACTACACTTTCTTGGCCAATCCCCCTGAGTGGGTATGAGCCAGCCTCCCAGGGAAACAAAACAAAACAAAACAAACGTTCTCGGACTGCAGCAGCGTTGTGCACATTTGCTCGCCAGTATTTTCATGATGAGACAAGCGCAAAAAATACACACACTCAGATAGGACACAGACAAGCGCTTTAAGTGTGTGTATCTGAGTGTGTGTATTTTTGCGCTTGTCTCATCATGAACAATTACCAACACGCCCAATTGGCAGTCATCCTTAGTATATTCATTGTGTATACTTTATTCCCCGTAACAATATTATTAGTATCACTAAATAGTGTGTAGTGGAAGTCGGAGGTACAATCACTAAACAAGCTAGACATTGGTAAGATATCTCAGGAGACGGTAAATCCCATTAAGAGACGACAAAACTTGAAGGCTTCGAATGAAACCAGCAAAATGGAGCTATACTCGGGGACAACTTTTGGTGGCAATGAAGGAAAAGCTGCGTGGGCGAAGCTACCGCTCCTGTACTCCTCCGTGGTGTAGTCTGCTTCGGCTCGCATTTCGAATGACAGCCGCGTTCATGTAATTCAACTGCACACAATGTTATACGCCTGCTAGCACAGCCATTTGTGAGACGAATTCGACACAAGCTTCTTCGGTGAGTCATTGGAGTAGCTGGATAGCGACGCGCACTGACTTAAAGACGAAGACGCCATTGGGATTGTGAGGTGCACGTAATACGTGCCATGTTTGCAGACACGCAAAAACGCGACATGACTTTTTAGAAAGCAACAGCAAATAATGGTATCTTCTCAGCGTGTGCAGCGTCTCTTTAAAAAGAGCGCCTAGTAGAAACCATTGTACTTTCTTTATTGCTTTCACGCGAAAAACATGGACTCATTCGTGGCACTAAATTCCCGTGCAGTGGCACATGCGTACTTTGTTTCCGTAGCCTTCCTTGCATAGCCACAGAAGTTTGTCCCCGATTATAGTGCAGCATTCGAAGTTATACAATAGGCGTAAGGAACGTGAGATCAGAAGGTATAACAGACAATCAAGCAGGTTGTTAAAAGTGGCAGCAACCTAAAAGCTTAATGAGCTTATGACGCGAAACACCCCGAAAGAAGGACAAGCGCTGTGAGCTCGTTAGAAATAAACCAACTCACCCTACAAGTCACTCTACGGAACCTATAAGCGGTGAGGGCAGACGCGTGCATAGGAAAACATGGAATGCATCCTTATGGGACAAGGAAGGCACTGTCATAAGCAATATAGAGAGAATGACTTAGTATGGGGTAGGATTTCTACAGAGAGCTGTACAGAAGCTGAAACAACCAGGATGATTTGGTAAGAAGCAATAATAAAGAAGAAAAATTTGATATTCTACCAGTAACGACAGTAGAAGTAGGGAACGCCCTAGAAGGAACGCAAAGAGACAAAGCCACTGGTCAGGTAAAACAATATAATAACTCACCTGCAGAAAGATGGTGGGAAATTCGGGTTAGAAAAACTCGGCACCTTAAATACGTAGTGCGTCTTGAAGGGAAGGGTACCAGATTCTTCGAAGAACGCCAAGATCATTTTAATCAATAAGAAAGGAGACTTCAAGGGCTTAAAAAATTACAGGCCGATCAGCTTACCGTCGATTCTTTAAAAGATATTTACAAAAGTAAGAGCTATTAAAATCAAGGAGTCATGATAGTTCAATCAATCAAAACTCCAAGCAGAATTCGCTCCAGGCTACTTCACAATAGATCGTATACATACAATCAGCCAGTTAATAGAGAAATGGGCTGAATACAACTAACTCCCGTATATAGCCTTCGTAAATTACTAAAATGCGTTCCACGCCGTCCAGACGTCAGCAGTATTGCAGGAAATAAGGGATGAGGACACTTATGAATCCTACATAAACAAGCTAGAAGAAATACACAACAAAATCACAGCCCCCATAGTTTTCCACTAAGAAAGCGACAGAATCCTTACACAGAAAAGCATAAGGCTCTCCCTAGTTACTCACCGTGTTTTTACACGACATTTTAGGGCCTTATATGCGGAAATGTTAGAGATAAGAGTTAATTGAGAGCACCTTAGTAACCTGTGGTACGCTCATGACATTGCCATGGTGAGAAACTCAAGGGACATATTATAGCTTACGATTACTGAACTGGACACGGAAATGAAACAGTAGGTCAGAAAATTAATATGCGCAAAACTGAAGGAGTGTGCAACAGCCTCGGCAGAAAATAGCTCTTTAAGATAGGTTGACAGGTACTGGAAATAGCAAATAAATATGTACTCTCAGGACAGGTGGTAACCTTATTACCTAGAATAATAATAACGGGGTTGATGACATATGGCAAGCATTCTAAAATGATCAATGAATACCTACCTCAAACCCTCAAGAGAAGCGTAGAGAACAGCTGCATGCTGCTGGCACTTAGGCCCGTATTCACAAACGCTCCTTCACTCAAGAGCTCCCCTCGACTTGACGAAGTCAAGGCGGAGCGTGCTCCTCCACTCAAGGAGCTGCTGCATTTCATGAACGCTCCTTCACACTTCTTTCGCCAAGGCAGGCCTCGGAAATGCTCCCTCCACTTGAGTACACTTAATGGACCGAGAAAAGCGCCTGATAACAAGAGTATTCCCAATTGTGGTTAAGAAATGCCTATGTTTGTATAATAAATGAACGCTTTTCTTACCCATTCTTTTTTTTATAAATTGATAATATAGCAAAATACATGCATTTAGAGTGGTAGCATGGTTTCCCTGAGCCTTGAGCTGGTAGAATTAGCGAAAACCCCGCTTGAAGGCTGGCAAGAGTTGCACCCAGGCAGCAGCTGATGGCGTTTTGTCTGCTGCTGAACGTTTCTACGTGTTTAGTTTATTTCGTCTCGTGTGCGTCTAATAATTGCAGTTTATATTTACGGTAGTGTATGTGTGGGTGTTTGAGACCCTGCTTTCGCCAGGGTGTACTAACGAGCTACGTGAGTGATAGCAGGAAGAACATATGGTTTGTTGCTTTGTTTACTTTCGCTTTGCTGAGAGCCTTCTGCTCATTAGTGTAGCCACCGACCGTGTAACGTGGTGGAATTGAGTAATTTCTACTTTATATCACATTACATTGGAGTGCTTTTAGAATTCACCTCCGACAAACATTACTTGTACGTGAATTCGTTTTCGCTGCGGAAGTGCGTGAACAGTTCCTGATTTCAGGGGACTGTGCTGTTTTCATTTTTCGCATTTACTGCAAATTTCAACGTGACACTTTCGTAGTTGTTCCTCTGCATGCAATAGAATTTTTGGAAGACAATGCTCGCAACTTCTATTCAAGGTTACATCAGAGTAGCGTTGATTCGATGATATGTGGAATTTAACGTCCCATAACCACCAGTTGATTATGAGAGACGCAGGGTAGCGTTAAAAAGCAGGCATGGTGCACTCGTGGCTGAGCGTTTGAATTGGACTGCTACGCAAATTAAGAAAAGCGATCGTGTGTCTTTCTTCAACTAATGGCGAAAACATCATTTCCAAATTGTTGCTTTCTTTAATTAGCAGCATATATAGTCGGTTAACATTGCGTTTCTGTGTTTTTGTGTTTCAATTTTAACAATTCAATCTTCCAAAGATGCCTGAGTAAGCCTTTATTTTTTCCTTCTACTTTTCGCCCTGCATTTGTGGATGCTCTAATATAGCAGATTCAAAGATACGTAACCTTGAAATCTCTGTAGCTTCCGTATCCAAGTTCACACTGTGGCACCGTCTTAAACATTTTGTCCCGTCTCCTTCATCTGGAAGCTCAGAAGCACATTCATTAATGAACAAATGACCTTTGAACTACTGTTTGGGCTTTTATTTGTAGAATATGATTTCCGGGAATACCTCTTGAAAATAACCGTGGTTTCTGTGCTTCATTCTAAAGCCTCGGCAGTACATAAATTATAGAAGATGTTTTTTTTCTTTTGGAAATGATAAAATTGAAGGCGCTTTTGACTTTTGGGGCGGTTTTGTCTTAAAAATGACCGTGGTGGTTCACTGAACCTTGGAGAAAGTGTCGTCAGGAAGTAGAGTATTTTACTCTGCTGATTTGACAATGACCAGTGCAGCAAAGTGGTAAAAAAATGCTCAATAGTATTGGAGACATCGCGGATGCATGTGGTCAAACCCGTGTAAATAAAATATCCGTTATTGTCGCAACATTAGCATGTCTACACGCTGCAACCACGTCATCTCAGTTTCATGGAAGGGGAGTGGTGGTGGTGTATATAAAAGAAGCTTGAGTTTTGTAGAACTGCTCTCCTGTAGAATCGTAGAAGAGTTTTTGTGATTCTGTCTCATCCTGAAAAGACGAATATGACGATAGTTGGTATTTAAACATAAACAAAGTAGAAATAAGGAACGGCAAAATAAACCTTTATTACATGTGGCTGATGAAGAGCCATGTGGCAAACACAAGCGTGCAACGGCAAAGTTTGCATTAATCAAGCTTATGCAGCTGACACACTGTGGAAATAAATTTCGAGATCGTAAGACATCATAAATACGATCGAGGTAGTAGACACCATGGCGTGTCTTATGCAGTGCAGCTACATGCATTCACTGCAGATTTTGTCCTTTTGTATACAGTCGTGCAAACTCTGCAATGCATTGTGAAAACGCCACGTTTTCATTTCATACATTTCAATCATTTATTGATACTGTCAGTCCTTTGCGGGCTATTACAGAAGTGGATTTAACTAATATAAAACAGAAATGTGCATAAAAGAAACATATGAAAAAGAACCTTCACTACTGGAACACATCATTTCAGAGCACATACAACAAATATATTGTAATGGCTAAGCATAAATTTTAAACAGAGAAGTTTGTAAAAATAAGAAAAGAGAGCATCACTGCCGAAATACACATCAAATTTTGCGCATAACAAAACACTTAATAAATATCATAGCCTAATGACAAAGTACGTAATTGTGAATATCAATCTTAGCGCATGGTATCAGAGTGCACTATATAATTTATTGCTTTTAAGAAGTCAGTAAGTAGGAAACCTTTCCTTTGAGTTCTTCCTTCGGCAGCCTGGCCCCTGCACAAAACAGGCAAGACATAATATTGGAAAAACGTAATAGCTAGAACACCAAAGCCCAATTTTTTTATTTCTCGAGATGCACTCAATCATTATATTTCTCGCGTTAAAGAACTGACATGGTTGTGCTGTTGAGTTTAAGAAGCGTAAGAGCACACTGAATACGAATACACAAAGAAAGGACACACACACACACACACACACACACACACACACACACACACACACACACACACATAGCGCTACTTTCAACTGCTTATTTTTGTGATCACAACTCTACTTATACGGCACAACGATAAGCACAACTTCTGCGCAGAAGTAACCGCAACATTACTACGCATCATAATGGATACCAAGAAAATCAAGTTCCTTCTTCGTCAGCGCAATAGACAGCATACTTACACACCTGTCACCCAACTTTTCAATCTCTCTTGCCTCTATTACCTCGAGTGTAAGCTGATTCCTATTTCTTGACAAAACCGCGCACGTGTTGAAGAGGGGCATTCAACCACACTTTTTACAATGTACTGCTGAGAACGCAACTGCCCCGTTTTTTACATTGTAATGATGCTCACGCAGCCGGTCATTTAAGCAACGATCAGTTTGTCCGACGTATCAGCGACCACAAGATAGCAGCAGGCAATACACGACACACACAGCGCACTCAAAAAAACTCAATTTTGTGATTAGTTTTGCATTCCCGATTTTCGTTTGCATTTCTCGTCGTAATATTGAACAACCTTTCCAACTCTTTTGGCGCTGAAAAGAGCACCCGCACTTTGGCCCGCTGGGCAATCTTTTTGAGATTATGTGAAACCGCGTGTACGTAAGGCAACACCCTTGTGCGATTCCCTTGCTCAAATAATCTCGCCGCCTTTCGGTTTTGTTTTCGCTGTTCCTCAAGATAAGTTCAACTACGGAGACAAGCAAGGCCTGGGGAAACCCGGCAACCAGCAACCTCTTCCTTTGCTTATTGAAACTTAATTGGACCATATGGTTACACGACTTCGTTAGGGCATTCTTGAAGCAAAGCTTCGTAATCGCCCTCTTAACTAAATTGGAATGTGCTGAGTGGTAGGATAGAAGCGGCACGAGGTTCATAATTCCAACAGGTACGATCGCAGTCGGACGACAGGCGAACGTCCAGAAACCTCATGGTGCCATTCTGCACAAGTCATGCGTCACCTCTAAGGGCTCAAGACAATCCTTGATTACTGGTAAAAGGCCATTGAACTCAGCAACTAGCTGCTTGGTTTTACATTTCACAAAAAACAAGAAATCATCTACATATCTAAAAGTTCTTACTACCTTAGTACCGTTCAACGTTTCCGACATCTTCACACAAAGCTCAGCTAAAACAAGTCATTCAGTCGGGGAGCCAGGCAAGAACCAATGCAGGTGCCTCTTTTCTGCAGCCGTGGACAATCCTCCCAAAAAATACAGGTAGACCTAAGTTGGCACGTCAGAAGTGCTAAGAAATACCCGCATGAAAGACCAACCTCGTTTTGAAATCTATTTACACCATATTCATCAATGACTTTTTCAACAGAACGCAACAAATCTTCATGAGAAATAGAGTAAAACAAATCTTTTACGTCAATAGAAAAGGCCTGGAGGCGTACGTCATGGTTGATGTTCATAAACTTAATAACCTCTTCCGAATTCCTGACAAGGAAAGGGTCACAGATAGGTAAAATACCTAGCTTTGCTTGCAAAAACAACGCTACTTGTTATTGCCAAGTGTCGCGTTCAGAGATTGTAACTCTGAATGGCACATCTACTTTATGTGTGTCTGTCATGAAAAACACTGCTAAACAATCGCGCGTTTTCTTCTCGATAATTCTTACCAATTTATCAAGCTTCCACCGCTTACACAGCTTCTTAGCCTCCCTCCTTGTTTTTCGAAGACACACTTTACTGCGACGGTCAAAGACCGCAAAGATGGCTCGCCAGCCTTTTCGTGGTACTGAACAGAGGAGAATACTGCGAAGCCGCCCTCTTTGCCCACAGGCAACACACACAACGAATTATCGACCAAATAGGAGCCAACACGCTTAATAGAGAGTTTTGAATGGGGCATCTTACATCGAGAGACGACGTCCACACCTGCTGAGACAATGCGGCCTGCTTTCTCTTCTAGCACATCCTTTGAGGTCTGTCTAACCAAGGACAACAATTCATGGCGTGACTGTTTAGTTTCCACCGCCAACTTCGGCCTTAAAGAAAGGGCCTTTTTGACCGGTCCTGGTAGATACACACCCTCAGACATGTGAACAAGATTTGTGGGTGCAGGACTCTTCGCAGGAACACGCGTCCGGAGATACGCCAGCTCCCGCTGCCACAAGCATTCAGTACTTCTGTTGATCAGCTTGAGGTGTTCATAAAGAACTTTTCTGAAAATTCAAGCCTTCCGTTCGCCTTGAATTTGTAGCTCCAGATAATGGCGGTACAGCCGCCCTTACCTTTGCCATTCAGACCTGAGTATCTTGCAAATCCTCGAAGCATGTCCAGTCGAAGGCAAGAATCGGCAGAACAAAGTACTGAGCTCAAGTGGGATCACCTTATTGCGAACAGAGAACGTAAGCGACTGGCATTTGCACTCCCCCTACTGAAACGTTCCGTAAGATGCGGAGACCTCAAGTATGGAATTATTGGAATATGGAAGACGTATGATGCGGACTCCACATAAGACGTATGATGCGGACTCCGCATCTTATGGAAAGACGTATCATGCGGAAATTACTGAAATGTGTGCATGTTATGTCTGAATCTAGTGCAAAGCAATATAATGTGTAAACTGAATAGACGTCCACATCTTGAGTACATGCAATACTGTGTACAAATCACAATATTTCTTAATTGTGCATGATGAGGGACTGAATCATCGGCATCTTTCTAATTGTCGTGATGCAGAAGGAAAATTACCTTTTAAATAAAATACATTACAAAACTGCTAAATTAACATGCTAGCGATCATAAATGGTGGTTACATTGCAACACATTAATGCAGTGTTCTATGCAAGACTTAAAGAACCTATAAAGTTATTCTTATCAATAGAGAAGCATTATTATACACATCAGCCCTGCTACAATCAATATATTTTTTTATTTGTCTGTATACTCCAGCTGTGAATAGTGACTTTGCAGTGTTGATCGTACACAAATGAGGTGACTGCACCGTAATTTCACGAGCTCCACCTAAGCCACAGGATGGTGGCACAAAACACAATGTAACAGCAATTATAGAACGACATGTTTAAACATAAATAATAATCATAGCACTGTGAAAGTGTGGCGCTGTGTTTATCTCATGAATGCCTTGTGGAGATCGGCGAAATGCTGCTTGAGGCTCCGGCACCACTGTAAATTTCAAAGGTCACCGCCATAGAACTTATGTGTCCTTCATAGGCACCTGGAAATGAAAATAATTGGCACAAATAATGTAAGAGACACATGTTAGCACAATAGTTCACACGCAAAAGAAATACAACACACAGAATGAAACTGAAAATTTAAGGCACACAATCCTTCATGTTATGCATATGTGAATAATAGAAGGAATGGGTGCATAAATTAGTTCTGCCACATCAAAAAAACAGCATGCTTATCACAGTGAAAATAACTAGGTTGTCACGTTTTCAATGGTAGAGATAATAGATTAATATGTCCTTATGAAATTATGATTTAAATGCTTCCTGCACAGTAATACTTTAGGAACTGCAAGTGAAAGCTCTCAATGTACATTTAATAGTGTGTGCATGTACATCTGCTGCCTTTATACTATAAAGTTTGTGCACAAAATTGGCATCTTGAACAATTTTGAGAGTTAAACCTATGCAACTTATGAAGGTTAAAATCACCATGAAAGCAAGCAGGACCAGGCAGGTGCCATTAAAAATCTGTGCAAGCCAGATAACTTTAACCGAACTGCACACATATAGGGGAGCAAGAGTAACAGAAATTCGTCTGCTGACCCGCATGTCGCGGTATCAAACACCGGCTCCATTTCCGATGGAGGCAGAAATGCTGTAGGCACGTGTGCTCAGATTTGGGTGGACGTTAAAGAACCCCAAGTGGTCGAAGTTTCCAGTGCCCTCCACTACGGCGTCTCTGATAATCATATAGTGGTTTTCGGACGTGAAACTCCACATATAAATCAAGAATAACAGAAATAAACTGCCAACAGAAAAGTTGGGTGCATGTGCTATCTGTAAGTGCTTACACCTTACTACATACAGCATGCTCATTCCATTTTAAATACCGATATTGAAAATAACTGCTCTATTAGGAATGTAAAAGGTAAGGTAGAACTGAACGACTCTACAAAAAGTGACCCTATTATGACATCACGTTTTCTTATACCAAAATTGACTAAAACTCTCAAATATCATTATGCAAGGAAAAAATCTTCAAAACAACAATCAAGTTTGAAGTCATAATTTTTAATATGGCTACTACGACTATAACCAAGAAATCGACCTCAACATGGCT
The DNA here is from genome assembly GCA_013436015.1 of Rhipicephalus annulatus. Lineage (NCBI taxonomy): Eukaryota > Metazoa > Arthropoda > Arachnida > Ixodida > Ixodidae > Rhipicephalus > Rhipicephalus annulatus. The sequence continues at coordinate 199,430 of WOVY01009358.1, forward strand.
AATGTTAGTTTTAAAGGCCTATGTTCACTAGAAAATGCTCAGCCATTTGTTGTTTTTCGCACTGGGCTATTCTACACCAAACAAACAAACCATACTGCCTGGCGACCATCACAGATGTATAATTTAAAAAATGATGGTAATTTACTCTTCTGAAAATAGTTATTTGCGGAAATGTTTTGAAGAGAAAAAAGTAGTGGTCACGTGGGTACCTTCAGAATTTCGCAGAATGTCGTGCGGGTGTTATTTGTGAGAAAAATTTCATAGTACCACTTTTTCTTGCCATATCAAATTTGATTTACATATTAGGCAAAGGTGCTTCTTAAAGTATTTGAAGCCGAGTAACATTAGTGCAATTTTTCCGCTACATAGGCTTTGAAGAATTCAGCCAAACTGTTTATCGTTTGCATTTCTTGTATGGCAATACTGCATTTTGTATGAATATTTGAGCCACAAATACTCACTGCACAGAAGTTATATTTCACGAAAAAAAATAATGTTAGGTCCAGATTACAAATATCACTACATAATCGTTTTTGTCCACATTGAGATGCAATTTGAGCTGTGTGTTTGTCTAATTGAAAATAACTTTTATGTGTAAGTTGAAAGCAAATAAACAGTTCTTGTTACATGGCAAGTGTTATCATTACAATTTTTGTTTAAATGAGAAAAATGATTTTTGAAGTCTCCTATTGAGGGCCATGGAGAACTTCTGAACGGAAGCTGTCGTATATCAAATGCGGAAAACAGCCATCATAAGAAAACTTCAAAAATTCATTTCTACTTTAAGACAAAGTGTAATCATATACCTTGCCATATAAAGAGAACTGCTTCCTTGCTTTTGATGTGGCGAAAAAATTGCACTAATATTACTGAGCTTCATGCACTGCACACAGTCACCTTTACTTAATACCTAGACCGAATTTGGTGTAGAAGAGGCAGTATTTTTGAAACACTTTTACTTTTTACAAACAACACCCAGACGACATCCTGGGAAGTCCAGAAGGCACCAACGTGGCCTAATATTTTGTTCTCTGCGATATACTTTAGCATTTTGCTGTTTTCAGAAAAATACAGTAAACGAGCACAATATTTTTTTTTCAAAACACATTTAGGACGGTTGGCAAAATGGCTGGGATGTTTGATGCGTAATTGCCTCACTGCCAGCATTTATTTTTCCGAAGCTCAAGCTATCACCTGTTACTGCCTCCCTCACATACAATGCCTGCATAGGAAAGAAAAAGAAAGGCAGGTCCGACAAAGTTCACAAGGCAAGATATTTTCATGTTGGATAAATTCATTACCATAAACAGCAGCAAAATAACATTCATTTTGAGTAGTCCAAGACACAAGCTATATACCAGCATACTAAGAGCCAAGCACAAACTTTTCATTTGAACATGTGTGGTGATAGACAGGAAGCACCTATTGCAAGACTGATCAGTCTGTGATTAACTGAATGAAGTACAATGCACTGTTCAATCCAACATCACATAGGCATCTTTGCTATAGCAAAGCCATGTGTCAGTGATTCTTGCACTAGATGGGAGAATGCAAATGTAACAAAAAAGGTGAAAGAAGAAAACAAGGGAAAAAAAGAAGAAAAGAGGGGATGCAAAGTAGGAGCAGTGTAGCACTACTTTTACTTTGCATCCCCCTTTTCTTTCTTATTTTTCTTCTTTTCTATTATTTATCTTTTTTTGCTTCCCTTACCCCCAACTCCGACAGGACTACGCTTTGTATCAGCGCAACCTCACTTGAAAAGAAGCAAGCGCTGCACTCTTCTGCGTTATAGGTTTTTTTTTCAGACAAACATTTCCAACAGGCACACACGCCTACACCAAAAGATGATGTCATTACTGACCCCATTTAAACTAACACGCCAAGGATGACAAGGTGACTTCTAAAAAATAGGTCCTCCTATCGCAACATCGGCCAGCCTGTCTGAAGCACTTCTACCGTTCACCCTGATTACCCCACTAGATGTTTCCATCTCTCGACTCACATCTTCATTTTGGATAACACTAACACGAGCTTACATTGATGAATACGCACGAAAGTTTATTGAGGTATCATGTATCAGATTAAGCAACTCTGTTAAAAAATTAATTATAGCTTGCTTCCAGGCTTCTTATACTGTAGCCTGAAACTTCGTAATGTCTTCTATGCACATGAAGCAGATTGACAACGTAATGCAGAACATGCTTAAGAATACTGCGAGGAAGATGATAACGACCAAACGATTAGCCACCCAAAATTTTCGCTATACATGTTTATAAAATGTTCATGTACCCCAAACGAGGTGCTTATGATACAAGCCGAAAAAACCTACAAGTAGGGCCTCGGAGCCTTCTGGAAGTAGACGTGTTGCATTTTTTCTGTGGAGGGCTTTACACCCATAAGTCAGGAACAAAACTCCTGTATAATGAAGAATGTTGGCAGCTATCAGTTATAGAAAAACCTAATGCAGCTAATCTTCCCCGACACATGTGTACATTTAGAGAGGTGACGTAGCTTCTGTGATTGTGGCAGTAACTCCAACAGGACCAGTGCGAACATTGGCACTACTTGGCTAGACAAATGTCCAAACATGCCTGCCCGACTCCCTCTAGCCATCCCGGCTGAATCTGACACGATTTTTTAACTGCTGGCTGGACAAAAACAAAACCACTGAAGCACTCACAATACACAGCGTGAAGTTTCTCTGGAGTGGTCAACTTCGTCTTCTGCGATGAAAGAGCAGCACAGTGTACTGATAAGGCACTCCTTGCAATGGTTTTCAATGCCACACAGTGACCTTGCTGCTCCTGTCGAAGAGAGCTTCGGGAGCTTGGAGGGTGCTTGCTCTTTTCTGGAGGCTGCTGCTGCTCCTCGTTTTCTGCTCAAGGTCAACCTGCACAAAGTTGTAGAAGAGGCTTTAAGAGTTGTATATAATGATATACAAATTTTCGCTGAACACACATTTCCTCGTGGCACACTGAGGAATTTCTTATAAAACTTAATGCCTCGCATATGCAAACATTTACAATCGATCCGAAGATGCACTCGACTCTAAAGGAGCAAGTTTGTTACGTAGTGTATATAAAGAAAGGTCATTCAGAACAACCACAACTACAGTTGCACACGAAAACGACATTTTACACGATCCTGTTTATTAACATGGTCCATTTTATTTTATTTACACGGTCCATTTTACACGGTCCTGTTTTACACGATCTGGTCTGCATGAACTCTTGAACCGGGCACCATATAGGTAGAAAGACACACACAGAGTTTGGGACAAACCTAGTTTCCCATGGAGCATCCTATTGCACTATAACAACACATATCACTCTAGTTAGTTGGTCAGAAGGAGCTGAAAACAGCTCGCACTTGAAAAGCACGGGCAGAAGGAATGACGCCTGCACCCTGTGCTCCCTGTACATTCTCGTTGAGGGTGCAGTTTTCACCTTATCCTTATGCAATTTCGCATATGTAACATTGTTCGCTGCATAATCTTTGTGGCATTAAAGTGTGTGATACCGTCATGTGTATCCCATGTAATTTATAAAAATAGAATACAAGATAGCTTGATTCAAAAATAACAAAGTGCATCCAGCGCCATGTCCTGTAGCCATTCTTTAGGCAAGTGGCAGAATGATTTATTCTTCAAAACATATCTTACTTGTAACCACTACAAGAGCTAACTCGTACACTGGCACATTCTGTTTGCCTCTTCAGATTATTAGGTACTTTTTTTACAATGTGGTGGTTTTGGGACGTTAAACCCCACATATCAATCATACCTTTTTTACACCAGAAAATCTTCAAAAAGAATAGAAGTGTTGTAATTGTGAAGAAAGAAAAGTAGAAGGAAAAAAAGATAACCTGCCCTGTACAGGGACCGAGCCTGCGAACTTCGAATAACATGTCCGATGCTCTATCAACTGAGCTACCATGGCGGCTATCCCTCTTCCATTTTGCACGGTATATATGTGCATTTATACATGGAAAAGTCAGTCAGCACTGCCTGTTACCATTATGGCGAGTGTGGGACACCTTTTTTTGCCTACTGGCAATTACAATATGATTGCAATTACGTTACAATTACTTCCAATATCCCTATACTTCTTTGGCAGCATTATGCATCTGTCAGTTCTCAGAAAATCTGCTAGTCACAGGAGGTGGCAATGGTTCGCCCTCCCACCTAAATTCATGTAGCACAACTGATAAAAAAAACAAGTCACACACCGCTAAGATTACTGAGATTCACTGTTTCAGATTCATGAGTAAAGGAAAGAACTATAAATTTAAGGGTTTGTTGCCTTTGTTGAACACATTATAATGAGAACTAGCAGAAAATGATGCCAAACAAACTATAGGGGATGTTATCAAAAGTAACTTTAACAAAATTGTGAAAAGAAAAGTGAACGAAAACGTACCTTGGCAACGTTTTTTGACAATTGAATTGACATTACTTTTTAGAACATCCCTTTATTTTACTGGGTAATGTTGTCGGGTAATTCTCATTATTAGAGTGGTGAGTAGGCTGACAAAGAAAGTATATGGCATTGATACTTCTTTTGAACACCTAAAAGTTTGAGGACCTTAAAAGAGCGGAAGCTACTTTGAGTAGACCAGAATATTTAGTTGGAGTGAAAAAAAACGTACACACATTTTTACCAGGCTTTTTAACACAATTTGAGACATAAAAGTGTATGCTGCCAGTAATGTTAAGTACCATTATTTTTGTCACAATATGCACTGTAGCAGGTGTAGTTAGAGTGGTGATAGTGAAGGATAAATCAAGCACGCCACCAACTGCGTTCACATCAATGGTCGCGTATTTTAAAAATAAACCTGCTGTATAGTAAAAAAATTTTAGAGCATTTATGATTTTATCCAAATCAAGTTAAACCGACTAGGTAAGCAAACCATTTGCATAAAATCAAAAGGCATAAAGTGATTCATGTATTATAACTATGTGAACAATTTCAGCAAGGCAGGGCAAAGTGACAACAGTTCTATTAAAAACCCCTTTCATTATAACGTGCATGAAAAGCACCACATCAGAATATTTTATAGTGCATGTAATATCGAGACTACTTGACTGTCTATCGACCTTTTAGAAGAAGGGTATCTCCTTCACGTTCAAGGGGCAACCACTTAGCCTATTCCTGAGCTTTTCTGTGAATATTTCCTGAATTTCAGATATCATTAGGATTTATTTGGAGTGAACAGATTTTGCTTACGCATTGAAACCTAGTTCTGTATGTAACTGCAATTATGGGTGCCAAACCACCTTCAAATAATTTTTAACATTTAACTTCTTTTTTAACTGCAGCAGCACAACTACCTATGGGTGCCCGAAAAGTAGCTAGAAACAATACACTTTACCTCTTTGAGCCTTTTCGAAGTGTTCAGCTTCTCAGTGCTCACCTTACAACATTTTTTTTAAATACGTGTTTGTGTGCCCACTGCTCTTGCTCCTTGTACAGTGAGGAGAAGCACATGGCAAGAAGAGACAAGCAAGAAGCATAGCGAAAAAAGTGAAATAAGCGAGGACCTCTATTGTATCGTACAATGTGTGTAACATTACTATTGCGACAACATATAGACAAATTATCACGGCTATGCATCCATTGTAGAGTCATACACAGCGGCAACACCACGACTAAATTTCAACCTTGTGTTGGTTTAGGATCCCTTTATAGTGGCAAGCTAATGATATCTGCATTTGTTTGGCACATATTAAGATGCAGTGAAATGTGATATGGTAATCTCATTTAGAATGCACGTCATGTGGCTTCATTGTATATGTGGCCACAAGTAACTCTGGTTGCAAAGCAATATGGCAGAGCCTAAACAGGCGTCACCGACCACTCCAATCTGAACTTGCCTTTGCTACTTGCCCATTATCATCCCAGCAAAAAATGAATAATTGAATCTGCTACAGATATGTGCTAGCCTATGCTAAGGACCAATTATGAAGGGTGTTTTGTCATTATTGAGATCAGTTATTTGTTCAAGAACACTTGCTGTCAAACACAAATACATTGCTGTCGAAGCATCAAGACCCAAATATAAAGCAAAAAGAAGTGTCTCTTTAAAAATTACAGGCCACAAAGAGCAAGATAAATATTTGATATACTTGGGATGTAAGGCACGCACAAGAGGTGCTGCCATATTATACTTTTTCTTGTGTTGAAACCTGCTTGCTTTACTCACCCAACACATCTGTAAAGATGCCGTGAAAACACCAAGGAGCTGATGCAGCAAGGTTGAACACATGTCCGGGGATTCCACCATTCCTAAGCAGCCCTACAGCCTCCACAGTCCTGCAACCATTTGTAAGATAAATATAGTTCTACTCAAAGTTCTTGGTTTACAGACACACATGCAAGATGCATAACCACTCTATAGGAAGTTTGCATGATAATGCGCTGGGTAGCAAAACGGATGCCAATATCAAGTATCCCGGCCTGCCGCTTCTTTCTTTCCGTTCTTAATTAATCAATCCATGGTTAATAAATGTTCCCCCAATGTGAAGTTTACTGGCCGTCCGGTGAAGAATTGCAATGTATTTCAAACACAGTCCATTTCATGGCAAGTAAGCATGCAATAGCGATTTGTCAGCTGTTCGAGAAAAGAGCATGAAGTTTAGCTAAAACCGATGTTTTTTATAAACACCATTCAATTTGATATAAAAGTTGTGAGCATTATGTGAAGGAACACGGATTCATGTTTAATCAATGATTTCTTATAATGTACTGATATGAATGCAACTAACTGAATATGAATTGATAATTTTTGCTTGAGAATTTAGAGTTATGAACACTATCGCACTTGCAAGCTGCATCTAGATAGGCTAGTTTCTGTAGGTGAGCAGTAATGAGCAGTGTGAAGTAACAACAAGAAACACCAGTAACAACAGTATGGGGCAAGCACAGACTGCCAATTGTATAATTTATTGCACAAAAGTTCGCCTGAATATCAGTCAGACAACTCGTGCAAATGAAGGTCCAGTTGGGAATGAACAAGTTACGCAATCAACAAGGCCTGCTTTCACTAACAGGACCCTCATTCACATAAAGTATGCAGCGATAGGCCCCTACCGAGGTACGTCACAGCATGATGTCACTGGCACATGTAAAAGGTGTGGCTGGAAAAACACTCCCGCTGGTGGCTCAGCCCGGTACAGTCGTGCGGTGTTTGGGGCAAGTTTTAAATTTTCAAAGCTTACACTTAACGTTACAATGTCGATATTAGCTGTAGTATGTGTCAGCAAACATCTAGCTGTGTGGTAAACTGTGTGGTAAAATATTTGCCACGCTGTCTGTTTATCTTGAAGAAGTAAACACACGTGGTGGCCTGTGCGAGCAACAGCGGCATAGTCGTCAAAAATGTGCACTGTTGATTGCGGCATGTAGTGTGCATTGAAAGGTATTGAGAATATCGGTTCAACTGACAATATTGTGTGTGGTGTGTGCAGTGTCAATAACAATATGTCTTGTTTGCGAAGACGTTAGCACTCATGGCAGGGACCGGTCGATGAAAAAACTTGATTCGACATTTTAGTCAAGGTAAATATGCACTTGACGCGACCATCTGCGAGTAGGTACATCTCGGTGTTTGCGCTGTGTGCAGAAAAAAATTGCATGGTGACCGGGCTGGAAGATACCATTTGCTGAAGCTGCATGTATGAATCGCCCCGACGAGTACGCAAGCCCAATAAAGGTATAACTCGTTTTATCGAAGGCCTCATATGTCTTCATGTAATAAGCAGAGATTCTTGTTTCACATATACTCAGTACCTTTACCGTTCGATATTCATGAAGTGGCAATGCAAACAACAAGTTTGTGTGTTAGGTCCTAAGGGAGCAATGTAAATATGCAAATAAGTTGTAGGTGTCAGATGCAGCGATGTAACTGCACAAAAGATTACGTATATATTAGGCTACAGGTTTAGAATCGCATACATCTCAGTGGTCTATCAGGAACGTCACAAACAACTTCCTTGCCAACTAGCCCTTGCACAGAGGGAGGGAATGGCTGGCACGGTGCTCGAAGTGACGTCACACTATTTGCAAACATAGAGGAGGTTTCTTACTTAGGCAACATTTTGCACAATATATTTTTAGATGCAAGACTGTACTCGTCCACATTGATCATACTGATGTCTTTTGTTGTTACTTTGTGCTGTGAATTACTAGGCATTTAGTCACCATGATCTTTAAAAGCTTATTTCAATGTTCTCTCTCATATTGCTGACAATTGTGTTGTTGCATAAATTTGGCGAAAAAGCAACACAGAAAGGCTGTCACAATAAATACACCAACATGGGTATTCTCCTGCAAACAAAAGTCGGCACTGGTCCTGTCATTACCCGTCTTCCTTCTCTCTTTGCCTTGTTTGCGCTGAAACAGCCAAACACCTGATGAGTTAGATGAGAAATATTACCGCATCAAAACTATAAGTGCTTGCGTCAGCAACTACACAACAGCGTGATAACCGCACCCCTGCCACACAGCAGCGAAACATTTTGAACATGCTGGCAGTGTATTATTTTATAAAAAGCAACTCTGGCAGATTACAAAATCTCACATTGTGCATGCAAGTTTTCTTCAAAGTCAGGCGTACAATGTAGGTGCTGGCCGGTACATTATTAATTACAAGCAAAGGCGTCTTGCAGCTACACATGCAGATTGCACGAACACCTCTCTCTCTCTAACATAGACACACACATTATATTTTTCAACAAGCACACGCCACTGTTTCGGGGCATAATAACGCTCTACCGTGAACGTATGCTAATCAGCCCACTTAGGTGGTTGGCTAGGTGAATCGAGCCAAGTTACAAATGGTATCGCCCGCGAACGTAAACAAAATGCTGCTTTGCATCAAATGGCACTGCAGGCTTCGTTTAATCAACAACGTAGCAAGCGCCGTGTGCGTCTTCCTCACTACATTGCACATATGAAAAAATCGATCACCATACACATGCATGTTGCCGCAGTTGTCTCGAATTAGCTCCAGTTAGGCCGCGCCAATGCGCCAGGGCTCTGCTGGCGTTAGCGTTGTCAAAGCGAATCGGCATCCGCACTCGCAAAGGCGCGTAAGGTTGCCGTTTCACGACGCCTCGTTCGAGTGCGGCAACACACACTTGCACTGAGTGGCATACTTGGTCTACATAAAAAAGTGTCCTCCTTACCTTTAGTTTTTTTCACACTGTCCTGAGGGAAGCGACCACAGGCGCCAGCCGTCACCTCGGAGTCCTTCGAGCACCCGCCCAACCCGCCGATTCCTTGGACGACTCGCACTTGATCCGCACTCGAACAACCGCGGGAATAGGGCGCAATCTTAGCACATCACACGAACGAGGAACGGCGCTTCCTTGCGTAAATTTAACATTTCGTGCTCTCGTGTGTAGCAGCGCGTTGAGAGACGCACTGAAACGGCATGCCTACGTTAACAAAAAAGACAAACAACATGTGGCTTTAGCTGTGAATGGATTTGACTTGGATATCTGTGTGAGGAAAAGAAAAAAAAAACATCTGTCGCGTCTATAAACTGAAAAAAATGTACGTTATCTGGCAAAATAACTTTATAAGTGATAAACGGTTATTCAAAAAACAAGTTACAACTTATGAATATTTTCGCAGGTCTTTGTTTTGTTTTCGTTCTAGCAGACGACAGCCTCCTACTGCTTCTACGACAGATGTAGTGTGGTTTCACGTTCGGTGCGTGTCGCCGACGCAAAGCTCGGCAGTAGTGATATCAGAGTTATCAATTCTCAGTGAATCATAGGATGGCTACAAAGCAGTAACATTTTGACATAGTGCAGTACGCAATCTTTCAAGGTATGACATTTCTTTGCTTTGAAGCAAATCGAAGCAAGCCGGCCGGCGCAATCAGCTGACATCGCCGCTACGCGAGGCATGGTCGTGCGCAATAGCGTCGCGCCCCGCACTCGATTTGTCATCAAGCAATAGAGCTACTAAGTGGAATACAGCTAGATGCAGGGATTAATGGCGTATCACTCTGATTCCCTGTGGTGGCCGACTCAATCGCAAGAGAGCCCCGGGAAACAACCTTCAACTGCTCAAGCTTCTGTGTGGGTGTAAAAATACTTGTTTTCATCCGCGGCGGGGCAGCAATCTATAGTTGAAAGACATGCGAAAAGCATGTGACGTATATACAATCACAAAACATATGCACACAACAATAGACACGATGGCATATCGTACATAAATATGCCAACACATAGCGTGTAAAAAGCAAATCTATATACATAACTTAAACGCACTTCTACGATGCATATCGTACATAAATATGCCAACACATAGCGTGTAAAAAGCAAATCTATATACATAACTTAAACGCACTTCTACCTCTCAGCGCGAATAGCTTAGCAAGCTAGCGCCCTCAGTTCACGTACGCGAACTCAACTAAGTGGCGCAGGTTCAAGTCCCGCCATGTCAATTTTTTTTGTTTTTTTCAACGTTTTTATTGTACTGCTATCTTTTCTAATGCCTTAGGTTCTAAAACAAAATAAAAGCAATATTGCGTTCAAGTACGTATGTGGGACTGTGTTTTTTGTGCAACAGTTATTAGTATTTTTATTTTCATTATTATTTTTTATTTATTTTATAATATAACAAAAGTAAGGACTAAGGGGAACATTGGGTCTGCTTGATTGTGAAGGGACTCGAGAAGTGAGAAAACTCAAACCAAAAAAATTTATTTGACATAAAACTGAGCAATTCACAGCCGGACCAGTTTCTTCAAGGGTAGGCCCTAGGTATGCGCGAGACTTGCTATATGACTCATCTCAAGCTGTGGCAGTTGAGGGAAGGCAATATCACCGAGAAGCAGTTCCAAAATATATTTCGGTTGATGTTTTTTGATTCTTCCAAAATAAGGGCTGCACAATTGTGATCGAGCCAAACCGAGAATTGCGGGCACGAAGTCATGAGACAGAAAATGAATAATGCTGATTGTTTGAAAAATTGCCCTTAATAAAAGCAAGAGTTATGGAGTGCTACGTAGCCTAACTCGCCGTAGGAATTTTATATATACATCTAGATAGTTTAAAATGGACAATGTTGCACACACAGATATTGGTTAAATTTTCTTGCAGCACAGTTGAAGCATCTATCTAGAACTGAAGCATCAAGACAAGCTCATGCGTCCTCACTTTATTGCGCTTTACATAGCTTGTATGCGTCCATGCAGCCATGATATGATATATTTTAAAGCATTTGTTTAACCTATAATCTTCTTATTCATTAAAGCTGGCCCATAAGTTGTGTCTTATGTAGCACTATAATTAAAGCGTAATCTGCATGGTGGTCTGAAACAATGCTTTTGAAAATCTCAAAACGACCCATCTCTATACACGACCATCCGAGCATCAATGATAAGCACCAATATGTGTCCATACATATCAGTTGTGCTCTCATAATTAATTATTTTGTGTCCACACATATCAGTTGTGCTCTCATAATTAATTATTTTTCTGACCACTCCCTCTGCCCCTACCTCGTATCTGTCGTGAAGCTGTGGCAAGTTGTGTATAGCTGTATTTATACTGTAGGAGCACATACTATCAATAAAAAATTATTTTTAGGCTACATGAAATTACTTTTCATAGATTTTCATTTCTTTTGTCGGTGCTCAGGAGAGCTAAGCTCATGGTCGATATTTTAAAACGACATTTCTCTTTGCCAATGAGAAAAGTTTCATTAATATTGACAAGTTCTTTCACATTGAATTTAGTTCTCATTATTATTGTTTCTACCGAAAAACTAGCCCTTGAAGTTATGCTTTTTTTGCTTGATTTAATTTCGTGTGACAGCATGCAAGTAAAATAACAGTTATTATCATTCCTTGTGAATGACACATTTTTCGTTTGACAGACTTGAGCACCTGGTCATCTGCAGAAGTTGTATTCATTCTGGAAAAGGGCGAACAGCGGTGACTGAAAACACAGACTAGCCTGCGTTATTCTTTTGTACTATATATGTCACTGTGAATTCATTTATAACTTTATAGAGCTCGGATTTTCTGCTGAAAATGTGACAACAACTGTACAGTTTCCACTTTTTTGCAACAATCCACATGCCTTTCATACACTATTGCACATTTTTGTAAGCACCTTACAAAATCTGTATATTCTCGTAAGACCTTACATTCTGCATTTTTCTTATGAAAGCTTCTGTACACTCCATACACTTTCCTTATCCTTCCATATCTTCCATAATGAACTCTCCGTATGCTCCATAAGTTTCCTTATCCTTCCATATACTCCATAAAAAGCGTTCCATATATGCCATACATTTTCCTTATCTTTCTGTATACTCCATAAAAAGCGTTCCGTATACGCCATACAATTTCCTTATCCTTCCATATACTCCATAAGAAGCCTTCCGTAAATGCTATACAACTTCCATATATTTCCATAAAACTCCTTATTTTTTCCGTATGTAGCATAAGGAAATGTTACGGAGTCCATATATTTTCCGTAAGATTTCATACGGAACGTTTCAGTAGGGCCATGGCAGAAATTAATGCAACAGTAGCATTTTGATCACGACGAAAACTCAGGATATGGCCCGTTGTACTAGAAATGAAGTTCACCAAGGTGGAAAGGTGGGCATGTTGGTGTACCAAGTTTGAGAAGGGTGCGTATACTCGGCGTGCGTATACTCGCATGACGAGTATACGCACGCCTTAAGGCAGGTAATCCACTGGCTCATGCACGAAACACAACACATCACGGCACTGGTGAGCGCTCCGCTTGACACCACGCCCGCCTTCTTAAACATGGTATACCAACATGCCCACCTTTCCACCTTGGTGAGCTATTGAGCTTTGCCTATTTAGACACAAGTTTGGCTGAGGCTCTTGGGCAGCTCACCAGGCATCTGGTTATGTAATTCAATAACCTAACTGTACGAATCAATGGCGTAGCCAGCAATACCTCTTCGGGGGGGGTTCAACCGTAAAATCAATCTTATAATGTATCTGCTGTATTTATATTTCGTATGTTTCCGTTTATATACGACACTTCACGCATTCTTGCGTGCGTGCACGTTTCACAGAGCACGAGCCTCCGCTAGATTCCCTAAAGCTGGGCGTGGTTGTTCACTGGTATTGTGAGCTGCAAAGACACTGTAGCGACGAGAGAAGAGAGACGTGAGATGACGTCGAAGGCGGCCGATGGGGCCGTGCCGATCTCGCCACTTTATTGCAGGCCTGAAGCGGAGCCACGTCGGCTGTCCACGTCCAAACTGCCAGGGCAGAAGGTCGTTCTAATCCTCGCGCAGCTCGAGCTTGCATCCGCTGCGCGAGAGGCGTGGGCGAGAGGCGCGGCGCAGTGATCAAGAAATGATGGCGATGATGATGGCACTACAGGACTTCCCCCGTAGCGCTTTGCTCGATTCGAAGGCATATGAAAAAAAAGAAAAAAATAGTGACAAATGCTATATACATGAACGACAATCCATAAAGTGTTCATTTGGTAAGTCCAGGTTGTCAACATTTATAGGCCATCGGTAAGCACCGCCGAGCAGAGGTCATCGTAAGGCTGCTGGCTGGAGGTTGAAGTGCCAGAGAGATGACGCAACTCTACCGGAAGGGCGTCTTGAAGAATGGCGTGCATCAGCGGCTGGTCCGTGATGCCATTCACCGCAAGAACGGCGTCGAGCTGCATAACCATTCCTTGGGGTAAGTCGATTGGTACACTGCAAATCAATTCACACCCTTAATGGTGGATTTTTCAATAAATCACCCATCTTGCACCTATTGTTTCTGCCAAACTTATCCGCACGGGTGTAATATCTGCAATTCCACCTTTTGTGCACCCATTTGTCATTTTTAGGTGTACTATAGGTGTATGTTCGCAAATTACACCCAAGTGTGTTTCCTTGAATGTTACACCTATCATATATGCATATAGTTTAGAGTATCAATACATATCACATCTCAACGAATGCAATCAAACCGCATGCCAAAGTTCTGGTGAAAATATAGAAGTTTCGGCCTTTGTTTTCAATTCCCGTATCATTCGCCAAAATATATCGTGCTATGTATTATATCTATTATACCACCGCCTATTTACAATATTGAGAACATTTCTCACATGTTCAACTACTTAATTCATGGGTTATGTTTTTGGGATTCTTACTAAAAATATTTTGCTGCCGCTCACATCCGTTCTTCCCTACTTCTCACAGAGACATCGGTAAAAGAGATTAGGTTGCGCTTGAACATAACATGAAACGATTACACATGGTTTACGACAGGCTATCGTGCGCGCTTTCTCATTTGAAATCACACTAAGTTTTTCGTACCAGAGCTCCTGGTTTATTAAAAACGATACTCTTTCTTGGGGACCTTCGACGCAAAAATTTTGGTCTGTCTGTCTGTCCGCCTGCACATTTGTCTGTTTGTCCACTCTATACGGCATCTGGTACTTGAAACGGCCGACCCCATCCGCAGCGCCCACCAATGTTGCTCAAGATTGAGCGTTCATGCTTGTGCAATCGTCAATTAAAAAGCAATTATTCCACATGTCTGCGGCACCATAACAAAACGTATATATTCTGCATGTGCATGTTTTACTAGAAAAAGCATACATAACTAATTTTAAGGACCGTAGCGCTTATCACGCTGCGCTGACCATGCAATTATTGCACGGAACGGGGAGTGTTTCTAACGCTTTTCTAAGACGATATGGTGGTGGCATGCACCTACCGTCGCCTTGCGTTCTAAACCTTATCACCTCTGAGATGGGCGCGCACACCCGTCTCAGAGCTATGCGCTTTGTTTTTTTTCAGAAAACTGCCAGATGACGCTCATGTCTCATGTGTGACGTGACTTGATGCGCTCGTTCGCCTCCGCTGCACGCTCGAGGAACTCAAACGCAGTGCCTCCAGAATACCACTCGCCGATTTTCTTGCGCAGAACACCAAATAAATGTCCTGTTCACTCTCTCCACACGCAAGACTATCGTCTTTCGACGACATTTGCAGAAACATGCAGATACGGTGCCAATTTTTTAATGGGGGTTCACATATTTTCTCACACTGAAGTATTTCGCATCAATACACAAGTCCCTGATTTATTCAGTGAGTTATATTTATATCCATGAACATGGATGATTGATTGATTGATTTGTGGGGTTTAACGTCCCAAAACCACCATTTGATTATGAAAGACGCCGTAGTGGAGGGCTCCGGAAATTTTGACCACCTGGGGTTCTTTAACGTGCACCCAAATCTGAGTACACGGGCCTACAACATTTCCGCCTCCATCGGAAATGCAGCCGCCGCAGCCGGGAATCGAACCCGCGACCTACGGATCAGCAGCCGAGTACCTTAGCCACTAGACCACCGCGGCGGGGCATGAACATGGATGAGTTCGAATTGAATGTTTGCAGCATTCGCATCGCCAAGGAACTAGGCATGTTTACAAATAACAGGTTAAGCTTACTCTAATGCAGCTGTTGTGCACGCATGCCGCGCCGCAGGACAAGCTTAGCGCACATCTGCTAAGCACGGGTGAACTCGTACAATGGTATGACCACTCTGTGGGCACTTACTCTTCTTTTTTATTACCTTGATATCAACGCTTGCGCGTCACTTAATATGCACGTCAACGATCGTAGACAACACTAGCGCAACGTACCCATGCCACAAGAATGGAGAATAGTTGACTAGTTGCAGCATTGTAATTGATAGCTGTTACTGTGGCGTTACAGTGCACTGGTAATCGCCCATTGCTATGCGCACACACAATTTAAGACTTGAAATAAAAGCAAGCGTCATTCATATATGTCGGTAAAAAAAGCCTAGTCCCCAGGCTCTTGCTGAATGGCAGAGTGTTATTTAAAAGAAGCTAATAGCACAGCGGGGGTGTTGCTAGGATTTATGCATGCAGGGGGATAGAAAGAGAAAAAAAAGGGGGCCTGACCCACTTGCATGTACATTTTTGCCTGTGGTTGCATACTTAAGAAACCAAATCGGAGCTTTCGATTTTTTTTTGTGCGAAATGGGGCGAATCCTGACCCGAAAGTAGCACCAATGACACTCAATTGGCTCATACTTACGTTCACCTTTCCTCTAAAACGGTAAAATTAAAACATTCTTTATACTTATCACTGTTCTAGAAAAACGTTGATAGCATGTATATGCCGAGGCAGCTTTTTCGGTTCTAAATTTGCCCCATTTCGAATAAAAAAAGCTCCTCAAACGAACAAAAAAAGGGGTGGAGTTGTGTCAAATATAGAACAACCTCCCCGCCGCCCTTCCCTAACTTTTCATTTATATCTATGTTGCACAAATAACAAATTTTGACTCCGAAATGTCGAAACAGCGCCACAATCACGCCTCCCTCGGGAAAAGAAAAATGAGCATTACGAAGGCTACGCACTTGCCACCTGCACACGTCAGTGGCAAAAAAAACGACTTTGAAGCTCTGCAAGCAAATAAATATGTTGTCAAGCATAAAATTTACACTATATCTTGGAGGCTTGACATAGCTTGGAAATTATATCATAGAAAGGTGCTGCTATGAATTTCGGTTTCGGTTTTGAGGTCTCGGGGCAACTGCGCATCGCCATCATCAACAGGCAGACTTTGAATTGGGTGGTAACATGTCGTATGCGTGTTTGCTACAGGCTGACGGTGGTTTATTATTTTACTATTCACTTGCTTTGTCCAGGATGTGTACTTATACGGCTTGACGGTTAAACTCGCGCTTACAGTAGGTACAGTACGAGTTACTGCAATCTGTGGCGCGTCGGCAAGTACAAAACAACTTCGGTGCGGCGGAGTGTGTCTCCTCTGTCAACGGCTTTCGTTGAAGCTTGTGCACGCCGCAAGCAGAGTGCTTCCGATCAAGCAATCAACGGAGTGTACGCTGGGAGCTACATGGAAAACGCTTTTGAATCTCGTGTTATTGCTGAAAAGGTAAGGTTTCGTGCATGCGAACAACGAAGTGCAAAAGTGCGTGCCTGCCTGCCTGCCAACTCCCGATTCACCCGCGATACTCGTCATTGCAGGAAGCGACCGTCTCTTGGCGGCGGTAGCTTCGTGACCTTCGCTCGCTGTGTGCTTATCAGCTGCGATGTCTCAACAGTCGCAGCGTTCGTGAACCTCGCTGTCGCGCATGGTTAAAGAAAACGGGGGGATGTGCCGCGCGCAGATAGACCTTACGGCATGCGGCAGCGGGTAAGAAATGGGGGGGGGGGGAGCGAGCCGAGGTGGGCGAAAGAAATGGCATATAAATAATAATAATAATAATAATAATAATAATAATATTAAAACGAAGCAGATCAACGGTAAAGGAGGCGCCAGTTGTCAGTTAGCGGGACTACAGTGGACAAATAGGGCGCGTTTATTACGCGGGAGAAAAAAATCCAGATTTCAGTGACTGAAGACGGGGGTGCGTTTTTAATGCGAGTAAATACGCTATTTAAAGCAATAATGCGAACATACTCAAAATTTGTATCAGTACCCCTTTGATGCTTGCGCTTTACAGTGGCGTGACATGTGTTTTGTTACAAATTGTGCAGCTAACCAAAAAATTTAGATTTACCTTGTTTGGCCAGCGATTTGCGCTTTTTATGCCTTGTTAGGTTTGTTTAAATTTATACTAGTATATCGTAGATAATCAGGATATAGAAATATTGATGTGTTTTAATAAGAGATTGAACAGCCACACTCAATTGCACACATCTTTTTGCATTTTTGCACCATTGTAGTGCGGCACATAGAATATTGTAGAATAGAATATTTCTGTATATTTTGGTGCAGGGTTTTGGCGCTGTGGTTGCATACGAAAGCTTAGCCAAAGTGTACCAACAAACACCCACAAAAAACTTTCAGTTAAGCTGATACAGCACAGATGATAATGGTGTAGGCATAGTTAGCCACTAAATAACACGCTCGCGAAAAACGAAATGAGGATGGCGACACAAGTGGCTGTAAATGAAAGCAGGCAAACTTAACAGTTCTTGTCTGTTTCATGCATTTTATCTGTGCAGGTTTCATCCTTACGAATTCAAACACACTGATCCAACTAATAAGCCCTCCATGCATATATTCCTGTTAGCTACTTCTCCAATATGTTGTGCATTTTTTTAATTATACATATTTATAGTCGAGCAGTTCAGAGCTTATTGAGCATATATTTAACTTAATTGTGATACATTATCTATTGCATGGCTGTTTTTATCAATTAAAAAAATCAACTGCGAATTAGCTGCTTACGCATGCACTTGAAGAATAAGATTAGCACGTCTTATTGATTTTTTAAAGTAGTCAGTTTTACTCAAGGGCTAAAGTAATCATTTTGTTGACAAATCAGCAACCTGTGAAAAACATTTTATAAAATTATCGAGTACACCAAATTTATGTAACTGGAGAAGAAATTTAGAGGTGAGCTTCCACAAATACACAGTGCTGTGTTTCCAGCAGCAGTTGTCATTTAACAAGTGCTGTTGATCCTTTCAGATTGGGGCTTGCTCGATGTTTTACACTAGTTTCACCCAGTAGATTGTACATCTGTGATGAGTACATGTCTACAAAATGATCATTCAAAGTAAATGATAAATATTGCTACTTTTCTGTCTTAATGGGTTTATATAATTTTTTGTATCACCCATTGTAGTGGCCTATTGGTTAGGGTATTCTATCTAAGCAAGAAAACTTGGTAAAAACGCTGAAAAGTGAACATCCCAGTATATTTCAAACTTCTTGGTAGGTGCATGATTCAAGAGAGAAGCACTTTTTTACCACCATCATAGTGTAGACTCAAACATGGCACTTGCATTCGTACACTAATATGCACAGATGCTTGTAAATGTAAAAGCGAATAGTGGTAAAGCTGAAGGTGGGAAAGCTGGAGCTTTTTATTATTGACACATCATAATGAGGTTCTGAATGTTCCCAGTATTTTTTAAATGCTTAGTTGAATGTTGTACATCTCTTACATGCAGAATGTTGAAAGGAAAGCACACTATGTCTTCTACGATGGACTGGGTGCTGACGATGCAGTGCACTCTTCATCACAACATGAAAGCAGCTGTTCCGGGCTCATGACCTCACTCAAAGGGTTGCAGCCGTGGTGGACGCTACTCATAGGGTGCACCAAATATCTTGTACATTTTAGGAACATTGTCTGATGGGAAGGCTTCATATCAAGCTATGTGTTCTATATACCTACTTATTTTTCCAATATGAGTATCAGTTTGCCATCAGATTAACAGTAAAGCATGTAGAAAACTGTGTACAATGCATAATGTTAGAGTTGTATGATAAACTGGAGACGGGCTAGATGTCTCCATCTTAAAAGGTTGATTCACTAATGGGTCATTCCACGCCAAACATCCCAGCTATTTTAGCGACCATCTCAAATGTATTCGAAAAAATTGTAACGATTTCTGCATCAAAAACAGTGAAACAGTAAAATATTTCTGAAAGAAAATTTTTTTGGTCACGTTGTTGCCTTATGAACTTACCGGAATGTCGTTTTATTCTTGTTTGTGCAAAATTTTGTTTTAAAAGTACTGCTCCTTCCTTCTATACCGAAATTTGTCTACATGTTAAATACAAGTTCATGTGTAAAGTGTTTGAAGCGCAGTAATATTAGTGCAGTTTCACTGGTACATATGCCTCCAAGACTAACAAAGTGCTTGATACGGCTGGTTGGTGCTGTATGGTAGACAAAGAAAGGGCTTAACAGCGCAAACGACAAGAAGGGAAAGAAGAGACGAGCTGAGCCCTGAACAAACAACCAAAATTTATTGCAAACCAACTGCAATATATAGAAAACAGAATCTGCGCAGAACCACGCACCATAAGCAGAATCGCACATACATGCACCATACAGCCTACCTTATCAACAACCGGTCATATAAGTGGACCCCAGATAATTAACTTCACAGCAGTTAAGAAAAATTGAGGGTACGCTAACACAGTAAGCACAAGTTGTTGAATGTGGAAGGCGTCACTAATCTCGTGATCGCGCCGATTTTTATATCCCCCCATGATCAAACACTTTTCAAGAATTGGCTGACAACAAGACTTATTACAGTGGTCTGCCAAGTGGCTAGGAAGAGAACCTTTTAGAGAGTTAGCGTGCTCCCTCAACCGATCATTTATGCATTGCCCTGTTTGGCCAATGTAACCGTGCCCAAAAGTAAAAAAAATATCTTGTAGAGAATTGCTAAAACACGTTCATTATGGCACGTAGCGTGTTTCTTAGTGCATGCTTCTTTCTTAGGTCCTTCGCTGTTGACCCAGCGACATAGCCCAGCGAGTTTATCACGTGCGCAGAACACAACCCTTACACCGATTTTGCCAGTGACCTTCTTTAGCCTTTGGGAAACTTCGTGTACGTAGGGAATAACAGTCTTGCTAGAATGAGGCTTGTTAAGTTAGCTGTTGCTTTGTCTCTTATCAGGCACTCTTAGTGACGTTAGGAGAGTCTCGGCAATGGAAGTTAGCTCGGGATTATAAAAGCCTGCTTGTTGAAGGCGGTGAACTTGGAGCGAGAAACTGCACTCTATCTGGCGGTGACAAGAGCCAGTTAGAATTGCCTTTAGGCAGAAAAAAGCGATGCTTCACTTGACTAGCTTAGAATGGGCGGACCTAAAAAGCAGGTTATTTATTGAGCATGGCTCGTACCGCCAATATACATGATCAACATAAAAAAAGCATTTCTATTTGTAGACATCGTAGGGTGTCGTCAGAAATAAACTCCGACGTTATTTTTAGTTGCTTCATTTCACGCCCGAAAACGTCAAATATCTCATCGGTGGTTCACCGACAGTCAGATTGATCGATGCGGAAAAACACTAAAAAGTCGTCAACGTAGCCCAACACTTTTTACTGTACTCGTGTGATCAAAGTTAGCCATGAGACTTCTTTCATACCGCACGAGTAAAAGGTCACAAAGAACCGGTGCTAAACATGAGCCAATGCGCACATCTGCACCGGCGAGATATTTGACGTTTTTCGGCATGAAATGAAGCAACTGTAAATGAATTCAGAGTTTAATTCATGACGACAAGTTACGATGTCTACACTGGGAAATGCTTTTTTTGGTTGACCATGTGTAATGGCGGTACAAACCTAGCTCAAGGAAAAGCCTTATTTTTACGTCCACCCATTCTAAGCTAGTCAAGTGAAGCATCGCTTTTTCCTGCCTAAAGGCAATTTTAACTGGCTCTTGTCACCACCAGATAGAGTGCAGTTTCTCGCTCTAAGTTCACCGCCTTCAACAAGCAGGCTTTTTTAATGTCCTGCTAACTTCTATTGCCGAGACTCCCGAAACGTCACTAAGATTGCCTGATAAGACACAAAGCAACAGCTAACTCAACAAGCCTCACTCTAGCAAGGCTGTTATTCCCTACGTACACGAAGTTTCTCATAGGCTAAAGAAGGTCGCTGGAAAAGGTGCCGGTTCCAGTGTGTCACACAACTGATCGTCTGCGCAGCGCATCGAATTGCGCACACACTGGCGACGGGGCGTGCGCAGCGGCGGCGGAGTATCATTGCGCATGCGCAGACCAGTGTCACGCGAAATTGGCTTATCGAGGCCAGTGTAGCTAACGCTACAAAATAGTGTAAGAGTTGCGTTCTGCGCACGCGACAAGCTCGCTGGCCTATGTCGCAGGGTCAACAGTGAAGGACCTAAGAAAGAAGCAGGCACTAAGAAACACGCTGTGTGCCATGTTGAATGTGTTCTAGCGATCTTCTACAAGATATTATTTACTTGTGGACATTGGCCAAACAGGGCGATGCATGAATGATCGGTTGAGGGAGCACGCTAACTCTCTAAAAGGTTTCTTTCCGAGCCACTTGGCTGACCATTGTAATAAGTCGTTGTCAGCCAATTCTTGACAAGTGTTTGATCACGGAGATATAAAAATCGGCGCGAGCACGAGATTAGTGAGGCCTTCTATATTGAACAACTTGGTGCTCCCTGTGTTAGCATACCCTCAATTTTTCTTAACTGCTGTAAAGTTAGGTATCTGGGGTCCACTTAAATGACCGGTTGTTGATAAGGTAGGCCATATGGTGCATGTATGTGCAATTCTGCTTATGGTGCGTGGTTATGCGCAGATTCTGTTTTCTATATATTGCAGTTAGTTTGTAATAAACTTTGGTTGTATGTTCAGGACTCTGTTCTCGTGTCTTGTTGTTTGTGCTGTTAAACACTTTCTTCATCTACCACGCCTTCAAGAACTTACCCAAAATGT
Source organism: Rhipicephalus annulatus (assembly GCA_013436015.1). Classification (NCBI taxonomy): domain Eukaryota; kingdom Metazoa; phylum Arthropoda; class Arachnida; order Ixodida; family Ixodidae; genus Rhipicephalus; species Rhipicephalus annulatus. The sequence continues at coordinate 221,676 of WOVY01009358.1, forward strand.
GTTATATTTGCATTTTTCGCTATTGTAATACTGCACTTTCTATGAATGTCTGAGTAATGAATACTAACTACACAAAAGGTATATTTTGAGGAAATAATATTATGACACCTCTTAAGCTGCTAAACATTACGACAAAAAATTACAAATTTCGCAGAATCGTCATTTTCGTCTTTATTAAGACGCGATTTGCACTGTCGAGTGGTCCAAATAATTATTACCTTCAAACCCAAATTGAAAGGAAAAAAAGGTATTTTCATATGCCAATTGTTTTCATTACATATTTTTGTTTTAAGGAAGAAAATAAGTTTTGAACTTTCCCATTGATGAAAACAGGGAATTTCAAGGCGGCAGCTGTCGTATGACCAAATGGGAAGATAGGCGCCAATGGGAATCCTAAAAAATAAAATATTTTTCTTCCTCAAAACAAAAAATGTAATGATGGTATATGAAAAGAACTGTTTATTTGCTTTCAATTTATGTTTAAAAGTAATTTTTAGTTGAGCCACCACATAGCGTAATCGCATCTCAATATAGACAAAAAGTATGATTTTGTAAAATTTGATTTTTTTCATAAAGTTTACCAGCTTGAGAGGTCTCAAATATTTTTTTCTCAAAATATACCTTGCGTGGAGTAAGTATTCACTACTCAGATATTCATACAAACTGCAGTATTGCAATAAAAATTTGCAAACATAACATATTTTGGAATATTTCTTGGAAACATATGTGCCAGTATAATTGCAACAATATTACTGAGCTTCAAACACCTTACACAAGAACCTTAACTCAACATGTTGGCCAAGTTTGCTATAGAACGTACTTTTAAAATAAATTTTTTCACAAACACCCAAACGACATTCCGGAAAGTTCCGAAGGCAACCACGTGACCGCACATTTTTTCTCTCCGAAATATCCTATTGTTTCAATGCTTTCAATACAGTTAATCAGCACAATATTTTTCTAATGCATTTCAGATGGTCGCCAAAATGGCTGGGCGTTTGGCATGAAATCACCCTAACAGCATGTCGTGAGCACAGAAAAAGGTCCTATGCTTATTAAGCCCTTTATTTACCAAGAAATATATTGAAAGTGCCTCCTCTGAGGCACAGTGTAATGCTGATTTTTTTCACAGTTCCAAGGTGGCTGCACGTGCTGTTGTTGTTTACATGTGCAGCAGTGCCGTTCATATCTAGTAGAACTCGCGGTTGGGATAGTTGGTGCATGTTTGCATTAAACATTAGTTAATTTTGTGCCAAAATGACGACCACACAAACAAAGAAAACACATATACGGGATGGGCACTCATTTGCAATTGTTTATTTCTTGAGGAAACAGGCTGATATAAACCCACTTTTCGTCAACGCATGTGCAACCTACTTGGGCCGTCCCTTATCTAATCACGCTATAGGACACATGATCGCTAGATACCGTGCTTCCAGCTCATACATGATGAGTGAAGTTTTGCTAACGCAATTGATACCCCGTTTCTTTTGTGAAAGCCCTTCGAAATTGCTCTTGGTGTGAATCCACATGAAGTGACATGTGCTCTTGAACGGGCACCGTCGTTATTCTTTGCCGTAAGGGCATGTTCCCTCGCTCGATCATTGACGCAGCGCCTCGTCGTCTAGCTAACCTGTCTCTTTCTGCACGATAGGGGTATTTTGTAAACCACTTCAGTGGCAGACTTCGTGAATGGCCATGCGTGCTTCTTTTTACAGCCTTTCAGCTGCTCAGAATAATTTCCAGCGATGCACCAGCTCAACTTTGCTAGTTCGTTAGGGGCACGAACTCCATCAGTACTTCATGCCGACTCGCCACCTTTTTAAGGTTGTGTGTATGAATATATGCTATGTTATGAATATATGCTACAAACAGCTGCTAGTGAGCACCCGTCCTGCCCATGTGTTTTCTTTGTGTGGTCGTTGTTTCCTCGTGAAATTGACTATTCAATTCAGGCATTCATGTCATTTTACAGCACATGTTTAATGTCTGTAGCACAATATTACATGCTATTTTCGTATTCTGTTTGCATGTTCAAAAGAACAGCAGCCGTGCCAATTGTGTCAATTGGATACAATTTCCTAATTTTGCACAAAACCATTATAAAATGCTCAACCAGCTTCAATTATTTCTCAGTATTGTTCATTTTATCAAGAAACATAAAATCCATTATTCAACATAAGTTTGTGCATCACCATCCAATTGATTGATGGGTGCAGTTTAATGTCCTAAAGCCACCACTTGGTTATGAGACGCCTTAGGGGAGGGCTCCAGAAATTTCGGCCGCCTGGGTTTCTTGTGCACCCAAATCTAAGCAAATGGGCCTACAGCATTTTCGCCTGCAGCTGAGTACCTTGGCGACTAAACCATCGAGGCGGGTTCATCATCATCCAATCTAATGAGTGGGCGTGGAAGTACCGCAGTGATGCAGCCGCCTCAATCGCCATTCTGCTTTATTGTGCAGGTTTTGATAACCGCCTTGGCGTGCAACCAGCAAAACAGCGCAAGTGCCGAGCCGCCACCGCCCCAATGTGACAGCTCGTTTCTCGCCGGACTGCTTGCGTTGTCTTCGGCGTCTTGCAAAGCTCCTGCTTCAGTTCTTCAAGAATCCCTGCATGTGCTCCCACCAGCCTGGTTTTCCACATCGCCGTACGCATCACAGGAGCGCCTGTTAAGCACCTGGAAACCTCTGCCTCCGCTCAGTGGGCGTGGAAGTACCACAGTGATGCAGCCGCCTCAATCGCCATTCTGCTTTATCGTGCAGGTTTTGATAACCGCCTTGGCGTGCAACCAGCAAAACAGCGCAAGTGCCGAGCCGCCACCGCCCCAATGTGACAGCTCGTTTCTCGCCGGACTGCTTGCGTTGTCTTCGGCGTCTTGCAAAGCTCCTGCTTCAGTTCTTCAAGAATCCCTGCATGTGCTCCCACCAGCCTGGTCTTCCACATCGCCGTACGCATCACAGGAGCGCCTGTTAAGCACCTGGAAACCTCTGCCTCCGCTCAGTGGGCGTGGAAGTACCGCAGTGATGCAGCCGCCTCAATCGCCATTCTGCTTTATCGTGCAGGTTTTGATAACCACCTTGGCGTGCAACCAGCAAAACAGCGCAAGTGCCGAGCCGCCACCGCCCCAATGTGACAGCTCGTTTCTCGCCGGACTGCTTGCGTTGTCTTCGGCGTCTAGCAAAGCTCCTGCTTCAGTTCTTCAAGAATCCCTGCATGTGCTCCCACCAGCCTGGTCTTCCACATCACCGTACGCATCACAGGAGCGCCTGTTAAGCACCTGGAAACCTCTGCCTCCGCTCAGTGGGCGTGGAAGTACCACAGTGATGCAGCCGCCTCAATCGCCATTCTGCTTTATCGTGCAGGTTTTGATAACTGCCTTGGCGTGCAACCAGCAAAACAGCGCAAGTGCCGAGCCGCCACCGCCCCAATGTGACAGCTCGTTTCTCGCCGGACTGCTTGCGTTGTCTTCGGCGTCTTGCAAAGCTCCTGCTTCAGTTCTTCAAGAATCCCTGCATGTGCTCCCACCAGCCTGGTCTTCCACATCGCCGTACGCATCACAGGAGCGCCTGTTAAGCACCTGGAAACCTCTGCCTCCGCTCAGTGGGCGTGGAAGTACCGCAGTGATGCAGCCGCCTCAATCGCCATTCTGCTTTATCGTGCAGGTTTTGATAACCACCTTGGCGTGCAACCAGCAAAACAGCGCAAGTGCCGAGCCGCCACCTCCCCAATGTGACAGCTCGTTTCTCGCCGGACTGCTTGCGTTGTCTTCGGCGTCTAGCAAAGCTCCTGCTTCAGTTCTTCAAGAATCCCTGCATGTGCTCCCACCAGCCTGATCTTCCACATCACCGTACGCATCACAGGAGCGCCTGTTAAGCACCTGGAAACCTCTGCCTCCGCTCAGTGGGCGTGGAAGTACCGCAGTGATGCAGCCGCCTCAATCGCCATTCTGCTTTATCGTGCAGGTTTTGATAACTGCCTTGGCGTGCAACCAGCAAAACAGCGCAAGTGCCGAGCCGCCACCGCCCCAATGTGACAGCTCGTTTCTCGCCGGACTGCTTGCGTTGTCTTCGGCGTCTTGCAAAGCTCCTGCTTCAGTTCTTCAAGAATCCCTGCATGTGCTCCCACCAGCCTGGTCTTCCACATCGCCGTACGCATCACAGGAGCGCCTGTTAAGCACCTGGAAACCTCTGCCTCCGCTCAGTGGGCGTGGAAGTACCGCAGTGATGCAGCCGCCTCAATCGCCATTCTGCTTTATCGTGCAGGTTTTGATAACTGCCTTGGCGTGCAACCAGCAAAACAGCGCAAGTGCCGAGCCGCCACCACCCCAATGTGACAGCTCGTTTCTCGCCGGACTGCTTGCGTTGTCTTCGGCGTCTTGCAAAGCTCCTGCTTCAGTTCTTCAAGAATCCCTGCATGTTTTCCCACCAGCCTGGTCTTCCACATCGCCGTACGCATCACAGGAGCGCCTGTTAAGCACCTGGAAACCTCTGCCTCCGCTCAGTGGGCGTGGAAGTACCGCAGTGATGCAGCCGCCTCAATCGCCATTCTGCTTTATCGTGCAGGTGGGTTGTGCCTTTCCGCTGTACTGTAAAAGGTCCAGCGACCGTTGTTTGCTAGTACTTCCATGCCCACAAGTGTTGTTCTCTCTCGGTTGCGAGTGTGTACATGTAGCGGGGTTATTGTTTCTAGCGGGTGATGTGTAATTGAATCCTGGGCCGCCGAAGGAGGAGACAAGCAAAGAGCACAAAGAACTTCTTTCTTTGATAAAACCCCTTCATAAAGACGTTGACACGAAGCACAGCGAGGTTATGGCTTCTCTCAGCGCTGTCAAGGAAGCGCAGCGTTCACTTGAAGAAAAAATTTGCGACATTCACAGCAGGCTTTCCGTGGTAGAGGACAATATGCGCTTGAGCAGTGAAAATGCGAGTGTGGGCGTAGCGCCAAAACTGGCAGCGTTGAGCGAACGTCTCAACGAACTAGAAGATCGCTCCCGCCGGGATAATCTGATATTACACGGCATTGAAGACACTGCATCCGAAACATGGACCCAGTGTGAAAAAAAAGTATGCAATGTCCTTAATACAGAATTAAAGCTAAATCTTGGTGACGATGACGAACGCATATCTCGCGCGCCCAGGCTGGGAAAGTATGCGCCAGGAAAATGCCGACCCGTCATAATTAAATTCGCATCTTCCAAGCTGCGCGAGAGCATCTTGGTCGCTAGAGCCAAACTCAAGGCTTCTGGCTTATCGGTTAATGAAGACTTCTGTGCGACTACGAGAAGTGTGCGTAAAAAGCTTTTTGAATATGGAAAAGCTAGCAAACAGCAGTTTTCAGTACGTTATAACAGACTATATATAAACAAAAAGTGCTTCGTTTACTCGCGAACAACCGATAGCATCTGTGAACTGGAATCCGACAGAGATGAAAGTGCGAACGATTCTTCGTCTGCTTCTACGTCTGCAGGTAGAGGCCCTTGTTTGTCCTAGCCCGAACATCAAATGTTGTGATCCCTGTTTTGGCTGGCACATTCTTTCTACTATCAAATGTCAGAAGCATAATCAATAAGCGAGACACATTATCGGCTGTCATTGACTCGGGCTGCGCTGACGTCGTGGCGCTCACCGAAACATGGCTGTCCCCCGATGTAGCCAGTAGTGAACTATTTGACTGCGACAAAAAGTACACCATCTATCGCTGTGATCGTAGTAGCGGAAAAGGGGGAGGTGTGCTTATAGCGGTAGCCGATAACCTAGAGTCACACATGATACCGGTGAATTCTTCTTTAGAAATTGTTTGTGCAAAAATCCCTTTACGCAATCAGAGTGCTCTATTTTGTGTGTGCTATAGGCCGCCCAACGCGGCGCCTGACTTTTGTAGCGAATTGCATGACGTGTTGAAGTCACTAGTTGTACAATTCCCGCATTCTCATCTGTTCCTTTTGGGAGACTTTAACTTTCCTAAAATTGATTGGTCAAGTACGAGTCCTAGTATCACAGAGGTGACAGCGGAGAATAAATCATTTGTTAATTTATGTTTAGATTTCAATCTGACTCAAATGGTCACCGAACCAACAAGAACAGCCGTTACGTCTGCTAATGTACTGGATTTAATCCTGACTACGACACCAAACTTACTGAACACACTGACTTGTTTTCCTAGTGTTAGTGACCACTGCTGCCTGCAATTCACTTTAAATATTGACATTTCACCCTGAACTAAGGTTACGAAGACCATAAGAAACTACAAAAAAGGGGACTATGCCGCAATAAATACGGAACTTGAACAGTTTATTGATAGCTATATGCCTGGTTTTTTTGACCGAGCAGTCGAGCAGAATTGGTGTCGTTTTAGGGACAAAATTTCTTTATTGATCAACAGGCATGTGCCGCTTCAAGTTATATCAAAAAAGCAGCGATCGTCATGGTTCACAGTAAACCTGAAAAAGCTTCTTAATAGAAAAAAACGCCTCTTCCGCTCTGCTAAGCTCGACAGCAGTGTTTTTCGTTGGAAGGCTTATCGCGAAGCTCTTTCCGCGTATCGCTTTTTCATGAAGATTGCCAGGCGTGACTATTTGAACACTACACTTCCCTCGTTGTTGTCTACTAACCCGTCGAAATTTTGGAAAACTGTCAACCCAATAAAACGAACCGTCGTATCACTTATTGATTCCAATGGCCGCGCGATGCGCAACGAAGAATGCTGTTCTGTTCTTAACAACGTCTTTTCGCAATGTTTTTTAAATTCATGTGCAGTTTCTGTGCCGCAGGTATATCACAGCGGGTTTTTTCCAATGGACTATATAACTATTGAATTTGAAGGAATTATTAACTTAATCCGGCGACTTAAGCTGTCTTCTGTCTGTGGCACTGATGAGATAAACGCAAAATTTCTGAAGAACACTGAAGTATACTGTTCCATTGTATTGTCGCACATTTTTAAGCAATCTCTCCAGTGTGCCACTTTGCCAACTGACTGGAAGGTGGGGAAGGTTATTCCCGTCTTTAAATCCGGAAACCAACACTCTCCCCTGAACTACCGACCAATTTCTTTAACAAGTATTCCGTGTAAGATGCTTGAGCACATAATCTACTCTAATCTCATGGCATTTCTTGAAACTAACGTATTCTTCAGCAAGTTCCAACACGGATTTCGTAAGCATCATTCGTGCGAAACTCAGCTTCTATGTTTTACACATGACGTCATCTCAGCACTAGATAACAAAATACTAGTAGATTGCATTTTTTTAGATTTCGCGAAAGCCTTTGATAAAGTGTCACACCAATTACTAATACTTAAGCTTAGCATACTGAATATCGACCCTAACACTCTGAAATGGATTGAATGCTTTCTTACTAACCGCACTCAGTATGTTACTGCTAATAATTGTTCCTCAAATCCCTGTGCAGTTAGATCTGGCGTACCGCAAGGTTCCGTTTTAGGTCCTTTACTCTTTTTAGTCTACATCAATGATCTAGCAAGTACCATTAAGTCATCCATAAAATTGTTTGCTGACGACTGCGTTTTGTACCGCAGAATAACTAACGAAGACGACAACGTTCTTCTTCAAGGTGATCTTAATCGCGTCTCTGACTGGTGCAATACGTGGCTAATGAACCTTAACGTTACTAAGTGTAAAAGCATGACAATCACACGTTCTTCTATCACTCCGAAGCTTTTCAACTATACATTAAATGGAACTAGATTAGAGCAGGTTAGTAGCTACAAATACCTTGGAGTTCACATGACAAATGATCTATCGTGGCATTCTCACATTACCTACAATATCAACAACGCTAACCGGTCTCTTGGTTACCTCCGCAGAAACTTTCGCCAAGCACCAACACACCTTAAATTGCAGCTTTACCAAACAATAGTCCGACCAAACTCGAGTACGCGTCTGCCATATGGGACCCAGCTCAATCGACATTAATTGAAGCCTTAGAAGCTGTCCAAAACCGATCAGCCCGCTTCATTCATAACAACTATGCTCGTACTGCCAGTGTGACCTTAATGAAATCTACTCTTGAACTCCCAGATCTGGTCACGAGAAGAACAATTTTCTGTCTGTCGCTCTTTCATAAAATTTTCTTTCATAATCAAGTACTTAGAGAGGAATTAATTTCAGGACCTGCATACATCTCATCCCGTGTTGACCATCAGAATAAAGTAGCCATTCCTTTCTGCCACACCAACCACTTTTTGCAGTCTTTTCTTCCGAAGACAAGCAGGGACTGCAACCGCCTTCCCCCCTCCAATGCTGCCACTGAGGATCAAGGGCTGTTCAAATCCGCAGTGTCGAAACACATTATGGCGTAACTGCACACTGTTTTTCGTTTTTCGTGTCTTGTTTTTTTTGTTTTAACTATTATTTGTTGTATTTCCTTCACTGTTGTTATTATTTTTTTTTGCCACATTCATATTGTACCCACCCCCTCTGTAACATCCTCTGGGTCTTGAGGGTATACTAATAAATAAATAAATAAATAATACAGATGCGCCAACTGCAATTATAACTTTTAATTGAGTATATTCTAACCTCACAGCAAAAGAAAAGAGTAGAACGGTTTAAAAGAAAGTTCTCCCCCCCCTCCTTTCTATGACGTCCATAACGCTTTTTAAGTCGCTTTTGCCAGAGTACGCTTTCGCTCTGCGGAAAAGTGTTTTATGATTTGGAAGTGGCTACTAATACTCGCTGTCACAGGGCACAAAATATTTTTTCCCTATATTACTCTGCCATGCAGATTCCATTCAATAACGAGTACTAGTACGAGTGCTGGCCGTCTTTCAGAGTGATTTATGAGGTTTTTGCAGCCTTAAGCGACAATAAGGAAAAGCCTATGCAACTTTTTTTCTTTTCGCCAACCCCCTTGAGCTCCTCCTTTACGAATATCTAGAATTTCTGGGTCGCCTGTCAAACAGTTTGACAAGCTCGGCAAATACTACTGTGAGTTTTACCCCCGTATTTTACAACGTCCCTTCACTAAATGTTTCGCCTTGACATGAGAAAATTGATTCCAGCGCAGTCTCTAGGCAGAGTAAGTCACCCAGTATCAGTGATAATCTGCAGCGATTCTCGAGAAACGCAGCATCATTTTTAGACAAGCGGTGGCGCTGTGCTCAGCTTGTTCAAATAAGGACGAGATTCGAGTCGAGGAGCGTTCGTAAATTGGGAGGTTAGCATTGTTTGCACTGTGGGACAGTTCAAGGGTGATTTTATTGAAATAGCTGCGCTCTCGTATATTTTGAATGAATTAGCGGATGTCAAATAAGTTTTACATATATTTTTCCTTTTGTGTGATTCAGTCTAGTTTGTTGTACTACTGTAAATTTGGAGCCCCACCGCGGTGGTCTAGGGGCTATGGTACTAGGCTGCTGACCCCCAGGTCGCGGGATCGAATCATGGCTGCGGTGGCTGCACTTCCGATGGAGGCAGAAATGCTATAGGCCAGTGTGCTCAGATTTGGGTGCATGTTAAAGAACCCCAGGTGGTCGAAATTTCCTGTGCCCTCCACTACGACGTTTCTCATAACCATATGGTGGTTTTGGGACGCTAAACTGCACATATCAATCAATGCTGTCAATATTGAATATCAGGCTCAAAAATGCTGCATTTGTTTTTCCTGAAACCTGCTCCAAATTTAAATTTTCTCCCTGGAAACGCAAAATATGATGCTCCAAAATATTGCTCCAGATAATAGCTTGGCTGCTCCACCTCCGCTAGCTGTAAGTGGTTACTCTTTCACCCTGCTTTTGTGTGTCCATTTTATGTTCTTTGATGTTGCATTGTTTCAGGGAGACATATGTGATGCGCTTGATATTTTACATCTTTAAATCAATTATTCTGCGTGGTTAATATCTAGTGACACTGTTAAGCTATTGTAACTTTGCCTATTGTTTCCACTCCTGTATTATTGTTTCTCCAGTATTATGAATGTCTGAACACACAAGGTTTATTTTGAAATGAAAATGCGATTTTAAGACTGTTTTGTCATTACATTCATTAGAATATCACTAGCCTTGCATAATATGCATTAGGCATGCCACAACACATGCAAACTGTGGTGTATCAATGAGGCAATCGTAGTGTGCATTGATATATTATTTCAGTATATTGGAGGAATAAGGCATGCTGCATTGCACTACTCTTCTAGCTGTTTGTATGCTTCACTGCACTGTGCTTTTGTGCTGCATTGAAGCCTGTTAAAATTAGTTCTTCTTTTTTAAGTGCAAATAAAGGCTCTTCTGTTGTACTTTGATATGCATGCATCGGTAGTTAGAGCTCCATGCCGTACCATTGATGTCTTATTTTCGGTCTTTTGTAGCAAATGGCAATCTGTTCTGCACAATTGAAAAAGGCTTTTGATTAAGGTACAATTTGTCTCTGAAGCCTGTATGTGCTCTGTGTCTAATGAAGTAAAGCTTGATTTCATTTTGCACTATGGCATGACTTTGTGAACGTTCTGTTATGTGTGACAGCTCATTTTGAGTGATGCCTTAGCATTCAGCTAGGATTACATGTTATATGTGAGAGCCTCATATGCCGTGCTTCATTATGCACCTTAAAAGCTGTGCTAGGGCCAGGATTACCACACTGTGGCAGGAGCCACTACAATAGGGCATCTGCACATGAATGGTAAACGGTAAGCTTTCAGGTGCTTCCACAGGGGCCTACTGGAAAGGTGTAACACTCGAATCATGGTATTTTTCGCATGGGTGTTGGGGCATTATTCAGCATGAACACCCCCACACCTTTTTTGCTGTTTGGGAGAATTACACCTTTACACTACTTTTGTTTTTTAAGGGTGTTAGGTTGTCAGCAATATTACACCTTTACGCCCTTAAGATTATTTGGGTGTACATTCGCTTTTACACCCTCACTCCATTAAGGCCACTTGGGTGTACATTTGCTTTTACACCCCAAAAAATGTTTGTGCCATGAGGTGTAAGTTCGGAAATCCGCCCACGGTAATAGGTGTAGTCCTGCTTGATACACCCATTTCGTGGGGTGTAAGGGTGTGAGTTATAGACACTACAAAACACCTATATGGGTGTAATTTGGTTTACAGTGTACGGCGGCACTGGCGGGCAGAGTTGCGGGAACATGGCCGCGGGCCGCTCGGCGAAGGGCGTGTTCTCCGGGTCAACAAATGTAGCGACGAGAGAAGAGAGACGTGAGATGACGTCGAAGGCGGCCGATGGGGCCGTGCCGATCTCGCCACTTTATTCCAGGCCTGAAGCGGAGCCACGTCGGCTGTCCACGTCCAAACCACCAGGGCAGAAGCTCGTTCTAATCCTCGCGCAGCTCGAGCTTGCATCCGCTGCGCGAGAGGCGCGGGCGAGAGGCGCGGCGCAGTGATCAAGAAATGATGGCGATGATGATGGCACTACAACACTGTATATCTAAGCTGTGTTTCACTCGTATTAGCAACAACAGCACACTTATTGGCCCCAACTGCATTGTGTTTTGTTCATCCTAAACTGTCTCTAATAGTGATCCGACCTGAGCAGCGGGGAAACTGAACAAAAAAAAAAGAAAAACTTACCTTCTCGTAGATAGAGATGATCATCTAATTAAAGTGTGCTTCGCCGTATATTTCGGCTAGGGTAGCAAAGATTCACCGAAGAGGAAGCCGCTCAGTAGTATGGTGAATGCAGCGCATCGAAAGTTTGCTATTACGTTTCCTCTCAGCTTGTTTGTCAAGCTTTCGCGCCAAGCTCGAAATGGCGTGGTGTGGTAGCTTCATGGAAACACTTGAAAGCACTGCATCCGCAGTAAGTCTTGGAGCAGTCGCACGACGAGTATACGCACGCCCAAAGGCAGGTAATCCACTGGCTCATGCGCGAAACACAACACATCACGGCACTGGTGAGCGCTCCGCTGGACACCACGCCCGCCTGCACCGACGGCGCCTCAGTCGCCGTTGTCGAATCGTTACAAGACAGCTCCGTAGTGAACGTGCACCGTCACTGTCGAAAGAACACGGCGGTGGCAGCCAAATCGATAGAAAAACGCCGTCAAAGCGAGACGGGATCCGCCATGGACGCGATGTTGGCACAGAAACTTCACTCGAGGGACGATTCAAGGTAGCTCGATCGTTTCCTTGACAATCTCGAGAAAACGCTCGAGATTTTCTCAAGTGAAGGATGCGCTTCAAGTGAAGGGTGGTTTGTGAATGAGAAAACGCCATTCAAGGAGTGTTTCGAGTGAAAGGTCGAGTCGAGGAGCGTTTGTGAATACGAGGGTTACCTACGGAGCAGAAACCGGGATGCTCCGAAAAATAATTCAGCTCAAACTGAGGATGACAGAGCTTTCAATAGAAATTAATATGGTAGATGTAACGTCAAGAGATCAAAAGAGAGCAGAGTGGGTCAGGGAATACACTGGGTTTAAGAATATTATATTTGTAATCAAGAAGAAATGGACATGGATCAGGCAGGTAGCACGTAAGCCGGATAGCACTGGTCATTAAAGGTAACTCACTGGAATCCCAGAGAAAACAAATATACAAAGGGGAGGCGGAAACCGAGGTGGGCCAACAAGATTGAAAAGATTGCACGCAAAAAGTGGCAACAGAAAGCGCAAGACCAGGTTGCTTGAAGGATCATTGGAAAGGCTTTTACCTTGCAAAGGTGATGGTGAAGACAGAGCAGGAAAATATAAGTGATGTAACCTAGATCATCGTTGATCTGGCAGTTAGTGTGCAGTTTTATGTCAGGTCAAATATCGTCGTTTTAGAAAGTGAACAGAGCACGTGTAAAATTACAACTTGACTGAAGAGCTTGGTGACCAGTGCAGTAGCAGTAGTTCTATACCTTTTCTTCACAAAGAAAAAAAGACTGTGCTCATATTGTGCTAGTATCTCTTCGTTGTTATGTATGCATGGTAAAATTCGGTATTTATTCATATATAAACCAGTTAGAAGGGAGGGCTAATCTGTCGTAGCGCTGTTATTTTTCGATTATGAATACACAAATCACAATGACCTGCAGGCAGCCAGCGCTAGGGCTTATGAAACTGAAAAGAGGTAGCTGCACGAAGAAATCACCAAAAAAAACGTTGCTGGTATTCCTAAGTAGAAATAGCACGAAAGTGAAGCGTGTTTTTACACAGGGAGTTGAGCATTTATTGTGCATTGTTTCAGCAATAGCAACAAATTGTGTAGTCACGTTAGTGGGTGTTTATTTTGCGCAGCTCGAAACATGCAGCGCACTCTCCAAGCAGAAAGCACGCACAAAATTAGCATACACAGGACGAGTGCGGATTAACAACTGTGACAGCTCTATACCTAAAGGAACCCTAAAGGCAACTATTCGGCCGACGTTGATTTTACTAATAGCGGTTCACAAACCTCGCAGTATTACTTTTCTACCAATAAACCGCTTATTTTGAAATAATATTGCGTTTTAGTGGTGCGCATCGGCCTAGCGCAATTCAGATTACCCGCCTGAACGAAACGTATGAGGTCACTGTTGCCATGCACAATGTTGTCCGACTTTAATGCGCGGCTGCCGACAACATAGCAACAGCAGAGGGAATTAGCATGAGTTACAGCAGCTACAACAGCTGTTGAACAATATGTAGCCATGGCCTTCAAAATTTCAGGCGGGCTTGGTTCAACTGGGCCCCGCTAGATAGCACGTGTCCAGTTTGGCCAGGCGAAAATTGAAATTTCGAACCACTCGTGCCATTCCGCGTAATAGCGTCTGGTGGTTCTTTTTCTATAATATGAACAGAAACAAACAAGAATCATTTTAATACTTCTCATGATGCACGGAAGGTTATTTCTTTAGTGCAGCTGGATATATTATTAGTGATTAATTTTAGCTGGTTCGTCTGACGTCATCGTAATTATTTTGAAAATGTTCTACTGCTTTACATGCATTCTAGTGCATTTATCTTGATTTCTGGGTAAGTAGGGCACTGCTTTTGATAATATTGTCGTTTTAGACGTTGTAATACATTGAGCTTTCACTCTGACTTGACTTGTTCTTTTACTATAGTTTCCCTTTAAAGTGCCTCGTAGAAGCAGAAAGAAAGACGCATTAAACGAGCGCACAAGTATGAACAGGAAAAAGCTAACTGTCACAACTCTCTGTGTGTCATGTGTCAGCAGCGCAATCTTTTCGTAAACGCGAGCGTGGCAACGTGTGAGGTGACCTTCGTCTTCTCCCGAAATACGAGCCTGATAAGCGCGTGCACCGGAAAGACCATGCTCCGTGAAGGCGTTGCTTACCTTTACAGAGAGCGCAACGCGAGCCCATCGTGCCATCTTGCCACTGATAACAAGAACGCGCTAAAAGTTCGAAGCTCTGAGGGCTTCCAAACAACGTATTGTGTATATAATTGGCTTGCCGTTAGCATTTCAGGCTATGTACGCACTGTCGCGAATTATTTAGCGCCGAGCACTTAGAATAGAATTGCTGCTGCTTTGATTCCGCGCGGCAGACGCTTGCATTCTTTTTTTTTCAATCTGGAACAATTACCAGTAGCACGAAGTCGCGAGTCCGTTTTCGGGGGTGTCGTCCCACCCCCGCGGCGCACGCTCGCGTCTCGTGCCAGCTGTCACTCCCCTCCCCTCTCCCGCCTCGCAAAGCCGACTCAAGCAGCGTCTGCTAAAAAAAAAAAAAACTGACTGCTTGCGCTACTCAATCGTTCACTAGCCACCCCGTATATGTAGGGACTAGATCGCGCGTACGAAATTCAGTCCAGGGCGTCTTGGCTTCCGCTTGATATGATACTTCGCTTGAATCGAGAAGATGGGATGGAAGCAACAGTACGTTCAACCAAAAATGGGGCGCAACCTAAAATTAACGTCCCACTACTCGCTGAAGGCAACGCTTCTACTTCATTGAATAATTAAGAAGAAGAAAGGAAAAATAACGATCAAATATTTCCAAACCATACCCAATTACGCAACATCCACCGAATACCGCCACCACTCTCCGACGCATATACTCAAGTTACCCCCGAGGAAAGGTGGGATGGAGGTCTCTTTTTTTAGCAATATCTTAGTAAATATTTTTGGCCGTCACTTCCATGACGGGAGTACGTAAGTGGAGCCATGGTGAATCCCGGCATAAAAGCCTTTCGTGTTTAGTACTCACGAAGTAGCCATATGTGCACATAAGTAAAATTACGCTATTTAAGAATCAAATTATTTATTTATTTTTATATATTTTTTATTTAAAGATTTTTATTTATTGATGTGCATTGTGTATTTTTTTTGAGAACAGAAAAATTTAAAACGTAAGCGGGTGTTGCAATGAACAAGCGAATACGCGTAGTAGTTCCCTGAATTTTTTCAAAGTAAGTATGATAGAAATATAGACAGGGAAGAATAGAAAGCTGATAAAGATGTGGTTTTATTCTACCACTCCACAAAATATTTTTAACAAAAATTACTGCAAAGCTTTTTGAACTTCAGAAAGGTGCCTTGCTGGGGAAGTTGGCAATAATCCTTCATTATTCATAGCACAACACGTTGTGCTCCTCTGTGTGTATCATTTGCACTACGTTTAATAATAAAAGCATGTTGCTTTTCCGTTGCCTTCATGCTTGTGACAGTAATTCTTCGCCACGACACCACATCCACTTAAGACAGACGATAAGAAATTTCCGGCAGATAGTGAGAGATTCACGCATGTGGATACAGAGTAGAGAAATATAGGCCGGAGATAAGATAGCAAGACTAAAAAGTTTTTAGGAGCGATACATCAATGCTGCTAGGGTCTTTTACAGCGGCCGGAAATTTTTGCTGTCTTAAAGCGCTGAATATTTGGTATATTTGAACTCACGTCCAAATGTCCAAGTATGACAATCTTCTCGGAAACCTGAAGATTTCTTCGTAATTATTGCTGACTTATCCTCAAGTTTCCTGTGATTATTTGTCAAAATGTCCAAGTATGACAATCTTCTGGGCAACCTGAAGATTTCTTCGTAATTACTGCTGACTTATTCTCAAGTTTTCTGTGCTTCTTTTTGGTTTATGAAATTAGTAACGGTTCGAATCTTTTTCGCCATGTTGTCTTCATTCTTGTCAGGCCTGACACGTGACTGCTGTGACAAAATGGTTGCGCCTACTCTGAATTTGAACGAGGCTCTCAACTAATCATAACGCCCAGCACTGAAGTAATCTTGACGTGTGGCAGAATGATCTTTATATAGTTTATAAACAATCATTTTTACTACCAACAGAGGGCACTATTTCACTTTACTGCGCGTATCAGTTATGTTGTACGCTTGCGCAAAAAAAAAGCTATGCCTAATTTCTATCTGTTCACTTTCAAGACCACAGTTGTGCCCAAGGTGGTACCGAAAAATTGCTTTCAATGCTCTCATGCATTTTTGCATCGCACTTGTTTTCTCCGAATTATTTTCCTGCTTCTCCAGCCAAGCAAAATAAACAGACCCAATTTCAACGCACACCTATACCGCCATTGTCATTTTATTATAACAGTCGAAGGTGCTTGACAGCTCAAAATATTCATAAAAACCTAGAATCTTGTGCAAGACTTATCCAGGTATATTTTATAAAGAAAAAAGCGAAACCAATGATTATGCTTGACGAAACGAACGTGAAAACTGCTGCTCAATGGCTTAATACACTTAAGAAAAAAATTGGCAGACCCCACGTCCAGTAGGAACCGATGATATGCAAAGTGTGAATGAGGAAGGTTGATATGGCAAATTCAAATCACCACAACGTTCAAGGCAGACGTAAATCATGCTGTGCATGATTTAAGTTTAATGATAATCATGTTCGAGCCTGGCATTTGTGTTCTTCGTTCATTCACGTCACGTAATATCGCAATTGGTGTATGTGAAGCTAGCAAAACGGGCGTGAGCACGCCGTGAGCGTTGAATGTAGTCATGTTTTACATGACATGCATATCATGATTATCGCGCATTGACCTGTCCGTCACCTTCATCGTTCATTCACGTCGTGTAATAACAAACTTGGTGAATGTGAAGATATTGAATCAGCCACGAGGGAATCATGAGCATGGAATGTAGTCGTGGAGGAGGGAGGAGGACTGAAAGAGGAACGACAGGGAGGTTAGCCAGTTCTCAGACCGGCTGGCTCACCTGTACTGGGGAAGGGGGTAAGAGGGATAAAAGATGAGAGAAAAGAGACGTTGAAAGTCATTATTACATAATATGCAGGCCAGGAGTTCCATGTTGGGGCCTATTGCTTATGTTCGCCTTGCAGTCAAGCTATCTCATACCAGTTTTTCATTATGTCACGTCAACGAAACTACCACAAGAGAACCATCACCATGAAATGCAAATCATGACAGTCTACAAGTACAATTCATGATTTTTAGGGTATGACTGGTCACTTATACTCTTTATAGAGTCATGTTATAGCATGCCAATTTTGGTGTAGATACCAATATATATATATATATATATATATATATAAAGAAGACACACGTCGAAAAACGAAAAGGTTTCTTTACGTTTCGGCCGGTCCCACGGCCGAAACGTAAAGAAACCTTTCCGTTTTTCGACGTGTGTCTTCTTTTTATTCATACTATTTACCGGCGTCCAAGAATTTATTTCCTGCAATTATATATATATATATATATATATATATAGAGAGAGAGAGAGAGAAAGAGAGAGAGAGACAGACATATAGATAGATAGATATATAGATAGATAGATACGGCCAAAGTCGCCAAAGTCCGCAATGAAATGCTTCACATTTAAAAAGTAACAGCTTTATTTGCCACAAAGGCGAAGCAATGAACGCGATATCAACAAACTGGATGGTCTAATACTGTGCTTGATTGGGCTGGTCGGTACACAGTGGCAGCCCTCTGTTCTCGTCTCATCTGTCCCCTCCGGTAATGTTCGCTGTTAAGCACTTTCTTCTTCTAATTGGAAGGTCATGGGTAAAATGGCAAGCAGATTGAAACGTGCCATGTTTTTTTTTTTTTGCGCACGAATGACGCACGAAACGTACTCGTAGGTACAGATGAACGCGAATAGGCATCTCGGTCGTTACTTCGCTGTGTCTGGAAAGCGGGTCTTTTCGTAAACGAAGATTGTACAACGATTGCAGTGACCTTTGTGCGCCCGGTAACTAAAACAACAACGTTCAAAACCCAAAGCATACGATTTTTCCCACCACTAAATAAGGAGGCACATGCGTCCGCGTCCACCATCCCCTTTCTCCGTGAGACAAAGTACGCGTGGAAATTGAGAGGCGCGCCGCCGCGTCATAACGAATTGGCGACGCAAAAGTCCCTGAAAAAAAATTTGGCAGATCCCACGTACCTGGACATCGACGTTATACAAGGCATGTGGAAGGAAGGTGACCGAGTTGAAATGTTTTTGTTCAGCAACACGTCATGGAATGACGCTAAATATACAGTCTTAGTCAAATCCTGGCTAGACAACACGCCCGCAGGCAGGAAATCAAGTCAAATTATCGCCGCTTCTAGGCGGCTCCGTAGCCGTGTTTCAGAGAAACCGACCCGATTGTAAGTGGCCTTCAGAATAACAGGGACAAAGATCAGCCGGGATTTTAGGTCAAATTTTTCCTCGCAAGTTACGGCCTGCGGTTAAGCGTGACTTTCCGTAGGTGGCCCGGTTCTGATGCGGTGGCGGAAGAAAAGTGTTTTTACGCTTTTCAGAGCGGTGTCTCGCCGAGAATGCGGCAGGCAATATGTCTACAGGTAATTAGATAACCATTAGTATCACAATCACCTATATTTGTGAGATTAATATGCAAAGCACAGCCCAACTTGGGACCGCATGCACCTGAAGCAGATGTTTTACCCATTGCACCACAGCGCCACCACATAACTGCGAGTCTTTTTGCCGGGATGTATATTTACCAAGAGGGCTTTTGAAACAGTCTTCAGAACTTTGAACTGTTTTTGAGCCATGTGCATGAATTTGATCAGCGAATAGTTTGTAGGGCTTCGTGAATTCGAGACAACCACGGTGAACACTTTCAGCTCCGACTTCGGTTCCTAATGCGCCGTTCCGCAAAAACGATTAACGTGTGTTTGTGCGTCGTTTTAGTGCTTCCCCGTCAACCGCGGGTGTTACGCTCACCAAAATTCGTGGACAAGGCTGTGTTCGGCTGTCAAAACGTGCGTATGTTTCTCGCACGTGCATGTGTTGTGAGAAATTTGGATGATTTGTGTCGGGAGGTACACGCACGTCATTCACACTAGCCTATTCTCAGCCCTTTCAAGACAATGCACGTGAATGTTGCATGGGTATTTTAGCGGCCTACTCTAAAATTTGCATTTCGTGCGTGCGAACTGCTGCGAGCTGCACGCTGGGGCATCAGTGCCTTTTTAGCATTTCGACAATTACTTATTTCTGCAAGTAGAATTTATGTGCAATATTTCGCTATACAGAGTGCTTTTTCCTCATTTTCAGTTTTTAACGGATCTTATTTATAGGGAGTGGCTACTCTTACCTTTAATGAGCGTCACATCGCTGTTCAAGTGAATGCCGAAACGCGCGCCAAGGTCAAGTATGACGTACCAGATAAGCGACGGACAGGTCGGTTTCTCTGCAAATAAATAATGCCTCTTTACATCTCTTTCGCGAATGCTGGCGTGCAGTTGGGGTCAAAAAATGGTGCAGAACGAACCTCAAAATATTTATTCTTACTACAGCCAGTTGCTCTTTAGAAAATGCGGATGTTTATAGCTCTCCACAGCGGTACACTGGTCGTCTTGATCATGGTTCACTGTTACAAATCCATGCTGGATTATGAGAACTGTACTTAATATTCAAAAGAGTGAGCAAATGTCGGTGACATACGCTCTCCTACTGACTTCGATTGAATGATTGACATGTGGGGTTTAACATCCAAAAACCACCATACGATTATAAGAGACGCCGTAGTGGAGGTCTCCGGAAATTTCGACCACCTGGGGATCTTTAACGTGCACCCAAACCTAAGCAAACGGGCCTACAACATTTCCGCCTTCATCGGGAATGCAGCCGCCGGAGCTGGGATTCGAACCCGCGACCTGCAAGTCAGCAGCCGAGTACCTTATATACTCGGCTGCTGACTGCTGCTGACAGTTCGGCGGCAGTGCACGAACCGGACGCAACGTAACAAATCTTCTGCTTTCGCAGACGGACGCGGGTCGCGTCGCCACCACTTTGGTCATCGTGGTCCTGCGCCTGCGCTTGGAGTTTCACGTGACCTGGACGTGAGTGGACCACGCAGTTCGGCGGCAGTGCACGAACCGGACGCAACACGGACGCGGGACGCGTCGCCATCACTTTGGTCATCGTGGTTCTGCGCCTGCGCTTGGAGTTTCACGTGACCTGGACGTTTCACGTGACCTGGACCTGGAAAACGCTTAAAAAGACGGTATCGCCGAGTGGACCACGCAGTTCGGCGGCAGTGCACGAACCGGACGCAACGTAACAAATCTTCTGCTTGCGCAGACGGACGCGGGTCGCGTCGCCACCACTTTGGTCATCGTGGTCCTGCGCCTGCGCTTGGAGTTTCACGTGACCTGGACGTGAGTGGACCACGCAGTTTGGCGGCAGTGCACGAACCGGACGCAACACGGACGCGGGTCGCATCGCCACCACTTTGGTCATCCTGGTTCTGCACCTGCGCTTGGAGTTTCACGTGACCTGGACGTTTCACGTGACCTGGACCTGGAAAACGCTTAAAAAGACGGTATCGCCGATTGGACCACGCAGTTCGGCGGCAGTGCACGAACCGGACGCAACGTAACAAATCTTCTGCTTTCGCAGACGGACGCGGGTCACGTCACCACCACTTTGGTCATCGTGGTCCTGCGCCTGCGCTTGGAGTTTCACGTGACCTGGACGTGAGTGGACCACGCAGTTTGGCGGCAGTGCACGAACCGGACGCAACACGGACGCGGGTCGCGTCGCCACCACTTTGGTCATCGTGGTTCTGCGCCTGCGCTTGGAGTTTCACGTGACCTGGACGTTTCACGTGACCTGGACTTGGAAAACGCTTAAAAAGACGGTATCGCCGAGTGTACCACGCAGTTCGGTGGCAGTGCACGAACCGGACGCAACGTAAGAAATCTTCTGCTTTCGCAGGTGAGAAACGGTGTTACGTCTAAGTTTGCTCCTGTGACTGTGCACTGCTGCCGAACACAGCGTGAAGTGTATTTGCTTTGAGTGAAGTGTTCTTGCTTTGCCATGAGAAAGGATTCCACAAAAAGTGCGGGAAAAGACGCGGAAAAGGACGCACCAGATGTAAAGGATTTAAAAGAGCTGTCGAAGGCATTTGAAAATTTCAAACGCGATTTCAGAAGTGAGATTCGGGAAATTATAGACTGCATAGCCTTTTGCTCTGACACATGCAGCGAGGTGAAAGATGTAGCCACTGATATTAAGAATATGAGAGCTGAAATGCAAGAGCTCATAAGACAAAAGAGGGAATTGAAAGCGGAAAATAAGAGACTGTCACAAAAATGCGATGAGCTCGAACAATATCAGTGCCTAAACAATCTTGAGATAAAGGGTGCGCCGGTCGGGAATGATCCAGTGGATGTTGTAAGAAAGATAAGCGAAGCTGTCGGCACGGCAGTTCATCTGTCTGATATTGACGCATGCCACTGGATTCCCACTCCTAAGCTTGGTGTGAAGACAATAATCGTTCGTTTTGTAAAAAGAACAAAACGTGACGACATACTGGCAAAATGTAGAAAGAAGAGGCTGGATAGTTCTATGCTTGGGGATGACAAAAAACGCCCATTTTTGTAAATGAGCATTTGACGCAGAAGGGCAAGGCATTGCTTGCAGCGGCAATACAAAAAAAGTAAGAAGCCGCATGGAAATTTGTCTGGACATCCGGTGGCGAAATCCTTGCACGCAAAGATGAAGGATCGTGAGCGATACACATTGCGGATGAAACAAGCCTGGCTAAAATTAGAAATTAGATGTGACATATGTCAAAACAAATTGAAAAACATTCCACTATGACTGATCTTGTAAATAACCAAAAGTATTACAGTGTTGAAGAATTTAATAGGGCATTTCAATCCGGAAAAGGCTTGTTTAAAGCATTGCATATAAATTGTAGAAGCATAAAAAGAAAGGTCGACGACATTGCTAATTTTATATGGTCTATAGCTATCGGATTTGATGTGCTAGTTTTCTCCGAGACATGGATTACTTATAAAGAAGATGCGCCGTTCTTTCCAGGCTATAGTCATGAACTTCTCTGTCGTAACCAGCAAAAAGGTGGAGGTCTTGCTATTTATTTTAAGGATACGCTTTCGAGTGAACTGCTTGATGAGTATACTGTTATGAACGATGATGTTGAATGCATTACAATGTGTGTTGGCCCATTCATAGTAATTGGCGTATATAGGCAACCACATGGCCACAAAAAGAAATTTATTGAGTTTCTTAATGCTGTGTTATCCACTGTTCGCGGGAATACTCCTTGCATAGTTATGGGAGACATAAACATTGACCTCTGTTCCAATTATCCTTATGCCAAAGGTTTTGAAATGCTCTTACTTGCATATGGAAGTACAAATTTTATACGTTCACGTACTAGGATTACATCAAGAAGTGCTACGCTCCTTGATATATGCGCCTCAAGTTTAAGTTCACAGAATATAAAATCCGGTGTATTTGCGTATGACATAAGTGATCATATGCCCATCTTCTTTCTTGCACGAGTTACTTCTCAAATTGTTCAGAAAACAGAGACATCTTTCCACCGAATTAAAAACAGCAAAACTCGGGAACATTTTTTTCAGCTAGTTCAGAACATAGATTGGACCACTGTTTATAGACAAGAAAATCCTGATGATGCTTATAACGCATTCATGACGTTATTGAGTACTAGCTATGATGCGGCATTTCCACTTCAGAAGCGCTCACGTGGCAGAAATAAGAAAAGCAGAAAGCCTTGGATAAATCGTGATCTTTACCGGCGCATAAAAATAAAGAATAAATTGTATCATGATTTCATCCGTTCGCGGAACACAGACGCCTTAGCTGAGTACAAGAAATACAGAAACGTTTTAAATTCAGAAATACGGAAGGCTAAACAGAACTACTATGAAAAATTATTTGAAAGCATTTACAATGACCAGAGGAAGCTATGGGAGGTCTTAAATGGGCTTACGAACAGAAAAAGGGTTGTAATAGGACACAGGACCTAACAATTAATGGTCAGATTTTCAGTGGTGAAAGGTTGGCCAATGTCATGAATGAACATTTCATAAATGCGGGTTCCTTTATTTTAACGGATGAAAAGCGAGATAATGCTACAACTCCTGATAAATCTCCTTGGCCGTATTCTATTTTTCTCGCACCCACAGATCCGGTTGAAGTAGAAAGATTAATTAGAAAAGTTAAAAACAATGTTGCATCAGGGATTCATGAGATAGGTTCTGTTGAGTTAAAAATGGATTCACCATTGATATCTAATGTCTTGGCCTAAATTATCAACCTCACCCTCACTAACGGTGTATTTCTAGAGCAGCTAAAAGTAGCAAAAGTCACTGCAGTACATAAAGGTAGTGATACCAATACTTTAGCGAACTATCGACCTATATCCGTGCTTCCAACAATATCAAAATTATTTGAAGGGGTTATTATGATAAACTTGCATCCTTTTTTGATAAGCACCAAATAATAACAAAAAGTCAGTATGGTTTTCAAAAAAATAAATCAACAGAACAAGCTCTACTGTATATCAAAGATAAAATAATCGAAAATATGGAAAACAAAAAATATACTCTTGGGCTCTTCCTCGATCTTCAAAAGGCATTTGACTCCATACAATTCAAATCATT
The DNA here is from genome assembly GCA_013436015.1 of Rhipicephalus annulatus. Lineage (NCBI taxonomy): Eukaryota > Metazoa > Arthropoda > Arachnida > Ixodida > Ixodidae > Rhipicephalus > Rhipicephalus annulatus. Next base: position 245,465 of record WOVY01009358.1, read on the forward strand.
GATTCATAAATTATCAAGTTATGGGGTGCGTGGAGTTGCACTACAACTGTTTAAAAGTTACCTAGAAGATCGTTATCAATATGTAAAACTGAATAAAACTATTTCTGCAAAGATGAAGTTGAACCAAGGAGTCCCCCAAGGGTCTATAGGGCCATTATTGTTCCTTGTCTATATAAATGATATTGTCGATATACCTCATTCTCCTGAACTTATAATGTATGCTGACGATACGAATGTTTTCTTTTCATCAGACAATCTTATATCACTTGAGGTCAGTGTAAATAATTATCTAAGCAATCTTTCAAATTGGTTAAGGCAAAATGGACGGCGCTTGAATGCAAAAAAACAACCTATATGATATTCCGACCTATAAACAAACCTATTAGTAACATAGCTGTAAAATTCGAAGGAAATAGCATCGCACATGTTAGGGAACAAAAGTTTCTTGGTGTATGGTTTCAGGAGGAATTAAACTGGAATACACATGTAAATCATCTGATCACCACATTAGCGCGAATAGTTGGTTGTTTTTTTAGAACAATGCACTTAATCCCATTGAGGTTAAAAATAAGTATGTACTATGCACTCTTCCATTCTAAAGTAAGTTATGGGATGTTAGTCTGGGGAACGACCTCACAAGGGAATTAACATAAGTTAATAACTATACAAAAGAAAATATTGCGCTGCTTTGAAAATTACAGGGGGAATCTACAAGACTTGCGCACTGCTCCACTATTCATTAAACATTCCATACTCAGAATTGATCAATTATATCATTTTCAATTACTTCAGTTAATACAAAAGACTAAGCTATATGAAGAAAGTTGCACCGAAAGACCACACTACAGTATGCGAGAACAAAAGAAACGAGCTCCTAGAACAAGAACCAAGTATGGAAAACAAAGTATTGCTTACCAGGTACCTCAGGTTTTAAATACCCTTGCAGATCAATTAAACTTTAGGGCTAGTAGTGCGACTTTCAAGAAACAAATAAAGAACTTATTCATAACCACCGGTCTACACTATCGAAACTACGTAATGGAGTCTCATGCCTCTGCAAATGCTTAAATTGTTCATAAACTTCTATGTCAATTATACGAGTGTATACAGCGGAATTCATTGTATCCGCATGCATTTTGTGTCTGTTTTTGAGTTTGTTTCATTGATATTGTTTAGTTGTGAATTATAACGAGATTGACCTCTAATTCTTAAAATGTGTTATGTACACTTCTTATGCTATTTATGTTTGAATTTTGTGTTTACAATTTCAGGTTGCTTGAAACCAATGTATTGAATATATATATTGTTTAAGCTTTGCACTGTCACGGACTGCGGAGGGACAAGGGCCTTCGTCAGGCTGTTCGATTTTAGCCCTTTGCCCCTGCAGTGAGCTCTGTATCCGGCTTACTGTAAATAAAAATACTACTACTACTACTACTACTACAAGACCACCGCGGCGGAGCTCTCCTGCTGACTTCTGCACCTGACTTCTGACTTCTGTACTTGATGTTCATCATCAAATCACGCAACCACAAATCAAAGGTTCACCAATAGATTTTCAATTTTGATCCTTTTCTGTCTCGCGGCCTTCCTTTTTTTTGCCATGCTTTTCTAAAATCATCAGTTCAACATGTTTGGTACAGCCTGAGCATCAACATACATTGACCAGTGTTTCGGAAAGCTGTCACGCATGCACTAGTGCTCTTTTATTTAGTGCATGACACAGTGTAATACCTCGACAACAAATGAACGGAAAGCTCTTTTTACTCATTTATTGCAGACATAGGAGACATAATGAGACTGCACATCCAAGTGTAAGCCCAAATGCGGAGAGACGTATGATATCTTGAATAAAGTGTGCCATACAGCACTGGAAAATGTTTCCGTCTCAGACCACCTTGTAAAAAAACGACCATCACAAGACAGCGGGACGAAACGGCGACGCACAAATGCCATGGCATGCAGGTGACGGTGAACTTGATGCGGGTGCCGGGCGCCCAGTTGGCGTGGTGACAGCAGGGGGGGGGAGGGTGTTTCTTTCTCTTTTTTTTTGCACTCACGCTTGTGGCTGAACGATTCTGCGTAAGTTGATGCCGGCTCCTGGCGCCAGGCTTGCGCGAAGGAGACGGCGGCTCTCCCCTTTTCTTCTTTTTTTCCTTCTTGCACCTGCTCTTACCGGCTGTATCCGTGACTTCCGTGTGGTGTGGATGTCACGGGTGTTTTGTATTGCTGAGCTCCCTGTAGAAAGAATTTTAGTCAGTATGCAGGAGCGCGCCGCCTATGTGCCGTTCGTTATCTGGCACCTGACGTAGAGTGTATGTACAGATGTTGCACGTACAGACATATGTTGAAGAGTTGCAGATGCTTATATAACCAGTTGTGTGCACTTGCGTGATGATGCAAACTGGAACATGCGTATTAGCAACACCAGAAGCTCATAAGAAGCTCTGATGCTCGCGAGGACGCTGGCCCTGGACACTGCTACATAAGTAATCTTCAACGCATGGCAACTAATCACAACTGACGTTAGCCCGACGTGGTAGTGGAGAACGACAGTTCGGCAGCGGTGCGCGCCTGAGCAGCACCTAAATATTGCACTTGGTTTTTCAGTGCTGTCGGACCTACAAGGGCAACTGCTGCTGCCCAGCCCAGACAAGACGGATTTACGCCACGAGCCCAGAGTATTACCTGCATCAGCTCTGTTGGCGCGTGGAAGACGAGGCAACGCCCACATTTGCGAGGACTGCCTGAAGTGCCGACGGCCTAAAAAGGGCCAGCGCAACGAGAATTTGACACAGTTCGGCAACAATGCGCGCCTGAGCAGCGCCTAAATATTGCGCTTGGTTTTTCAGTTAGGCAGCATTCTTGAAAAATCCTGTTATGCTTTAGAAGTTGCACTGCTGCCGAACAATTTGTCACTTGTTTTGTTTGCATAGTCGTTGCTGTTGGCTTGCTGTTTGTTTTACTGTTGGTTGGCTGTTGCAATGGCTTAAGAAATGACAAAGGCCTTCAAAGATTCCAAGCGTGAACTTAGGCTAGAAATCAGAGGCTAAAAATAAAAATTTGAGGGCATTGGGGAAATCACGAAGCAGTGACAGGAAGTAATGAAAGGAAACAAAGAACTTCGTGCCCAAAATTTGAAACTGACAAACAAACTAGAAGAGCTGGAACAATATCAGCGTTCTAACAATGTTGAGATCAAGGGCATTTCACTTGCAGGTGAACCAGTCACTATAATGAAACAAATTGGTATTGTCATACAGGAGGAAGTAACGGAAGCTGAAATTGATGTTTGTCACTATGTGCCTACTGCTCGGCACGACGAATTAAACATAATAGTCCGGTTAATCCGTAGAACAAAGAGAAATGCTTTCCTCAGCAAAGCAAAGAAATCAAAATTAGATGCAAAGCAACTTGTATTCCAATCCCCTTCCAGAGTTTATGTGAATGAACACTTAACCCGCTATGGCAAGCAACTTCTTGGCGCCACAGTACACTGTGAACTGCGATGGAAATTTGTGTGGACTGCAGGAGGCAAAGTGTTTGCAACGAAAGATGAAAACTCACCAGTGTTGAGGATTGCAGGCATTGGCGACACTGAGAAGATGAACGAAGGAACGTAGTGCGCGGTCTTCCGGGTGTACTTGTAGAGTGCCGCATATGTAATGAACAGTCCTGAAGCATGTAGCTATTACGATGTTGCCACTTTTAACGAAACTTTCTCATGTGTTTCTAAACCGTTTAAATGCTTGATTTGATTGATTTGTGGGGTTTAACGTCCCAAAACCACCATATGTATATGAGAGACGCCGTAGTGGAGGGCTCCGGAAATTTCGACTACCTGGGGTTCTTTAACGTGCACCCAAATCTGAGCACACGGACCTACAACATCTCCGCCTCAATCGGAAATGCAGCCGCCGCAGCCGGGAATCGAACCCAACCGTTTAAAAGCCTGCATCTAAACACGCGTAGTATTAGAAATAAAGAACAACTTAGTGGCTTGTATGCCTCGGTCACCCACAGCTTTGGTATTCTGATGTACACAGAAACCTGGCTAACAGAAACGGAAAAACCGCCACATTTCCACGGGTACTCATATAATGGTTTGGTGCGGTCAAGCGCTAGAGGTGGTGGCATAGCAATTTATGTTAAAACGTCATTAAGGCATGCAATCCTTTCTGAGTGCTCAGTAATAAACAGCAACGTTGAATGTATGTCGGTTCATTTACAGAAATTAATAGTTGTAGTAATATATCGACCACCAATGGGCAACAAAATAGACTTCATTATTTAGAGCGTATGCTTTCTTTTCTATGTCGATTTTCGATGCATTTTGTAATAATGGGGGAAGTCAACATAGATATGTTATCGAGTAACACTGCAGCTAAAAAGTTTACTGAAATCATACACTCCTTTGCATGCACCAATCTTATCACGGAAGCCACAAAATTAACAGAAACAAGTGCAACTTCACTCGACATATATTTAACAAACATTCATTCCCGAGACTGTTATTCTGGACTGCTAACGGCTGACGTAAGTGACCATTTACCATTTTTTCGTTTACTGCCAAATATGCAAGTCAAACGCGAGACCACCATGGAAGCCTTATCTCGCAGCATTAGTGCTGCAGGCTTGGAAGTGTTTCGTTCACATATTCAATCAGTCGATTGCACATGCGTGTTTGAGAAAAGAAATCCGAATGCAGCATACGAGGCATTTTTCGAAAAACTTTGACTATGTTTAATTAAGCATTTCCAATGACCTTGCGAACACCAAAACCCAAACGTGCAAGGAAGCCATGGATTGATGAAAACCTATTAAAATGATTAAAATGAAAATAAAATGTACCACACAAATGTTCGGTCACGGAACTTGGAGGCGTTGTCAGAGTTGAAAAAATGCCGAAATAGGCTGAACACCGACTTAAACCGTGCGAGGGAAACATATTATGAAAAGTTATTTACGAAAACAAAAAATGACTCTAGGACGGTGTGGGACGAGGTTACAAATCTAATGTTAGAGAAAAAAGAGCCATCACCACTATGTTTTCATACTAATGCAGGTACCTTATCTGATAGTGACGCAGCGAATAAGGTGAATGATTACTTTGTCCCCAGTGCAGAATATAAAAACGATAGCAATATAGCTCTCTGTGTTACATTAAAAGAGTGTGGGCTTATAAACTCCGTGTCACTATCACCAGTGACATTAGAGGAAGTAATACAGTTGATAAACCAGATTAAAAATAACGTAGCCGCTGGCTTTGATGAGATCAAGGCTACTCCGCTAAAATACGTAGCTGATATTATAACTCCAATGATTGTTTATATAATAAATAGAATGTTCGAAACTGGTATTTTCCCAGAGAGCCTTAAAATAGCGAGAGTGTGCCCAGTCTTCAGGGGTGGTGATAAACGGCTATTCCCAAACTACAGGCCAATATTCGTTCTTCCTGTTTTATCTAAGGTATTTGAGAATGCAATAAACGTATACTTGTACAAATTTTTTGACAAGTATAATGTGATCAGTGAGGCTCAGTATGGTTTTCAAAAAAGTAAATTTTGTGAAGCAGCTTTGCCTAATATTAAACATGAACTGATCACAAACTTCGAACATAGACTGTACTCACTAGGTATGTTCATGGGCTTTAGAAAAACGTTTCATTCGGTATGTCATGAAGTAATAACGGCTAAACTTAGCAAGTATGGTGTACGTGGTGGGATTCTGGAGTTAATGAAAGACTATCTAAGAAACCGCCATCAATATGTTTGCATAAACAAAAGTGCGTCCACTTACTTAAACATAACAAGAGGAGTACCACAAGGGTCAATTCTTTGTCCTCTTTTGTTCATAATTTATATAAACGACCTGTGTGATATCCCACGTTCTCCCAAGTTAATAATGTATGCAGATGACACTAACAAATTCTTTAGCGGCACATCCAATCTAGAGCTTGAACACCAGGTAATAACTACCTACGAAATTGTCCGCGTATCTTAGTTTGAATAAACTGCAACTAAATGTTAGTAAAACGAAATACATTGTCTTTGCCCGACCTAATAAGCCGCGTAGTTCAACTGTAGTTCAACTGTTTTATTTGAGGGCAAAGAAATAGAGCAAGTCACCAGCCAGAAGTTCCTAGGTGTATGTTTTTCTGAGGGATTGACAAGGAACACACATATAGAAAAACTAACGGTAGAACTCAGTAAAACCGTTAGATGTTTATATAAGCTCAGCCCAGTCTTACCAAAATGGTTAAATTAGAATCATATTACGCCCTTTTCTACTCTAAAGTTACATACGGTATCTTGGTACGGGGTGATATTACACAAAGAAACAATCAAAAATTACTAGTTATGAAAAAAAAGAGTTTTGCGAGCATTCGAGCAATACCATGGTAGTATCCGGAACTTGAAAACCAACCCACTTTTTGAAAAATACGCATTACTAACAATACCAAAACTATCATTTCAAACTTCTGCAGTGGATTAAACAAAGCAAGCCACAGTGTCTTCAGAACCCGCCTGACAACACTCATTGTACTATGCGTCAGCAACGCCGGAAAATCCCAGCAATAAGGACAAGTTATGGCAAGCAACACGTTCAGTATCAAATACCCACAACGTTAAATCGTTTACACGGTCTCATAGATTTCAATTTCGTACCTTCGAACATCATCATCAAGTCCATCCTAATGAACAATGATATTGAGTATGCTTATTAAAGTTTCTGTACTTGACTTGTTACACCCTATCTATAAATTTGAGTTGTGTTGTAGTTTCTTTACTTATGCTTTATTTTATATTCTGTATTGCAGTTTCTTTTCAGATGACGCTTTTGTGATAAAGTGATTTCTTAATGTTTTCTAGGAAATAGTGTGACAAGACCATGCTAAATTTGGTGGTGTTATGGTTTATTTATTGTGTTACTTATTTATATTTGTGTGGTATTTGTTGTGTTATATATTTATTTTTGAAAACATATGCGACAGATTGAGCGGCCTGCATGCCAAACTGTATTTAGGAGCAGAGGCCTCATGTCAGGCTCTATAGCTTTTAGCCTCTGCTTCCGATCCTGTAAAAAATTCAGGACAAATAAACTTCAATTCAATTCAACTACATTTGTAACGTTTATAAAATTTGGTAGGCAGCACTGCAACCGCTATTGACGGTTAACGAAGATTAGCACCTATTTCAAAAGTAGTTCCAATACTTGGCGTTGTTCTGTGGTAAAATGCTTCATTGCCACGCTGAATGCTTGGATTCGATTCCGGTTGAGACCTTCACATTTATTCTTTGCATTCGTCGCGTCGATGCTACCGATGTCGGCTACTACCTAACGCTCACGAGTTAAAATTGCCCATGTGTGTTCTCGTCGTTCTAGGGTATATACTAAGTGTCAGTCACCTGTGGCACATAACCGCATACGAGTGGCACATAGCCGCCCACGTGTATGTGCCACTGTCTGGCAGGAAGTGTTTGACGACGTACGCGATGGGATTGTGACATTATTCATGTTTTGACCAGCACGCCACATTCGACAAATTATACTTCCTTCTCATGCTAATTTTGGTTCACGACAAGTTAGGGGATGAGAACGAGAGCATTCAAACGTAAAAGCCTAAATAGACACGCTCAAAGTCGCCGAAGTTCACAAAGAAACGCTTCGCATTTAAAAATAAAGTAGGGGCATGGCACCTCTTCACCTCTACCTATCCTTCCAGCAACCACAGCAGTGCCCCTAGAGTGTCCACCAGGAAACTACGAACGCGAAAGAACGCGGGCGCACTGGATGTGACAAACACTTGGGTAGCTCGGACACTGCTGCGTCATGTGCTCAACGAGTGGCCATGCCTCGAGTATGCTGAAAGGGTGCGCCGGTGGCGTCTGTTCGTGAAGCACGTGCTTCCGTAAATGGACAAACTATATGGCTTTTGCGATACCTTCACAAAACCTAGAGCGTCACGCCGCAGAATCTTAGCACCACCGAGTACACACGGACAGCAGTGGCGCTGCCGCAGAGAGCGTCACCGCTGAGCGCGTCTGCACGCAAACGGCGGGCTATCGCGTTGAGTGTAGCGTCCTTGCGGTGATTTTTTTTTTTGCCATGGCATGCAACTTCTTTATGCACACGTGAGATCATCGTACTTACGTTACTTTTTATATTTTAACTTTCTGAATCATTCTTTCGGTGCGTCGCCTAAAGCCGCAGCGCCCATCATTGCGACCAGGAGCCATAAAGCCTCTCAACTAGCGTCGTTTACTACCTGCTATGCATGCGAGGGGAGAGGAGCCTGCACATTGACACGAAGAGCGCTATATACTTTAGCTTTTTTCAGGTACGTTTGGCGACGTGTGTCTATTGCGCCATCTCGCTGGTAACGCTGACACCAGGACAGTTCCCCTGAGATGATTATCACCAACGTTAGGTGGTAGATATGAATAGCTTTCCGTTTGAACGTTGAAGCGGGGTACTGTCGTGGCTCAAAGGAAAACGCGTCACACTCACAATTCAGAGGTCAGACGTTATATGACGCCCGCCGGAGTAATTTTGTGAATAATTTTTCTTGTGTTTTTATATATATAGATACTCAAAGACCCTCGAAGACTTCACAAGACAGGACGAGCAGGAGCATTCATGTCGCGAAAATCGCTTTGGCTCAAAGCAGCAACGAACAAGCCCAATCGCGATGATGATGGTTATGTACAAGTGAGAACGACGAAGTACGATAAATAAGTGTATGATCCAACGTACCGGTGAAGAAATTTCTCGGAGAGCCCTGACGCTCGAGTCGTGGTCCATAGTACAACCTTATCTCTAGAATAAAATGTCATGTCGCGTCTTTTTTTATCGCAGCGCCGCTTTCCTTCTTCTTGAGTGGCTTCCGTGTTGCACCGAGCAATTTCATGGCATTACGCGACTCGAGTTGCAATCTCTTCTAGTAGGAAAGTACCGGATGGAGATGGTGCAAAAAAGAATGCTGTATCGAAGACTGAGGATGCAGATCGTCCATACGCAAGAAAAAAAGGGCTGTAGCCGGTGAACCTTCGTGCTGCAGTATTATATGCGAAGGTGACAAAGGGTAAAATATTGTCTCAGGTTTTTTATCTGGACGTGCGTACATGGACATTATGCCAAGAGCGTACGGTAAAAGCGCTCAGTTAGGCTGTTCGTCTGGGGGAGGTACGTATAAGGGGCTTTGCGCGTCGTCCTACAGGCGCATAGGACGTTCTCAAGGACGTACGAAATGAAGGCTTTCCCTGGTCACTCAGAAGAACACGAGATACTTTATGGCGAAAGACGCTGGAATGTAAGAAGTCGGTGACTCCCGTAGCACTACCGGACCGAAGAGACGCAGTCTCCACATATTTTGTCAAGTAATCAACTGCAGTTACAATCCAGCGGTGACATTAGACGTCAACGTCAATGAACCATAGAAGTCAATTCCGACAAATTGAAAATGTGTTGTTGGACTGGGAAGAGGCTGCAAGAAATTGGCTGGCGGGGACGTGGCATGACACGCACGAGCCGACGTATTTGGCTTCTGACATGGAAAAACGAGGCCAAAAACAGCGGGTTCTGATGCAATCGTAGGTCTTGCAAAAACTTTGCTGACCAGCAGCAATGTCATGGAGAAATGCTTCAAATACGCGAAGACGAAGAAAGCGGGGAAAAACGCGCACCCATTTTTGACCCGTGGGGTGATAAATGTAGCGTTCGAGCACAACGTCGTTGATGCGAAATCGTCAAAGCTGGCGTCTGAGATGACTTTTGGGTGGTTCAGTGATACCGCGATTGTCGTAAATGAACGTTCGACAGCAGGACTCAACCCGCTGAAGTGAATGAAAACCAAATCGCAAAAAAGGGTTAATTTGATCAAGGGAGGTGATCAAGAGGTGTCGTGAGGCAGCCGGGATGTCGGAACTCCCAAGATTCGATGCGAAGGATGTGTTATCAAGAGAAAGTTAAAGTGGGCATTGGCACAGCTTGTCGTCACCAGAATGACATTTGGCAGACATAAATGTGATGGTAAAATCACACTATTGAGAGCCCAGCACCATGCCTCCGGACAACCTTACATATTCTTCATCGAGGACAGCCAACACAGTCCGTGATGTTATTTGACGATAGTGAAGTGCCGACTGTATAAATACGGGCGGAATTTCAGTACCAACCTGACAACAGCCGGGCACTCTTTCTCCGTGATTGTTTAGTCCCTCTCCGCTGTCGACAAAGTCCGACTGGCGTATACCCCAACCTGCTCTTTACAGGCGGCATCATGCTGCCAAAGTACAGCTCCGATACCTTGCGCGCTTCCATCAGTGTGGAGAATAGCAGGCGCTTTCTCGTCAAAGTGGCACTGGGCCGGAAGTCATGCGTTCATTAAGTACTAAAAATACGAAATTGAAGTCGTCGAACCAAGCAAAAGGAGCACCAATGACTAATGGTTTTTTTAGGGGAGCTGCTATTGTCGCGAGTTGCGTATAAAATGACGAAAATAAGACGCCAGACGAAGACAACCGCGAAACGTTTCTTGGGTGGAAGGCCGAGGCAGCAGCAATAAAACGGCTATAATGTCGGGATCAGTTCGGGCTCCGTCTTTGAAAACGACGTCATTGAAGACTTGTATACTTTTGCGAGCAAACATGCACTTTCTGATATTTATCTGAAAGCCACCGCTCGAAATGCACTGAAGTTTTTTGTTTAATCATTGAAGGTGTTGGGTAAAGGTAGATGAAAACACAACAATATCATCTAAATAACAACGGCCGGTCTTCTATTTTAGGCCTCAAAGAGCAGTATCCATGGAATTGCGTTAACTGCGTGGAGCCCATCCGTCGTAGATAAGGCGTTTCTTTGTCAGCCTCATTCATAGGGATTTGCCTATACCCTGATTGTAGGTCAAGGCTTAAAAATAATTGGCTCCTTGTAGTGTATCGAAGGCGTCATCTATTTGAGGAATGGGATATACATCCTTGTGCGTGATCTCATTTAGCGCGCGATAAACAACGCAGAAACAAAGGCAGTCATCTTTTTCTTCTCTAAGACTACCGGAGAAGCCCAGGAACTGGAAGATGGCCGTATTATCTTGCGTGATAGCACATCGTCGACTTGTTCTTCAGTGAGTTTCCTTTCCAGTTGCGAGACTCTATACGGCCGACGGCTTATAACACGAGAACAGTTATATCAGTCCGGCAGCAGTGCACATTGGCATCGCTTACTAAATCTACGCCTGTTTCAGATACGCCTACGACCGATGCATCGTTGACGCAGCCTGATACTCTGGCCCAGGCGAAGCGGGGCGTGTTTGCTTGTCGACGACGAAAGCAGCGCATCACCAGAGGGCGACGGTTCACCGCTGCTATAAAAGACGCTGCAAGAACGTCGTCGCCTACAGTCCGGAAGCAGTGCACATTGGCATCGCTTACTAAATCTACGCCTGTTTCAGATACGCCTACGACCGATGCATCGTTGACGCAGCCTGATACTCTGGCCCAGGCGAAGCGGGGCGTGTTTGCTTGTCGACGACGAAAGCAGCGCATCACCAGAGGGCGACGGTTCACCACTGCTATAAAAGACGCTGCAAGAACGTCGTCGCCTACAGTCCGGCAGCAGTGCACATTGGCATCGCTTACTAAATCTACGCCTGTTTCAGGTGAGAATTTGTCTGTTGTATTCAACAGCATTTATTTTTTTTGCGATTTGTGCACTGCTGCCGGACGTACTGTTCCTGTGTCATCGTTTGCAAGTGAACGCATTTGTGTTGGCTAACCATGTCGAAGGATGCACGCGATACTGCTAAAGCAATCGAAGGCTTACGACGAGAACTAAGAAAGGAACTTCGAGATATAAAAGATGCTTTGAACGAAGTGAAAGAACTCAGAGCAGATATTCAATCTGTAATAAAAGAAAACCAAGAGCTCAAAGCTGAAAATGACAGACTACATCGTAGAATAGAGGAGGTCGAAACTTACCAGCGCTCAAATAATCTGGAAATTAAGGGTGTCCCATCTGATGTTGAACCCCTTGATGCGGTTAAGAAAATCTGTGGTGCCATTCAAGAGGAAATAACTTCAGATGACGTCGATATCTGTCACAGAGTACCGACTGCTCGTCATGACCAAACTAATATAGTAGTCCGATTTGTGCGAAGGACAAAGAAGCTTGCCATTCTAAGCAAGTCAAAGAAAATTAGAATTGACAGCAAGGACCTGGGCAGCCAGACGTCTTCTGCAGTATATGTCAATGAGCACTTGACGAAACACGGAAAACAGCTTCTTGGATCAGCTATTCAGAGAAAGAAGGAAATGCGTTGGAAATTTGTCTGGACATCGGGGGGCAAGATATTTGCTCGTAGAAACGAAACCTCGCCTATACTAAAGATAAGAAACGCAGACGATCTTGCCAAGATGACCGTGGAAGGGGGCGGAACTGCCACAGAGTGAACATTTTTTTTGCACAAACGGATATACGTTCGTTTAAGATGAGCACCGATACAGCAATACCTAGTGATGACTATCATGATAGCAGTTCTGCGAATGGTCTTCTTGGGGCTGCGCGCAGGTGCATAAAGGTTTTTCATTTAAACACACGCAGCATACGCCACAAGACGGATAAGATCTTCAGTATATTTAGCTCCCTTACATTTAGCTTTGACTTGTTGCTGTTCTCTGAAACCTGGCTAACTGTAGGCGAAGATACACCATATTTCGAGAACTACACTTACAATGGCATAGTGCGTCCCGTTGGTAGAGGTGGTGGAGTGGCTATTTACGTCAAACAATCATTAAAGCATGAGGTTGTCCCCCAATTTTCCCTGGTTAATGAGGTTGTAGAGTGCCTCATGGTTCGCTTAGAAAAAGCATTCGCTGTGATCGTTTACAGACCACCCTCGGGGTGTAAAACAAAGTTCATTTCATTCATTGAAGACGTTTTTGAGTACTTGTGTCCTACTGGCTTTCCATTTGTGATAATGGGCTATGTAAACATCGATATGCTCTCTCAGGATGCAACTTCACGGCAGTTAATAGCGCTGGCAAATTCTTTTGCCTGTAATAACGTAATTTCTAAGGCAACCCGCCTAACTGCAGAGACTGCGACACTTCTTGATATATGTTTGACGAACACCCTCCCAACGTCTTGCGTTGCTGGATCGCTGGCAGTAGATATAAGCAATCATCTACCGATCTTTTGCACCATTCCTTCTTCCAATGGTACTTGCAAAAGCAATAAAAAAGTACGGTCTCGTCAGATCAACGCTGACACGCTTGAAATCTTCCGGTATCGTGTTATTGCAACAGACTGGAACCACGTGTTACAAGAAAGGGATGCTAACTTGGCATACAAGCTATTCATTAATAAACTCATGAAATGTTATGATGAAGCTTTCCCGGTGTCTGTGAAGAACGCAAAACGCCAGAAAATTAGAAAACCTTGGATAAGTAATGCGCTATTTAAAAAATTACAAAGAAGAACAACATGTACCATGCGTTTATAAAGACACGAGATATCAAATTACTCAGTGAGTTCAAAAAATACAGAAACCATCTAAATGGTGAAATAAGGCGCGCTAAATTCAGGTATTATGAGAATTTATTTAGTAGAATAAGTGATAATCCTAGCAAAATTTGGAGCGAGGTTAGAAATCTTTCTGGTCAAATAAAACAAAGCCACATTCCTAGGGTTTTGGAAAACTCTAGTGGCCTTGGTAACCGAGAGGTGGCAACGGCAATGAATAACTACTTCATAAAAAGTTGTGATTTCGATGATGCGGGGTATGACGAGGATACACAACTGCCTGTAAATGACCGTCGCTTATCTAACTCTATAGTTCTGCACACTATCTCATGTCATGAAACCGAAGAATTAATAACAAAGATAAAAAACAATTGTGCAGCAGGTTACGATGATATTAAAGCTATACCAATAAAATACGTCGCTGATGTTATATCACCTGCGTTGTCACATATTATTAATTTAACTTTTGTTACCGGCGTATTTCCCGATGAATTAAAAATAGCTCGCGTATGTCCGGTTTTCAAGGGTGGTAATGACCAAGAGATTGGAAACTACCGACCGATATCGGTACTTCCGATTCTGTCAAACGTTTTTGAAAGCGCTATTAATATTAGATTACAAAAATTTTTTGCGAAGTACAATGTAATAAGTGATGCCCAATTTGGCTTTCAAAAATGTAAATCCACCGAGCTTGCATTACTCAATATTAAAAACGAGATACTAACCAATTTTGAGAAAAAGCTATATACTCTTGGTCTTTTTGTTGACTTCCGCAAAGCATTCGACACCGTGCATCACAGTGTTCTTTTAGAAAAACTTAATAACTACGGTGTCCGTGGCGTTGCCAATAGGTTAATTCAAAATTACTTAACAGACCGCTATCAGTATGTCGCTATTAATCAAGAGACATCTCCCCGTGCGAGGGTCAACAAAGGTGTCCCACAAGGATCGATACTTGGTCCTCTGTTGTTTATAGTTTATGTAAATAACTTGTGTAGCATTCCGGATTCTCCTAAGTTAATCATGTATGCGGACGACACTAATATATTTTTTGCTGGTTCATCGATCTCTCAACTTGAAAAGTCTGTAAACACATATCTAAATAAGTTGTCTTCCTGGATTAAACTAAACAAGTTGCGGCTAAACGCGAGTAAAACTAAATATATATTGTTTGCACCCATTAATAAGCCACGGAATATAAGTCTAAGTATCTCCTTTGAGGGTCAGACTTTAGAACAAGTCAAGGTACAGAAATTCTTGGGTGTGTGGTTCCAGGAAGACCTTTCCTGGAATGAACATATAAATAAATTGGCAGCAGATATAAGTAGAAGCGTTGGATGTATGTACAAACTATGTCCGTTATTACCACTTTGGCTAAAGAAAGCGTTATATTATACACTGATTTATTTCAGGCTAAGTTATTGTGTCTTATGTTGGGGAACAACGACGGCTCAAAACTATAAAACATTACTTACACTACAAAAGAAGGTACTAAGACTATTCGAGGGATATTACGGTATGCCACAAGGTCTTAGCGCACGTCCGTTATTCCCTAAATATCTCATATTACAAGCAAACCAAATATATTATTATAAGTTATTATTGTATATCCAAAATAATAAACTATACCCCATGTACGATTCTTCTCGATGTGCTGAGTACTATCTCCGTACACATAGTATAAGAACACCGAAAACTAGAACAACCTATGGTCAACAACATATTGATTATCAAATACCGAGTCTCCTCAACAAACTGGGTGACGTACTTGACCTAAATAAGAAAACTTCCAAAAATAAGTTCAAGAAATTTCTTCTTTATAATTGTATTGAATACACTTAATACAGAAATTTGGATTATTTATTACTTTCTGTGTCCCAATTGCTTAGAGTACACTATTTGTGTTCTTTTGTTGTTGTTTTTTTAGGAATGTATGTGTCTGCTGATGCTTTTCTTACCTCACCTATTGTATATATTGCGATGTTTTTTAGGTATTTCATTACTATTTACTGTCCTGTTCTTTCTTTATATTTGTAATGGTTACATGTGTGATCATAATTTGCAAATTGTATCTGTATATAATGATGTTCTATAATTCGGCTAAGTTGTGTATGACATGTTATTTTTAGTTTTTATTTTATTTTGCCAGACTGTATTTCGGAGCAAAAGCCTCCGTCAGGCTATGTAGCCTTTTGCTTTTGCTTCGTTTTCTTCTGTTGCACGTACAGAAAATAAATAAATATCAAATCTCTCTCTCAGAACCACCAGTTTCAATGCGTCCTACAGACGCGGGAGTCTGACTATGTGTCGTGGCACAGCTATGGAAGCTGACTTTATGCTTAGCTAAAAAAGCCAATAAAGCTGCGGATTGGGAAGCTGTTAGATCAGAACCGATGATTGTGCGGAAAGACGAAGAACTCGCACTGCACGTGGGCAGTTACGAAAAAGACGGGCAGATGTTGCAATAGAGGTCAGTGGAGAGCCGTCTATCGTCGCTATAGCCATTCCCTTGAGTAACATGACGGATTCTACAGGTGTGTTGAAATTAGGCAGAAGCGCGCGGTCATGGGACAACCGGAGCAGACAAGAGGTGACGATTATTCCACGTGAGGAGCTAGGGCGTCACTATCGGCTACTTGGCTAGACGCAACAGCTACCACGTGTTCATGACCAGGGCGCAGAACACATTCTTCAGTGACAGCCAAGTTGAAGACCAATAAAGGCGGATCTGAGAGAGATGCATTCGATGTATCCGTGATGTGAACGACGTGTTTATTACATGATATGATAGTGGAGGTGGAATGTAAGAAGTGCGAGCCCAGGATGAGTTCATGAACGCACGTGCATAGCAGAACCAGTTCGATGTTGTTACGAAAGCTGTCGATAAAAACGCGAGCCATACACTGTCCATCAGGTTGCATGAGTAGGTTATTTGCTCCATGCAACACAAGTCCTACACAAGGAGTAATGACTTTACAGAACCGCGAGCGCAAGTCACTACGTATAGCAGAAGTAGCGGCGCCGGTTTCAACAAGCGCTTGCACAGGTACATCTTCAATAGTCACTGACAGGTTGGTCGGCGAAAGAGGTGGTACTTTTCATTATCGTCGGGAAGCAGTTATCGCTACAAGAACTGGAATACTTAGCTTTCCAAGTGTTGTTCAACAGTCAGGGAGAGGGAGCGAAGCGGCTATGCCGAGTGTCAATAGGGTGATGGAGAGCGTCGTCTGGAGGAGCGGTAGTCCTGATGTTGCGCGGGAACACTGGAGCAGACGGAGACTGGTACTGCGTAAAGGGGTAGGAGTCCGGGTCATAATAATCGGGTTGTCAATAGTGGTCCCGCTCGAGCTCAACAAAGCCTCTTCGTTCATCCTGCTGGCAGCGACAGCAGTAATGAGATATGTGACTTTAGATAGCACATTAAAAACACACATGATGGTGATGAGTCGTGTATTATAGTGCAAGGATTATTTTATGGCAATAGAACTCCAGGTCATAGGTCGAGATGTGAGCAATGAATGTGTTGGGTGGCTGTGTAAGGGCCTTCAAATTCATCGCACTAAGACGGGTAAAAACATGGAAGTAGTAAAACCATGATCATGTAGTGAAAAATGTGGGGTAATAGATGACAAACGTTTGTGATAATAAAACGATGGTGGACATGTATGGCATTAGCACAGGTGACTCATCTGCGTCTTTGTGTCCAACGGGTGCGAGGCAGGTGCTTTTCTAGGTAGCCACCGAAGCAGCAACCTCTCTTGAGAAGCCGTGCTACGCGATGCCTTGGTATATTACAATAAAAGTGCGGACAACTCTTAAAAAGGTCAACTGATATTTATGAGTGAAAAGTGGTTCCCTACTGATAAACATAGGCGGGTTAAGTGGTATCTGTTGTGGGTAGGATAATGAAAGGTGTTGTTTTCCTTGAGTGTCTATGTGTTCGCACTGGATTAAAGTGTGACGCACTGTTACGGCTTCGCCACATCTGTCACACAACGGTGGATCCCCACCGGACAAAATGTATGTGTGTCAAGTATGTGAGCCCTATTCTGAGGCTTCTTAGTGTTACCTCTATATGACTAGATTTCGATACTTGCTGCCAAGTACCAGGGTGTGGCTTAATAATATGTATTTTATATTGTGCGTGCTTATTCCACTCGTTGTACCAGTAATCTCTGAGCTTTCGTTTGAGAGACGTTTAAGACTAAGGCCCGGATTGATATGTGTGTAGTGGCAGTGCTTTTGGGGACAGATGCAGCAAGCTGATTCGCCATCACGTTGCCTTGGATTTCACGGCACCCTGGTACTCCACGCACTACGACATGTTGTTTGATTGTGTAGAGTGCGCATAAAATAGAGTAAAGCGAGATGAGGACATGTTTTTGTTTTTGAAGAGTTTGCAGAGCTTTTACCACACTGAAGAAGTACGTGTATATTACTGCTTTCTGTAGTTATAATCGTTAAATGTGTTTAGCTGCCATAAGTATCGCGTAAGCTTCCTCTGTGAATATGCTTGTATCTGGATTTAAATGGCCAGCATCCGAAAAGGACCGCCTGACAGCAGCGTAGGACACGAAAGAGTTAGACTTAGAGGCATGTGTAAAGAACTCAGGAGACGTGTATTTGTGTTGAAGTTCCAGGAGGTATGTGCTAATGTGGGCAATGGGCAAGTGCTTTGTAATTTCTAGGAGAGACACTTCACAGGCGAGAATCTGCCACGGCCACGTTGGTTGGTACGCTGCAAGAGCCATTAAGCTGTGTTCAAGTGACACACAAGTCTCCTCAGCGAGACCATTCAGGCGAACTGAGTAGGGCTGTCTCACCGAAGGTCTGCTTTGAAACAAAGCGGAGCTCAACAAGTAATAGTAGTGGAATATGACGGGTGCTTTTCATCTGCATTCACCTTGAGAAATTATACGAAAGACACATAAGATCTTTGCAGGTGAAGCGACCACTCATTTGACTAGACGTAGAAGCTTTCTACGGGGTTGATGCGAAAAGCGCCCGTAGAAAGGCGGATGCCCAAATGGTGGACAGCGTCAAGCATTTGCAAGACACTGGGTGCTGCAGACTGATTTATCATCGCGCCATAGTTTAGACGCGTGCATAAAGGCTTTTATGAACATTCGTCAGGCATTTTCTAGCACTGCACAATGATATCCGTGATAAAACCTTGATGACATTCATTGCATTCTGGTGCTTGTTTTTGAGATGCTTATTTTGAGGCGTGCATGTAGGTTTATTGTCTAAAATATTGCCTAAAAATTTTTCCTCAGATTTCAGTGGTAGCCTTTGACCGTGCAGGTCAATGTGCGGATCTGGATTTAGACCTCTCTATCTTGAGAATAAAACGCAGGTGCTCTTCGGTGGGTTAAGAGTGAAACCGTTCTAATCAGCTACCTTATTAAAGCAAAGTTTAACTTGCCGCTCACACATTGCGAGGTTGCATGATTTTTAGCCTATCTGCACGTGTCGACGTATATGCAATAGAATATGCTTCGTGGAATACAGGTATGTAAGGTATTCGTTTTTATAACGAAAAGTGTGCAACTCAGCACCCCACCTTGCGGCACTTCCATTTTCTGTACAAAAGTTCGAGACGAGACATCCCCACTCAGACACGGAGAGTGCGATTGGACAGAAAGTTTTGAATTATTGTCAGCACATTATCTCGGGCACATAAGTGTGAGAGGTCTCGCAACATCCCAAAGTGCCGTGTGGTGTCAGTGGCTTTTTCCATATCAAGAAAGACCAATAGAAAAAATTTATTATGAAGGAAAGCATCTCGGATATGTGCCTAGATACATACGAGGTATTCCATGGTAGACCTATCTTCTCGAAACCAGCATTGGTATAGAATAACTAGGCTCTTAGTTTCAAGGAAGTGTACGCGTCGGCGATTTATCAACTTTTCGAAAAAATTGCATAGTAGCTTGTCAGTGCTATGGGCTTGTAACTGGTAACGGAAGTTGGATCATTGCCTCTTTTCAAAATGGTAACGACAGCGGCGTCTTTCCAGCTTGAAGGGATGTCGATGAAAAACCAGATGGCATTGAAAAGGTAAAGTAAGTTTTTTTTGCATTTGATGAGGTAGATTCTTCAACATTACATAGACCACACAATCGGGTCCCAGTGCAGAAGTGCTGCAGCAGGTGAGAGATGCCTGTAGTTCAGGCAAAAAGAAAGGTTTGTTTTATGCCTTACGATTTGTACACTTGGTATCTAGTTTCTGCTTCTTCACACTTGCCATGTAGTGGTGGGACATTTGAAAGTAGTGTGAGGAGCTAGAAACTTGCTCGAAGTGTGCTCCTAGGTGGTTTGCTAGTCTTCCAAGCCGTCCCAATGTGTGTCCATGAGAGAAGGCACATATGTTTTTTTTTCACCCTTCTCACCCTGTTTCACACATTACCGTCATGTTTTTACGAAGGGATGACAGATAAAAGTTTTCGCCAACTTTCCCTTCTTACCTGTCTGCGCGTCCTTCAGCCCTGATATTTTATGTTCTTAAAAATTGTAAGATTTTTGGCCGTCGGTGATTCTCGAAGCAATCTCCACGCTTTGTTTCGTTATTTCCGTGCTTTTAGACACTCATTGTTCCACCAAGAATCACGTAGCTTGCCAGATAGTCCACTTATTCGTGGAAACCATTTGGTGGCAGCGTCAATTAAAAAGGACGTGAAGTAGCCTACAGCAGCATCTATGCTTAACGCACACAGGCCATTCCAGGTTAAGCGAGTATCTTTCCGAAACTGTTCCCAATCCGCTTTTTCTGTGAGTCATTTGGGTATATGTGAAGGACATTCGTAATATGTTGGTGTACTCAAAGCTACCGAGAAATGGTCACTTACGTGAGACTTATTTATGGCTTTCCATTGCAGTAGGCGTAGAAGTGATGGAGGCGCAATGCTTAGGTTTTTGAAGCAGTAGGCATTGTTATCAAGGCTGTAATATGTAGGCTCTTTCCGATTTAGGAGACAGGCTCCAGAAGAGAAAAGGAGCTGTTCAAGGAGGTGACCTCGCGCGTGGCAACGAGAGTCACCCCATAGACTGCTATGCGCATTAAAGTCCCCTAGCACAAGATATGATTCCGGATGTTTAATTATCAAGAACTGGAACTCGTGTGTTTGTGCAGCTAAAAGTGTGGAGATATATATATAAATGAAATCGTGACGAGTTTACTAAGGAGTACCACTCGAACAGCCACACTGCTTCACGGGATGACCGAAGCGGTAAGTGCGTGCATGCAATCCCTTGATTGACCATAGTGGCTGCACCTCCAGATGAAGTCATGGCATCATCACGAACCTTTTCGAAAATATTGTAGCTACGAAAAAAGTTAGTGCGCTTGGACTTTAGGTGTGTTTCTTGTACACACAGAACTTTTGGCAAATGTTTGTACAAGCATTCTTGGAGATCGTCAAGGTTCTTCTGAAGGGCCCTCACGTTCAATGGTATAATTTGTGCTTTCATCACGAAAGCAAAGTAGTGCTGTTTATACGAGAAATAGAATTCTGTTGTTAAGAGGGAGATCTGAGTTTAGGTAACAGAGCCAACATCACGCTCTGATATTGGCGTTTTTTTCTTCCTGACGCCTCCTAATGAACCCCGCCAATGCTTCGGTTCCTGGGCGACCGTGGTGTCCATTGCCTCATGGGAGGTACTGGATGTCCGCACGTGCGAGCTGATGGTTCGGATTTTGTACCTCACCTAGTGAGACGAGACCTTGGTACTTGACAACCCTTGGGTCGCTTATACCTGTGCGCAAGCTGGTGGAACAGACTGGTCTGCTACCGCCAAGGGGCGGGCGCCACAGCCGACGGCTTACTTTGCGCTGGCAGAAGGAGTGGCGGGGGCTCGTGTGACGTTGCCCCCCGGTGCACCGTATCAGCGTAAGGCGTTTCGTAGAATGGTGTGCATCTGTTACGGGCTTCCCTTAATGTGATGTTTTCTTTTACTTAAAACGTGATAAATTTTCCCATTTTTAGCAAAAACGAGAGTATGCTGCATGATCCCCTCCACAGTTGACGCAGTCAGGTATGTGTTTGGTCTCAACAATTCGCGCAAGTGTCTTGACCTCGGCAGCTCTGCAAGCCGTGGCCAAAGGTCTGACATTTGCAGCAGTGTCTAGGGTTCCATATGTATGGGTAGACAGAGAATTTGATATACCCTGTCTCAATGTCTGTAGGTAGTACACTAGATTCAAATGTGAAAGTAAGGTGCTTGATAGGTGTTTCTTTGCCGTAATGTTTTATAATAATTCGTTTAACTTTATTTACATTCTACTCTTTTCGAACTTCCAGGAGTTTCTCTTCGAACAGCCCGAGGAGGTCTGCTTCTGAGATGAGTTCGCGTCAGATAATCATCCAGAAGTGAGGCAAAATTGATATTGTGGTGCTGCCGAATGCTCTTAGATTGCAAAGTTTGTCAACTTGTTCTTACTCAGCTAGTTTGAGCAGGAGGTCACCACTTTGCTTTAGTTACCTTGTATTCTGGTTCAAAGACATCAGTCAGCGACCTTGAGACAAAGAGTGGCGAAATCGATCTTCCTTCTTTGTTTGAAGTTGCACAGTAAAATACACAGAATTTAAGGAGTGATAAATCGGGGCGGATGAAACATACTTGTCCTTTGGTGCGCAGCCTTTTTTGAGGGAGACGATCAAGTTGTCAGAGAAATGAAGGTTTTCGCATAACAGTTTTGTACTTTAGGAAGGAATTCCGGCCACCCACCATGGGGCCCAACTAGGGGACACTGAATCCCTTGTATAGTACTGCAGACGACAGCCGTGCATTCAAACTATGACCAAATATGACGGCCCAAGGTTGAGAAACTATACAATGTTAACCTTCGCAGAAATTTGGAAGTAAGTAGAAGAAAAATACAGCACAGAAGTAAGAAATAAAGAAGAAGTTCAGGGCAAGAAAGAGATAGGACAAGGCGACTGACGATTTGCTCTGGGTGAGTCAACCCAGAAGTGTTGTCTACGTGAAGCCGGGGCCAAAGAGGTGTGTGGCCTATGTCGGGGGGCCTTAAACGTTCAATCACCCGGCGTTGGCTCAGCCACGAGGATCCCATTTTCTACGGACATGGCAAAGCTATGCACGGCTAGGCGTGGGAAGGCGTAGAAAGCCCCACGTTAACCCGAGTCCGTGGTGTCACTACTCAGGCGCCTTTGCGCAGGCGCCTCTGCGGGTAACAAAAACACACAAGACGGGGAGAACGCCACTGATGACAAGAGGGTGTAGCAGGTACTCTCCTCTGACGTAAGCCGAATGACCACAAGTAATATCGGCAGGTCGAGATATCACTGCAGAAGGAAAAATCGCAGCTAAGTCAGCACATGTGGGCATTAGTGGTTGATCAACCGATGCTGTCGCTGTCGTCATGGAGGCCACATCAGCGTATGTGGGCAGCGGGCGAGGTCGGGGAGTGACCGACGCTGTCGGTGTTGTCATAACCGCCAACTCCTGCTTCACAGGATTCTGCAGGTCGAACGCTGCGGATGGAGTTAAGGTGGCAGTGGGCTGCAGCTGTTCCATGTCTCGAAGTTCTTTACGGATAACCGCGCGGAGTAGCGATTTCAAAGCAGACCGGGGCACAAGGCGAGGATCGCTGCCTTGTTGAAGGTGGAGCGACTGCAACTGATCAAGACGTTAGCCTGTTGAAATGATGTTTTCAACCGTAGTGGGATTGTTAACAGCCGAAGCGTTGAATGCAATCATGCTGATTCTTTAAAAGATGTGGCGAACCCGCTCTTCTTCTGTCATATCGCAGTTCGCATGGTGACAGAAGGCCAAAACATCCTCGATATACGAAGTGTTAATCTCGTGTGGATGTAAAACCCGCGTTGCCAGTTTCTGTTTTTCGGCTTCAGAATGACCTGACGAACATCCAATGATTTGTGGCAGCTTCGTGGCCAACGTAAACCAATCAGCAAAGTCGTTTTCGTGGTAGAAATACCACGTTTTGGCTACGCCGGTCCGATAGAATTAGAGAAAACTCAATTCATCCTCTTCGATCCACCAACTGGCTGAACTCCCACGGTAGTAAAGGTCGAGCCAGTCTTCGACGTCGTCACGGCGGAGACACATGTACATGGGAGGTTCGCACTGAAGGCTGATGACAGTGAACGAAGCGAGGGCGGCCACAGGAATCGGTGCGAAAAGATTAGGGCTAGGTGTTGGTTCCGTTGTCTGCATAGCTATGGGGGTGACCAGGCACAAAGGCGAACGTATCGTAGCTCCAGGCGAGACATGAACGTAGGAGGACGTCGGGACCTGTACCCCACACCGGCAGAACTTTGAAAGACGCAAGAAGACTTTACCAGGCAGAACCAGCAGGAGCGTTTATTCCGTGATGATTGTCTCGGTTCAGAACAGCAAAGAACAAGCCCAATCGCCATGGTGTTGTTATGTACAAGTGTGAACAATGAAGTACGATAAATCTGCTTACAAAACGTACACATATATGATAAATGACGCCGGCACTGACGTTTACGCCGGAGGCGAAATCTAGCCGAGAGTGTCCATATAATTGCTATTGCAACGTGCAAACGAATTCAATGACATGCACTTGCATTGACATTGTACGTCACAGCAAGTACATCAACACAAAAAATGGTGTTATGCAGTCCACTGTCAGATTCCAACATGCACTAGTGAATACACAAACGATGACTTCTAGTACCGCTTAGATATTAACTCTGACAGAAAACGCATTCAAAGTGACCATTTCCAATCCTTAGAATAAAATATAATGCAGCAAAATCACACTGCGCCTTGATTCGCTTTATTCTACTGGACTACGCCTACCTTACGCGAACTTAGTAACTCAATTTAGTACGTAGCGTAGCAATTGATGGCGCCTACTTTAATATGTGAGGCGATGCTGGCGAAGCAGACAACGACGTGAGCGGATGCGCGGGCCTGATGCTTTTGCGTAGTCTGTCATCAATGCAGCTGCATGACACGCCTATTTCGCCATTTTATTCTTTGTAATCAGCACACCGCAACACTGCTGTGTTTTGCTTTACAATCAACATCGAGTGACCGATAGTGACGGAAAGAGGGGACAACTGCTCAAATCTTCTCTACTGGATTGTGACAATCGCGCAAAGTATCTACTGTTCTCCAGTGTGTGTGCGCTGGTGAACGACAACGATGAGGAATTCGGCACACGTGTGTACCACCGCAGTTAATTTGGAAGGCATTGATAGGAAGAAAAACGGCTTGCGATTGGGTTGCTCAAGCGCATCAGCAATGGTCGTTTTATATTAGGTAGAAAAGCTCCGTTGATGACGTATTGCATGTATGTCCGACCAACTCTAGAGCTTAGATGTCTGTTGTTTTATGGCGAACCCACTAATAAATTACGCCCTCTTATTTATATAGAGCTTGAGGCATTGCGCCGAAGCTTAGGCCTTCCTACGTTTGTCTCTACTAGTGTTGTTTATCATGAAGGATTTCTGCTCTTTCTGCCAACAAGATTTATCATTATGACAGTTCACAATTTCTAAACATCTATACCTCCACACAGAGACACTCGCAGTATGTAAGTATAAGCGAGCCTTCCACATTTTTTTTATTGTGAGTGGTCTCCACTCCGTCAAAGAGTAATAGTGTATGTGCAGAAACAATTAGAACTATTAGAGGTGCAAATCCGTGATGTGATGGCGTGCGAATGCCAGTCACCCGGGATCATTTGTCGCAGGCCTATCTGCGCATGACCACCATTCAAGACAGCACGTGTCTTGCCTGCCGCTACCAACGTCGTTGGATGGACTATCTCACGGATCGTCTACGTCGTTGCTTACAGCGGAGGATGTCAGCCTGCAGGCGGCGCCATCGTGCATCTGGACTACATATAAGCTGCCTCCGTTCCTCAAGCTCAGTGGTCACGGCGGCACTGGCAGTATGCGGTGGTCTTACAATCTGCTGATCTTCTTTACGCAGGTGAGATTACCAAACGAGAAGTGTATCCGTACTAGCGACCCTTTTTTGCTTGTGCTGCCGTGCCCACAATTGTGTGTCATGATGTGTACCACCACGTCTGTACTAAATAAATTGTTGTTACTACTCGGTGGAGATATTGAAACAAACCCTGGCCCGGAATTGACGCAAATCTGTAAGCAGCTAGAAGCGATTGCTAGCGATATTAAGGAAATAAAAGAGACCCGATTGGTCAACATAGAAAGCAAAATGGATACCCTAATGCGACTGGAACAAAAGGTCGAGGCGTACCAGGAACAAGTAGCCTCTATGAGGGCTCAAATCCTGGTTCTAGAGAATAGAATTGATGAATTAGAAAACTACAGCAGGAGATCAAATTTGATTGTTTACGGCATACCTGAGGTTGAAAGAGAGACCAACGAAAGGCTAGAGCACGTAGTGAACAGTGAAATCATTGAGGGCACTGTGGAACTGAATCCGGTTGCAATTGAACGGATTCATCCATTAGGAAGGCCGGATCCAAACAAGACACGACCTGTAATCTTCAAACTGCTTGACATGAGAGATAAGAGCAGTATACTAAAGAACGGTCATAAACTGAAAAATACTAATTTTTCAATTGGGGACAATTTTTCAAAAAAAGTACGAAATGTACGTAAGAAACTGTGGGAAAGTGCCAAACCGAATCGCGATAAAAAGGGGAAAGTTGCATTAGCATTTACCAAATTGTACATAAACGACAAAGCCTATGTCTGAGACAGCAATTAAAATGAACGAGTACCACTTCAAAAAAAACGACGGCAAGAACAGGAGCCGCCCAATGACACGGCTCCATGCATTGGCGATAGGGTCATCACACTAGGCAAGAGTAAACACCAAACGAACCATTCCATACCCTTTAACAAACACGGCGCACAAAATAACATAAACATTTGCAAGGAACGACAGCTGCGAATCATCAATTTAAATGCACGAAGTGTCAATAACAAAACAGAACATTTCGAAATTCTGTTACTTCAACATGACCCTCACATTGCGGTAGTCACTGAAACCTGGTTGCGCAGTGATGTAAGTGACGACCACGTTTTCCCCCCTGGTTACAATATATACCGCAAAGATAGGGAATCTAGGGGGGGGGCGGGGTTGCCGTTTTGATCAAAAGATCAATTGAAGCCGTCTTTGTTGATAATCCTTTTGGGCTTGAGTTCGCAAGTCTTAGATTGTCTTGTTGGGGCTTCAGTTTCATTCTTTGTGCTCTTTATAGACCGCCGGATGCCGGAATTGATTATGTTGCCAAATTACGGGATCACATGCTCCAGTTCCAAAATAGCAAAATAATACTGATTGGTGACTTCAACTTCCCAGGAGTCATCTGGGAGCGGTTCCAGACAGACTATGAATCCAACAAACAAATACATATTTTGTTTGATATAATGCTTACTCACGACTTGATCCAATTAGTTAAAGAACCCACTCGTGTCAATGCTACATTCAGTTCTGTACTAGATCTTGTATTCGTTCACCGCGACTTTAGAGAGAGTACAGTAACAGTAGAAAAGGGCTTGTCAGATCATCATCTTGTTTGTACCTCTCTGCCATTGGGTCGGTCTGTCAGTACTGATAAATGTTCATCACGCTCTTTCAAGGATTATTCACAAGCTAATGATGAATGTATAATTGAGCATTTGGAATCTTCCCTTGATGATTTTGATAGGGACGACGTATGCGCCCTTTGGAATAAATTTAAAGAAATGTGCCAACACTGCTTACAAAATTTTGTGCCAAACAGGCGCAAACGAGTCTATAAACACACGCCTTGGGTAACCCGGAAGATAATTCACCTTAAGCGAAGAATTAAACGCTTAAAAAAAGACATGTACAGTCGCCCGTTGTAGAAGAGATAAAGAATACTTTGGCACGTGAGGTTCGTGGCTCCAAAGACTATTATTTTAAAACATTGTTGCCTAATTTTATTAAAAATGACCCCAGTAAATTTTGGAATTATATTTCTGAAAAAAAAGAAGCCGGTGAAGGAAATTGTAGTGGGTGCTTCTGTTATTTCAGACCCGCAGGCAATTGCTCAGCATTTTAACCAGTACTTTCAAAGTGTATTCTCTGATTCTTGCGCATGTATGTTGGCGCATACCGCAGTGTATCGTCCTAGTGATGTTGGCTTTATTTATTACTCTGGTGCGTTATCTATGCTTTTGAACCTTAATACAAAAAAATCATGTGATCCCGACAGCATTCCAAACATATTTCTTCGTCGCTATGCTGAGTCACTGGCTAAATTTCTTGTTGTTTTATTTCGTACTTCTTTAATGTATGGCGAGCTCCCCGAAGACTGGAAGATAGCTCTGGTTGTACCTATCTTTAAAAAGGGCGACCGCCTATGTTTTTAAAATTACCGTCCAATATCACTAACATCTTCTTGTTGCAAACTAATGGAACACATTGTCGCCACTTGCATTCTTGAATACTTAAACGACCATAATATTCTAACAGGTTTCCAGCACGGGTTCAGGAAAGGGTACTCCACCGTCACACAGTTAGTTACAGTATTTCATTCGTTTGCACACACCTTAGACAACACCGGTCAAATAGATGCAATATTTCTAGACTTCAGTAAAGCATTCGATAAAGTACCACATGACAAATTAATTCTTAAGATGCGAAATATTGGCCTCCACGAAATTCTGGTCACATGGGTTGCAAATTACTTGACAAACCGCAAACAACTGGTCATAATAGATGGAATAGGGTCCGGCTATCTTGATGTCACTTCGGGAGTTCCTCAGGGAAGTGTGCTGGGTCCATTGCTTTTCATACTGTATATAAATGATATTGTTAATGTAATTACAACTGGTGTGCAAATTCGGTTGTTCGCGGATGATGCAGTCTTGTTTCGGGATGTTTCGTGCTGTGCTGATCAGTGTGAACTTAATACCAATCTTACTAATATACTTGAATGGTGCAAGAACTGGGGAATGGTGCTGAACGCCGACAAAACACTGTATCTTCGCATAACACGAAAGAAAGTTCCGTACGACTATCAATACACACTAGGAACATCGCCATTGGAACAAGTCAACAGTCATAAATACCTCGGTGTCACACTAACCAGCAATCTCTCGTGGAATTTACACATTGACAATATTTGCTCATCTGCCTTTCGTAAGCTATGCTTCTTAAAACACAAACTCGGAAATTCCCCTTCTAACGTCAAGCTCCTCAGCTACTTTACTTTTATTAGACCTAAGCTCGAATATGCCTGTATAGTCTGGGACCACTACACTAATCACAACATCCGTAGAATAGAAAGAATTCAGAGAAAAGCTGTAAGGTTTATTTACTCTAAATACTCACGTATTGATTCTCCCTCACAAATAATGCTTGCTAACGAAATCCCCAGCCTTGAATCCAGGAGAAAGTGCTTCCATCTTGATTTCCTTTCTTCACTAAGTAAAGGTGCACTGTCCATTGACCCATCTCCGTTCTTGTCATCGTTACAAACAAGACCTACTAGGCACCACAACCCGTATGCTTTCGCCCCATATTTTGCTGCTACTGACACCTTCAAGTACTCTTTTTTTTTTCCGCGTACGATACAAGAGTGGAATGAATTACCCCACGTATAAGTGCCTTGTTTTCTTGTATTGTTTGTATTTTTGCATTTTATCTTCTTGTGCCCCCCTGCTTGGACCTAACCATGGTCTGCAGTATGTATTAAATAATAAATAATAATAATGTGAGCTTCTCACAAGTATGGAATCCTACAGTGAGAATAGAGTTTGATGATATATTTTCTCAAAACGCTAAGCTATTGCCGATAGAATACTTGAATGGGTTGCTCGAAGACTAGCTCAATAGCCTACAGATAAGTTGACGTATAGCCACAGATGCTTCCGTTAATGCCGAGAAAGCAGGAGTGGGCATCTAATCAACATCATTAGATTGGCCTTATTCACTGCGACTGCGCAATTTTACGCCAATATTCTGGCCATACGCAAGCTCCCTAGAAATATCTCTTGGGTTGTTATACTGAACAATTCTTTGTCTGTTTGCACTGGTTTGTAGCAACGTCTAGGGTTCAGAATATGTGGGCGGACGGAGAGTTTGATAGACCCTGTCACAATGTCTGTAGGTAATACACTAGATGCAAATGTTAAAGTATGGTGCTTGATAGGTGTTTCCCTGCCGTCATGCTTGACAATAGTTTGTTTAACTTTAATTACATTCTACTCCTTCCAACCTTCCAGGAGTTTTCATTCGTACAGCCCGAGAAGGTCTGCTTCTGAGACGAGTCCGCGTGAGACTTGGATCAAGAAGTGACGCAAAATTGATATTATGATGCTGCCGAATGCTGTTAGATTGCAAAGATTCTCAACTTGTTGTTGCTCAGTTAGTTCGAGCAGCAGGTCCCCACTTGGCTTGTAACTTGGTTCAAAGACTTGAGTCGGCGTCCTTGAGACAAAAATGGAGACACTGATTTTCCTTGTTTGCTTGAAGTGGCACTGTAAAATTGTCAGAATTTTGGAAAGGATAGGTCGGGACGGAGAGAACGTACCTGTCCTTCGGTGCGCACCCTTTTTTGGGGGCCCCACCGCGGTGGTCTAGTGGCTAAGGTACTCGGCTGCTGACCCGCAGGGCACGGGTGCGAATCCCGGCTGCGGCGGCTGCATTTCCGATGGAGGCGGAAATGTTGTAGTCCCGTGTGCTCAGATTTGGGTGCACGTTAAAGAACACCAGGTGGTCTAAATTTCCGGAGTCCTCCACTACGGCGTCTCTCATAATCATAGAGTGGTTTTGGGACGTTAAACCCCACATATCAATCAATCAATCAACCCTTTTTTGGGGGGTTACGACCAAGTATTCAGAGAAATGAAGGTGTTCGCATAAATTTGGTAGTTTAGGAAGGAGTGGCGGCCACCCCCCGTGGAGCCCAACTAGGCGACACTGAAGCCCTTGTATAGCACTGCAGACGCCAGCCGTACATTTTTATTATGACCAAATATTACTGCCCAAGTTTGAGAAACTACATTTGGTTAACCATCGCTGATATTCGGAAGTAAATCAAAGAAAAATCACAGGACAGGTGGAAAGTAAAAAATAAAAAAGATATAAGGAAAGAAAGAGAAAGGAATAGGTGACTGCCGATTTTCTTTGGGTGGGTTAACCCAGAAGTGCCGTCTACGTGAAGCTGGGGCCAACGAGGTGTGTGGCCTCTGTCGGGGGGCCTTAAAGGTACAATCACCCGGCCTTGGCTCAGCCACCAGGATCCCCTTGTCTACGGACATGGCGAAGCCACGCACGGCTAGGCGTGGGAGGGCGTAGAAACCCCCATTTTAACCCGGGTCCGTGGTGTCGCTATACAGGCACCATAGCGCAGGCGCCTTTGCGGAATTAAAAACACACAAGACGGGGAGAACGCCACTGATGACAAGAGGGTGTAGCATGTAGATTTATTAGCGACGAAAATCCGGGATGTGAGCTTCTCACAAGTATGGAATGCTACGGTGAGAATGCAGTTTAACAATATATTTCCTAAAATTGCTAAGCGCCTGCCGATAAAATACTTGAATGTGACAAAGCAGGAGTGGGCATCTAATGAACATCATTAGATTGGTCTTATTCACTGCGACTGCGCCATTTTACGGCAATAATTCAAGCACAATTAATGGCAGTGTTTCTGGCCATACGCGAGCTCCCAACAAATATATCTTCGGTTGTTATACTGACCGATTATTTGTTCGCTTGCACTGGTTTGACAGCCCCGAAGGCATCGCCTTGTTTATTAGAATTTCGTACATATTCACCCAATCACGTTCGTGTTATCCGATTGGTTTGGGGGCCAGGTCACAATGGACCAATACTAAATGAAGCGGTGGACACACTGGCGGCAGAATCAATTCAAGGCTCCCTCGTAATCATTTTAAAACTCTACTGCCTATATACAATAGCGCGATTTCCTAATTTCTCTATACGGCAGGGCCACACAAACTCTTCTCTTTTCTAAATAGCGCAGATTTTTGGCCCCTTAAGTTTCAGTGGTACAGCTTATGGTGTGCAACAAGACAATTCGAAGTGACATTCACGGATTCGCGATGCAGGATTGCACCTTCAAACATTTATTTATACAGATCTGCTTTTGTTTCTTTCCGCCACTGTCACTATAGCAAGTGTTGTACACAAACTGAAACTATAGAGCACCTTTTCACTGAATGCGCAGGTATCGAAATAAAAAGTGAAAATTCCTAACACCACCCTATTGAAAAAAAACATCCACCATGGGCATGGTGGATTCGACCATCCACTATTTTGGTGGATTATGGCGGTGGAAATGTTGGTGGCACATGATTTAAGGTGCCGTAGGGTGGAGCGGATGGTGGTGGTGCGCTCAAGCCGGCAGTTCTAGAGCGCGAAGCAGTGTCAGAACCACCGTGACAAGCTGCCACTACACTGTAAGCAAAAACTATCCGAGTTTGGGGTTTTTCCGGCTCATGACCTCTGAAAACTCTCTCACGTTTAAAATTACTACCTCGCGCAGGAGTAAAAGATGGTACACGACATAGTTTTACCACCACCTCTCAAGCAAGTAGTAAAAGGATGTCAAAGTCCAGTTTTACCACTGAGGGAGTTTTCTATCACGTGATTTTTAACCTGCGTTTCAGAGTTTATTACCACGTGACTGCAAGGTGCAGCTGCTTCGGCGGCGTTTGCCCCATACCCTCCTTGTGACGCTCTCAGTGAATACTGAAGGTACACTAAGCCCACAGATGTTTTTTTTTGTTTTTTTTTTTGCATCGCCGTGCCTCTGGACTGACCTCGAGTCAGCGCACTTTTACTGGAACTGGGGGCAGCATAAGCACAACAAGCGAAAACAGCATTCTTTGAACGAAAAAAAAAGAAAAAGACGGGGGGGGCCTCTCAAAAGAGAAAAAGAAATAAAGCAAACCGGCTGTGGAAAGTTGTCCTGCATATTTTCGCAAATTGTTGGCTTTTGCTCGGCGGTGGCCTTAGAGACAGACGGTGCAAGAAGCTCGGTATCTGTGTGTCTGGTTGGGCTGATGGATCTCACGTGTTTCCTACATCATCGAGCGACCGTGCTCTTCCGAGCGCCTCCGAACCTGCACGTCGAGGATATCTCCAGTTCGCGGATGTCTCCAGATATGCCAGTGGTAACAAAATCAATCTGGTGTCATCGTCCGTGCTTGCCTGCTGGAGAAGCAATAAGCAAAATGCTTCACTCTGTCGTCGGCACCGAGCCGCGGCCACCAGTGACCAGTGGGAGTGTGTCGCCGGGGCAGGTGAAAGAAGCATCGCATATATTTTGTTCCACACTAGGCGATGTCTGCACGAGTAAAGTTCTGCCCGAATTGCCCTCCTCATGCACCAACTGTTCTCAAACATGTAGCAAGAAGCCGATAAGAAGCAGATGGAACCAACAAGCGGCGGCCGGTGAGCACGAAGAAAACCCGGACCTGCCCGGATGGTGGTCTTTCGTTGGAAGTATGCATACACCGCCCCGTCCCCGCAAGATAGCGGTCACGTGTTCATTTGAGTCTGAAATGACGACGAAATTCGCACAGGATATGTGTTCTGTGATCGCCAGCTGTGTTTCATCGGATAGCCGTGCTCCTCAAAAAGGCCTAGAACGCCGTCGGTAAACAGCCTGTATGCAGGCGTGGACCGCTCCTCTACGCCCGTTGTGATGAATACGTGCTGCTACTGCGTTTGTGCACCGTCGTCGAATGAAAATCATTAAGCTTCCATGCTTTGTGCGTTCTTAGGTATATTATATGGACTTGTGCATCAGCAGTGCTAACACGCGTGGGGCAAAGAGCCCGGTGTGCCAAGCAATTATTGAATAATCAAAAAGGTGAGATCGTGTAGATTTATAATAAAAGGTCGGTGTGACATTTAGTGCCCTGCAGCCCACCTGAAGCTTACGCTTGCACCTTCAAGCGTTGTTAATCGATGCAAAAAAACAGCTCTCCTACCGGTACTACATGGCTGGTCAAAAAGTCGTGCCTATATATATACCAGATTGTCGAAGTGTAGTCGAGCAACGCATGCAGTCTGTTCTAGTGGTGTATTATTCTGCATTTGTTGTGTGTGCGTGTTTGTCTGTATGTGAATCTATGTGTCACCAATTCTGCCGTTCAATAAATTCAATCAATTCTGCTATTCAATAAATTTGTCGTCTCTGGGTGAATGCACCCGTCAATTTTTATTTTTTTACCACCAGAAATAACTCCCAGTAATCACCTCAAAAACCTTGTGAAGGTAGTAAAAAATTACTCTCTCTATACTCGCTGAAAACCTCAGTGGGGTAAATATTTACTACTCTCCCTACGTTCAAAAACTCAGTTAGCACGAGAGTAAATTTTTACCTCGGTAGTAGGTGGTAAAAAAAAACCAGGAAAGGTAGTGCGCTAGAGGACAAATGGTTTACCCAGTTTTGGAGGTTATTTCAGGTCATTTTTGTTTAGTGTGTAACGAAACAATAAAAATAATTGTATAAAAGAACCATGTAGACAGCACCCACAAAAAAAAGTGCGTCAGCGCGGAATCGAACCTGGCACCTCCGTATTTCTAACTGAGCACGCTAGCCATTGCGCCATGCCGACTTTTTTTCTTTATTTCCGTGTAAACTTCAGAAACGGCTTGCTAAGATATTTCTTTTACAATTCACAGCAAACAGTACAAAAAAACTTGAAAGTAACTAAGGCCGTCAAGCATTACTATAACATATCATGTCCTAGAATTCCTTCGTGTTCACTAGGGCTTCTACCCTTTCTACCCACAAAGGTGCACCTTCGTCTGTTCTTACTACGTCAAGTATTCTCGAGATGCTTTCTTTAAAATACTTTGTTGCTGGTTTCCTGTCTGGGTCACAACAAAATCCAGACATTCTAGAGCACCATTCACTCTGCAAGGCAGTCATCATGATAAAATTGAAACGTAATCTATTCTCATTCTCTATTGCCAAATACCTGATCCTTTGAGGGTCTAACGGGAACTCTTTTTTGATTGTCCTTTGCAATACGTCCAAAAAACAAACTCCAATCCAACAGTGCAGAAAACATGGTCAATAGTTTCCGGTTTCTTACAGATTAGACAGTGAGATCCCCAGGGTATATAAAATTCACGCTCCCTAGGAAGGTTCTAACAGGAAGTTGTTCCGGTGTGTTTTTTTAAAAAGATTGTTTTTGCACTTGGAGCTGCCGGTTTTTTAAACTCGTTTAAGTACATTCTCACCCTTGCGTGCTATATATAGCGCTCTGTACAGTGGGATGGGGTGCATCGTGTCACATAAATCTTTGTACAGTTTTTTCTTTGCATTAGACCACAAGTGCTCAGTTGAAAAACGGACACACAAAAACCACACGCTGTCCACAACTTCCTTCAAGTATCCTTGCACAGCCCCCGTGGTAACATGAGTGCTCACAACAAACTGAGGCAACAGTCTACTTAGTCTTGTTGGATACACTGTTAATATTAAAAGATCTCTTGTCTCGCGAAAAAGAAAAGCCTATTTACTAACTGCTTGATAAACACATCTCCTAGCCCAAGGCCTCCACACTTCACTCATGTAAACAGATTCGTGTGACTGCACCTTTCCTAGTTAGACCCCCACACAAATATTGCAAACACCCGATGTAATTGTTGCACATTGACCCGGGAATCGTACAGCACTTGCATCACACACCACAGCTAAGACACAAAAAGCCAGTTGCATGCAGTAGCCCTAGCAAACAAGTTGCATTCCACCTATTCGCTTTCTCTTTCATTTCTTTCGTTTTCTGTGCCCAATATTATTCAGTACTTTTGTATGACTCGAGTGGTACTCCGAGATATTTAACTGGCGTTCTTATCCACTTAATGGCCGCGAAAAATTGTGGTGTTGAAGGCCAATATACATGCCAAAAGCCGAGGCATTTAGCCCAGTTTATGTGGCTTCCTGTAACTTCAGCGAAAAATTTTGAAACTCCTGTTGATTCTTGAATACTCTCATAGGTAGTGCTGGAAATCGCAACATCATCAGTGTATGCGAGTAGTCGGACCTCTGAAGATTGTACTCTAACCCATTAATGATGTCACTCTGCAGAATCGACCGACATAAAGTTTCAACATAGATGCAAAACAACAGTGGACTAAGAGGGCAAACTTGACGCACTGAGCGCTCAATTCTAATAAAAGGGGGCAATGTCTTGTTGATAATTAGTCTCGTACTGCCATTTCCATATGCCATAGCTACACCATCAATAATTATCTTACCAACATTATTGTGCTCCAATGTTGCAAACAAAAGAGCGTGGGCAACTCAACCAAATGCTTTCTCCAGATCCAGCTTGAGTATAGCCCCACGAGCTTCACTGATGTCAATACATTCGAGCACGGATTGCGTTTTATGAACATGTGTTAATATAGACCGACCTTTGATTCTACACGTTTGGCGAGGCCCCACGATACCTTTTATTACTGACTGAAGTGTTGCCGCCAAAATTTTCATTAATATTTTGTAGTCTACATTTGCCAGTGCGATTGGCGTGTACGTTGTGACGTGCCTGAGCTTTTCAACCTCGTCTGTTTTCGGAATCAGAACGGTACGTGATTCACCAAAGGATGGTGGTAATTT
This sequence comes from Rhipicephalus annulatus, assembly GCA_013436015.1. Lineage (NCBI taxonomy): Eukaryota > Metazoa > Arthropoda > Arachnida > Ixodida > Ixodidae > Rhipicephalus > Rhipicephalus annulatus. The sequence goes on from WOVY01009358.1 coordinate 281,574, forward strand.
CTTTTCCTCATATGCCTCGTTAAAAACGCCTACAAGTATTGGAGACAATTCAGTTATAAAACATTTGTACCACTTGGCACAAAGACTATCTGGTCCTGGAGATTTCCCAGGATTTAACCTATCAATTGCTCGTTCAACTTCAGATTCAGGTATAGATAATTGCGAAGCGTTTTTCACTTCCTCAATCACTTGAGGCATGCGTCCTAAATATTCTTCTTTAAATCTTTCTAGGTTTATTTGTTTGCACGCAAAAAGGTTTTCAAAATGACTTGAAGATACGGATAAAATGCTTTCGGTATCGGTTACTTCGTGACCATCCTTCTCTACTTTTTCGATATGATTCCGTCGAGCGTTCGTTTTTTCCACCCCTAACGCTCTTTGGTTGGCGTCTCTCCAGCCGCTAAAGCCAAAGCCCTAGCACGGACGAGTGCACCGCAGTAGTGTTCCTCGTCATGCAGTGCAAGGTTCTGCTTATTACTGCGTAAGCCAGTTTTATACTCTCCCGGTTGTTTGCACTGATAGTCAATTAGTTTTTCCAAAGTCTTTCGGTGTTCCTTTTCTTTCTTTCTCCTTTCGTAACTCAATGCGCAACAACGATCAATAGCTTTTATTTTTATTCGCTGCTTGAACTCTTATTTACCTATTGTTCTGCAAGTTTAGATTCATCATCCATTTTTATTTCATTGATGGAGTTTATTACCTGATGTAAGAAACATTCGTCAGTGTTCAAAGTGGAATTCATCTTTCACAGCTCCGATGAAAAAGTTCCACGATTTGTTTTCTCTTTCATATCACATATAACTAAACAATGATCACTGAAATGTAGATAATAGACAGTATATGTCTTGCAGTGGGCTATTAATTCAAGCGACACGTAAATGCGATCAAGACGTGTATGGCTATTCCCCTGAAAATGTGTGAAACGCACATCCAGCGTTCCCTCCATACAGCTGCCCATGTCTTCTAACTCGAATTCAGTAACTATGTTCGCTAGCGTCCTACTGCTTTTATCGTAAATGGCGCGTCCGTTTGATCAATATCGCCCGTTGACGACGCAGTTAAAATTGCCAAGTAATACAGATTTTCTTTTCAAAGTGAAGTGCTGCTTTAGGCCTGAAAAAAGTGATCGCTCCTCGCAAATGGTTGGTTCATAAATACGCACTATACGCCACTGACATTCTTCATTACAACATCACAGGAAACCAATCTAGCCGATGGGCAAGAGAAGGTATCTTGCACCACCAGATCCGGTAACTTCTTTATGATCAAAACACAGCCTCCAGGCGTGCTATTGCTTGACTTACAATTGCGTAGTAACGTGCCGTAAACCTCAGCACCATGCCCCACGTCTCTTCCTCACCGTCTACTTTTGTTTCTTGTACAGCTTGTACATCGAGATCATGATCCACGAGCAGCCTTTAGACTTGGCTATGTTTCCGCTCGGCGGCAAGACCTCGAACATTTAACGTCGCCACTCCGAGTTACAGTGCAAAAGCCATGTCTACACAGTGAAGAAGTTAGCCCGGGACTAGATGCTTACCTTCTGCGTCTAGCATAAAGCTAGATATCTTCGGAGCCTCCAGGTGGACCCGTGCCACTGGAGGACAAAGGTGGCCAGTGTTTGTCCAATATCGGGTTGGGACGCAACCTTGTGCTGCTGCGTCTGAACGAAGTCGCCTTGCAGGTAGCCCCTCTTTATGCTTTTCACAGGACACCTCACGCCGTTCTTCAGACTGTTCGCGGGGTCTTTTGCTTGGTGTCTCACCACTAATACTCTCGCACGACACTGTAAGTTCGGTTAATTCAACCGGCTCAGGCTTCTTTGAAGGGGTGCTTGTGAAGTCTTCCTCGGTTTGGCCGGCTGGCTCTTGAGTAACCTTCCCAGATGCTATGTCTGCTTGTACTGTTGGTTCATCACAACCAGTTGGTGTGGCTTTACCTGTTGAAGCTTCTGGGTTCACCCCATCAACTGCGCCTTTCGCCGCGTCTTCAGCCTCGGTCGCGTCCATCACCAACTCTGCTGTATCTTCACTTTCAGCTGATCCGATAGCCGATGCGTACGTGCGCATGCACTCATCTTCGCTGTGGCAAAACCGCCAAAAACACGAGAATCGGGGTACCTTACACTCTCTTCTAACATGGCCGGTACCTTAGCAGCGCAGACACTGCATTGACCGACCAGGTGCCACCACAAGTGCCAGTTCACCAGCCACCCTAGTTTAATGCGGGAGTTCTTCAACCTTCACGCCACTTTTGAGCTTAAGAAGCACAAACCATGTGGTTGACCCTGTGTCGCTGACTCCCTGAAGAAGCCAATGCTTCCGGGTGACTTGTACGACCTTCCCAAAAGCCGCCAACGCCATTCGCACGTCTTCGTTGTTGACGCCATACAGCAGCCAATGAAGACGCAGCCGCACCTGCTGATCCTGGGGGTCTACGGTGATGCAGCGTCGACGCTTGACTTTCAGCTCCTCCACGCCCAGCAAGTGTCTCGTAGCGTCCGCGTTGTTCATGGTGACTGCCCAGACGTGATTTATCTGGTAAGCTCCCAGTGCCAACACCTCCGGCAGCAGTCCTGTAGGTCTGAGCGCGTCTCGGAAATCTTCTACTCGATACGGTCTGCCACGCACATCACCGTGTAAAAACACAGTGTTTTGCGTGACGCGTCCCTTGGGCAGTGGTGGCAAAATAATCTCGTAACCTGCGTCTTGGTCTTCGGTTATCCTGTTCCCGCAGCTAGTATGTGCCGCAAACGCCGCTTCTATGGAGCAAATGATCCTTGTGCCCAACGCGCGTGAGTCAAGATGACAGAATGACTGCGCCACGCCGACAGATGGCGGTATTGGTGCCAAAGAAGTAGTCAACTCACAGACTCTTCCTTGCACTTCAGTTTTGTTAGTCGCTTACTCGAGATTGACGAATTCTGCCCCGGCTACTAACAATTGCACATTTGATAAACACGAACAAGTGCTGCCTGTAACGACTTCCACTGCGATAATGGCAACAGCGCTATGTCCTTGTTACAATTTACAACCGCAAGAAAATAAACAACTCAGTGGACTGAGGAGCAGGTAGATTTTATCGGCGGTTACTGGCAAGTTTATTATCCGTTTCTCGCTTATTCCAAGGGGCAATATCTCTTCAGGCTTTATGACGCTTCTATGCTCATTCGATAGATACGCCCACACAATTGACTGTGATGTTTTTTGCGCATCGCACAGCGCACTCGTGCCAGCGCACCGTAACACCTAAATAACGGCTTTGCCAAAAATTCCCAAGCGTTTCCCCGAGGGGAACATGGTTAAGTGCGAATGCACGGGGTGATGCTATGAGGGGTATTTATTAATTCGCACTATTATATTAATTAATCATACTATGGTGCCTTTATGGTGTAATGGTTCCTGGGAATTGCAATTCGATCACACGGGCGAGTTTACGTTAACTCACTGGCGAATGCCAACGGATTTTAACTTTACTCCCCCTCATAGCATCACCCCGTGCATTCGCACTTAACCATGTTCACCCTCGGGGAAACGCTTGGGAGTTTTACTACTGATGATGATGATTAAAGTGTAATTAATGATTTTAAGTGTTGTTTGTCATGAAGCATTTGTACACAGATACATTATATACGAAGTATTATTTATTTACACTTCACGACGCGTCCAGACGAGCTTAGTCCAGGGCTCGCACCCTCTCCCGCGCGGCACGTTCACCGGCTGCAATGGCTTCGGGAACGTCCACTCGCCGTTGACGCTTGCGAGCGGCGTCTTGACGCCGGCCTTCATCGCCCTTCTCCGCCTGACGCTTGCGTTGTCATTCCGCTTCTTGGGCCGCGTTCACGGCTCGATGTTGACGCCTCATCTCGGCCTCGCGAGCGCGCAGTTCACCATCCGCTGCACGCTTCGCCCGCTTGTCCTCGGCCTCGCGAGCGCTAAGTTCGGCATCCTCTGCACGCTTCGCTTGTCCTCGGCCTCGCGAGCGCTAAGTTCGGCATCCGCTGCACGCTTCGCCCGCTTCACTCGGCCTCGCGAGCACGCTGTTCGGCATCCGCTGCACGCTTCGCCCGCTTACGTTCGGTCTCACGAGTCCTTCGCAGCGCCGCCTTGTCTTCCAACGTTAGCGAAACCACCGCGGTAGCGTCGCCTCCAACGACGGGTGCAGTGCTGGCATTCGGTTGTACTGCATTCGTTGTTGATGGTAGCGTTGCCTCCGGGACATCCATCGCACGACCCGCTCTCGACGGGAGACTGAGAGAGAAGGCGGGCACGTGAGAGAGAGGGGTGCGTGCGCAGCTGCAGTGAGCGAGGAGAGCGGAGGAGCGAGCGAAGGGGGAGGGGGTATAAGGCGCGTTACTGACACCGATATCAGCGTCGCGTCCGTGGCTTATTCGGTAGAGCGTCGCCCTGCGGCCCGCCAAGTCCTCTTTGTTTAAAGATAGAGAGAAGACTGCGGACGCCGCCGACCGCGGTGGATGGTTTGGGGTCGCTTATAAAGTGTATTTACACTTAAAATGAATGCAGTGCACCAGAAACATTATGCTATCATATTGGTTCAGTAAGCATACGAATTGACGAGTCTGTGTTCTTGCATAAGAGCCAGTGAGGTGGCAGCGAGCGGGACCGGCGGCCGTCGGTGAGCGGAGGCGTACATTTGGTGGAAGTGCTGCAAGCGCGTCGCATTGATGTTTCTCGCTTTTTGCGCGGACACCGTACACAATAAAAAGGCTTCATTTCGGTTAAATTATGCCACAGCTGTGCTGTATTGTCATTTTCACTCGTCGAAATCGTGGATTCTCAAACTCAGAAGCACCGACAACACTTGTATGGGCGCAGTCGGTAGGATTAATCTGGTGGAAATCATGGTGATAGAACAGAAGGGTGAAAGCCGAGTTCGCTGGGACTCGTCTTGACGCATGTCAAAAATGAAAGTTTATGAATATTCGCGCGCTCTTTGTTGACTTAGAAGTACGGCCCAAGCAATAGAGTGTGCCAGAATTTCCAAGGTTGAGTTTCTAGCGTGGTGACATCAAGTCACCGCTGTGTTCTGCTCTAGCAATGAAAGGGACAATTGCGAACTGGAGCTCATATATTTATCGACTGCTGCGCGCCGATGTTAAAGATTTATTGTCACTGTTCACAGTGACACCTCTAGTCTTCTAAACATCACAACAAAGAAACACATCGCGGATGTCAAACTGATGTAAGTACTTGCGCGAAATGTAAACAAATATATTCACGGCCGCATATTGTACGCTCTACGAAAATTGAAGCGTTGTTGACACCACTAGAATAAAAAATAACCGTGTAAGAAAGCGTGACGATCAGTGTTGTTTTTTTTCACCATAAACATATATCTCTGCGCATACAAGAATGACACGCTAGAAATAAGTGATTTCACATACTGTCATGTGCTTTTTCATCATGCCACCATCATCCACCAAGCTTCCATTACGCCACCGTCATCCACTTTGCTCACCAAGCCTTCCACCAGACGTTTTGCCTCGCTACCATCAGCCGGCATTTTCCACCGTCAGTACCATTGGTTCGCCACCACCACCACTATCTGCCACCATTTTTCCCCTCTAGCCGTCATCAGCCGGCGTTTTCTACCGTCACCACCATTGGCTTGACACCACCACCATCATCTGCCATAATTTTTTCCACACTGGCCGCCATCAGTCATTATTCCCACTACAGTTTCCACCATCTCCACTAATATTTCTGCCATATCTACTATTGCTTCCACCATATCCACCCATAATTCCAGCATCCATTAACCAAAGATTTTCAATAGGGCAGCTTTCAAAAACACGAACTTCAGGTACCTGAACTCTTCTTACTGCTCTTATGGAATTTGGTACAAGGTCAGTGCAACAGGGACATATATGAAGCGATATATAACTAGAATTAAGAATCAAAACAGCTACCAAGCTAACCTGACAAGCTAATGCTCGTTACGTAGTTTTGTCATTATCCTGTTCCTTATATTCTTTACTGTTTTTTATTTATTTTGATAGTTTTTGTTTCCTATTTGTTGTATTTTTGAACAAATTATAATAGCCTGTTGGCACAACAAAGCCTTATGTTCATATAAAAAACTATTTAGGCGTCCCCCTCCTTTTTTTCCCAATATCCCACTGCCACGCGATTTATAGCACCCTTCGTGGTGGGTGGAGCCATTCTTCTTGGGTCCAACCAACCAACCACGGAGCAGAGAGTAGGGCGCGTGGAGTAGAGTGTCACAGAGTTCGTAAGGTGGTGTTCGCGGGGGCGGAAGCAGCGGGGAGGCTGTTCGCCAGCGTCACGGTCGTTGTTTGCTGCGAGTTTAGGGAGGCGATTAAGTCGAAGCGGCCTGCTTCGCTTCACTTGAAGCTCGGTGATTGATTGATATATACCGCTTCTTAGCGCAAGGGCCATGTGATGGCCAAAGAGTGCCAGTACATGAGGCTGAAGATGATGACAATGGGTATTCTAACCGGCTGTATAAGAGCCTAGAATTTCTCGCGCTGAATGCGGGTAAAACTATTTAACTAAAATCATGGGACTTACAAGAAGTGTGTGCGGTGAAAATGGGCGACAAACAGTTGTGACAAAACTATGAAGGGATAGGCGATAGCACGAATACCTCCTCAAGCAGTTGTGGCTAAATGCTGAGAAGCAAGGGCATTTTCTCTTGTGACTACTGCAGCAACAAACTCTTTTCAGAGGTGATGCGGCAGGTTGCCTTGGTATATGACGAGCAAAGATGGTATTTCGCTTGGAAATGCGAACAATGATGCAAAATAAAAAGCGGGGACAATTTTTGATGTGCATAGACGGGTTCACAGGGAATTGCATTTGGTGAAGTGATGAAAAGTGCTTCTTTCTGATAGCGCCTGGTTCAATACATAGGGTTAATATATGGAGATTGGTATGTGGTTCTCCACATCCCTTGCAACTTGATTGGTTATCACGAGATAAAAGATGTGCATGTGTGTTTTGTGTGTGTCCAATTTTTAACAAGGCAAGTGTTTTTGTATGCGGCGAGACCTCGAAATTGGTGGCTAGTTTTTTCAACAGTTGGCTTGATGACAAGTAGCCTATTTTGTGTTTGTCTGTCCCACGATCGTGGCCAGTAATCCCTGAAATTTCGTTTTAGGAAGGGTTTCTGGCCTAGCGCCGGGACCGCTATGAATCTGTTGGTAGTGTTACGACCGGCCCTAGGGAACCAAGCAACAGGAGTTTGGGGGAGAACCGGTTCTTGACCGACTGTGTCGTCCACCCCCACCTCCCCTATCAGGCTCCCCCTCTCGCCGGGAGAACTCCGGAATCTGCTGTGCGTTCGTGACCATGTTTGGCAACATTTTAGGGCACCGTGACCATATATGGACCTCGTGTTAGGTTGTGCCACTTTATGTGTTGTGAGGTGTGTTTCCCTCTCTCTCGTGGCCGAGGTGCCGGAGCCACCGTATTGGCTGACGATGCGGACAGTACGCCCAGTGTCGGCAACGCGGCGCTATAAAATGCCGAAGACGTTTTGTATCTCTTCACTCTTCTCTCTTTGGATCGGTTGACCACTTCTGCACATGTAAATAAATCTTTGTCGTTTGTTCGGGCGCTTCTTTCTCGCTGAATTGTTGGACGATGGATCCTGCGACGGGGCCAGCTACCGAAAACGAGACCGGCAGGACCCGGAGTCCCAACAACTGGTGGCAGCGGTGGGATTCGAACCCACGCCTCCTGAGAGACTCTCAGAAGGCGCGGGTTCGAATCCCACCGCTGCCACCAAGTTGTTGGGACTCCGGGTCCTGCCGGTCTCGTTTTCGGTAGCTGGCCCCGTCGCAGGATCCATCGTCCAACAATTCAGCGAGAAAGAAGCGCCCGAACAAACGACAAAGATTTATTTACTTGTGCAGAAGTGGTCAACTGATCCAAAGAGAGAAGAGTGAAGAGATACAAAACGTCTTCGGCATTTTATAGCGCCGCGTTGCCGACAATGGGCGTACTGTCCGCATCGTCAGCCAATACGGTGGCTCCGGCACCTCGGCCACGAGAGAGAGGGAAACACACCTCACAACACATAAAGTGGCACAACCTAACACGAGGTCCATATATGGTCACGGCGCCCTAAAATGTTGCCAAACATGGTCACGAACGCACAGCAGATTCCGGAGTTCTCCCGGCGAGAGGGGGAGCCTGATAGGGGAGGTGGGGGTGGACGACACAGTCGGTCAAGAACCGGTTCTCCCCCAAACTCCTGTTGCTTGGTTCCCTAGGGCCGGTCGTAACAGTAGCTTTTTGTGGACGGATGCAGCTCGCTGATCATCCAACACGTTTGCTTCAATGTCGCGATGGCCTGGTACCCAGCGTATCAAGACAGGTTGCTTATGTTCGTAAATTGTGCACAGAATTTAGTAAAGCCTTACAATGGTGGAAATTTGGTACTGTTTAAGAATTTTCAAAGCTTTCACAACGCTTAGGAAGTCCGTGTATATAACAGCGTGAGGTATGTTCATTATTTTATTATATATAACCATGGCTAGTATCGCATAGGCCTCTGCTGTAAAAATACTCGAGTTGGGGTGGAGAACACCATCATTCGAAACAGATGGGCCGTCTGCCGTATACGACACACCAACATTGGACTTCGACGCATGTGGAAAACATTTATGACAATAATATGTGGCCTGACGTTCCAGGAAGTAAGCACGAATATGTGGAAGAGGCACTATCCGTACTTACGTTTTGATGAAGTAGGGGTAACAGTGATAGCGACGTTGCACTTATATCTATGGATGAGAACTTTTTGTTGGCGAGGTTAAAGTATGTTGGCTCTTTTCCTTCAAAAGGCAGACACTGGAAAAGAAGAAGGAAGTGTTTAATAAGGCAACCTCATGCATCACAGCGAGAAACTTCCTATAGACCACTATGTTCATTCAGGTTCCCGAGGAGCAGATAAGGTTCTCGTAAATTGTCTATTAAAGACTGGAATTCGTGCTTTTAAAGACCGACATGTGGAGGTATATAGAGTGAGCAGATGGTGACGAGTTCGTTTATACCAACTGCTCGAACAGCAACTTCTTCAAATGTTGTTTGCAGTGTTGGACGCGTACATGCTATTCATCGAACAACAATAATTGCTACGCCATTGGTTGGCATCGGAGCATCATCTCTGTTTTTTCGAAATATAAAAAAGTGACACAGGAAGTTAGTGTTATTGAGCTTGAAGTGTGTTTCTTGTATACACATGACTTTTACTGAATGTTCGCGTAAAAGTTTTTCGACATTATCGAGCTTTCTCAGCAGCCCTTTGAGGTTTCGTTGTAGACTGTGTTTTCATAACGAGGGTAAAATAGTGCGGTGAGTAAGAGATGCGAGTGATTGATGGCTGAGAGGAAAAAAGGCCTTTGCAGGGTCTTTGTGAAGGCCTGTAATCAACGTTTTGTCTTTTTGTAGAGGTAGAAGAGCTCTGACCGCTCCTGTGGCGCAGTGCCAATCGTTGGCCAGGAAGTGTCCATCGCACCTACCGATGCGATGAACACGCGCTCTACTGAGCGGCGTTCACGTACACAAAGATTGGCTTCGTGAGGGCAGAAGCCTGTGGCGCCACCGCGCCAGAGGTCGAGTGAACCCCTGCGGCTGCTGCTACACCTCTCCTGGTTGCAGCCCGGGCATGCAGCTGCGGCTGGCGTGGTTACATCGACAGCAGACAGAAAGTGGTCGCTGCTACCATCGCGGGGGCAGGAGTTGGCGGTGCCCGTACGCTGGACGTAGCTGGGCCAGCCACCTAAAGCCGTTGTGGTGCCGTCCTCTACTGCAACACTTCGGCGAACGATGTTTTGAAAGCATAATACGGAGACAAGAGCGGCCATGCTTCACGGAAAGTGATTTTCTGTGTCACTTTGACGGTTGCAAGTTATTTTTTTGTTACACGCACTGCAGGACCTACAATATGCTGGATGGCCACAATCGCAGTTGGCGCAGTGTACCTCGGCGCTGCAGCGATCACCCGCGGAGTTTCCCGTGTTACCGCACTTCGCACGTGTAAGCTGTCCTCGGGAAGTTTGGGAAGCATGGCCAAATCTTTTTCATTTCAAACACCACCAAGGATTTGGTATGTGGGGTTTCACTAGTAGTTTAAAGTAGCCGGTCATGATTTCGTCTGAAAGTGTGGAGTAGCCGATGGTCAAGACAATGTTCTTGGTTCGTATTTCTCTGTTCTCTCCCCTGATTACGATACGCTACACATGTACGACAAGTTCATCCTTCCAGCCAGCCAGAAGTTTATCATCGGTTAGTTCCATTAGAACGTCGTCTGAAACAACGCCTTAGACGGTGTTCATCGTTAGGTTAGGAGAGAGAGTTACAGGCTTGTACCCAAATTCTACTAGGTCTGCTAGTTTCTCACATTATGTCTTGTCTTTAACCTCAACTTGAAGATCCCCACTGGCCATCTCTTAGAGCTACTTCCGATGGTTTCAGTGAGGCATCTGGATAAAAAATAGGGAAATGCTTTGAGCTTTTTGCCTGAGTTCTCGAAGTGAGTGACGTGGTACTTAAGGAACAGGCCTTCTTTCGAAAAAGTTTGTGCATTGGCATCGGTGCGCCACCTTTTAATGGAGTGATCATTGAAGAAGGAAATGCGTGATCCCGTAAAAAAAGAGCAGTTCGTTCTGTAATGGCGCCTACTACGCACCACGGAGTCCAATATGAGGACGTCTCAAATCATGTAAAATCTGCTGAACGTCAGTAGTAGCTCACTACTATAACCAAATACGGCCTACCCTAGGTCAGGTATCCCCACAAGGTTAACCCTTGCCGCTAGAAACCTTGAGAGTAAACAGAAAATTAAAGGTGATAGTACAGATGAAAAGTACGAGATAAAGACGAAGATGTTGGGACAGAGTGACACAAAAAGACGTCTGCCAATTTTCCCTGGGGGGGTCAGTACAAAGGTGCCATCTACATGAAGCTGAGGCAAAGGGGTGTGTTGCCTCCGCGGGGGGGGGCTTAAAGGTCCAATCACCCGGCATTAAATCCACCCGCAGAATCCTCTTTTCTCCGGACACGTCAAAGCTACCCACAGCTAGGCGTGGGAGGTAGTTGAAACCCCCTCGTTAGCTCGGGTGCGTGCTGTCGCGACGCACATAACGCCTGCTTGCGCAGACACCCCTGCGGAACACTTCAAACTCAATAGGCCACGGAGCGAATGCGAAGCTAGTGCAGTGACCTGGCCCACTGTTGGACATAGACCTGATTGCTTGGCTGTAGTCCTGGTCTGCGCGTCCAGGTAGACGGCTCCCTGGCTTTGTCAGCCCTGTTTTAGGAACTCCTGCACTTAGATGCTCCCTCATACCTGCATCTCAGCGTCACCCTGGTCATCCTAGAATTTCTGCGGTGCCGAAATTCCCGCTTTACCCCTCCTTTAAGTAGATGAGCCCAGGCATAAGCTCCGAGCAGTCCCTGGTGATACGCTCTCGGGACAGGATTCAGCATGTCCGTTCGTTTTCGACGCTTCTTTGTTCTATCGCATTGTGTTCTTGCATAGCATTCATGTTGCGTGTCTCTTGTCGTATGCTGTTTTCACAAAGTGTGAAAAAAATTGGCAGATCCCACGTACAGTGGGAATCGATGATATGCGAAACACGAATTGATTTATAGATATGTGGGGTTTAACGTCTCAAAACCACCATATTGTGTGGGTGAGGGTAGGCAGAGGGAAGAAATATATTTACCGATTGTAGACGGAGTACACAGTGTCCTTGAGCCAATATGGCAGAGTGGCAACAACCCACGGGACTTTGTTCAATCGTCATGTTCACCGCCTTTATGGTGCCTTTGTTGATGTTAATGATGACTTGTATCATATAGCCGCCGCCGGTGAAAGCGCTGTCTCGGGGCTTAAAAAATCGTGCGATCCTGCGCAGAGCAGTACGGCTTAATGCGGGGGATGTGTACAATATCTATGGACGGCAAAGACGATGAGAATGAAGTGTCCAAGGAAGCGATATTATAGGTGACCTCGGTCAATTGGCGCAAGACTTTATAAGGCCCGTTGTAGCGAGCAAGGAACTTCGAGGACAGGCCAACGTGACAGAAGGGAGTCCAGAGCAAGACCAACGATCCTGAGGAGTAAGAGACTGCTCTGTGATGGCTGTCGTAACGATCCTATTGAGAGAGCTGCGAGGCAGAAAGGCGATTGCGGGCAATCCGGCGGGCCGGTTGAGCCTGAGTAATTGCACCGCGAGCGTACTACGTAGGAGTGTCAGTGTGCGACGGCAGAAGAGTGTCAAAAGGCAAAGTGGGGTGACGGCAGTACAAGAGATAGAAGGGAGAAAAGCCAGTGGTGTCATGTCGTGACGAGTTGTAGGCAAACGTCACGTAAGGCAAAGTGGCATCCCAATCACGATGTTCTGCGGAGAAATACATGCATAGTATTGTGTGCAGTGTGCGGTCAAGGCGCTCAGTCAGTTCATTTGTTTGCGGGTGGTAGGCAGTGGTGAGTTTATGACGTGTGGAACACGAGCGAAGAATGTCGTCCGTGACCTTCACCAAAATGTCACGGGATGAGGGTAGGCAGATGGTAGAAATATATTTACCGATTGTAGACGGAGTACACAGTGTTCTTGAACCAAGATGACGGAGTGGCAACAACCCACGCGCTTTTGTTCAATCGTCATCTTCATCGCCTTTATGGTGCCTTTGTTGATGTTAATGATGACTTGTAGCAAAGTATTATAAGAGACGCCGTAGTGGAGGCCTCCGGCAATTTCGACCTTTTGGGGTTATTTAACGTGCACCCAAACCTGAACAGACGGGCCTACAACATTTTCGCCTCTTCGGAAATGCAGCCGGCGGAGCCGGGATTCGATTCCGCGACCTGTGGGTCTAACGAAACAAGCGCTCAAAAAGGGCGTGCCGCCAAATTCTCACGACGAAGCGCCAGAGTGACGCCACGAGGTCAACGATAAAAAAAGAAAACAAGCATTCAAAGACTCCTCGGGCGCGCGTCCCTCTCCCCTCGGAAGCGTAGGTTCGTGAACGAACCTCCTCGCATCGGCGGCTGAGCAAGCCCTAGAGAGTTCTCGATGGAAAGGGGCGTGGCGATGCAGGGTTGCGTCATCCGCCAAGGACGGTTCTCGTACCGTCTCGCGCTTTCTCCCAGCCTTCGATGCGAATCGCGCCGACGAAATGATGAGAATTTTCTGGAATCTCGCGCGGAAAGTATTTAACCGAGCAGCAGAGATGGGAGATCAGAAGAAGAAGGAAGTTAACGCCAGAGTGCGTAGGGTATTCCGCCGTATCTGTCGGAGAAGGTTTCGTCCTCAATGACAACACAGGAGAAGAAGGAAGTTAGCGCCAGAGTGCGTAGGGTATCTTCCTTGTGGGCGAAGCCTTTTGTCTTCCATGACAAAGGAGGAGAAGAAGAGGATTTCCACCTGAGAAGTGAAGGCTCGAACTACAGGCAAGAGTGTGTGTCTACTGCCATCGAACGAAGACGCGTGGAAACAGCTGCGTATGTGAAGCCGACGTGTTTCCGGCGAAGAAGTTTGAAGCCTGGAGAGTGGCCAATTGAAGACGCGAGGTTTCCTGGAAGAGAAACTTCGGGGGCAGCGGAGCGACAACAATGCTGAAGTTTGAGTGCGTGATTCTCGGAAGAGTATCATCCAGACTTTTGTTCCAAGAACTTTGGACTGAATAAGTTTTCTAACTCTCTAGTCTTGAAGTGTCTTGGTTGTTCGATGCATGCGACTCCATTGTATTGCATATTGTTGTGTGTGTCCGTTGTTTCGAGTGTGGCTGATTGTACTGGTTAGTACGTTGTTTGATTGGTGACATATTGTATTCAACTATTGTCGAGTGTGCATCCTTATTATTCGTTTTGATCTGCCATAATTGAGAATATAATTTTGTTTTGTTTATCAACTCTCGGCTCTGACTTGTTCTTTGGGCCACAGCCGGCGTCCGCTGGCACACCAAATCGGACCACTTCTAAATTGTCCTCGCTTTCGTGGTGCGGTTCGGGGGGCCGATACTTCGGCCCTTGGAATCATCCCGGCGATCGCTTCCCTAGTTAACGGGACCTGTGACACTTAATCTGGCGTCCGCGACAGGACGTTTTTGTTGCACAGTGTGTACAAAGTAGTGAGAAAGAGCCTCGAGTGGTTTATCGTGCTATCGGAACGATTTTGTGTGTTGCTCAGTGTTCTCGTTAACAAGTGAAGGAGAGTGTTCCAATAGACTGATTTAGGCAGATATTTTTTGCACGCGGCAAGGTTTGATTTGCGAGACACAATGGACCTCGAAAAGTTAGTAGCTCTTGGTGAGAAGATGGGTCTTTCTGGTGCCGAACTACGGAAGTGGGTAAGCCAGAAGGAGAAAAATCGATGGAGAGATAGAGGTTGGCAGCTGAGAGGGCCAAGGAAAAAAGCAGCTGAGTTGGAGAGAGAGAGAGGTTGGCAGCTGAGAAAGCCAAGGATTAAAAAGCAGCTGAGTTGGAGAAAGAGATGTTGGCAGCTGATAGAGCCAAGGAAGAAAAAGCAGCCGAGTTGGAGAGAGAGTGGTTGGCAGCTGAGAGAGCCAAGGAAGAAAAAGCAGCTGAGTTGGAGAGAGAGAGGTTGGCAGCTGAGAGAGCGAAAGAAGAAAGAGAGCAACAATTGAAGTTGGAGCTGGAGAGAGAAAGACTGGCAGCTGAGAGGGCGAAAGAAGAAAGGGAAGCAGAGATGGCTGAAAGGGAACGGCAGCGGCAGCACGAGATGTAACTCGAGCGGCTCCGTTTGCAACAGCGAAGCGAAACTCCGGTGCAAGCTAGAATTGAAAGCAGCGAACGGGAAGATCATGGCTTCCGCTTGAACCCAAGCAAGCTGCTCGTAGCGTTTGATGAAAGGAAGGGCGACCTTGATGCGTACCTTCAAAGATTTGAGACGATTGCAAGGAGCCAGAATTGGCCGGAACATCAATGGGCAACTGCTTTGAGTACTTGCTTGAGTGGTGAAGCGCTCAGTGTGTACGGTAGGCTGACGCCGACCGATGCAGCCAACTATGCAAAGGTGAAAGCTGCTTTACTGAAGCGATTTAGATTTACTGTGGAAGGATTCCGGGACAGATTTCGGACAGTAAAGCCAGCTGATGGTGAGACGGCTACGCAGTATGCCGCCCGACTTAGCCATTATTTCTACTGATGGATTGAACTTTCAGGGACAGCGCAGGAGTACGATGAGCTTAGAGAGTTCCTTATTAGAGAGCAATTTCTTACTAGTTGCCACCCAAGCCTGTCGCTGTACTTGAAAAAGAGGAAGGCTGAGTCACTTTAAGGCATGCTTGAATTGGCTGATCCATTCTTGGAAGCGCAAGGGGGAACTAATTTGGCCAAGGTCAAGAGGAAGTGTCCCAAAGATTCGAAAAATTCGGCACCCGAACAAAAGAAGCGTGCACCGGAGAGGGTTCCGCGATGTTTTCTGTGTAACCGAGTGGGTCATCGCGCGAACAACTGTCGAACGATCTTTACGAGCCCTATGGTATTCAAATGTTTCAAGTGTGGTCAGACCAGGCACAAAGCAGACGCATGTCGTAACGGAGCAAGTCAAACTCACCAGGTATCCTGTGTGCTCGCAGCACCAAAATCCGATGATAAAGCCGTCACTGACGGATTCGTAGAGTTGAAAAATTGGGAGAAACTTCCTATTGTGGGTGCTGTAATGGCAAAACAGCCAACCGGTGTTACGAAGGGAATGCCAACGATGCCTGGAAAAGTTGCGGGCAAGAAGATTACGGTGTAAAGAGACACTGGTAGCTCCACGGTTATCGTGCGGAGAAATTTGGTACAGGAAAGTGAGTTGACAGGCAGAACGAAACCAGATTTCTTAATTGACAGTACGGTTAGGATGCTTCCCGAAGCAGAAATTGAGGTTAAAACCCCGTACTTCAGCGGGAAGGTTACTGCTCTATGCATGACGACCCCCCTGTACGACCTTGTCATCGGAAACATTGACGGGGCGCGAGGGCCGAATGATCCAGAACGTTTGGGAAAAGACCTTAAGATAGAGCCCTGGCCAACCCAGCGACCGCGAGATACAGTGGAGGAGCATCCCGTGACGGATCTCACTCGAGCCCAAGGTGAAGCCACGGTGCAAGAGACAGTGAAAGAGAAGATGATGGTGTTAAATGAGTTCACATGCTGGGCAGCCGGACTTACGTCGGCTCGACCTCAACCGACCGACAGTGTAAAGGTGATGGAGTCGGCCAGCCAGGCCCAATGTCGTGACATGAACAAGCGGGTGACAGGATCGGTTGAACGTAATGCACCGTTAACGTTGTCGGAAGTAACAACAATGGCTGAGATGCCACCTCACATACCGTCGTTGGAAAGGGCTCGTCGGAACAAAACGAGGAAAAACAAGAAGAGATCGAGCGAGCACCGCAAGAAAGGACGCAAGCGCAGCTCGAAGTACACGGTATAGATGTTGAGGTCTCATCGAAATGTGTTTGGCAGTGCTGAGTGCCATTTGTTGAGTTAATGTTGTGTTATCCTGTGTCACAAGTGTCGAAGTGTTTGTGCTGTGACGTGATGTATAGTATTGCACAATTGTTGTAATGACAGACCTTTGTACGTTTGTATTGCTTGAAGTATGTGATGGAGCGTTGCATTCATGTACCTGTGGCTATATTCTATGTGTTGTGAGATTGAGTTGCAATGTACAGTTGTATTGAGTAATCTATTGTGAACGTGACGTGTCCTGAGCGACGGCCTATATTACAGTCCCTTAGAGTGTGGGGACTGCTCGCGCTCGTTTGTGTTGTTTTGAATATTATGAGATAATATTCTGAAAGTGGGGGGCAGTGTCACGAAATGAGCGCTCAAAAAGGGCGCGCGGCCAAATTCTCGCGATGATGCACCAGAGTGACGCCGCGAGGTCAACGATAAAAAAAATTGCCCGCAGCTTCCCTCGGGGGAACACTGAGGAGGATGCGGAAGCATGTAATTGGTTAACGGGTGTTAAATTGCGACTTACTTGGGTCGATGGCTAAAGTGGTTAACGTGATTGTGAAATGGGGTGTTAAATGAGTGAACACGTACGGCACGTATGCGAAAGGGCGGTGTTTTATTTATTGCGACGAACTTTGAGGACGATGGCTTTGTGGTCGGTAAAGTAAAGAGTGAGTGGATCGGGTTGCATCGGTCGTAGGTCGAAATTTGCAAAGACGTGGTCGATGCAGGTTCCGCGAATGGTGGTCGGCTGGTGGTGTTTGCAGTCGTCGTGCGTTGCGCGTTTCAGCGAGTGTCGCGACGCCATGTATTCGACTATCCAATCGTCCTTGATGACGTCGACGTTGAAGTCGCCAACTAGCATGAACGGTCGATGTTGCGGTTGTTGTTTTCTGTAATCTTGCACGGCCTCGTTGACGTACTTTTCTACGGCGGCACGAGAGAGGTTTAGCGCGAGGTACATCGTCATGACGTCGACGCCACAGACGGTAGCAACGCAGTGCTCGCCGTTGGCGCGTTGTTGAACGCCGGGCTGTAATCTGAGGTCAATGAAGGAGTCGTCGTCGTTGTCGACGTCACGCTTGACGTAAATTCCCACACCGCCCGCAGGTCGTTGGAACCCTTGCGTGCGCGCGACCGAAGCGTATGCCGCAACGTCGACATCATTGGCGTTCCACGTCTCGGTGAAGCAAAGCACGTCCACTCTGCGTAGTACACAGATGGTGGGCGACGGCGCGACGGCGCATGCGCGCGCGTCAGCTGTCGAATGTTCGAGAAGCGGTGCGGACGGCGCGGACGGCGCACTACAAGGCGCGAGTATAAGATGCTTCCGCATCTAAAAGAAAACAAGCATTCAAAGACTCTTCGGGTGCGCGTCCCTCTCCCCTCGGAAGCGTAGGTTCGCCAACGAACCTCCTCGCATCGGTGGCCGAGCAAGCCCTAGAGAGTACTCGATGGAAAGGGGCGTGGCGATGCAGGGTTGCGTCATCCACCGCGGACGGCCCTCGTACCGTCTCGCGCTTTCCCCCAGCCTTCGCTGCGTATCGCGCCGACGAAATGATCAGAACTTTCTGGAATCTCGCGCGGAAGGTATTTAACCGGGCAGCTGAGATGGGAGATCAGCAGAAGAAGGAAGTTAACGCCAAAATGCGTAGGGTATTCCGCCATATCTGTCGGCGATGGTTTTGTGCTCAGTGACAAAACAGGAGAAGAAGGAAGTTAGCGCCTGAGTGCGTAGGGTATCCGCCTTGTGGGCGAAGCCTTTTGTCTTCCGTGACAAAGGAGGAGAAGAAGAGGATTTCCACTTAAGGGGTGAAGGCTCGAGCTACAGGCAAGAGTGTGTGTCTACTGCCATCGAGCGAAGACGCGTGGCATCAGCTGCGTGTGTGAAGCCGACGTGTTTCCGGCGAAGAAGGTTGAAGCGTGGAGAGTGGCCAATTGAAGACGCGAGGTTTCCCGGAAGAGAAACTTCGGGGGCAGCGGAACGGCAACAACGCTGTACTTTGAGTGAGTGATTCTCGGAAGTGTATCATCTAGACTTTTGTTCCATGAACTTTGGACTGAATAAATTTTCAAACTCTCTAGCCTTTAAGTGTCTTGGTTGTTCGATGCATGCGACTGCATTGTAGTGCGTATTGTTGTCTGTGTCCATTGTTTCGAGTGTGCCTGATTGTACTAAGTAGTACGTTGTTTGATTGGTGACATATTATATTCAACTATGGTCGAGTGTGCATTCTTGTGTATCGTTTTGATCTGCCATAATTTAGAATATAATTTTGTTTTGTTTATCAACTCTCGGCTCTGACTCTTTCTTCGGGCCACAGGTGGCGTCCGCTGGCGCGCCAAATAGGACTACTTCTAAATTGTCCTCGGTTTCGTGGTGCGGTTCGGGGGGCCGATACTTCGGCCCTTGGAATTAGCCCTGCGATCGCTTCCCTAATTAACGCGACCTGTGACAGCGGGTCAGCGGCCGAGTAGCTTAGCATTTAGACCATCGTGGTGGGGCATAGCGAAACACGAATGGGGAAGGTTAATATGTCACTCTAAAATCAGCTCTATATGTTACGGGGTGGAGGTAAATGAGGCCGTACAGGACTTCCTTCTCATGACTATAATGTTTGAATGTGTCATTTAGTTTCGTCATCTATTCAAGTCACGTGATATCAAATTTAGTGTAAGTTGATGTGAAACTAGCAAAACGGCCGTGAGCACGCTATGAGCGTGGTATGTTGTGGTTATTTTAAATGACACGCTTGTCAGCTTTGTGATGTTTGCGCCAGTCGTATACTTTCGTCATACATTGACGTCACGTAACACCAAGTTTGTTAGATGGGGACTTATAAACATGGCCAACAGTGCTTCATGAAGAGCCAAATATACTCTAACGTAGCGTTGACACGCGCACGCTGGGCACAGTGACGCTGCGTTAGAAAAACGCGAGCATTCTAATGTCTGATCCCAGGCGCGACTGGCGCGACCAGCGTCCGTCAGCGCGGCCTGAAGGCAACCTGTGTGAAATGCGGCGTGCTCGATTCCACGATGATACTTTACCCAGATTTGAAAAATTGAATTGCTGCACAAACTTGAAGCAAAACAAGGGGGACAGGAAAAAGCGCAGTCTCCCTTGTTTTCCTTCAAGTTTGTGCAGCAATTAAATTTTTGAAGTTTGAACCAACTAGTCTGCAAAAAAGTATTGCTTACCCAGACAGCACTGTGTCTCCCTCTTTTCGTGATGGAGGAATGCCAGACGCGCTGAAACGCGCATGCATCAAAGCAACGCAGTCTGGCGCGCGTCTGCGAGCATATGACAAGAGCGGCGCCTGCCGTGGCAACGCTGGCGTGACGCGACAAAATGACCGCCGGCGAGCACGCGCATCGCGTATCGTTGAAATGTATTGGCGCCTTGACTCTGGTATGTAGTCATGTTCTCACATAACACGCATCTCTTGATTATCATGTTTGTACCAGTCACATAACTTCGTCAACTATTGACGTCACGTGATACAAAATTTAGCATATGGGAAGCCAGCGAAACAGCCGTGAGCGCATGATGAGCGTAGCATGTAGTCATGTTGTTACATGACACGCATCTCATGGTTATCACGTTTTCACCATTATCATACCTTTGTCATCTATTCATGCTTCACACTACCGATTTCGGTATAAGTGAAGCTAGCGAAATGACTGCCAGCGCATCATGAGCGTGGCATGTAGTTATGTTGTTACAAGACATGCACCTCATGATTATTACGTTAGAACCACTTAAATACCTTCGTCATCTATTTACTTACCATAATGCCAAATTTGGTATATGTGACGTCAGCAAAACAGCCGCGAGTGCATAATGAGCGTGGCATGTAGTCAAGTTGTTACATGACATTCATGTCATGGTTTTCATGTTAGGGTCAGTCACTTGTGTTCGACATGCGATCATGTCAAACCATACAGGTTTTGCACCATGCCATGTGAGCAAAACGTCCGCAAGAGCTACGGGGCCATGAAATGCAAATCCTGACATTTGCGACTTACATGGCATGATTTTCATGTTATGACTAGTCAGTCATGTTCTTCATATAGTCATGGTATGCCATACTAAGTTTGGTATGGATACCATAATCGAACTGGCAAGGAGGGCTAAAAGTCCTAGGTGGCTAGATAGATAAATAGATAGATAGATAGATAGATAGATAGATAGATCGTGCAGGCTCTGGTCCGTTTCGCCACTTATCCGAGCTGCCACGTGTCACGCACCGTCTATCTGATGCCTACGGAGTGGGCACGGGAAAGTCACCTGCGACACCATGGCTCAATTCCGCTTCGTGCGACTTTTTTACTTCGTGCAGGCTCTGGTCCGTTTCGCCACTTATCCGAGCTGCCACGTGTCACGCACCGTCTATCTGATGCCTACGGATCAACAGTCAAATCAGCCGGTGCACAGCGACAGCGGTGAAACGCCATACCATCTGATGACTTTCAACGATTATCCGCAAGACGCATCGCTCCACTTGACCCGGACAGCCGCATCGACAAAGCAACCAGTTTCAGCGCAAGCTATAACCAGGCTCGGAGCTTCGCATCGCTTCAGTGGGCACGGGAAAGTCACCTGCGACACCATGGCTCAATTCCGCTTCGTGCGACTTTTTTACTTCGTGCAGGCTCTGGTC
Source organism: Rhipicephalus annulatus (assembly GCA_013436015.1). Lineage (NCBI taxonomy): Eukaryota > Metazoa > Arthropoda > Arachnida > Ixodida > Ixodidae > Rhipicephalus > Rhipicephalus annulatus. The sequence continues at coordinate 302,705 of WOVY01009358.1, forward strand.
CGTTTCGCCACTTATCCGAGCTGCCACGTGTCACGCACCGTCTATCTGATGCCTACGGATCAACAGTCAAATCAGCCGGTGCACAGCGACAGCGGTGAAACGCCATACCATCTGATGACTTTCAACGATTATCCGCAAGACGCATCGCTCCACTTGACCCGGACAGCCGCATCGACAAAGCAACCAGTTTCAGCGCAAGCTATAACCAGGCTCGGAGCTTCGCATCGCTTCAGTGGGCACGGGAAAGTCACCTGCGACACCATGGCTCAATTCCGCTTCGTGCGACTTTTTTACTTCGTGCAGGCTCTGGTCCGTTTCGCCACTTATCCGAGCTGCCACGTGTCACGCACCGTCTATCTGATGCCTACGGATCAACAGTCAAATCAGCCGGTGCACAGCGACAGCGGTGAAACGCCATACCATCTGATGACTTTCAACGATTATCCGCAAGACGCATCGCTCCACTTGACCCGGACAGCCGCATCGACAAAGCAACCAGTTTCAGCGCAAGCTATAACCAGGCTCGGAGCTTCGCATCGCTTCAGTGGGCACGGGAAAGTCACCTGCGACACCATGGCTCAATTCCGCTTCGTGCGACTTTTTTACTTCGTGCAGGTTAGTAACAAATGTTCCCTGTTTGCTAAGCGCACTAGCAACAAATGTACTTTGCTTTTCCCGTGCCCCCACGCACTGTGTACCGCATATGATGAATATGTTCATGTACTTTCTAAGCTGTTGTGTTGCGGAGATATTGAAAGCAACCCCGGTCCCGATGAATGGCAAAAAGAAGTGCTAACGATGTTAAAAGAACTAAAGGCTGAGACGGGTAGGCTAGCCCAGGGCCAAGTGGATATCTCGGCTAATGTCGCGACGGCGCAGAAGTCTTTCGAAGAAGGGTTTGTCGCAATGAATACGCGGATATTGAAAATCGAGGCCCAATGTGACAAAATTGATGACGTAAAAGAGCGGCTCATTCTAGCAGAAGAGGCCGTGAAAACCTTCGAACAAACAAGCACTGTCATGAGTTCACGCCTTGACGACATTGAAGACAGGGCGCGTCGTGATAACCTAATCTTTCATGGTATCCCGGACGCTAAGGAATCGTGGATACAAACTGAGGAAAAAATTGTAAGCCTTCTGATGCAACATGTCGACCCGAACATAACTGATGATGTAATTGAGCGTGCGCATAGGTTAGGTGGCAGCTACCAAGAAAACAGGTGTAGACCTGTCATTGTCAAGTTTAGTCGTTTTAAGCTTCGGCAACAAGTTCTTTTTAAGCGAGCAACGTTTAAAGGTATTAATGTTTCCGTCACAGAAGACTTTTCAATAGCCACACGAGTTGCACGGAAAAAACTATTTGAGTTTGCAAACTCATTGCCACAGTCACCAGCTTTCTCAGTTCGCCATGACAAGTTGTATGTAGGTAACACTTGCTACATTTATGACCGTGCTACTGATAGTATACTAAAGAAGGAAACTCGTAAGATTACAACTCCCGTTCCAAACGACAGTGTCACCCAAGATAAGCCATCGGGTAGTCGCAATAGACCCGCCTTTAGTACTCGTAACCGCAAAATGAATGCGAATTCTACTCATTTCAGTCGTCCTCACAAGTAACAATTACCCGGAGGTAGGAATGATGACGTGACTGCTCTTTTCAATGTCCCTGTTCTTTTTTCCAACATAAGGAGCATTATGAAACACAGGATTCAGCTTAATTCTATTATTTCCTCAATGGAGGCAAAATTAGTAATATTAACCGAGACATGGCTCAACTCAACGGTGGAAAATACAGAAATTTTCCAGACTGACGTCACATATGATGTGTATCGGTGCGATAGAGAAGATAGACAGGGTGGTGGTGTATTGATAGCCGTATCGCAAACAATTTCCTCTTTTCAAGTAGAAGTTGTGTCCTCTCTGGAAACAGTCTGGGTTGGTATTTCAAGTAAGCACACAAAGATTATATTAGGCGTATGCTATCGTCCTCCAAACCATACATCGTCATTCGTCGATCAATTGCATGACGTTCTCAGCTATGTCGTCACTCGGTATCCTTCGTCACCAATTTTTCTTTTTGGTGACATGAATTTTCCTAGCATTACCTGGCACGCTGGTGTTCCTCTACTCGACCCCTTTTCAACACAATCCCAACAGTTCCTAGATTTTTGTAATTGTTTCAACTTTACCCAGGTTGTAACGAAACCAACAAGGGTAACTAATGAATCGTCTAATACATTAGACCTAGTTTTGTCAACTCATCCAGACTTCATATCCCCAATTATCTATCTTCCTGGTCTGAGCGACCATTTGGTGTTACATTTCGACATCACCATGTCTTTTTCACGTGGAACTGAAAAAGACAAGTACATCCGGGACTACCGCAATGCAGATTTTGACGCCATTAACCAAGATATGTGCGCGTACTTAGACACATTTTGTTGCAATTTTGAAGAGAGAAGTGTACAAGAGAACTGGGACCTTTTCAAAAACTTAGTTACTAATGTCACCAATGCGCACATTCCCCTTCGACGCATACGGAACAACACAAAAAGACCGTGGTATAACACGCATCTAAAACGTTTGTCTAATAGAAAAAAGCGCTATTTCCGCACAGCCAAGTTGCAAAATACTAGTGACTGCTGGGTAGCGTATCAAAATGCTGAGGCAGAATACGTGGAAGCTGTGCGTGCTGCTAAGAATCGTTTCCAAACGCATACGTTGCCTGAATTGTTATCAAGGAACCCCCGGCAATTTTGGAACGTTATCAATTCTAGCCAAAATGCGGATTTATCAATTAACGATGACTCTGGTGAGCCGCTACCACCATCTGAATGTGCCGCGTTATTTAACAATATTTTTTCAGCCAATTTCTCGGGAAATACTGCTGCACCTGTTGACGCAGTTGTGTGCCGTGACTACCGCTCAATGTTTCCTATCATTTTTGATTCTGCAGGAATTTCGAAGTTAATTGACACCTTAAAAACATCCTCATCATGTGGGACTGACGGTATCAACTCAAAATTTCTCAAACAAACGAGCGCATATTCGTCTCTCTTCTTGTGTAAGATTTTCCAGCAGTCACTTGACCAAGCAACTTTGCCGCTGGACTGGAAGGTCGGTAAGGTTGTGCCGATACACAAGTCTGGTGATAAACACTCCGCTCTTAACTATCGGCCCATTTCACTAACAAGCATTCCGTGTAAACTAATGGAACATGTACTGCATTCACATATTGCGAAACTTTTAGAATCGAATTCATTTTTTACATCGGCCCAACACGGTTTTAGGCGTACGTTTTCCTGTGAAACCCAGTTGCTTCTTTTCACTCATCACCTGCATACCATTCTTGATAAACAATCTCTAATTGACTGCATTTTCCTGGATTTTGCAAAAGCATTTGAAAAAGTCAATCACGCTTTACTAATGCATAAGCTCTCCTCTCTCAACCTTGACTCGAATGTACTGGCATGGCTCAACTACTTTCTAACAAACCGTCTTCAGTACGTCACTGTTAACGGTCATGACTCGCCGGAAATAAGTGTAACATCGGGTGTACCGCAAGGCTCAGTTCTGGGACCTCTGCTGTTTTTAATATATATTAATGATCTCCCTGACTGCGTTTCTTCATCCGTTCATTTATATGCCGACGACTGTGTGCTTTACAGGGAAATACGTACCGATGATGATAGGAACATCTTGCAGACAGACTTAAATAACATTAGGAATTGGTGCGATAAATGGCTTATGAAATTAAATCCCAAAAAATGCAAGCTAATGACAGTCTCCCGCCAGTCTAATAACTCCTCAACATACAAACTGGGTGATGTTTATCTTGACCAAGTGTCGTCATACCGGTACTTAGGCGTCACCATTTCTTTCAATCTAACATGGAATGCCCATATTAACGTCATCACGAACAATGCTAACCGTACATTGGGATACATACGTCGAAATTTCAGCAACGCCCCACTTTCCTTGAAGATGCTTCTTTATAAAACCCTCGTGCGCTCGAAATTGGAGTACGCTGCTGCAATCTGGAACCCTCACCACGAAAACTTGATTAGGCACCTTGAGCTAATTCAAAATAACGCTGCACGTTTTATTCTATCGGATTATCACCGTACATCAAGCGTAACAGCAATGAAGCACCACTTGTCACTGCCACCTCTATCACTGCGTCGCAAGTACTTCCGCCTTTGCCTTTTCCATAAGACCTACCATCATCCATCACTGCGTAATGAGCTCATTACGCCTCCCACATATCACTCCTCTCGGATCGACCATGAACACAAGGTTAAAGGTATTTTCTGCTACACAAACACATTTTCTTGCTCCTTCATACCGGTCACATCAAACGATTGGAATCGGCTACCAGGTGACATCGTTTCCATCTCTGATCACTCCCTCTTTCGTCATTCTTTATCAGCTCACCTATTTCGCGATAGCTCTCCTTAGTCATCCGATCTATTCCCCTCCTTACGAAGTTCTGTCTCCACGTGTCAAGATGCCAGCGTTTTCCAGTGGATTCTTGATTTTTTGTGTGTGCGTGTCATTTCCCTTACTTTTACACTTTTTTGCTAGTACTGTATAATTTTACCACATTCACTATTTGCTTATTGTGATTTCCTTATTTTTACGTTTCACTTTTGTTGCGCCTCATTGAGTAGAGGTTTTTTTTTTTTTTTTTAGTTTTGTTCATGTATAAAATAGCACGTATATTTTCATGTTGTAACCCACTCCCCTCTGTAAAGCTTCGGCGATTGAGGGTAACAAAATAAATAAATAAATAAATAAATAGATAGATACGTTCAAAGTCGCCGAAGTTCGCTAAGAAATGCTTCGCATTTAAAAACACACGACGTACATACATCTTCTCTGCATGGAACTCAGAAGGGAAGCGAAGCAGCAGCGTTGCACACGGTGAATAGTCGAAGGGCACGCGGCGCTTTCGATGCGTTGCTGATGACGTTGCCGATGACGACGATGTCGAGGATTCACCGGCATCGGCCATCCTTCTGTCAGCGCTTCCACTCGGCTTCCTTGGCTCCCGTGTCGACGGTGTTGCCGGCGCATTCAAGGCGCTTGAACAGAGTGCTAGATTGGGCTGGTGGTTATTACTGCATGAAAGACGAAGAATTCAGCGCTGTTTCATTCTTCGTCTACCTGAGCCTCTTGCGCTCGGCTTCCTTGAGAACTTTCCCCAATTTGGTATCTGTTCATAAATTCTACAAGCAGTGCCCCACAGACCGTTGCCCCGGCAGCGGAAACTCGCCCACGACCTTCCATGTCTTGATGGAGTGTACTGCGAAGAGCGTTTCTCCCTTACATGCTTTCCTTCACCCTTCGCGGTACGTTGAGTTGTAGGGCGAAGCTCTCCCCAATGGAGCACCGGAGGTTCTCCTAGCTATAATAACGCGGGTCCGACTCTTCGATGGAGTCGTCCTGGGAACCCCGGACTAAGGGCCCTCACACGCCCTCCTTCTCCATCACTTTAAGAATAAAGACTTCGTCTCTCTCTCTTGGCTGGCATTTCGTCACTTTTGCCCGTGCGCCGTCTCTACTCTCGAACGCTATCAGTGTGCTTGACTCGCATCTCATCGGTCTCGTTGGCCATTCACTGTTGACGCTTGCGTTCAGCTTCTCTGGCTCGTGCCGCATTAGTGCTTCAGGCGCGACGTCATAAGTATCCTGCGCTATCGGCTCTGCTGACCCTCGCAACGTCAGCGACGGCCACGTTAGGCCACATGGCTTCGGCGCATGTTTCGGTGGGTGAAGGAGCGTTGCTTTTCGGTGTCCTCCTTAGTGCAGATAAGCGAGTCCAACGAGTGTTCACTCGATGTGCACTCGGACGTTGTGAGCGGTGGAGCGGTGGAGAGGGTGAAGAGAGACTGAGGTGACATGCAGCGAGCACGTGGCAGATAAAGAAGAGAGTAAGTTCCTCGTTTACTGCGACAAAGAAATTTATTGTAGTCTGCAGAAACTGCACTGTGATGCCTTTTCTATGGGGGATTCGTAGCCGTCACAGGCTGCTCCTAAGAAAAGACTGGAAGACCATGGCCCTCTGCCCTCTCGCACTCGCCCTTTCCACAGCCCGAAGTTGAATTGAAAGGTAACTGCTGTTCAGGGCTTCCTTCAAGTTCTCTTTGTTAGACTCGATGTCACGCGACGCACGACATTGCCAGAGCATTGATGTAATGAGCCTCTCTGTGGTCCAGACATTTCGCTTGATGGTGGGCGAGACGCGACTGAACCTGCCCCGCGAAAGGAAAGACCCTGTCTTAGCACCCTGAAGGCCAATGATTGCGGTCGATGAGGTTGAAGATGAAGAAGTAAAAAATCTCTGCGAGAAAAGTTATAATAGGTCATGACCTCGTGAAAAGTTTGTAGAGAATTCTTGTACCTTCCGGCGTCCTCACCTGCGAATTCGCCGGAATCACCGCGGTGAGCGATGCCTCGCACACAGTCATACACAAACTTAGTGGCGTTGGGAACATGAGGACGTGCGTTGGCCCCAATGAAGGCCGGGAACCATGTTAGGGTGTGAAATTCGGCCGCCCCTTCACAACCTAAATAGGCCTGTTGCTTTTGTGAGATCGAGCCCAAGGCGAAAACCCTAGCTGCGAAACACGAGTTTGTAAAGCCAATTGAACCAGATGTGTCTTTCATTGCTTTGGAAATGGTACTTTGTTCAACCGCTGACGCCGAAACCGGTCTAATTGAGGTGGAGCACAGCGTAGTGCCACTGTGATCGAATCAGATTGCGGCAAAACGATCAGAACGCCCGTAGAGTGCTGCAGCGACAAATGTTACATGATCCAAACTGCGTGCAACCGACTTCAATAAAGAACGCGCCCGAGCTAAGCGTGGCTCTACCATGTGTTGTGGTTGGACATTTATAGGAGGTGGAGCTACTGCTACTGTGATTCTGATCGAGGGCAGTAGAGTCACTTCACGCTAGTTAATTTCCGTAGTACCACAGCCTATGGATTTGTGGATGTGCCCTCCAGCCCGCGCCGGAGTTACTTACACAACCTCAGCCATCTTCTGGCCCTCAATCACCTCCACGAGGGAATTGTACATGTCTAGTTGTAGGAGCCTCTTGGTGCCTGTGTAGATAGGGAGGACTAGATCTGTCTTTATGCTTTGACGCAGTAGCGTGTCAATTACGCCTCTACCCTTTGAGACCAGGTGATCGCTGAAACAACATATTTATTGTGGCTCATGAGAAATGCCTGACAGAGCCGAATGAGATAGCTCTCACTCAGGCCAGCTCTTCAATTCGAGACCTTCAGTATGAGCCTAAACATATTCGCTGTCTTGTAGAGGATGCGGGCTGTAGTTCGTGAGTTGCCATTATTAGACTCCAGGTGGAGCCCGAGAACCCCGATCAAGTCCACCCTTGGTATTTTCTGCCCATTTGTGTGCATAAATCTATTAGAACCTGCTCTAAAGCAGTCAAGTTGTTCAGCTTTTTCGGGTGGGTCTGTAGAGTAACTATTCAGACTTAGCCGATGATAGACTCAGGCCCGAAGCAATCAGAAAGTTCTCTGTGATCGTTAGTGCCAGTTGAAGCACCTCCTATACTCCAACATCGGAGCCTCCCATGCACCACACGATGATGTCGTCCGCGTAGAGAGCACGTTTAACCCCACACACTGTAGTGAGGTGCTTCGATATGATTTATAGCAATATTTAGAAGTTTAGATAACCGCCCCATGTAGCGTCCCTCTCGCTGCCAAGATAAATTCCGAGAATATATTTATGGCCCTGTAATTAACGAGAAATGAGCTAATGGTTGCGTAGAAACCTTTTCAAAAACCCATATCAAAATAGCCTCAAGCTCAAACTTGTGCGGGACACTATACAGAGGTTAAGATAGGTCGAAAGTTACTATGCTTCTAGTGCCCCTGGTGTTGTTGTCAATGTTTCATCTCTGAAAAATTAATGGCGTCATGTGTAGGTAATGCAGGCAGTAATTCTACCATATTGTGTGGAAATAGCTCCTTGCCTTCGATGTACGAAGATATGCCACAGTGAACCGCATGTTCCGCCACTATGCCCCCGCTCTACGTAAGCGAAATGGACCGCATCTTTTCCGACGCTGGAAGTTTTCCTAACTTTGGCATAAGCACGGCTGAAGCAGTTTTTTTAGATTCTGTTGGCTGCCTCGGCCAGGTTTTTGATGGATTAGCCGCTCAAGTTATATAAAAGCTTATTTGAGATTTCTCACAGGCCTGGTGCAAAGCGCCCGTTGAGCCCGTGGAGGCCCCGACGTATTTCTGGCTCGGTGGAAGTTGTGTGAAGCTCCTCCGCCATTCTCCAGTAGAAACGCGGATTCTCTGCCTCTTCTTAAGGGCCCAGCGAAAGTTAGCCGTCTGCTGATCACTACAGGAGGGAATTTTTTGCGCCCCTTTCGCCATTTGTACATGAATGGTTCTGTCTATGGCCATTGTCCGATTACCCTTGGACTGTGACTCATCAAGTAAATAATTGAGGAGGTTCTATTTGACCCCTTTTCTTATCTGCCCATCAGCGGAAGAGCATAACTCATTCCACTGCTGTGTGACCAGCTTAATGCAGTAGGATTAAACCTCACGATGGAGCTCCAGATTTTTTAATCGAAGTCCCCGGTTAAATGGTTGCATCCTGCATCGGCCTTGTATGTTATTCTTTGATTTTAACAGATGCGCCAGGCGCGCATCTACCCGACCAACCCTCAGATCTATTTGGAAATAACTTGGTCCCAGCGTTAGCATCCTGCCGGAGCTTTGCAAAAGATGCTGTCGAAGGCTTCGCATTAACTCTGAACCTCCTTTCGCATTCACTAAAAAGTGTGTTACACTAAATTCTCTGGGAAGAGCTGTGCTCAGTGTTAGGGTATTATCCACTATGAAATGGTCACTAGCTAGATTTTCTTGCAAGTTCTGCCACTCGCTCCAGTGACGTTCTTGACATTTTTTAAGTCTGGAGCCATGCCTTGAGTCACTGAGGTGCTAATTCTCGTTGGGTATTGTAGATCGGTGATAATTGCAGATAACATTCCGATACAGTCTTTCGGAAGTTGTTTCCCTTGGAGGATTGCCTAGGGTAGCGCCAAGCCTCATGCGGAGCAGTGAAGTCTCGCGCAATCACGATAGCCACTGCCCTTGCGAGAGACACCACTTTTGTCATGATACGAACGAACGCCTGCCGGTTGTTCAATGTTGAACTGTAAACATTTAAAACTAGGCTGTTTTTGAGCCAGCTGTTGGGAACAATTCTGGTCATAACCTCGGCCTTGGTTTCGCTAAGCAGTTATCTGTATTCATAAAAGCAGCATTTTGTTGCAACCAATGTTGCCTAACCCCGCTTCTCCTCCTCGCACATCGAGACAACTAGATGACCCTGTAAAATTAGAGCTTCATTTAGAGTTTCCTGTAGCACAATCACGTGCAGTTTGACCACCTGGAAGCAAGAAAACGCAGCAGTGGAGCCTTGCGTCTTTTCAAACTAGCACAGTTCTAATACCACAGACCACCCCGCCGCGATAGTCTAGTGGCTAAGATACTCGGCTGCTGACTCGCAGGTAGCGGGTTTAAATCCCGGCTGTGGCGACTGCATTTCCGATGGAGGCGCAAGTGTTGTAGGGCCGTGTGCTCAGATTTGGGTGCACGTTAAAGAACCCAAGGTGGTGGAAATTTCCGGAGCCCTCCACTAGGGCGTCTTTCATAATAATATGATGGCTTTGGGACGTTAAAACCCACATATCAATAAATCTAATACCACAGACCAGCTTATTTGGGTTGCCCATCATGATTGTCAATCTGACGTTGCCAATAGCTTGTCGGCCTAACATTACCGCGCCTGCAGGCGAAAGTGAGCTAGCGTGCCTTTTCACTTTCATGAGATGACACCCTTTTGTGTAAGGCGGTCATAATACCACCCAGGATATTTATTATTTATTGATTTATTGCGTACCTGCATTGCCCACCCCACTGGGCTTTACAGCAAAGGGGTTACATACAGAAAAATATAAAAGTAAACACATTCGCGAAGCATGCTAAAACACATCATAGTCTAAAATGCTTACAACGTACGTCTAGAGAGCATTCTATTCTCCTATGAGTCGCGGAAAAAAATAACTGAAGACGTTACCTTAAAAGAGAATTCGCCAATGTTTAGTGCATGATCGCGTCTCGACGAGATGTCAGGGGGCAACGTTATAAAATTTTCTCGCTCGATGCCTGTATTAGGATGGCGTACAGCTTGAAAAAATTTCAGTCTAAGGTTTTCCCGCCGATCTTGCAAAGCTTGCCATGATAACCTACGTTTCTCTTCTGTCACGCTTAGTGTTTTATAACTGTCTTATTTTGCACCCTTTCAAGTTACTCCATGAGATCAGCTTTGTGCGTATCCTCAAAATACACAACCGTAATCAAGTATGCTGCAAACTTGTATACGTGAAATACGGCTGCTCTGTCGAGTTTTGTGGTAACTGACTGAAAATACGGCGAAGAAAACCGTGTGAACTTATTGCTGTAATCTTAAAGGAGTCGTCAAACGCTCGCTCTAAAGCGACAATGCGAAACCACCGGCGTCCACTCGCACTAATAAGTTGACGCAATCTGAAGTAATGCTTTGCCTATTGAAGAATTTGGAACCCTTTGGTATTTGCAAGTGCGTGCGATTTGAACACCCATCAGTGTCTCTGCCCTACACACTCGGCGCTAACTCGAGCTTTGACGTCATATTAAGATGCGTTCTTGAGGGACGTGCATCGCGTATGGCAGAAGCTGATGAGCGCCTCTTGCGCGTGCTCATTATGCAGTAGAGTTCCACGTTCCTCAATAGGCAAAGTATCCATGCCGGTTCACTAGGGCTGGTAATACAGTTAGCGCTTGTGGCTGCCAATGGTGCTGCAGTATCGTTATGAAGCGACCGTTTCACGACCCCTTTAATGCGCCAGATCTCTCCAATGAACCTTAAATCAGACGTTCTAAAATATCAATATATTCCTTTTATTCAGCGTTTCAAGGTCTTGTTATTCAGAGTATATGTGCAAGACTGCAATATGTGTTTTCTTGAAGGGGTGACATGTACACATTTTTAATATTTAAGGACATTTCCCATTTATCACAATATTATCTCATATTGTCCACGTCAGCTTGCAGTAAAGGATTATTTTCTTTACGTCAAACTCTAGAAAATACGCAGTCATTCGCAAAATTTTTAATTAAAGTGTACACGTCATTGTCAATATCCTTTCTAAAAGTTGAAAACTAACGGGCACACAGAACTGATCCCTGTGGAACACCCGAAGAGAAACCATTGAGCACCACAGACAGCCGCCTTGCTCGATGGTACTCGGCAGCCCATGCGGCAACACTGTGATCTAACTTGTATGATTTTCGTTCTGAGATGACAAGATCATGCGCTGCTACATCAAATAAATTTCTAAAAATCAGAAATATGCAGCCAATTATTTGCTTTTTATGTATTGCTGAAGCCAGATCGTGAAAAACCCAAGTAGTTGGGTAGAGTTTAAAAACCATGCCGAAAATTAGGCTGACAAGATCATGGTTGTTTTTCACTAAATGTGATAGATAGAAGCAAACATTTTCTGCTCCATTAGTTTGCATGCTACACTTGAGAAGGACACCAGTCTGTAGTTCTCAACGGCATTTTTCGATGCACCTTTGTGAATAGGTACAACACGTGCCAGCTTTCAATCGTGCAGTCATGAAGCTTCAAATTATCATTTTTAAAATAAAGCAGAAAGGTTAGAACACAGCATCTCAGAACAGTTTTTAAAGGAGGAGTGACAGCGAATTTCAAACTCGAGATGTGGCGTTCATTAGATCGCTTGATAAGCACGAGTTTTGTTGGCGAAGTAGGAATCATGTCCGTTACGTAGAAGCTATTCTATTTCGAGCGCAAAAAGCGTCCAAGGCTGATCGTTTCAGGCCTTGAGACATGGATTGCATTTTGACGTGTTCAGCAAACTCGTACGCCAACGCCTCAGGTACCGAGTGACGATGAAGGAGCAGCGTTGACGTCGACCATTTTAGTGTTGTCATTGCTGCGCTTACATGTGGTACCATCTGGTGGCGATGCCTGGCTGCCTCGCAATGGCTTCACTTTCTTTGTTTCGCCTGCTTCGCGGAGAGGGAGCGCAAATGTGGTTTTTCGAAGCTACGGTCGTCGCAAACACGTAACATGCACGCAGCGTTCGTAAGTCTTGCCAGCCAGCGTGGCGCAGGCGTGCGTCTCCAGATATCTCGTCACTGCTTGGTCTGGCGTTCATTTCAAAATCACTAATCAGAAAATCATTGGACCGCAAATTATTCGCCACGCCCCGACTCACCACGATTCCACTCTTGGCAACTTTTTCACCGGCGCTTGGGGACATTGCTGATGGTGGTGACGACAATGGGGCTGGCGAAGACATGCCCTATACACGTGCGCGCCAAACAGACGAAATTTCAACTCAAAATTGCGTCACCAATTCGTGGGGCCATATGATCACAGGAGGCGGGACTGTGAAAGTTGACCGCTTGTCAGCGCTGAAAATTGGCGGGCTTTGTAGCTGTTTCGAATGGGCTCGATACTGGTTATACTAATCAATATTACAGATAGCATTTGGTCGCTTTGTCGCAATACTACCATTGAATGTTTTAGGGGATCGATAACAACCCATTAACGAAAAAAACGCGAGATGGGTACACTTTATGTCACTGCTCATTTAAGAACAACTACTGGAACATCATCCGGACCACATGCTGTGGACGGACCGCATGCAGTGGATGACTTACACAAACCATATACGCCAAGTAAAACCTCAAGTTAACATTAGTCTGACAGGTCACATTAGTTATTTGAGAGAGGTTTGACCAGAACACTGATGAGAAAAGATTATAAGTAGTTTCACTTATTTATTTATTTATTTATTTATTTAATGCATACTGCAGACCTTCACAGGTCCAAGCAGGTGGGCACGGTACAAGTAGTAAGTACATGTTAGGTACTCAAGTGACATAGAAAAGGAAAAAGAAAAGAATTCAACATACAAATACCGGTTTACACTCCTAACACACAGTTTACACACAGTAAATCAACCGAATGGAATCTTTATACAGAGTTTAGAAGGTTCCATTCTTCCACTGTTCGTGGAAAAAAAGAAAATTTAAATACATCTGTCCGTGCAAAATAAGGTGTTAGGGTTCCGGGGTGATGGTGTCTCGTATGCCTTGTCGATATGGGTGTCAGGTACTGCGTAGGGTCTAGTGCTGTTTGTCTTTGAAGAAGTTGGGAAAGAAAATTAAGCCTAAATGTCTTCCGTCGTGACTCAAGGAGTTCAATGCCATTAGCTCTAATTAACTCAGAAGGTGAATCAGTGTGACGAAACTTAGAGTATATATACCTTACAGCTTTCCTTTGGATTCTTTCTAGTTTGTTGACGTTTTTCTGTGTGAACGGGTCCCATATTATGCATGCATACTCTAACTTTGGTCGGATTATTGATTGGTAGGCCAGGAGTTTGACATCAGGAGGAGCGTTTTTTAATTTGTGTCGTAAGAAAGACAGTTTACGGAAGGCGGAAGCGGAGATATTGTCAATATGTTGATTCCAAGATAAATTACTTGTGAGTGTTACTCCTAAATATTTGAACTCAGAAACTAGCTGTAGAGGTGACTCATTTAATGTATAAGTATACTGAAGTGGATTTTTCTTCCGGGTTATACGCATGCATACAGTTTTATCTAAGTTCAAAGCCATCCCCCAGCGATTGCACCATTGAAAAACATTAAACAAACTGTGATTAAGGTCATGTTGATTTTCCGGGCAAGTAATTTCATTATATAAGACACAATCGTCTGCGAACAGACGAATTTGCACAGATGAACATACCACACTTACAATGTCATTTATATACAGCAGGAACAGTAGGGGTCCCAAGACACTCCCCTGCGGTACTCCAGAGGCGACAGGAAGACAACCCGATCGCTGATCCCCAATTTCTACGTACTGAATTCGGTTTTTTAAATAATCAATAACCCAGCAAACTAAGATGCGAGGAAGACCAATATTGTTCAATTTTAGTATTAGTCTGTCATGAGGAACCCTATCAAACGCTTTACTAAAATCCAAGAATATCGCATCAGTTTGACCGTTCTTATCTAGAGTAGATGCAAAGGAATGACATATAGTGAGCAGTTGAGTCACAGTTGAAAACCCTTTTCTGAAACCATGTTGAGAATCAGTTAAGACAGCATTTTTTTCAAGATATTCGGTGATATGATGCGCGATTATATGCTCAATTAATTTACAGCATGCTGATGTTAAGGATATTGGGCGATAATTTTCAAAAAGCAAGCGGTTACCTTTTTTAAATACCGGTGCAACTCGGGCTGCCTTCCAGTCACTAGGAAGCTTTGAAGATATCAAAGATACACGGAATATAATCACAAGATATTTCGCTATAACTTCAGCATATCGGCAAAGAAAGGTGTTTGGAATATTATCAGGACCGCTTGATTTCTTAGTTTTCAGTTTTAAGAGCATGGAAAATACACCCGGGTACGAAACAAAGTCAGCCTCTGTCGTGTGAAACGATGAAACATCAGATGGATATACACTTGCGCTAGTAAACACGCTATGGAAGTATATATTGAAATGCTCAGCTATAGTCTCTTTGTCCGTAACAATAGATTCATTTACTAACATTTCGGATACAGTCTTTTTTTTATCCGTCAAGTGGTACCAAAATTTTTCAGGGTCATTTTTTATGAAGTTTGGGAGAGTTGTTTGGAAATAATAATCCTTAGAAGAACGCACAGCTTGTGCGAGGCTAGCCTGTAAAGGTCCGATTTTAGTCAAATCCGCACGCTTCTTTTTTAAACGTTTAATTTTACATTTCAAGTGAATAATACTACGCGTTATCCAGGGGGTCTGTTTGTGAGTTTTCTTTTTCCGGCTCGGGACAAATTTAGCTAAACAGTGTTCACACATTTTTTTAAACTTTATCTGTATCATCGTCAATTATGGTTTTGGAGCTCTTTAGGAGGGAAATGGAATTATTATCTTTAACATTAGGCCTTACAAATTTCCAGAATTACTCGAGGTCCTAGAAAAGGTGTTCGTCAAGATTTACAAAGTAAGATTGCTTTGCCTTTCTAGCTAAACATTTAAAGCTGCCCTGTAAACGTATCAGCTCCAACCAAGAATTCTGAGATAGCCTTTTCTTATATTTCAAGTAAACTCTGCTGATTCTCCACAGTAACGTGTGCAGGTGAATAATAAATGAAGGTTTGGCTTTTCATTGTCTAGATAAAATAACACGAGTAAGGATAAAATCCTCATGCAACTCAAAGAGCTGGTGTTTACACAGCCTCCACAACACTTCACTTGTGGATTCATTGGATAACGCTGAAGCCTAAATGCAGCTTGGAAAGTAGAAAAACAGGAATCCAATGCAGACATGATAGCTCCAAAGTCAGTTTTTTGGTACAAGCCAATTTTTTTCTCTGTTCCCTTTTCGCCACTGACATATTTTGAGCGTTCATGTGAGCAATAAAAACACAAAAGTACCTTAAATCAGGCAGTTTGTGAATGGTAGTTTTATTACTAGGAACATTTCATAAAGCAAGCGGAGTATATTTCTGGTGTCATGATTACGTTATTATCATGAATGTATTTGTGAAGCGCAAAATTGCTGATCAGATAAAAAAATGCAGAAAACATAGAACCAGTCACAGATGCGGCAGAATTCCTGCTCGACCAGTGTGTGTCTGGAAGATTGAAATCCGCCGCCCCCTATTAGGAATATTATCATTGTCAGGTGTATCGAAAAAGGCAGACTGTTAAAAAAACTGAACATGCGATGATCCAGATGTCCGGTACTATGATCTAATCACTAAACGTTTTCTAATAAGCAGCCTTACTTTGCGAAAAACAGTCTCGCAGTCGGCTCTCGAATATACTAATGCTTACATTTTAAGAGATAAACGAACAACAAGAAATACCCCTCATCCTCTTGCTCCTCAATCACAACTGAAACAATTGTAGCCATCTAGAAAGACTTCAGAATTTAAGACCATTTGGTCAACCCACGGCTCGGCATCAATATTGTTAGTTCTGCTTATTGTACAAGGAAATAAAAGGGGTCAACTTTATTTCTGATGCCCCTACAGTTGACCACCAAATCTTTGATGTCCTACCTAATTGCAGCATCTCATCGTTGTCACCTCTGCTTTACTTTGTTGGTCACGCTGTCATTTTGATAATGTTTGTTGCCTATATACTAAGTGTCAAACTCTTGTCATGCTTTGTTTCAGTCTTGCCTGTCCTGCTTTTCGAAGTTCGGCAAACACTTTATTTTATTTCTCACAACACAGTTGGGCTTCAGCATGTTTGGGTGGCGATGCTTGTATGCAGTTTCAAACTGACGCATCACCATTTGCGAGGTGGGGTGATAAACAAACAGGTCGGCACTCCGCGATTTTGACTTCTTCCTACAAGACGACTTGCATTTGCGTCCTGGCCAACGGTGATGGTGCCGGTCAGCTACTAATGCCACGAAGCAGCACTGCAGAGACGGGGCGAGGAGCCGGCGACATGGAATTCATGCTTATCTGTTCCTTACTGTTTTCATAGGTTAGTCATGGGAAGTATTGCTGGATGAATGTTCGTATTATTTTACCCGTGTTTTTCAGTGAAGGCGCATAGGTTTGAAGCGAAACGCTGAGTTGTTATTAGGAGGAGTTCCCCTTCCTATTTTGTGTGGTGATGAGACAGAGTTCAATAGAGGGCCGAATATTGCATATTTTGATTGTGTGTCAGAGGGTGAAAACTCAATATTGAAAAAGTTGATGGCAATAGAGAGCAAGTTCTCAGCCGAAATCGAAGAACTGAAGGTACGTATTGTGTCTTTGGAGGAAAAACTCTCGGTAGTGAACGACATCTGCTCAAGAATAGTTAATGTTGAGGCACAAAAACGTAGTAAGCAGACAGCTACGGGGGCAAAACTTGGCGAACTTTAGAACCATCAAAGGCGGGAAAACTCAATTTTATGTGGTCTAGCTGATACGCGTGTGGTCCAGAACGCGAGTGAAGCCGTGAAAAAAATGTCAATTACTAAACTTGACCTCAATTCAATTGAATTTCAACGTTCTGATAGGACCGAGACATATCGAGAAAATAAAACACGCCTTACGGTTGCGAAATTATAAAGAATATCAGCAAGTACTAACCAATGCACGTAAGTCAAAGGGCACGTACTATCGCGTTTCAAACTCGTTACTGACGTTTCAAAAGAGATAGAGTCTGTACTATATGCGCACAGAGTAGCTCACAACTTAAAAAAAAAACGTTGATAACAGGTCTGGCCTAGAAGTTTTTTTCGGCATTTAACAAACTTAGTAAAAAATATGCACAATTGGACTACATACTTTTGGTGACGGGAAATTACAATGTCAAAAGATGCAAGATAAACCGCAAAACAAAGTTTGTTATATGGAAACCATCTGATGTATATTATTTACCCTTGTTGTGTGGTAAAGTTTAGAATGACCAGAGTGATCCATGTCTGGATACCAGGCTGTTAGAAAATAAGGAATCTTTATTAACAAATAATTATTCCCACCATAAGCAGCATTGTTCTCAGTGTGGCTGCATGCCAACATTCCATGACACCACAGCGGTTTTTCATCACGGAAATAAAACTAACCAGACAAGAAGTTAGAATTATATATCATCAACAAAAAAATACCGACGCGTTAGCCAATCATTGGTTTAATTAGGTCATCGGAAAGCCACCTTGCCAGAAGGACTTAAATTCAAAGTACGTAAGACCTCATCTATAACACTGGTTCTTGTTGCCGACTTCCGTGTTCAGCCCGTCTGAGTGATTCCTCTAGGAATTTACCTTGCGCTATATTTTATAAATCTCTTTGTTTTCTTTGAAGTGCTTTGTTTTAAGCGCTTTGCTACACGTGCTTTGTTTCTTGTCACCTGAGTTTGCGCATATAGTATTTCGTTGGTAAAAAGGCATGCATTGTTAAGCTAATTACTACACGTGCCTCGATTATTTTATCGTCAAGTGCTCAAAAACTAATTATTGGATAAGTGTTCAATTCCTCGTATTTGATACCTGTGTCGCTGGGGGCCAGCGTGTGTGCATATGCATGAAGTATTTTTCGGTAATTATTTAATTGTGAGGGTAGCGAAAGTAATTTCCTCCTTATCCCTCTTGTTCATGTTAAAAACTGCGATACTGAGCCTTATGATAAAATGATTGCCCAGGTACCAAGCCCAATGAACTTCATTGTCATTACAATGGGCCCTTTATATGTTTTAACAACTTCAACCAATATCATCCCTGCTCTCTCGCCACAGTCATGAGAGTATGAGTTTGCAAGGCAAGAGCAGCATATTAGAATGTCAAGTACAACATCTGCCCTAAAGAGCTTGAAGTTATTCAATGTTTACGTTTCCCTCCTTTTTAGGATGGCGAAAAGGGTACAGAGAGTAGTCACGCTTGCGTCTAAGAATTTAGTTCTGTTCTAGCCTTGAGGAAGAAAAGTCCGGTTGTCAAAACGTCGGCTCGAAACAACCACTGTTTATGTATTTTCATATCCTATTGTAATGTTATGCGAAGTGGACCTTGCAGCTAAACCTTTTCGAACCAATCTCTCGTAAGCAAAAAAATTGTCCCCGTAGCTACAGGTTTCCCCTCAAATATCGTCGAAAGGTGACAGTCTTGCGTCTAGAGAGCATGAACGAAACGTTCATTCTATGCTCAGCTCGAGAAATTTTGTGAATTGTATTCTGGGGCGCGGGGCGGGCACGCCCGTCTCGGTGGTGATCAGCTGTAGAATGTAAGGCGATGAGCAGGTTCCACCGCCGTGTTTAAGCGAAGCGTATGAACCAGTTGCCTTTTCATGGATAGCGTTGCATTGTATGGGGAGCATGAAAAACGCTACGGTTCTTAGAAAAACTTCTGTATGCCTTCCTTCGTGTAAATAAACAAACCACCGAGTATTAACGTGTTGCTATTGTGCCTCATTTATGCGCAATATTTGCTGCTTAGTAAATATTCGCACAAGTATGAACGCCCGAACGTGAGCAATAATGGTGGGCGCTGTGGATGTGGTTGGATTTTGGCCGTTTCGGGTATTGTTTCGGGGGACATACAGACAGATCGACCGACCGACAGACCAAAATCTTTGCGTTAAAGCACCCCATATGGTCAAAATTTCCGGAGCCCTCCACTACGGCGTCTCTCATAATCATATGGTGGTTTTGGGACGTTAAACCCCACAAATCAATCAAAGCACCCCATAAAAAACTATCGTCTTTGCAAATGGTGGTGTGAGGGAGTACCACTATTTGCAACGCCGACTAAATTTCAAGGCCGAAAGGCTGCCGCAGTGACGTCAGAGAGTGGGAGCCCAGTAACGCCGCAACTGCGGCGGAAAGCCGGTGTTTCTTTCACGTTTTAGGGGAACCAACGCATCCGCTCTCGCAGCTGCTGCGCCTTGATTGGGCTGAATAAAAGATGTGGAAAAAAAGTCTTACTGAGCATGCTCAGTTGGGCAACTGGGCCCGCAACCTCTGAAGTCACTGTTGCAGCCTATCGGCCTTGAAATTTAGTCGGCGTTGCTATATGCTGAAGTGCTCTTTCCGCACAGTCTGTTCGCGCGGAAAGTGAGCTACGAGGAGCAGCATGTGAGCCGCTCGCTGATGACTGTGGAGACAGCGCCCGCGCCAGCAATCTGGCCAGCGCCCATAGAATCGAAGTTTAATGTGGCTGCTCGAGGGTCCACACCTCCCCCCACTCGCGTCTTTTCTGCCGCACAGAGCGCTTCCTCTCTGCTTCGACGGCAGGTCTCCTGAATGGATGTGATGTTCTAGCATGTGCCCTCCGAGTGACGGAGACCGGCTGGAACGTTCAACTTTCGCTCCTGCCACGTTCACCCCCGCAGCCCGCGTCTGAACGCATGATGGGAGGGGTTCTGTTACAAGTTCAGACTTTGTATGGGGTGCAACGGTGACACTGAAAGAAAAAAAAAACTTGTCGAGAGCGGTAATAAAATTGCTGTCTTAGTAAAAAGTACAAGTTTTTATTACGTGAGAAGACAAAGATGGTCCAATACTGAATAGAATACGGTTACAAAACACAGACACAGAGGCAGACCTGTTTTCGGGAAGTTAAGAATACAATAAATGTTTATCACATCAAAATAATTGTGCATAGTAATATGAAAAACCATATATTTATTAGGTTATTGTATCATGTACAAACTGCTACTATTAAAAATATTCGGGGATTTCACCACAGAACAAAATTCTGGCGATTCATATAGGAATAAAATAATCACCTTGTTGAAAGATTCAATAACACTATTGATCATCTGGGCCATTTCAAAGAAAGCAAATATTTGAGAAGGTAGGCTTTCATTAATTCACTTTAATATGCAGGCAGCTGCCTCGGCGCGGAGTTGTCACCCACTTCCTCGAAGTTAGCGATGCAACATTTATTGATGCGCGATGAAGGCGGGTTGTGGTATCCATACTATGCCAAACGTACTTACTGGGCCCACTCTGTTGTCACTTCGTTACAAGTGCATAAAACGCTGATTTTTCGGCAATGTGTTCCCCATGGGAGCGTGAAGGAAAGTTTTCGCGTTGTAGCACAACACAAAGCCGAGGTGGTGGAAGTCTTTTGGTGGTACGACGTTTTTCAAAAGTAAAGCAGACTTCAACCTCTCCGCGAGAGCGGCGACATCTTGAGGGTTACCGAGTGTGTCGCCCTCTGACAAGAAAAGTGCCACAGGAACCATGACGTGCTCCACATGATACTCAGGTGGCTCCTCCTATGTTATATCGCGACATTCAATGAAGCCAACAATCTTTCAGCTGTAAACGGAAAAAAATCTGAACAACACCTCTGATTGACTTGAAACACCTTTACAGAAAGAAATAGCGAGACAAAGTACAATTACCTGCGCCAAGAGCGCAAGCTCGCAAAAATACTCAAGACGATTAACTAGCTACCATGTAATTCAGTGTATACGTGTATTTGGCGCCACACTTCTTGCCTTGCAGAATTATTCAGTCTGAACTACCGCAATTCTGAATTAGCAAATACAATACTAAAGCCAGTGATTATGTTGTCAACATAACCAAAAAGTGCTGTATATTTTCGCGACTGATTCAAACAGAAAAAAGCTGTCCGCACGCAAAATTTGTCTTTTTCCTTGCTCACGGGGCCAATACAATGAAGTCTAGAAACTTTACAGAAAATGTGTTGCTAATAACGATTTTGAAAGTAAAAGGGTTGCTGTTGTAAAAGTGTTCTTCTATTGTTGTCTGGACTTGTGAGAAGGGGTAAAATGTAGGAAGAGTAGTCGCCTTTGAAATTCTCAGGTAGCCTTACGTTGTTTTCGGTGCGACTGTGCTTTTTATAGAAGATATGCAGTCCTGGCACGACTTTTTTTGGTCTGCCTCTGGATAGCCTGCTTAAAGTTCGTCAGGTTACTAAAAGTGAGGTGCTACCTCACGACGCTCCACGCTTTATTCTGTACCTTGTTTTGATTGC
The DNA here is from genome assembly GCA_013436015.1 of Rhipicephalus annulatus. NCBI lineage: Eukaryota > Metazoa > Arthropoda > Arachnida > Ixodida > Ixodidae > Rhipicephalus > Rhipicephalus annulatus. The sequence continues at coordinate 324,288 of WOVY01009358.1, forward strand.
GTGCATTCACTTGTCACTGGACATTTCACTTTTTTTAGACATTGTTTGATGACTTTGGTATTGCATTTCTTTGCAGCTGCTAATATGATATAAGTGATCTTATGATTCACAGTGCCATTTTGGGGGGTGTTGGAAATGTAATTTGACGACATTTTGAGCGCTATGAGACTGGGACAGGAGAGAAAGGATTTAGCTGTCCTCTCCCTCAAGTCCCTGTGACTAAGTGCTCAACATGTCGTCAAGCTGTGATTCACGCCATCGTTCCTGATTTCCTGGAAGATAATGTGCTCTAAGGTCGCGTGCTCTTGAAGTAGAGGTCAGTAAGCCAGATTGATTACTCAGCGACGAGCTTTGTAGGTGGTCGGAGGTAATGTTGACCATAAATTTATGATTCCTTGTCAATGGTAGCGCCTTTACGAAGATTCCAGGACTTTGCTTTCTAATTTATTAAAAAGGGATGGCATCCATTATGCTGAATCGCGGTACCTGAACTTGTGTGAGCGTGTATAAATATATGTGGGTTTGCCATGGTTTTAAAGGCAGACTTGTCTTTTGATGGCTTAGAAAGGTGCACCCACCAACATGTTATGATTAGGCCCTGTAAGCGCGCGACAAAGCAAGCCGTATTTTTGAGCAGATCACATTGGCTTCCTCGGGAGCTATGAATTGAATTAGTAATGCTTGAAGGAGTGAAAAAAAATCTGCGACAATCTTTCTCGGCTCGCGTCTCTCATAATCATATAGTGGTTTTGGGACGTTAAACCCCACATATCAATCAATATTTCTCGGCTCTACGCCCTATTGAAAAAAAACGTCCACTATAGGAATGGTGAATTCCACCACCCACCGTTTTGGTGGATTACGGTGCTGGAAATGTTAGTGGCACATGGTGTACGGTGGCGTATGGTGGAGTGGATGGTGGATGACACGCTGTTGTCGGCAATGATGGAGCATGACGCGGCGTCAGAACCACCGCTAAGAGCTGCCACTAAAGAAATAACAAAAATAATTGTGTAAAAACGAAATAGGAAGCACCCGTAAAAAAAGGTGCGACAGCGCAGAATCGAACCTACCACCTTTGGATTTCCAATTGATCGCACTAACCCCTGCGCCACACCAACTTTGTTTCTTCAATGCATGAAATCATCACCAGTGAGGTACACCTAACTTACTTCATAAGAAGTCAGACAAACACACACAAGCGTCAAGAACGGCAAGCCACTGCAGAACGGGGTCAAAAGTCTCAACAATACTGCGCACTTGAGCAGCTGCTTCTTGGAAGACAGATCTCGTCGACCCTTGTAGCTCGGTGTGTTTATCAACCCTGCGAATTTTTTCATTTTCATGACTAATTAAGTCCAAACAACATAAACAGGTCATAAGAAGCATTATCAGTCAGACTCTTTTTGAATGGGAGGAACCTAATACAACGAGCAGTGATTGGAAGTTATTTTCCTAATGCTCTTTTTAGAATGTCCCAAAATTAAAAAGCTTCACGACAATGAATAAGACAATGCTCTATAGTCTGAGGTTGGTTGCAGAATCTACATTTATCTGTCCAGGGTATATATTGCAACGAAGATGTGCGAGCATACTGAGCGCGGAAGAAGAAGAAGAGTAGTGGAGCGGCGCTTAAACTGTGTTTGCTCGCAAAAAGGACAACATGTGGCACTTGTTACATTGTATATAGCTAAGGCATACGATAGTGTAGCACATTAAGTTTTATCAGACATATTAGAGAGCCAAAATCTCCCTAAATATATATTGGCATGGTGAGCAAATTTTTGAGAGAAAGAGAGTTCTATTGTTTTAAGAATGGGTGCGCATTATCAAAGTGCAAACAAACACGTGGTGTCCCCCAAGACGCTGTATTATCGCCAGTTCTATTTAACACCTTATTGAGCACTATACCGCATCGCCAGGACGTGAAGGTGTTTGTATAAGCTGATGATATTGCATTTTCACGGCCCATAGTGATATATATCCTTTATATTTAATCTACAGAGATATGTCAATATTCTGGAGAGATGGCGAGATGCAGTCTGCATTACCTAATATAAAAATAAGAGTGCAGTATTCATATTCCCGTTATCTGATTCCATCTCAATTTCAATATGCTATAAACAAGAATCCATTCAGCAGGTGGAATCTCTTAAATATTTGGGAGTAATTTATAATGCCAACCTAAACTGGACCCCCCACATCGAAAGCATGGCATCCAAAGCACAACTCGCCTTAGGAATTCTTAGAATGAGCAGCCGTCGATAGGGTCTACGCAGAAGCACAATGGTGATGATATATAAAATGTATATGCGACCAACGCTAGAATTTGGGTGCGTGTTGTTCTCAGGTGGCCCTGCTTACAAAATAAAGCGTCTGGTTATGCTTGAACAAGAAGCCTTGAGATTGTGTCAAGGAGTTCCTAGGTTTGTAACAAACAATGTTTTGTACCAGGAAGCACGATTACCTACATTGCCTTGCCGTTTTCGTATTCTAACGGTTCAGACGTTTCTGAAATTGTATAGCTATGTGCCAAGACGATCTGAATACGCATCTATAAATGACCCATACACCTTTTTTCTTGCCTATTGCCCATGGTTTCGAACACCTTAATTTGCTTTTGTCCAGAAACAACTGTATAGGATAAATGTAAAAATTTGAGATGTGATTGCAGCGCAGTGTACAAATGAAATTCTTGAAATAGAATTTGATGAAATTTTTCTTTCTTAGCCCAAATTACAATTCTATAGGGTCGTAAATAGCCGACTGCAGGATTATCTTGCACACGCAAAAACGAATAATAATATAGCCACAGATGCTTCAGTAATGGATGAAAAGACAGGTGTAGGTATATACTCCCATTCGCTTGACTGGTCTTTTTTATTAGGATTACCGGATTTCACCCTCGATTTTGAAGCTGAACTGTTACAATAGTTCTAGCGCTGCGAAAGCTACCTTTGAATGCCGATAACGCGATCATAAGCACGGATTCCCTGTCAGTATGTACGTCGATTACGGCGTCATCAAAAGCGATGGCCTTAACGACGCTCCTTATGCTAGTCCCTCTTTAGCTGCAGCTACTGAAATTAGTATGGGTACCTGGTCATTGCGGCTTAGAAGCAAATGAAATCGACGACTCTCTAGCACGAGCAGCATTGGAAGAGCTAGTACTATCAGTCCTTCTCGAAGTGGCCACTATAACTGCGACAAGATAGAGAAAACTTGCGCTTAGTGCAGACTCCATAAAAGCAATAATGTCAACACCAGAATTTACTCACTCAAATTTCCATGGAAAATTCATTGGTGTCCTTCAAGACAGTTGGAAACCATAATAACCAGATTTCGATGTCGTGTCCCCCTGTTAAATTTCTATTCACATAGGGCTGGTCTGGCGATATCACCACTATGCAACTTTTGTTCAAAATCGGAAAAATCGGAAACAATAGAGCACTATTTTTTACTATGTCGCCGATACAGATTGCTCAGGAAAACACTCTTAGTCCTCCCATTCGGTAGTCTGGGGATGAACTTCACTATAGAAGATGTACTTTTTTTGGTGCTTACAATCTAGGCTTCAGCCACGAGAATGTTTTCTATGCCGTTTGCAAGTACCCTAATGAAAGTAAAAGAATTAAGCTTTTAATTGCGTGATCATTATTCCTACAAAACAATTCGAACATACACAAGATCATTGTTTAACTATGCTGAATAATATTCAAGGTGATGAATAATTGTCTTATCTGAATGAGTGACAAACAACTATTGCGCTCCTTTCATTCTGCTTAGGATGTCTTCTTTTTTCTTTCTTTCTTCCGGTGGGTGGTTTCGATATTGAAAAAAAATCTTACTGAATTAAGTCATCGATTCTTGGCCAATCCCTCAGAGCGGGCACAAGCCATGGCTGTGGAATCATCATCATCATCATCATGATCAACCGTGTGGTTGGGTGAACCAGACTAGGCCTCTTTAAGAAGTACGCTGCTCTTTCCCAACGCCATTTCATCTCATCTGTAAATAAACACAATCACTCGTGGCAGTTTGGTGGAAAGTTCCGGGTATGCCAATCTACATGACCCAGCTCTACCGATTTTGCGACTGAGCAGACGCTAGGTAGGTTTGCCACTGCAGCTACATAGGGGACGCCGGAGCAGGCATATAACAGCCACGTTGCTGATGAGCAACACCCTCACCCGCCAGGACAAGCTCGCTGCGGCATGCCGGAACGTCAATCAAGGACCTTTTCAGGGCAGCCGGAAGATGTTGAGTATTGGCTCAAGCACTACCAAAGAGTGAGTCGCAGCAACGGCTGGAGCACTGCTAAGCAGCTCGAGGACGTGGTCTTTTTTCTCGTCGGCACCATGTCTTTTTGGTTCAACAACCAAGAGAGTGAATTGACCACATGGGACATTTCTGTGGACTAGCTGAAGAGGTACTTTGGTGACTCGACTTCTAAAGTCAACCAGGCGGAGCCAACGCTTTCACGCAGAGCTCAGTTGCCTGGCGAAACTTGCACCACTATTGCAAGTGTCAACCTTCCATCGCAGGACGACATCTCTTCAATTATAAGACGAGTGATTAAGGAAGAACTTCCTCAACTGCAAGCTGTGGACACCACCGGTGTCTGCCATCAGTATGCATTTAACCAACGGCCCCGTGAAGCACCAGTACCTTGGATACGTCAGAGCTACTTTAAGCCTCGCCCGAATTACACAGATGGGTTCAAACGAAGGAGTGAACTGCCACTCGAAATCAAGGAACGCAGGCAAGCTACCTCACTGTGATTAACTCCTCAGCCACCATCACCCGGATTCTATCAACCAACGAGGTCTACTTCGCCAGAGACGACTAGACGCGACACCCGTACTTGCTACAACTGCGGGCTACCTGGACACATCGCTAGCTACTGCTACCGTCGCCAGCAGCGAGATCCACGATTCAACATGTGCACGCCCTATGCGCCTGCTGGCGAGTTTCGAACATATCAGGCACTTTTCAACGGCAACACGCCGCACGAGCTGACTCGCCTTGCTCCGACTGCAGCGTTACCCCACCACCCGCATTCCAACAGCGATCCCCGTCACGGTGTCGCCGCTCGGAGACGCCACCACCAATGGGGAACTGACTGGTGTAACCGATGGGGGCGAGGCCGCAAAATCATGTTCCGCAAGACTCCCTTGTGTGGTAATGGTTGAGAACAAAGTGAGTGCTTTTGTAGACAATCTGAGTACTGCTGCATTAGTCGATACCGGTGCTGCCGTTTCCATAATGAGCATGTCGTTTGAAAATCGCTTTGGGACGAAAGTAATGTTTGCTTGGAATCAGAGTGCTACGTTCCGCGGCGTAGGGGGAGAAACGTTGAGTCCGGTTGTTATTTGTTCTGTTTTACTTTCTGTAGGAAATCACAACGTTTAGAGTGTAACTAACGGTGCTTGCACGTGTGACCCACGACGTCATTCAAGGTATAGCTGTTTTGCGTGCGTGTGGTGCCACTCTGGATTGTTGTAGTGGTGGGAATATTTTTCGTCTCGTGTTGCCCTCTCCATTGACGGAAGATACTATTGATGACCGCTCGGACGTGTTTTTCGTGTCTGAAGACGTCTGCTTGTCCCCGCATACTGTATTATTTGTACGCGTAAACTCTTCCCGTTCTTGTACGGGTTCTGACTATCGTTTAGCCGAGCCAAACTTCAGTAACTCACTTAAAAAACGTTATCGTGCCTCGTTGCCTCGTGCTCACCATCAATGATTGTCCTGATTTGTGGACTGTGAACGTTTCCGCGCAGTTCATATCTCTACCTGCAGGACTTACATGGACAAGCTTTCAAGAGCAAAGTACTCTTACCATACGGTCACTTCAACTGTCGGTGGATGTAAAAAAAACCCACGCCAATTCAAACCCCGACTATTCTGCCAGCATTGACTGTATGATCAACAAGTCACTTCCTTCAACTGAATGGTTGCTGCTGCCGGAGCTGATCGCCGGCTACGCCTCAGTCTTTGACTTTGCCCAAGACAAGACGTCTACCGTTGCGCCACCGTCATCACGAACACAACACCGCATCTATACAGGCCAAGCACATTTAATACGCCAGAAGCCCTATCGCGTATCGTTTTCCGAAAGGAAAGTCATCGCTGAGCAAGTTGAAGACATGCTAAAGAAGGACGTCATACAAGAATCGTGTAGTCCGTTGGCAGTTCCTGTAATTCTAGTCAGAAAGAAGGATAATTCATGGAGATTCTGCGTAGACTATTGTCGCCTAAATTCCATCACAAAAAAAGACGTCTACCCTTTGCCACGTATAGATGACGTCGTGAACTGCCTGCATTCTGCCTCTTATTTTTCTTCTGTTGACTTGCGTTCTGGGTATTTGCAAATTCTTATGCATTCCTAAGATAAAGAAAAGACAGCCTTCGTAACACCAGACGGTCTTTTTAGGGTATCATTATGCCCTTTAGTCTGTGCAATGCTCCAGCGACATTCGAGAGATTTACGGATACAGTACTTCCTGGACTAAAATGGGTAGTTTGCATGTGCCATTTCGATGACATGATTATCTACGGAAAGACTTTTCAAGAGCATAACTGCCGCTTGTCACTTGTGCTTGAATGCTTATGCGAAGCTGGCCTTGTTTTAAACTCAAAGAAGTGCCATTTTGTAGAACGTCAAGCCCTGGCTTTGTCCTGGACAAAGAAGGCGTACGACCAGACCCACAGGAGACCACAGTAGTTCGCAACTTTGAACAACCACGAACAGGGAAGGACCTGTGAGATTTTCTGGGTCTGTGCTCATATTTCCGTCGACTCATTAAGAACTTCGCATAACTTGCCTTCCCACTGACGTTCCTTCTTCATAAAGACACACCGTACTTGAGGGATGATAATTGCGAGGCTGCATGTCAACAACCGAAATTTTATTGACTTCAGGGCCCATCCTTAAGCATTTTGATCCTGACGCTTTGACTGAACTTCATACTGATGCTAGTGGGCTAGGTGTCGATGCTGTGCTGGTACAACAGCAGTCAGCACGTCATAGCATATGCCAATCGGACACTGACTACAGCAAAGAAAAACTACATCGTCACCGAGTTCGAGTGCTTTGCAGTCGTCTTCGCCATTCAGAAGTTTCGACCGTATCTACATGGCTGCGAGTTCACAATAGCAACCGATCATCACTCACTATGCTGGCTTGTGGCACTTCACGACCCGTCTGGCAGGCTGGCCCGTTGGACGTTGCGCCTCCAAGAGTACAGCTTTTCTGTGACCTATAAGAGCGGGCGATGTCACACGGATGCCGACTTCTTATCCCGCCTTCCTTCAGTACACGCCAATGCTGACGACGACAACATTGATGACTATTTAGTTTCTGTCTCGTCCCACTTTCCAGATACCAGCAGCTTCAAACGTGAGCAGCAGCACGACCCTACCCTAAAACCCTTCCATGAAGTTGCACATGACTCCGCCGACAAGCACTTTACAATTTGAATTGGCTTGCTGTATAAAACAACTATTCAGCCGACAGCCTACCCGTTGCTTCTAGTGGTGCCGGAAAGCTTGCGTCATCTCGTCCTTCGTTCTATGCACGATGACATAACATCCGGTCATCTTGGTTTCACACGTACGCTACATCGACTACGTGAGAGATTCTACAGGCCGGAAATGTGGAACACCACAAAACAGTAAGTCGCTTGCTGCGCTATATATCAGCGCCACAAGCGATCCACCACTTTCCCGGCAGGTTATTTGCAGCCCATCCCTCCACCGACATCCCCTTTTGAAAAAGTCGGCATCGACTTGCTCGAGCCCCTTCCTAAGACTCGATTCGGCCACCGATACGTTATAGTGTGCGTGGATTATTTTACTCGTTATGCGGAAACGCACGCACTGACATCAGCCACAGCAGCTGCTGTTTTTTTCTTTTCTGTTACAACGGGTTCTTTTTTGCGTCACAGTGCTTCACGTGTTGTCATCAGTGACCGTGGACGGCAATTTATCGCCGATGTGGTTGAAAACATTTTGCGCCTCTGTGGCTCCTCTTATCGCCACTCCACCCCTTACCATCCGCAAACTAATGGTCTCACTGAGAGAATGAATCGAACTCTTACGAATATGCTATCGATGTACGTTGATACCGACCACAAGAACTGGGACGCTGTCTTAACGTTTGTTACTTTCGCATATAACACCACCTTCTGCTTTACGCATTAAGCCCACGGAGTTTTCTAGACACTCTATTACCCTTCTGGTATCAGGAAGATCTGTCCATCGCTCAGACGTTGTGTTGTGCTGGAGAATCACGTCAACTAGTGCACCTTCGAACACTGTCTTCTCAAGAACATAACAAGAGTCGCTACAGTGCCAGGCATGTCCCCATAGAGTTTTCTCCTGGGGACTACGTTTGGCTGTGACTCCTGTTCGCAAAGAAAGATTGTACCGGAAGTTTCTAGCAAACTATTCCGGTCCATTCGTGATAGTCACTTTTCTCAGTGACGTGAATTACGTTGTCGCCCGAGTCACAGCCAATAACCGGTGTTCGCGCACTACACAAATCGTTCACGTAGCCCGTCTCAAGCGCTACCATCATAGGCATACTTAACTCGCTCGGCGAGCTTCGTCTGCCACCAGAGGAAATGCAACGAAGATGCGCGAGCATACAGGGCGGCAAGAAGAAGAAGAATAGTGGAGCGGCGCTTAAACTGTGTGGTTGGGGGAACCAAACTAGGCCTGTCTAAGAAGTACGCTGCTCTTTCCCAACGCCATTTCACCTCATCTCTAAGCAAACATAATCACTCGTGACAATATATTGATTTTTCATTCAGCCACGTTTTCACTGGCAGCGTGAAAGTGTGCAGTTTAAAAAAAAATATTTTCGCTGAAGAAGATATCCACATTCTACGTACACAAAATAATACATCGTGACCAGGCAAAAGCAAATATGGCTTTCGATAAACAGGTTCAGGAAAAAAGTTATTCACAAGTGTAGCGGTTATATTTGTTCTGTCAATAGTATACAAATACTATTGACATAAATAGTAGACGGTTACGAAGAACCGCTAAAAAAAGAGGTGACACACATCCTTGAGGTAAAAAAATGGCAACACCAACTGTCGCACGAACAAATGCAAAAGGCTGATCCCACCCTTTCCAAGTGGAAGAAAAAGATTGCCTCTTCTCATGGGTTCCCAAGAAGAGCTCGACATAAAGCAGGCAAATATACTAAGAAAGGCTTGAATGTGCATACGAGAGCAGTGAAAAACCTGCAGAACATAAATAAGCTTTGATGCAAGGAATATATTGCACAGTTTCGCTCTGCCAAAATGGAAACATCCCTTCCATGCCATGTAGCCACCTTTCGACGGATAATAGTTATCGTGCAGCGGTACAGTGAGGGCTGCTGTTACAATAGTTACCAAGACGCACACCAAGGTGCTTCATAGGAGTCGCATTCCAATGGATATTTCCGAAGACCGAAGGAGTTCGGGCCCACATTCTTAGCCAGAATCCACTACTTCTATCAGAACCTATGCTGGCGCAAGCGACTTCACAGAAACGTAAAGTAGTGTTGACTGCGTCTTGAACGCTGGGTTTATCAGCGCAAAAAAGGCAATATTATCTGCATAAGCTAGAACGTTACCTTCCTCAGCATCATATCGGTAGCCTCCTATGTTAGACTTCAAAAGCACACTTAAACATAACGGTTTCAGATAAGTTGCAACAAGCAAAGGCAAGAGCGGTCATTCCTGGCGTGCAGATGAATTTTAGTATATTATATTCGAAAGTGTGCAATTTACAAATAGCCTAGTGGTGCACTTCTTATAATAGAGTGAAATACAATTGTACAGTGCATCACCCATCTGCTTGAGGTGTTTTACTAGCCGGAACAAAAAATCTTGCTGTACATTATCAAATGCTTTTGCAAGGTCCACTTGAAGAAGGGCTACTTGGTCCATGCTACCATCTATACACTCAAGAACTGCACGTGCAATATGAATGTTTGTATGAATATAGCGACCGCGAATTCCACATGTTTCATGGTCACCTGCACGTTTAGCAATCACTGTTTTTAGCCTAATTGTCAACAATTTAGCAAATAAATTGTAGTCAGTGTTAAAAAACAATACAGGCCTATATTTCTTAACTATCTTTAATGCGCCAGGATCACCACATTTTGAAATTAATGTTGCATAATCCTGATAGAAAGAGAGAGGAAGTTCACCGCAATATTAATCCTCTTTAAAAAGTTGCTCAAGAAAAGGTATCAGAAGTTCCTAAAAAGCTATGTGAAATTCGCCCCTGAGGCCATCTGGGCCAAGATTTTGTTCTTCTGCAACGTTTTTAATGCAAATGTAATCTCCTCTCTAGTTATGGGTAAATCTACAATGAGTTTAACATCATCTTGTAACTGGGGCTCAAGAGCACTAAAGTGGTGAGCTTGTTCCTCGAAAATTTCCTGAATTTCAGCCGGGGTGAAAAAGCTTTTGTAAAATTATTCAAATGCGTCTCTTATTTCACATGTCTCCGTTCAAGGAGAACCCCAAGACTCAATTTGCAGTATCTGTTTAGAAAGTGCATATCTCTTTTTATCCCGAGGAATTTTTAGTGGGTTCCTCTTCGATGAAATGGGTCACACGAGAACGAATCTTTGCTCTTCTGTATAAATCTGTATCATGCTTTTGTATCTGTGCTCGAACCACATTTATCTCGTCCACGTACAATCCTGGCTGTTGATTTTAAAAGCATGGAGCATATGAAATACATCATAAAGATAGCGTTTCCAGTTTTTTCTTTGTGCTATTTAACATAAAATACTAGTTGCCTGATACTTAACTTTTTCTTTGAACCTTTCCCATCGAGCGAAAATTGGCAGCTGTCGACACTGTGTTACCTCTTGTACCGATTCTCTTAATATTTATCAATACAATCTTCGCACATCAACTGTACGTTAAGCTTCCATAGGTCCCTGTTTAGACGGGTTTCACGAAAATTTTAAGGACACCAAGAAAGAGTGACCAAGCATTGGTTTGTAAAAAATATGGGCTTTACAGCATAACTATGAATGTGAAACCATAGGCTTAGAGATACATATACACGATCAAGCTGAGCATGAGAGATGCTTTGAAATAGTGTGAACCTCAGCGAGAAAGGGGCATGCACTCCCATATGTAACAAATTGTCGTTATTCAATCATTTCTGCCATAAAGTCGCACTTGCACCAGAACAATTTGTTATATATGAATGATTTCTCGCCTCAAAAACACAGTTAAAGTCTCCAAAAACTATCAAATTTCTGTCAGCGTTTAGCAGCAAAGTTAAAGAGAGAAAAAAAAGCATTACTGTCATTCACTTTGGAGGGAGCATAAACACAAATAAACCTCCAACTATGAGAATGAAAAGATAAGTCGCAACAAATGAGGCATCCTTTCCCATCAACACGTAGCGACGTCAAAGTGTGTTTCAAGTGCTTTCTAACTAATAAAAACCATCCAGCGGATGCACCACGTGCTCGGTTGATGTATAAATTGTAATCGCGGAAAACCTTCAGTGCGAAATTGGTGTCACGAGAAGCCGAAACTTAGTCTCTTGCACAGCAACTATATCAATGTTGTACTGCTGAAGCACGCGGTGTAACTGCCACTGACGCCTTACATTCCTCAAGCCACGTACGTTCAGTGTCACTACACACATGAGAAACGTTAGCACGGTAGCCATTTTGCTATCCTAAAACTTTGCAGGTCACCTTCATCCACAGGACTACCTGTGACTTTACCTCCTTTGCACTGTTTAGGAGCACATTCCTGAAGACGCTGGCATGGGCGGCGCGTCCCTCGGTCCCCAAAAAAGGTGACACGTGGATCAAATGAAGACATTTGCTCTGGCGTGTCTGGCGCACTCGTTCTTGCTTCATCGGTGACCGGTGCCTGACGCGTCCTTGTCTGACCACTATCTATTTCTTCTTGTTCCTCATTGTCAGGAGGCTTGTCTTTAAGGTCTTTCAAGTGGCGTTCTTCTGCCACATTGCATTCATTTATGCTTTCACTGGCGTTGTTAGCGATGTTACTTTGCGTGTGGAGGGTATCCATGGGCAGGTGTTCAGCTTCCTATAAGGCACTATTTGCTCCTCCTACTGCTTCTCCTGTTGCATAAACTACCTGAGTGGCATCCATAGGATGATCCAGATGTTGCTCTTTTGTGCCTTGGCCTGAACGGAGTTCGTTGGCATATGTCGGCACTCAGGCAATCAACGAGTGAGCAAATCGATGACACTGCAAGCACCTTGGTGTTTTGCACTGTCGACGGACATGCCCCACTCACTTGCACTGAAGGCAAGGTGGAGACCTACCGGAAATAAGTGTGAGGTATTGATGGCCAAAGATTGACATAAGGTGTGGTATTGAGCTCACAGTGATCGTGTCCTTGAGCTCCAAGGCAACGTCTCTATTCGTTGTCATCCATTGTTTCATTCCATTCCCGCACTTCTCCAAAGCTTACTCTCAACAGATATTCCAACGCCGTAAGCTTCCAACGCCTATTCAACACGTCGCGATTCAAGATGAGCTGGAAGCCAAAGAAGTTTCAGCCTAATGTTCTTGGTGTCCGGATCTAGCACCATGCACTTCAGCCCTTTTACTCGGAGCTCAACACAAGTGACGAGTTTCTGTTTCGCCATGCTGGTTGCACAAGCAACCATCCGTACACGGCTCATTTGATACAGGCGAAATCCTGTGATGTCCGCTGTGCTCAGCACTTTAAGCAGCGCGTCACGGAAGTCTGGAACACGGTACGGCCTACCACTCAAGTCGGCATGAAGAAAAACGGAATTAAAAACGTCGCTACAGGTTGAAAGACATGGCAGGACTACTTTATAGCTTGAGCCTTCATTATGAAACTGAGTCGATGATCCTCGGCCACTGGCCAATACCTGTTCCCAGCAGATAGCATTTTCGAACACAGCCGATCAATGCGGCTGTGTTAAACAAGAAGTCAACTTAGAAACCCACTGTTTAATTTCTGCTCTGTTTGTCGCTCACTCGAGATGGACGGGATCTGCACCTTCTACTAAAGCTCGCACATTTGATAAACACGAACAACTGCTCTCTGTAACGATTGCCCGTGCGACAGATGCAACATCGTTTTTTTTTGTTACAATGCACAACCGCAAGAAAAGACAACAACTGAGTGGACTGAGGAGCAGATAGAGTTTATCGGCGGTTACTGCCACGTTTGTTTTCTGTTTCTTGCTCCTTCTGAAGGGCGATATCTGTTCAGGCTTTATGACGCTTCTAAGCTCATTCGATAGCCCCGCCGCGGTGGTCTAGTGGCTAAGGTACTCGGCTGCTGACCCGCAGGGCGCGGGTTCGAATTCCCGCTGCGGCGGCTGCATTTCCTATGGAGGCGGAAATGTTGTAGGCCCGTGTGCTCAGATTTGGGTGCACGTTAAAGAACCCCAGGTGGTCTAAATTTCCGGAGCCCTCCACTACGGCGTCTCTCATAATCATATAGTGGTTTTGGGACGTTAAACCCCACATATCAATCATTAAGCTCATTCAATAGATACACTCGCACAATTGATTCTGATGTTTTTTTGCGCAACGCACAGTGCAGTCGTGTCAGCGCACCGCTGTTGCACGGCCTTTGGGAACGACAACCAAAGGGCTTTGCCAAAACGAATGCAGTACGCCAGAAACATTATGCTATCATCTTTGCTCAGTAAGCATACGAATTTACAAGTCTGTGTTCTAGCATGAGGGCCAGTGAAGTGCTGGCCAGAGCGACCGGCGGCTGCCGGCGAGGAGAGGCCGTACTTCATTTCGCGGAAGTGCTGCAAGCGCGTCGCATCGATGTTTGTAGCTTCTTGCATGGACATCGTCCACAATAAAATGCTTTATTTAGGGTAATTTATGCCACAGCTGTGCTGTAATGTCTTTTTTACTCGTCTAAATTGCGTATCCTGAAACCCAGAAGCGCCGACAACATTTTTATGGGCTCTGTCGGTAGCAAAAACTTTTGGTGGAAATAATGGTGGCAGAAGAGAAGGATGAAAGTCAAAATCGCTGGGGCTCATCCGAACGCATGTCGAAAGTGGAAGTTTATGCATATTCGTACGCACTTTGTTAACTTAAGAGTACTGCTCAAGCAATAGCGTGAGCAATAATTGCCAGAGTTGCGTTTCTAGCGGGGCGACATATAGTTACCGCTGTGTTTTGCTCTAACACTGAAAGGGGCAGCTGCGAACTAGAGCTCATTTATTTCTCGACAGCTGCGTGTCGATGTGAAACCTTTATTGTCACTGTTCACAGTGACACCTTTAGTCCTCTAAACATCCCAACAAAAAACACATCGTGCTTGTGAAACTGAGGTAAGTACGTGCGCGAAGTGTGAACATTCACAGCCGCATATTCTACACTCCTCATAAATTGAAGCGTTGTTGACACCACGGGGATTAAAGTTAAACGTGCTAGAAAGCGTGATGACAGCATTGGTTTCTTTCGACCGTGAACATATGTATCTGTGCATTCAAGAATAAAACACTACAAATAAGTGATTTCACATACTGTCGTGTGCTTTTTGATCATGCTACCATCATCCACCAAGCTTCCATTAGGCCACCATCATCCACCTTGCTCAGCAAGCTTTCTACAAAACACGTTTTGCCTCGCCACTATCAGCCGGCATTTCCCACCGTCATCATCATTGACTCGCCACCACCACCTTCATCTGCCATCATTTTTTCCACTCTAGCCGTGATCAGCCGGCATTTTTCACCTTGACCATCATTGGCTGACCACCACCATCATCATCTGCCATAATTGTTTTACTCTCGCCACCATCAGTCATTGTGTTCACTACAGTTTCCACCACATCCACTAAAATTTCCACCATATCCACCAACGATTCCAGCATCCACCAACACAGGATTTTTAATAGGGCGATTGCACAAACAATAATGTTATGTCGCGATTCTGAAAATCGCTGAGGTGCAATGAAGATTTGAAGGAATCACCTGGCCACATAGCTCTTTGTTTTTGACGCATCCATAATCATATATGACGAAGTCCGTGCTCTTGTATATCTGAAATGAATGCTGTGTTAATGAACAATGACCATTCTAATATTATTGTATACAATTCACCTACATCGTAATAGAGTATTTTAGGGGGAGGTGGATACAGCGGATAACATGGCACAATTAGCATATGCAATAATACACAAGTTAGTTCAAAAGCTGAACGGGAGAATAGCGTTGATATTTCAAAATCATTAACACAAAATAAACATCAAATTTATACATATATACAACTGCAGCGTTACGCTACAATAAATTATAGTTATTAACTGTAATATTGCCGGCGTTGCCTCCCCAAAAAATTGTTGCCTAGCAGTTTTCTTGAAGATCATCACCATCATTGGCCTGACTACGTCCTCACCAGATATGCCTGACTGCTGGGCAGTCAACCCCGTCTTGTGCTCTGCGTTGCCTTGTTACACCTGCAAACTTTTTATTCACATCATCCCACCTAACTTTCTGTCTCCCCTTCATGCGTTTTCCTTCCCTGGGAATCCAGTCACTTATCATCAATCACCAGCGGGGCTTCCTACCTGCGTGTTACGTGCCTTGCCATTGTCCACTTATTCTTGATTTTAATTTTAGAATATACTTATCCCCAGTTGCCTCCTTGACACACTCTGCCACCTTCTTGTGTCTTAAGGTTACACCTATCATTCTCCTTTCCATCGTTCGCCGCGTTGTCCTCACTTTGAGCTAAACCCTCTTTGTAAGCCTCCAGGTTTCTGCTTCCTAGGTAAGTACTTACAAGAAGCAACTGTTATACACCTTTCTTTTGACGGATTGTGGCTATCTACCATTTATGATTTGAGAGTGCTTGCCAAATGTGCTCCACCCCATTCTTAATCTTGAACTTATTTCACTCTCATGGTTCAGCTCTGTGGTTACTACCTTTCCTCAATACATGCACTCTTTTATACCTTTCAGTGTCTCTCGACCTATGGCAAAGTGTCGTTTTCTTCTGATTACTTTTGCGCCTTACTTTATTTCTGTACATGGTAATTTTCAGACCTACTCTTCTGCTTTCCGTGGACAGTTTGGTTTTTATCATATGCAATTCGTTCCCTGAGTTTTTCATCAAGGTAATGCTATCAGCGAATCGCAGGTTACTATGATGCTCTCCATTATCTCTTATCCCTAGACCTTACCAATTTAGAACCCTGAAAAGCTTGTGTAAATGTGCGGTAAATAGAATTGCAGAGATCGTGTCTCTCCATAGAGTTTCTTAATATACACTAGAGGGAACTCTGCCGGAAGTGTCCTTGAGAGCTGCAATGCATGGCGCTTTAGCGGGCGTGGCAATGATGGGTAGTACACACATTTGTCTAATTGTTGTACTTCTGGCCTGCTTCTGGCTCCTTGTGTGTTCGTGTGGCTTGAAGCGGTTTTTTACGAAAAAAATTAGCAAATGTTCACCGTTCGCGCTTCATAAGCTTATTACTTTAGGCTTAAATACGATTTCGAATTGGGTCACGAAGTTCTAAAGTGTTCGTTTTTTCCTTCAAAAAAATTAGTAACCAGAAATAAACGAAGCCGCAAGTACAATTCGCCGCCCGCAAGTACGAAGATTAGGCAAATGTGTACTACCCATCATTCCCATGGTCGCTGAACGATCGCAGCGCCAGAGTATCGTCTAGGTAATTTGTGGAAACTCTATGTGTCTTTCTACCTTACACATTTCTTTGTTGGAATTCCGACACTTTCTTTATGAAGAACTATGGTGACTGTGTATTTACTGTTGACTTCTTCGAGTGTGCTTATGTACGGTTTATTGATGCCCTGGATCTGTTGTGCCGGCTCACGTCAAGGTGTATTGGTGTCTTGAGTGTGGCGTGTATTATTGTTCTAAATGACACGCACCTTATGATTATCATGTTTGCACCAGTCACCTTCGTCATTCATTCACGTGACGTAATACCAAACTTCGACATATGTGAAG
This sequence comes from Rhipicephalus annulatus, assembly GCA_013436015.1. Taxonomy (NCBI): domain Eukaryota; kingdom Metazoa; phylum Arthropoda; class Arachnida; order Ixodida; family Ixodidae; genus Rhipicephalus; species Rhipicephalus annulatus. The sequence goes on from WOVY01009358.1 coordinate 341,288, forward strand.
ACAGCGAAACGGCCGTGAGCGCATCATGAGTGTGGGACGTAGTCATGTTGTGACTATTATGTTTCGACATGTCATTTACCTATGTTGTCTGTTTGCGTCACGTATTACCGAATTTGGTACATGCTAGCGAAGCGGCCGCGAGAGCATCGTAAGGGTAGCATGTAGTCATGTTTTTACATGACACGCATCTCATGAATATCATGTTGGAACCACTCACAAACGTTCGTCATCCATTCACGTCCCGTAATACCTACCAAATTTCGTTCATGAGAAGCTAGAGAAACGGCCGTGACCGCATCATGAGCTTGTCACGTAGTCATGTTGTTACATGGCACGCATTTCAAGATTATCATGTTTGCACCGGTCACATATCTTCATCATTCATTCGCGTCCTGTAATACCAAATTCGGTATATGCAAAGCTAGACAAACGGCAGCGAGAAAATTATGAGTGTGGCATGTAGTATTGTTGTTGCATGACACGCATGTCATGATTTAATGTCAAAGTCTGTCGCTTGTGTTTGCCTTGCATTCATGTCATACCATAGCAGTTTTGCTACATATCATGTGTATAAAACCACCGCAAAGGCAGCAAGATCATGACATGTACATCATGACATTGATGACATATATATAATGATTTTCTTGTTATAACTAGTCATATACGTTTTCCATACAGTTATGTTAAGTCATACCAAGTTTGGAATCGATACCTTCATTGAAACGGGCAGGAGAGCTAAATGTCGTAGGCGGCTAGATAGATAGATGGAAAAATAGATAGACAGATAGATAGACAGATATATATATATATATATATATATATATATATATATATATATATATATATAGATAGATAGATAGATAGATAGATAGGTTCAAAGTCGCTGAAGTTCGCCAAGAAATGCTCCGCATTTAACAAGCTCTTATTGGAGTAAACGCTACACCAAGTTTCGCTTCAAACCATTCTTCAAGCCCCCGCGTTGACGCCCGTTTTAACCGGGTCAACGCCGTGTGCACCACTGCTGCTTCACATTCCATCAGGGTTTCCTTCGGGAAGCTGGTGCATAGTTTTTTTCCATACATAAGTTTGCCTTTGCAGCTTTTAGGCTTCTGACGATTTTTACAACCTGCTTCATTCTCTGCATAATATACCTTCTGATGTTGGATGCCTTACGCCTATTGATAAACTTCAAAAATCCACCAGCTCTGTTTGGTCGGTTGCATTTGGAGCTTTCATGATTTGTCGTCTGTTATTGAGGTTTTTTGCCACTTAAGAGAGTTTGGCAGTGTTTTGTCAAGTGATCGTGCCTCCATTTTTCATTGCACACTTATCGATGAAGCCAGTAAGATTGTTGTTCATTGTGTCAATGCTAACATCGGTTACCTTGTTTAGAGCCTCGAACCTATTTTGAATCGAGACTTTGAACTGCTGCACTTTCGTTCTCACCCCTAGCTCATTCAATGGCTTCTTGCGTGTCGGTTTATGTTTTTCTTTTTCAAATATAGGTGAATACGAGCTGTTACCATTGGATGGTCACTGCAGCAGATCTTGCCAACTACTTCTACTTGTTGTAGAACGCCTGGGTGTGCACAAAGTATAAAGTCTATTTCAGTTTTAGTTTCGCCTTCAGGACTTCGCCTCGTTCATTTACGGTCTGTAGAAAGTATTCAAGATGCGCATTTACGTTTGATCAGCTCTACTGATTACTCCTCCCTAACATTTATAGAACCGATGCCATATTACCCAACAGCATGTTCTCTTGCCTGTTTATTGCCTACTTTGGAAATAAAATTGCACTGTGTCTTCAGGTAAATATGGCTTGCTCTATGTCTTCATATAAGCACACAACGTTGTGACCATCATGGCTCAATGTAGGTGTGTACGACACTACCACCTTCATCTTGTACGCTTTGTTAAACTCAATTTTGATACTTGCCACCCTCTCACTGGTGCTATAGTGCTCCTTCAGGTTGTCGCGATATTGTGTTGTAGAAGCTACGCTCACTTCATTTCTTTTCGGTGAACTAATACACGGTACCATAAACGTGTTCGTTCTTCCTCTGTGTATAAGCCCCATTTGTCTTCCTAACTTTGCTGAGCCCTATTACACCTGACCTAGTACCCTTCAGTTCTTCGAATAGATCGGCTAGGCTAGCCTCAGTTTATAGCGTTCTAGCTTTGAACTACAGTTTACTAGAAGAAGGCGGTGGGCTCACTCGGCCACCCCTCTGACACAGTTGGCACTGAATAGGATAGGTGGTCCGACAGGCAACCTAAACAGAAGCTTAGCTTTGAGAAGCTGCTCACCGCTGGTATCACGTAGGTTTTGCAATGTGCGTTTTTGAAATATTTAAAATAAGCTTTCTTTTATGACTACCTCGTAACTAAGTTGCAAGCGTACGTTGCTATCGGTTCGCCTTTTTTGCCTATTTCGCGATATCTAGCCAAGAATCACTTCAATGGCAGCCAACACAACCTACACGTTTCTCCTTTTTAGTTCGACGCAGTTAACGCTTTTGATTTTGACACACATGACTTGTTTGCATAGTTTAATGAGAAGTACATATTTGTTAGGATCACACCACGATTTCTTCACTATAAGATCTCTAAGAAAATGATTATGCACTTTTTAAATAGTACGGTTTCATGGAGTGGTCAAATATATGGTTTTATGGCATGTATAGACGTAACCTAAAATGACACTTTATCAAGACCTCCTAGAAATGGATTATGCACCTTTGAAAAAGTGCGTTCCACGAAGCAACCCAATGTATAGTTTTGTGCCATGTAGACGTAACCTAAAATGACATTGTATTAAGATGATGTCTGGCTTTTATTATCAGCGCGGAGAAGGCCTCCCACGAGGTATTCGCAGTTTCCTTCCCTCGACATTGTGCACATAGTCTCAGAGCACATGGCGTGGCTAGAAACAGAGCACACAGATGCACTGGTGTCTCCTACTGGCTTGTCCGCTCTGTGCAGGCTCTCACATTCTTCACGCCTATTTCGATGCTTTGGCACGCTAAAAAATAACAGCTTCGGTCCACCTTTCACAAAAACATAGCCTGTTCAGCACAGCAAATCAGTTTTGATGATGCTGCGACAAGACTCAGGTGCATAAAAAGTATGCTGATTTCTAATGTGCTGCGCCTTGCTAGACGCTGCCAGAAACAAACTCGCAGCCACAACGTCCACAGCAATAGACGAGCGCTGACTCACAACTGAAAGTTTTTTGAAGAATAAAAGAACGTGAAGATAATAATAAAACGAAGAACACCAACATTGAGAAAAAAGTGCTAGAAAAAAACATAAAACGTTACATAGCGTGTCTTTCGATGGCGCATATGCTCAACGGATATGCGAACTGTTTTCCTGCGAGATATATAGATGCCTCACTGACGCAAGCTTCATACAATTGTTCAACACGAAAGCTACTATCACTTTTCTAGTTATCTTGGATGTGTGTTTTGACAAAATTTCTGTATCGGAAAGGACAGGAAAACAGCCACCGTGCTGCATTGTGGTGCAAAATGTGAAGCGTTAAGATTATTGAGCCATTTTCTGGGCTCTTTTAGGCGCACAATGATGCCTCGGCAATTCTGCCCCGCGTATGGTCGCCCACGTGTAAGAGCGAAATGACAAGCAATAAGTGGCTGTGTAAACATCAGATTTGGTCAGGTTTCCTGACCCAGACTTGTCGACACTTTCAGCTGGAACGCTCTTTCGAAGTTCTATTGATGACGATTCTAGCGATGCCGCCAGGGCGAAGAGAAAAGCACAAATTGGCAATGTTTGCGAAGCCACCCCACCACATAGCCTTCACCGGAGAGAGAGACCACTGCCTTCTTCTAGTACACTGTAGTTGAACATAGCCAAGCTCAAAGAGGTTGAACATAGCCAATGGTGGCCTGTCTGGACCCATTGATTCTTAGCACCCTCCGTTGCATCGCCAGTCTTACCACCGCCTTGGACAGTTGCTTGGCACCCACTGGGGATTGAGGGCCAAGGGTTAATTGGTACTTTGCTGAAGGGGGTGGTGACCAAGCACTGCACTATGCTAGGCGACAACTTTTCGTGGCACTGAAGAGAAAGCTACGGAGGCGGAGGTTCTGCATATGGAGCACTACGCCAAGTAGTTCGTTTTGGCGCGCATTCTGTGACGCTATGAAAAGTGAAGGGGGAGCACCATCACCGTTTTATGTAGACGCAGACGCCACGTAGCGTTTGAGGTGAACGTAAAAAGTCTGGACTTTCTCACGCATTTAAATACACGAAGTCGCAATACATCCCTGTTGCGAAAACAGCGTGATGCCAGTACGTTTTGTGGCACTGGTACACGCTGGAGACACCAGTACACGCTCGTAACCACTGGCACTTCACTGGGCGCACTGGGAAAAAGCTGTGTTGCACTGGTAGGGGTGCTGGCTCAACCGCTGTGATGCTGGTGCGCACTGCGAAGCGCTGGTGAATACTGGAGCACGCAACGTTTCTACCAGCGCAGCTGCAGCGTGCATGTTATTGCAGCGTGTGCCGTGGTTTGTTCGGTGTCGTTCAATATAAAACGCTTGATTCGGCGGCAGTGAGGGATGCTACCCTAACAGATACCGAGCATACGTATTTTTGCGGCGCACGTATGCATCACAAAAACTATAATGCACCTTTTTCGGATACGCCCCCGCTTAAACCGGCCATATTCGCATCATCTGTGTATTGCTGTAACGATTCCAAGTTGCAGTGTTTGTAAGCCTGGAGCAGCACGCCACTCCTAACAGAAGAGGGAAATTGTTTTTGCCGCAAAGTTGAGCAAACGTAAATGAGCTCTCTCAATCGCTTCGCCAGGTTTCCCAGCGGAGGCTAGAAAAAAAGCTGTCATTCGAATCCGTCAAACCGCATAAATGTATGTCTGGTCATGCTTATCCTTCTACTTCTTACTTCAGATAAGAGTTAGAAAAGTTCCGAAGCTCAAATGCAGAATTTTCAAGTATACCAACTCAACGCGTCGAGAGTGGCGTTACCCAGTGCCCGGCCGAACGAGCATTTAACCTGTCTTGTCAGCCGCGTTGGTATCTATGTGACCGGCGCTTCTTGCTTCGTGTACACACATTTTTAAAGTGAGAGAACAACTGCAAAGTATAGTTTAAACATTCATGAACCTGAATCAACTATTTTGTCTTGTGTCGATGTTCGCACAACGAGCGCTGACGATCGAACGTCGCGCTTTCAGCTATGCAGGCGTTCACCGAAAGCTGCCGGCCGCACTTAGCCGGTACTTCTCCGACTAATATGTAGCAACATTTCAGTTGGTAATTTGGTGTGCCTTCGTGATCTGACTCCTTGCAATACGTTTTCAGCGGATTGCATGGGCATTTCTATGCGTGTTTTTTTAATTGTTGGTATTGATATAACTGCATATATCTGTACACTGGCACGCCCGCTGTATACTGCCAGCAGAGGCCAGAAAATCGATTGTCGCTCGCTGTCGCCGCTCCGTAAATGCATTTATGGGATTGATTGACCTTCTACTTAGTTCAGAGAAATACTGCGAAGCTTAAATGTAGAAAGTTCAAGCATCGCAACTCAACTACTTCGAAAGCAGCCTTACCCAGTGCCCCATCCCAGCGGGGCCTATCGTTCCGCCCACGTCGGTGTACCTGCTTCCGGCGCTTTTTACTTTAGGTAGGCACAATTGCAAAGTGCAAGAATGACTGTAAAGTATAGTTTAGACATCCCCGAGCCTAAATCGACCATTTATTCGCATCTGTCGTACCCGCACGAGGAGCGGGGATGATCAATGTATCGTACTTTCAGCAACGCAGGCTGTCACCGAAAGCTTCCTTCTGAGCGCAGGAGCCGGTACTTCTCTGATTCGTACATGAGAACACGCAATTTCGAGTAGGTAATTTGGCACGCGTTAGTGAGCAAACATACTGGCATACTTTTTCAGCGGGTTGCGTTTGTTACTTCTTCGGTGGTTTTTTAGTTTCAGGTATTAATATAACTGCACATATGTAATCTGGCACGCCGGATGTGTACTGCTCGACAAAAACTCAATATTTTGCGCGACAAACTTTGCGCGAGAAAAAACTCAATATTCACTCTTGTGCGTGGATATCTACCAAATAAGACATGTAAATCATCTGCACTTGTTGACCAGTAGCAAGTGCTAGAAACGACTCTAAAAGGAAAAAAAAAAGACTATTGGCAGCAACAGCTGACAATCTGGGGCTGCTCCTCCAGTCTGAGATTTTTTAGAGTTGAAATGTAGATGCTTTAAAAAACTTTGCGCTCTTCCTAATATCTGCACGTCTTTCGGTGCCGGGAAGCCGTTCGTCAATGTCGAATCAAGACGGACTTGTTATTTGGAAAGAAATATTGTGTGAATCTTGACTGCGCGCTTTGTACACATAAAGTTTAACGGTGCGTTCTTTAGATGAATAGTCGTTTTACAATAACGTAAGGACGTTCTGGCGTGGCGTAGTGGGTGGCGTACTCGGTTAGACATGAGCAGGTAGCCAGTTCAAATCCCGTCAAGCAATGTTTTATTTTTTCAATTTTTAAAATTTTTATTGTGAATGCGCATTATTTTACTTATATATTCATCAATTTATGGCGAATGGGCACCCTCGTTTTATCATTGGGAAGCTATTTTGCGCGGAGTACTAGGACGCTGCCACTCCAGCGTCCCAGTACCAGCGCTGGGAGGCACTGTTACCAGCGCCATACTGGGCCCATATTCAAGCATGGCGCTGGATACCGGTACCCAGTGGCACTGGTTTTTTTAATAGGGATAAATTAAAAAAATACAAACATTTTACTGATGTGAGCTGCGTCCTGTTGCAAATAGCTCTTCTTAGAAAATAAACGAGAAAGATTTATATTTCACGTTGAAATTAAGGGCGCTACATTGAAACTACCTTTATCGGCGTTAGAGTGCACACGCTTTGGCTCCGTAGCTTTCCCTTCTGTGCAAGAAATGTTGTCGCTAAGTATAGGGTGGCCAATTATGCTCTGGTGAGCAAGTGCGTTACCGGCAGGTGGTCACCGCTGACCTCTTCTTTTTTTCTTTGTGTGACGATTTCTTTATCCCACGTTTTAGGTAAATATACGATTGCCATGAATCTGACATCCGCATTCAAACCAAATTTTCTCAATGTATGCTAGGCTGCTGCACTACTTCTAAGGAGGGGGTTCTGCTGCGCTTTCTTATCACGATAAAATACCACCTGGCAGCCTATCAGCTCTGAACTTCACGTGGCTCGTAGATCACCTTGACTTTTCTTTACGTTTTGAAAGTCCTTATTTCTATCAAAAACAAAAAGGCGCACTTTCGAACTTCTTACCTTGCGACCTTAGGCCGGATTAGTGACCACTTTCTTCTAACTTCTTCCTGAGCCAGTCAATTTTGTCATTGTTGGCTTCAAAGTGTCTGCAATGTCCGAGTTTCCTTTATCTCAAGTTGTCTCACTCCTACTGTAATGTTCCGTACAAATGACGAGCCATCCGCTCCTGTTTTGCGAAATAATCAGCTACTTCTATTTGAGTGTCACGTTGGGCGTATAGACGAGAGCACACCTATCTTGCAGACAGGTGCCTTTGGTGGTGGGCTGCCACTCCCAGACACGCTTTATTTTGTTTTGAACGGCCAAGATGTGCCTTAACAGCATATGAAGCAGTGGCTCTGAGATTTCTAAATGCAAAAAAGGTAGATCTCACGTACTGTGGGAATCAAATATACGCGAAGAACGAATGGGCAAGGTTGAATGGTCAGATTAAAATCCGCATAACTTTACGAGGTTGACGTAACTTATGCCGTACGTGACTTCCATGTCTTGTTTATCCTGTTTGCGTCTGGCATTTCTGCTCGTCACCAAATTTGATCTATTTGGTAGCAATATACCAAATTCAATCTATATGAAGTTAGCGAAATGACCGCGAGCGTATCATAAGCGTGGCATGTAGTAATATTCTTACATGGCACGCATGTCATGATTTCTATGTGAGGGCCCGTCGCTTAAGTTCGACAAGCAGTCATGTCATACCATACCAGTTTTGCTATATGTCATGAGAACGCAACCATGGCAAGAGCAGTAAGACCTTGACATGTAAATGATGGCATTCATGACACACATGTGATGACTTTAATGTTATGACTACTTACTTTCGCTTGTCATACAGTCGTGTCTTGCCCCGTCAATATTATTATAGATTCCGTTACCCAAATGGCCAGGAGAACTGCACGTCATAGGCGGCTAGATCGATAAATACGGTAAAAACTCACATAAGTTCAGTAAAAAATGCTTTGCATTTTAAAAAGCGCCTGTTCACGCTGCACCCGCTGAAAAGAAGTGATTAGGTTACCACTGAGCCGTCATCGGATTCGGCAACAATCAGCACAAAAGAAAGAGATTGCTGAGCACAGCCTGTGAAGTTCACAGCGCATTGCGGGAGTCTTGCTGGTGTGGTGCTCTCACCTTTGACCGATTTCCTTCCACAACAAAAAGCGCCAAGCTTCGTCGCCTGTTGATAAATGCAATGAGTAGAAAAGACTAAGAGCCTACTTTATATGCACGAGTAGACTCTACTGCTGTGTATTAAAGCGCGACGTGAGCTGCCACGCTTACAAAAGGTAGTCTAGCCATCACTGCACCGTTTTTGGATTCAGAAAGAACTAGTGCAAAAGTACGATATAACTAAGCACTGTCTTTGAAGATCACAACACGATACGGTAATCGTGCCAGTGTGGTGTTTTTTGGTTGCAAAGATATATATTCGCAACAAAATACGCTGAGCTCTACCACCGGTGGATATAATCGCAATCGGCAGGAAAACTACGAGCCCAGTTAAAGTGTACAAGCAATTTGCGTTTACTCAAACTCGGCAGCAGCTGTTCCTGTAGTACTTAGCACCAAATAATTGCCGGGCTCTTTTGCGGTAAACATGCCAATATTAGGATATATTACGACTCACGCGTGAATGCAAGCACAACGTACGTATCCATTTGTAACGGTGGACTATCGCGATGAAAAGAGATGTAAACGACGTGAAAAACACGACTTTTGACTCAGTCGAACATCCAAGAGCCTTGACTGTCACTCGGCGAATGTACGCTTTCGGCCTGCGTCACCCTAGCAATTTAAAATATTCTTCTTGCTGGCACTTTAGCACCAAGAATATGTTCCGAGTGACCGGCATAACTGGAAAGGGATGAACGCTTGTGGTGCATGAGCGCAAGTATCAGAAACGTTTTAGCGCTACTTTGACGCCAACTGACAGCTCAAATTCTGCCTTGTCACAGCCAAGAGACACTGAACTTTGAGTCGAAAGCAACGCTTTCCACTGGTATCATTTCTTTCAATCATGATAGTTCGTGCCTGACAAAGTTGCTTGCGCAGTCTGCGACGCACGTGCTGTAGACATTCTGGACTGTCGAGGAAGGTTTCTTTGACGTTTCACATGACATCAGCACAAAATTTAAGTAGATGAAGAGCGCAAAACATTCTTGCAGCCGGACTCGGGCGCTGAAGTTTCGAAGTTTCGCGTTTCATTTACGGAGCGTCTGGTAGCACGGCAGTGCAGGGTGCTTCTTCGCCACGCTCGGAACAGATGGAACGACGTGCTTTTCAGTATGGCTTCAACCATGAAGCTCACTGTGTTTATGGATATACGCCACAGGTGGTTAGAGTGCATGAAAGTAATAGAAAAAATATTTACCTCCCGAAAAATACACTGGCGTTGCCTTTAAGGCTGTATTCTACTTGGTTGGCCTTTCGCAGTAGTAATTGAAACGATGGTAGATATAGTAGTGGTCATCAGTTTGTCGTCAGATATACGTACAAGTAATTACATGTACGACTCGCCTAATAACGTAAATAAGCAGATGAAAAGGCACGGAACGAGTTCTTTCTAAGTACAGAGAGCGGTGACATGCAGGCGGTTTCGTACGAAAAGTAATTACGTGTTTGCATCACTTACAGCATACGTTAGCTTGATTTAACAGACCTCTACGACTCTCCGTACACAAGGATAAGTTCACGTGACTCGTTAACAAACAATCATCATGAAGATTTTCTACAGTAAACAGCTTTATTGCGGTATTCTTTCTTCAAGGAACAAATCACCAAAAGTGTGCCCTTCGTGCGGGTATCTCACATTATTCTTCAAATATATAATTAAACTCATATTCACGTACGTGCTAAGGAATATGCAAGACGAGTAATGTCATGTCTCCTGTAGAAAACGGTATTCATAAACGCAGGCTGCTGCTTTTGCCTCCTTCTTGCTGTTGTTGATACTATGCAGTTATTTAGGCCGTAATTTCTGGCTTCTCACAGTAAATGGCTACATTTCCTATTTTCATTTGACGCCTTCAAAGCAGCTACGATTTTCTTAGTTACAATATTGGCTGCTTCACTTCTGGCTTTTTGTCCAATCTGTATATTAGACATTAATGATGGTGCTCCCTGTCTACACACGCTATCCAACGAAGGATTTTACATTTAAAAAGTAGAGTGTTCTTTCAGGGTTTATTAATCTTGCTACAGCTTCTTGAGTGTATAATACGACGTTCTACCTGCCTTTGTCATGATCGTTTTTAAATGCTTAGTCCACTTATCACTTCAAAAAATGGATTTGCGCATACCTTAAACGACACTCATAGCTAATTATCAAATTCTTAAAGTTACACCTTGTCTCCCATTTTCGAATGTTGCAGGTGAATGATATGCAGCTAAGTTTCCGTTCTTTACGACGTAATTTCGTCATTTGACACAATAGTCACAATTTGGACAAGTGACATTGGAAGGTTTCAGTGACATTACACGATTCTCTAAACACCGCGCAGTCATTTGTAATCATTTAGTGATAGACATGATATCTTCAGTTATGGTGTAATATCAATTAGGAACAGTAATAACAATGTTTTATGATGGTGTAATATAGTGCAATACTAATTAAAAAAAGCAACGTTCCTTATACGCTCCCTCGTTGCACACTGGAATGACTGTTACCTCGTATGATTTTGAGTCGTTATGTACTAAGCCTTGGGTTGACTGCTTCTTTGGCTTTTGTCCAATTCAAAACTTCAAGTTATAAGTTTACAGAAAGCACTGCAAATTATAAAAGGTTGGTTGAAGCGGTAATAAGAGCCTTTCGGAAATAAAAAAGTGGCAGCATATCCACGGAGTGTATCATGGAGAGTGGGGCGAAGCATTCGTTCGTCCATTCGTTCTTGCTTCCGTCTGTCCATGCGTCAGTCTGTGTGACCATTCATGCGTCCGTCCGCCCGTCTGTGCGTGCGTCAGTTCGTGTTTCCGTCCCTGCATTCGTTCATGCATCCGCCCCAACCGTCCGTTCATGCGTTCATCCATGTATCTGTCTGAGTTTCCGTTCATCCACCTATACAACACTCTAAGTACCACCATCTCGCATCTTTTCATGATATATTCCCCATGTAGAAGCACCGCCATCCAGCGAACATTCCAAGGACTAAACGAGAGGTGGCCCACGCACACTTTCTTACGGTTTGCGCTTCGGGTTTACTTGCCACCTTTAACCACATCGAGTTCGTGGTATATACTAGTTCATTGTATTCATGGCACTGTGGCTCAACGCTCGCTACAGCTTTCTAAAACTATGGAGGTTACACCAAGCGAGTATAACGTAGCAACCCTTTCTTGTCAGATAATGCTCAATGTACATGGTAATCGCTTCTAATGGGGAATGAGAAACAGGAGCATTCGGCTTTTAGTTAACGCGAATGCCGCGAACTTTTTATTGTTCAACAAAGCACAGTAGAAATCTCCCACCAGCACCACCTTGCAGGTAAATATGTAACACTGGTTACACACTACGACTACGGCTTTGACTACGAAGGACAAACGGGTGCTGCTTTAAGGAGCTTCCCCCCCTAAAAAAAGCCCCCACCTTCCCGAATTGAAACATTGCATTTCTTGAGCCGACAGAGGGTACCGCTGCCAACATAGATTCGCATTAACAGAGTTCTGTCATCACCTTGAGAGGCACCCACGCCACAAACAGTAGAGCGAGTGGACAGGAGAGTGGGGCACCAGCATTCTTGGCTCGGCGTTTGTGTTTCACAGTGGCATCTCCAGCAATCACTCCTGGACGTTTTTGAGAGGCGCCAAGCCAGCGAACGGTCGATGGTAAAACGCAGGCGGACGGAAGAGTGGGGCGCAGGGAGTAGAGAGAGCGAGCGGTGAGAGAAGCGGCAAAACACTGCACCTGCCTTCTCCTACACTGTCCCACACCAAATTCTGCAGTTGCTAGGGGTGAGGATAAGTGCACATGCCCGCCGCTGTTATTATGAGAGAGAGGGAGAGCAGAGAGGTGACACTTCCTGGCACTAAGACAACGCTGCGAGCAACGCCGAATGCCTGACATGGCCCGAATAAAAATGCATTCGCATTAAAAAAAACTGCGCATCCACTAGAAAGTTATGGTGCAGAGAATGTGGACTGCAATATTGAAAATGAATTAGTTGAGATAGATTCACGCTAATTCCTGAAAATACGCTGAGTATATTTTAAGAAGCAGATTGGCTCAAAATGCCTAATGAATTCAGTGTAAATGGTGTTCTGCAATTACTTGCGATGCTGTTAGTGAAATGGGTATGCATATTTATACTTTTCTGTGACCTGATCTGACAACTGAGACGACATTCGAAACTTTCCGGATATACAAAACAATTCGTGTATTAGGTATTATATCAGATAAAGCAGCTAAATTACACTGAATATTGCGATAATGCCTATTGAAAACTAGTAGCGAAGCTTCTCGCTATAGCAAGATCAACAGTGTTTGAAGTTGGGATTTCCGCAAGCTACTGAGAACGCCACAAATCGTGATTTTACCAATGGACATCCACAAAGTCATCATTCGCATGTTTGTGAATAAGTGAGGTACCTGCAGTACACATATTCATAATATTTTGCCCGCTTTGTAGACACTGCATGCGGCAAATGACAATAAAAATACTACTGAACACTTCGCAGTGGGTGCAAACCAATAAATCATGCACGCAGTGCACAATTACCATTGTTGCGGATTTCTTTCCGGCCACTCACGGAACCCTGGTTGAAATGGTATTAAAATATGGTGGTTTTATTTTTTCCTGTCTATCAGTTACTTGTTTATGCCTCATGGTTTTGCCACTGAAAGTGATACTGACGGTGACGCCACTCGAATGGTTGCCTATGAGTCATAAGGGGATATCAACACCACACAGTAAAATTTTTTGCACCCAAAAGGACGTCAATGGGCTTGTTTCATGGATGACACCATGAGGGTGTAAACTCAGCACCTCCCGAAAAAATGTTTTTTCATGTACCCTTACAATAGGGTGTACAGGTAAAAACTGTAGGGTATCACAAAACCACCCTTAAAAAGGAGCTTTCGACGTCCTTTACTTTTTACACCCAACGAGGAGCGTGCAAGAAGAGTGCAAAAGGGTGTTGAGTGCCCATGGCAGGAGTGCCAGTATTACTTTAGAGTGCACTAATAGATATTAGCATGCACTGATTACACATTACTTCAAAAAAGCGGTCCTGAATGGGGATGGTGTGCCCCATTCAGGACCGCTGTCGAGTGGTCCTGAATGGTGTGCCCCATTCAGGATGCCTGTCGAGCTTCATTCAGTGCGTGTAGGCAAAAATATAAACACGTGCCATCGTGCATGAACTTCTGCCGAATATATATATATATATATATATATATATATATATATATATATGTATCATATTATTAGAAATTTGGCGCAACCTCGACTCACGCAAACACTCACACAAGCACTCACACTTCCACCAGAGCAACACACACGACACGTTCTTGTCGTGTGTGTTGCTCTGGTGGAAGTGTGAGTGCTTGTGTGAGTGTTTGCGTGAGTCGAGGTTGCGCCAAATTTCTAATAATATGATGTATAACCAACTAGCCCAACAACAAGTTTTATTAATATATATGTATATATATTGTTACGGGGTTTATGTGCAGCGCAGAACGCAGAAAGCGAAGCAGTTAGCAGCGTCCGGCCAAGCGCAGCAAGCACGAGCTTATACTGATGGCGATGCCCCTGATGCGCCGAGAAATGCCGCTGAAGCTCCTCTTCTTCACTACAATCGTCCTCCGCGCAAAAAGACGCCATTCTGGCGGATTAAGGAGAAGAAACGACTAATGGGTCGTAATATGGCATGAGACGAGAGACGTGGACAGTGTCGCGGCCGCGGTAGCGTAGGTCTGTGGCTGGGATGATGGGCTCCACAATATAGTTGACGAGTGACGTTTGCTCATAAACGCGGTATGGCCCGATGTATTTGGGAAGAAGTTTTGCGGAGCGGCCAGGTGTAGTAGCAGGTGTCCGAAGCCATACTAATGAACCAGGTGGATAGTTTGGAGCCGAACGGTCCCCGGTCTGGCGGGATTGCTGCTGCCACTGGTCCTCGGTAGAAAAAGAGCGGGCAAGCTGGCGGCATTCTTCAGCATGTCGGGCAGCTTCGGACAGAGTTGTACTTTCGGACTCATAAGATTTATATGAAAGAATAGTGTCTACTGTATTTGAAGGTTCTCGTCCGTACAAAAGAAAGTATGGCGAAAACCCAGTAGTAGCTTGTACGGCAGTATTATACGCGTAGGTGACGAACGGGAGAACTTGGTCCCAATTTGAATGATCAGAGGCGACGTACATCGACAGCATACTGCCAAGAGTACGGTTGAAGCGCTCCGTCATGCCATTTGTTTGAGGGTGGTACGCTGTACTTGTGCGGTGCACGATTCGGCATTTGTTGAGTAATGCCTTCAAGGCGTCAGAAAGGAAGGCACGGCCTCTGTCACTTAAGAGCTCGCGAGGGGCCCCATGACGCAGAATGAAACGTCGCAACAGAAACGTTCCAACGTCACGGGCTGTGGCAGTCGGCAGCGCCGCTGTTTCGGCATAGCGTGTCAGATGGTCTATCGCAACAATAATCCAGCGATTACCAGCTAGAGTTGATGGTAGTGGTCCGTAAATGTCACTGCCGACGCGATCAAAAGGTCGACTAGGAGAAGGAAGAGGTTGTGACGGGTAGACTTGCCCGGGAGGTAACTTTTGTCGTTGGCACTGAGCACACGAGCGAATGAACTTTCGCACGTAGTTATACATGCCACGCCAATAATATCTGAGTCGAAGCCTAGCGTATGTCTTGAAGAGGCCTGCGTGGGCGCACTGGGGGTCCGCGTGAAAAGCTTCGCAGATGGCAGCTCGAAGACGGCGGGGTATCACAAGGAGACACTTGCGACCGTCAGAAAGGTAGTTGCGTCGATAAAGAAGATCATCCCTTAGGCAAAAGTTGCTATCCTGGCGGAGGAGAGCGCGAGACGGCGAAGGAGTGAGAGGATAAGAAAGAATGCTTATGAGGCCACTGATCCAGGGATCCTTTCGTTGTTCCACCGTCATGTTGCGCAAGGCGGATGACGCAAGCGCAGGCTCGACGGTTAGAGAGGCAAACACCTTCATCCGATATGGGTGAGCGAGAAAGGGCATCGGCGTCCGTGTGCTTACGACCAGATCTGTAAATAACGCGGATGTCGTATTCCTGAAGTTTGAGCGCCCAGCGAGCAAGTCGTCCGGAAGGGTCTTTAAGTGTGGATAGCCAACAAAGGGCGTGGTGGTCAGTTACGACGTCGAATGCGTGACTATACAGGTAGGGGCGAAATTTTCCAAGGGCCCAAATAATAGCTAAACACTCTTTCTCGGTCACGGAGTAGTTAGCCTCGGCTTTCGTCAAAGTACGGCTTGCGTAGGCGACGACATATTCATCAAACCCTGCATTTTGTTGCGCGAGCACAGTGCCAAGTCCAACACCGCTGGCATTAGTATGAACCTCCGTGGGAGCGGCAGGATCGTAGTGGCGGAGGATGGGTGGTGAAGTCAGCAGGTGGCGTAATTTGGTGAATGCATCGTCGCATGCTGGTGACCAGGTGGAAAGGTCCTTGTCGCCGCTAAGAAGGTCCGTAAGGGGCGCACATATGGAAGCGAAATTTCTAATAAAGCGTCAGACGAGTGTCGGAGCCGACACTCGTCCCCCCAGGACGAGTGTCGGCTCGTACCAATCACTCATTTTCTGTCCAAGCTTATGTACCGCGGGTGGATGTATTTAAGTTTTCGTTTCTGGTGCGATCTATTGTTGACTGGAATGCGCTTCCTCCCGAGGTACTTACAGGATGTAGATCCTCACAGGATTTTCAACGACGGCTGGACTTGTTTTTGCCTAACATTGTTTGTGAATTGTTCACTTGTTCACCTCCCACCCCTGCTACAGCCCGCAAGGGCTAGCAGTATTGTAAATAAATAAATAAATAAGTATGACGACAAGCCGACAAAACTTCTAAGTTCCTTCAAGTTCTTTGGCTTCGGAAAATCGGCGACTGCTCGAAGCTTGGCGGGGTCGGGAAGTATGCCGTCCCGCAATACGACGTGGCCAAGAATGGTGAGCTGCCGAGCACCAAAATGACACTTCTTGAGGTTGAGTTGAAGGCCGGCGTTGGTGAGACGTGTGCGGACGTGCTCGAGACGATTTAAATGGGTGTCGAAATCGGTGGAAAAGACAACTACGTCATCGAGGTAGCATAAACATGTGTTCCAATTGAGGCCTCGTAAAATAGCGTCCATCATTCTTTCGAAAGTGGCTGGAGCGTTACAAAGGCCGAAGGGCATAACGGTAAACTCGTATAACCCATCAGGTGTGACAAATGCTGTTTTCGGTCGGTCAGATGCTTCCATAGGAACTTGCCAGAATCCAGACCGTAAATCCAGCGAAGAGAAATATTCTGCTCCCTGCAAACAGTCAAGGGCGTCGTCTATTCGAGGTAACGGGTAAACGTCCTTGCGGGTGATCTTGTTTAAACGTCGATAGTCCACACAGAACCGAATGGAGCCATATCCTTCTTCTTAACAAGAACGACCGGTGACGCCCAGGCACTGTTAGAAGGCTGTACAATACTCCGCTGGAGCATGTCAGCAACCTGGTCGTCAATAACACGGCGCTCCGACGCTGAGACTCGGTAGGGGGCGCTGCCGTAGAGGCGTATGGCTTCCTGTGTCAATCTTGTGAGATATGTTCGATGTGTGACTGAGGCCAGAAGCGTGGCTGTCAAAAGAAGTACGAAACTTTTGCAGCAGGTTCACTAACTGGCTTCGTTCTGAAGAAGACGTTGCGACAACGATGGAGCGGTGGAAAGCGTCAAGGAGTGACTGGTCAACAACAGAGTCAGAAATGAGTGCGCTGAGGTCCGTAGAAGGTAAACTAGACGGAGCGTCAAAAATGTGACGGGCGTCGATCGGATGCACGTGACCGAGACATTCACCATAGAATAAAGGTAAAGGCCCTTCTAGCGTATTGTACACGAGCGTCTTCGTGACGCCATGGTGGAGAGTAAGGAGAGCAATGGGCAGTGGAGAACATTTGCGTTGAATGAACAGGGCAGAGGGCGTAAATAAAACATCACCGTCGGAAATAGCGTCACACGACACAGTCACCAGCAGAGAAGAGCGCGGTGGTACGGTGGTGTCGTCGGAAACAAACAGTTTATAACACGGCAGGGAGGCTTCGAAGGCGTCAACATCAAGAAGCGCAGATAGCTCAAGTTCAGCGCGACAGCAGTCAATGACGGCATCATTATTCGCAAGGAAGTCCCAGCCGAGTATCATGTCATGGGAACACGAGGGCAGCACTACGAATTCGACGATATACACAATCCCTTCGATGACGACTCGTGTGGTGCAGGCTGCGAGAGGTGTTACACTTTCTGCGTTAGCCGTTCTAAGAGAGAGGCCGGATAATGGCGTCAGAACTTTGCGGAGTTTGCGGCACAGGTTGATGGACAGGACGGATAGAGCGGCTCCGGTGTCAACAAGCGCCATGACGACGATACCATCGACTGACACTTCAATGACGTTAGCTGGACAGGGGCGAGGACTTGTGCATGACGACGGGGACGCAGTTCGTGCCTCGGGAACTGCGGCCGTTAGTTTTCCTGGTCGGTGGGTCCGGAACTGCGACGCATAGGGGAAAGCGAACGTCGACGTGGAGATGGGGAGCGGCGGGTCGGGCCGTGTGGACGATCAGAAGGAAAGGAAGAGGAAGGAGGGCTTGAAGGCGTAGACGAAAACTGAGGGTCGAAAGAGGGCATTCGTCGAATGTTCTGGGCAGCCTGGCGACGACGACAATAACGTGCCACGTGGCCAACACCACCACAAGCAAAACATATGGGACGGTTGTCGTAGGTCCGCCATTGGTCGGAGTAGACTCCGACTTGCGGCTGGGGGGCAGAAAACTGCGGCCGAGGTGGTATCGGAATAGGCGGCGGTGAATAGGTCGGCGGTGAATAGGTCGGCGGCGAAAAGGGCGTCGGCGAATACATAGGCGCTGGCTGGAACGCGGCGGGTCGGGCCGTGTGGAAGATCAGAAGGAAAGGAAGAGGAAGGAGGGCTGGAAGGCGTAGACGAAAACTGAGGGTCGAAAGAGGGCATTCGTCGAATGTTCTGGGCAGCCTGGCGACGACGACAATAACGTGCCACGTGGCCAACACCACCACAAGCAAAACATATGGGACGGTTGTCGTAGGTCCGCCATTGGTCGGAGTAGACTCCGACTTGCGGCTGGGGGGCAGAAAACTGCGGCCGAGGTGGTATCGGAATAGGCGGCGGTGAATAGGTCGGCGGTGAATAGGTCGGCGGCGAAAAGGGCGGCGGCGAATACATAGGCGCTGGCTGGAACGCAGGCTGTCGAGGTCGAGCAACGGCTTCGGCATACGTGAGAGGTGCGGTGACTGGGGGAGGTTCACGGGCGGGAGGAAGAACTTGTGCGACCTGGTCTTGAATGAAGTCGCGGAGTGTAGACGGCAATCTGCGTGGTTGATCGGGTACACAGGACATCAAAGAGAGCTGACGAGCGATTTCAGCGCGGATGAACTCTTGGATCTTGGAGAGAAGAGGTTCATGGTCTTCTCCTATGCCAAGGGTGGAAAGGCTGGACGAAGAGTCGTTGAGCACCGAGGGATGTCGGGTGGAAAGACGTTGCCTGCGCAACTCGTCAAAACTCTGGCATAACTCGGTCAGTTCAAGGACAGTGCGAGGACTCTTAGAAAGCAACATTTCGAAAGCGTCGTCCTCAAAGCCCTTCATGATATGCTTGATCTTAAGCTCTTCGGATATTGACTCGTTGACTCGCTTGCAAAGTTCCAGAACGTCCTCAATATAGCTTGTGAAATTCTCACCAAGCTGCTGGGACCGAGTATGTAAGCGTTGTTCGGCATGGCGTTTGCGTACCTCAGGCCGCCCGAAAACTTGTGTGAGGCTCGTTTTGAAGACCGACCATGTAGGGAGTTCCGCTTCGTGGTTTATAAACCACAGCTTGGCCACGTCCGACAGGTAGAAAGAGACGTAGGCCAACTTGGCGGTGTCATCCCATTTGTTGTGAGTACTCACTCGCTCGTACATTGAAATCCAGTCGTCAACGTCCTTGTCTTCTGTGCCTGAGAAAACAGGGGCATCTCGCAGACGCAGAGAACCGGCGCAGAGAACAGTAGGCGGTGCCGGTGGAGGGGTTGGAGCGGCACTTGCGTCAGTAGGCATAATGGATGGTAAAATGCGATTCCGAAGCTCCAGGGTGATCGAAACCCAGCAGAATCCACCACTTGTAACGGGGTTTATTTGCAGAGCAGAATGCAGAAAGCGAAGCAGTCAGCAGCGTCCGGCCAAGCGCACCAAGCACGAACTTATACTGATGGCGATGCCCCTGATGCGCCGAGAAATGCCGCTGAAGCTCCTCTTCTTCACTACAATATATATATATATATATAGTGGGAGTAATAATTCACTGGGCCAGTTAGTCTTCGTGAAGGTATGGGATATGGCACAACGGGAGCGTTGTCAACAAGGATAAACATATTTATTTCTCAACAATTTCGGGAGAGGTCCTCTTTTCATCAGGGGATGAGTTATACTTACATGAACTTCCAAACTTCGTTGCTGCCGCGTCCCTCTCGCCTTGAAAGATGTTTGCGAGAGTGAGACGGAACTAAAAAAAGGAAAGAAAACACAGAAAAGGGGGAGAAAAAAGACGAAAAAGAAAAAAAAGTAAAAAAGAGGAAGAACCACTGTCAACACTGAGAACGAAAGCAACTGTCCGTGTACGTCCACATACGGTTCTTATCACGTGCTGTTCAGTTCTCGACGTGTGTCGGGCCACCCAAGATTGTCGCCGCGGTGGCGGCAGGGTCCGTGACGGCGTGCGTAAAGAAAGGGTTTCCCCTTAATGGGTCGGTCGGCGTGTGGCGGGCGTAAAGAAAGGTTTTCCCTTTAATGGGTCGGTCGGCTCTTTACCTTTATTGTGACCATCGAAGAGAAACCGACGAAGATTAAAGGTAAAGAGCCGACCGACCCTTTAAAGGGAAAACCTTTCTTTACGCCCGCCGCACGCCGACCAACCCATTAAGAAGAAGCCCTTTCTTCACGCACGCTGTCACGGACTCTGCCGCCACCGCGGCGACAATCTTGGGTGTCCCGACACACGTCGAGAACTGAACAGCACGTAATAAGAACCGTTTGTGGACGTGCACTGACAGTTGCTTTCGTTCTCAGTGTTGACAGTGGTTCTTCCTCTTTTTTACTTTCTTTCTTTTTTCGTCTTTTTTTCCCCCTATATATATATATATATATATATATATATATATATATATATATAAGCTTCACTGTGTATGCGTAATTCTCGTTACAGAAAACTATGTCTTGCTGGCCATGCATACTGTATTCATTTATTAGGCAAATAAAGCTCATTTACTAGTTGCTGCCATTCCTGTATACTTATTCTGCCACAAAACTTTGCCACCAGACGTGTAACGCGTTCACGTATACGTGTGTCACAGACGGGACGCCACGAATGTTTATCATACTCTTCCAGTTTCACTTTATGAACAATCGTTTCATACATACAATCAGAGTGGTTTCAGTTTAGTATACTCCTTCATGAACACAATCGGTGACTATAGGTTTTTCACTCAACTTAATCCAAGCGACAGCAAAATCATTCTAGGCACCAGTTAATTTAATTTCAGCCGCCACTCAAATTATTCTAGGTGACATTCATTTTAATCTAAGTGCTACTGAAAATAATTTAACCACCAGCCGATTTATTCCAGACAGCAGCCAATTTATTCCTGATCACATGGTGACTTCAAAGCGACCCAGAATTTTGGGGAACGCGTGGAGTGAATGGCTTTGGGGTGAATTTAAGAGGAAAAAAATAATGAATTAGTCACTAGTGACAAAATATGACTCGTGCGACTTCATCACGCCTATCCCCCGCGTACGTACTATTCACACCTTCGACATGCATATAAAAAGAAACGCCGTCCATACAGTAATACTTTGATACCTATTGCCCGGGCAAATGATTTGATCACTAGTGACTCAGGTGACATCATCCCGCATATCACAATGCACGCACTGTCTTAACCTTCCGTCGTGTATATCAAACAAAACGTTTTTGAAAGAGCAGTAGCTTGATACCTAAAACCCGGCCAAGTGACTTGATTCATAGTGACTCAGGTGACGTCATTACGCCTATCACTCACGCACGCAATGTCAAACCTGCTGCATGCATATCAAATGAAACGTCTTTGAGAGGGTAATTACTTGAACGCCTGCACTCGGTCAATTACTTGATCACTAGTGACCCACGTGACGTCATCATGCCTAGCACTCACGCAAGCACTCTCTATTGTGCCTTCATGCATATTGAACGAACGCTGTCATTCGGCCTGGTGACGAGATCCATTGTTACTCGTGTGAAGTCGTCACACCTAACACTCACGCACACGGCGTCCTAAGCTGTCTTTAAGCATATCAAACAAACCGTCCTTTATGAGAGCAATAATAACATACTCATAACTTGACCAACTGACATGATCACTAGTGACTCACGCGACGTCATCATGGTTAACACTCACTCAAGCACTCTCTAACGTGTCTCCATGAATATCAAAGGATACGTCGTTGAGAGAGCAATACCGGGCAGACATTCCACAATGCAGATGACAATCACACAAAAAATGGATTGAACATACGTTTTAATTTCTGTGAGAATCTCATAATGCTAGTTGTTTATGATTCGAAGCAATTGCTTTAATTCAAACTGAAGCAGACGACCGTGTGTCGCAGCTGTTTTCGGCGAGTCTGTTTCACGCAGAGTGCGACGTGAGCGATAGCCGGCATAGTTCCAAGTTTCAGCTGGTGTCATCATTAGGTGAGCACTTTTGCAGGCCTTCGAATAAGTGAAAGTTTGCGCTGCGACCATTGGTTCCATAGAAGACCAATACACTCGATGCCCTGGAAGGCTGCGTAAGGCACCTGATAAACAGAAGAAAAAGTACGCTCGCGTTTCCTCTGTACATCGTTGTGGGATAATAGATATTCACCGGCGCGCAGGTGATTGAAATGTGCTCACTGAAACACTGAGAATCAATATAAAGACCATGCGTTCTATAGCCGCTACTGACCGTAACACTGCTAAAACAAGTGGTGGTTCGTCGAAGAAGTTTGGACCCGACGTGGTGGACGCCCTGCAACAAATTGTACAGGAAAATCCAACATTCACGCTGGCACAAATAAAGGGGGCTCTGAAAGAAGAGATCCTTCATAATAAAGGGAGTACGTGGATGATTGATCGGGTTCTTGACGGTCATGGTTATGGGGTGAAGCTGCTGACCAAGAGGCCAGCAGATTGAAATCGTGCCGACGTGAAATTGCTGCGGTATCTAGTGCCCAGTGGCTTGAAAGCGAGAGAACTACATACACACGATATCGGATTGACAATACTAATTTCAACAAAAGGTTCTCGCGCAGTTTCGGAAGGACAGAACAAGGTGCTCTAGCGTGCCGTTTGTGAACTAGCGCGAAGGGGGCGATTGTAAATGGTACAGCCTGCATAGTCGGCAAATGGCCTTCTCTATAGGACAACTGTGGACAAGTTCCACTGGGCTGTCTTCGACGACTTTCTCGCACGAGTGTTGACGTAAGTTTCTCAGCAGGAATCGGGAATACAAGCAGTGTTCCCGTTTGACAACGCACCTGCGCACCGCCGCGCCGCGTAGGCTGCCCTTGCGGCAACTGCCCACACAGTCAAATGGCTACCGCCATACAGCCCAATATTCAATCTGATTGAGGAGCTTTTCGCAAAGTTCAATGCAGGTGTGAAGGGCTGCCTAAGCGAGCGTAGGGATGATCTCGTCACGACAACGGGAGGGATCTCCAAGAAAGAACATCGCCGTGCTTTGCTGGTTGAGGCCACGGCGCACTCTATGAAAGCCATCCAGCGTGTGGACTGTGCCACTTTTGATAGGCACAATTACACTTTCGTACTAGCTACCCTCGACTGACTTTATATGTAAAACACTGATCAGCAGCACAAGTATGGCTGCGTGTTTACGAAAACTGCTTTGCCTGTATAATAATAAATTTTGTTTTCCCTGGACTTCCTCAGTTCACTTTCGTCACCCATTTCATAACCACTTTAATAAGCTGGACGTTATAGGAACAACGATTGTTTCTTAAAGTACAGTGAATGTTTTAACCAGGCATCGTCTTTGCTTCAGCATTGCGAGAACAACCCATGTAGGTCTTAATTAGAGGCCGGCTTTATAGGCACTAAAAACCGGGATACAGGTGCCAAAAAATAGGCGGGCAAAGCACTGTTTTAGACTCCCAAAATAGTGATTATAGGCAGAATAAACTTTGAGAAAACTGAAGGTTTCGAATAAATAGGTGCGGGATCTGTCTCTAAGACATGAAAGCAAACAAAAATGCTTTAGTTTATAATTGAACAAAAGCGTAACGGTTTAGCGTAGAAATGCACGTTTTCCGCAGGGCTCGCAGAATACAGTTTCTCTATTTGTAGTTCATCACGGCCAGTTAAGTGTCCACCATTGCATAAATAGACTTCTGGTTTCTTTTTTTTTGCGTCGCATAGCTGAGAAGAGCTACTCAGGTCCAAATAGCCAGAGCGCCAAGTGCCAGATTAACTTTTTTGTGTCATATTAGCTTGGTCTAACCACACAGGCTCAATTTTTCTTCTGTTTGTGAACACTTTAAAGGGTTGCTACACAAGTTTAAGAGTTTCGAGAAGCGAAAAAGAATGTATGCACTGCACTCTAAAAAGTTTTACATCCCAAAAGGTGTAAAACGTGTGGACGCAATAAAAGCACCCCTATGAACACTCTTTTTACACTCCATTTTTAAACCTTGAGGTGTCCGTAAATAAAACACCCTGAAAACACCCCCTTTACACCCTTATATTTGGGTTGGTATGAACAAGGCTACAAATGATGAATGGATATGTGGGGTGTAACGTCCCAAAACCACCATATGGTTATGAAAGATGCTGTAGTTAAGGGCTCAGGAAATTTTGACCACCTAGGGTTTTTCAACGTGCACCCAAATATAAGCACACGTGCCTACAAGGCTACAAATGCACGACATTTTCGGACATTTCTGCGTATACTATTAGTATACATTAAACATCTTGATACCACAAAGGCTCCTAATATTATCTGCTTGCGAGTCTAGTTATAATTGATGAATATGTGGGGTTTGATGTCCCAAAACCACCATATGATTATGAGAGACGCCGTAGGGGAGGGCTCCGGAAATTTCGACCACCGGGGGTTCTTTAACGTATGCCAAAATCTGAGCACACGGGCCTACAGTAATTTCGCCTCCATCCAAAATGCAGCCGCAGCAGCCGCGATCCGATCCCGCGACCTGCAGGTGAGCAGCCGAGTACCTTAACCACTAGACCACCGCGGCGGGGCGAGTCTAGTAATGAATCGAAGCAGGAAGTAATGTGACCGAAACGCAGTTTTCTTCAATAAAGCATGCAAACTGCTATAAGACAGAAGATACAATAGGAGCGCCGCTAGTTCAAAGGAGTAAGGGCCTATTCTTCTGTATCCGTTTCTTTCATCGGTGTCATTTGCGTGATAAGTCAACACTCACAAAGTGCACTGCATTGCCTGAACAAGCTAATGTTGCACGCATTGGTGTAGCAATGCATAGAACACTCCCCCCCCCTCCCCCCGTTTCCATAAGATTGAAGCTTTTAAACTGGAGATAAAACATCTGCCTCCTGCAAAAAAAACAACACCGTTGTTTAGCCATAACCGCCACGTCAGCAGGTCATGAGGTTTCTTAAAAACGAACATTGATGTCTTGTATTTTTAGCGGGCACGTTTTATTTAATTTCTGTAGCAAATGTTCCTCTTCAAGTGTCCTTAAAAGTGCGTCATGGAAATTAGGAAGAGGACACCTACTATAAAGAAAAACGCAGAATAATATCATTTTGGTGACCTTGACGCAGCCTTGCTCACAATGACGGGAACCTTGTTGACTAAACTGCGAACTAAGCTCTCCTCAGGGGAGCCGAAACGCATTTTCTAGTTGTCTGTCTCTCTCCTCCCTCCGTTTTTTGTGGATCCCCTTCTTTTAGTTTATGTAACTTCCCCAGCAGACGTGCTTCGGGAAAAGCCTTGACTTTGTAGTTAGTGAGAAAACAACATTGATGAAATATTTTCTGCCGTGATCTTGTTCCAAGGACTGCAAGCTAAGTACAAAAGTATTGTCGCAACGTGAAGACAGAAGTAGTAGTTAACAGGTTGAGAAAGTAACAGCAGGTCAGTATTTTTATTCACTGCGCACCAGATCGTTCCTCTTCTTTCTTGTTATTGCTTGCTGCATAAAAGCCTGCAGATGTTGTTGTTGTTGTTGTTGTTGCCCCTTCGCACTGGCACATACCCACTATGGGGGATTGGCCATGAAATCTAGAAGTAGCCTATATGAGATCTACTAAAAGGTTTATCCTAAATGAAAAACTAATGATATAATAGAAAAGAATAATTAACTAGAAAAAGAATATTAAACTAAACAAATAATTGAAGATTGAATCAAGAAGAGAAAAGGTGAGGTAATACTACCGTGTAAGACAGAAATTTTGAGTAGACCAGACAATCGAGCTTATCTCACCCGGTCACAATCAAAT
The DNA here is from genome assembly GCA_013436015.1 of Rhipicephalus annulatus. Lineage (NCBI taxonomy): Eukaryota > Metazoa > Arthropoda > Arachnida > Ixodida > Ixodidae > Rhipicephalus > Rhipicephalus annulatus. Next base: position 367,366 of record WOVY01009358.1, read on the forward strand.
GAATATGCAAATTTCATTCAAAGTTAGACAAGTGTCGTCAGAAATATATTTAAGCAGGCATTATTATGACATGCGCTTTGATTCTCGAATGAAATTGCATACAGCATCGAATACGCTCCTGTGGCAATGTCCCAAGCTAAAGGCACCGAAACTTAGAACATTATCTGCAGTTAAATTTAATCCTACTGCGTGAAACGGAACAATTAAAAGTCTTTTCCTAATTAATGAATAGTTTTTACATGTTATAAAGTAATGCTCTATTGTTTCCGTTTCTTCACAAAATGGACACAGGGGGGATATCGCCAGACCAGCTCTGTGCAAGTAAAAGTTTAATGGAGGGACACGACATCGAAATTTGGTTAAAAAAACTTCTAACTTTTTAGATTGACTCCACTGAGGTTTCCAGGGATATGTAAGGTGCTGATAGTCCGTATATTTAGTAATATTTTCCATCATATCCGTATAAATAGCCAATTTTCTATATCTGATCGACACTATGTGTTCCGATTCTGGTAGTACCGAGATCACAGGGCCATCAAGTGTGGCTCGAGATAGTGAATCGGCCATTTCATTCAACCGTATGCCACAGTGTCCCGGGACCCAGACTAACTTCAGGAACTTCACATGAGGTGGAACTAATGTTTGTAATGTCGCTAGAGCTCTTGATTGTTCTGAAGCTGTGAGAGTAGTACACAGCGAAAGAGAATCAGTAATTATCATTGCACTCTCTTCGTTTGAAGGAAGTTTTCGTAGCGCTAAAATAATAGCCAAGAGCTCAGCTTCGAAAACCGGAGTGAAGTCTGGTAGTCTTACCGAGAATGACCAACCGAGGTAATCTGAGACGATTCCTACTGCTGCCTTTTCTTTATTCACAGAAGCGTCTGTGGCTATATGTGCGTATGCATTGTCGTCTTCGTCTTCCTAGCAGTACGCACGTGGCAATATGTTCTCATTGAATAGTGTGATGGCCGATGCATGCAACGTTGCAATGTCTTCACCGAAATGAAAGTGTCGATAAAATATCGCCTGCGTTACCCTGAATGGGCAGTTCCTAAACACCCATAGACCTAAGCAATAAGCATCAGCTTAGCTTTTTTTACCAATATCCACTACATTAGGTCGGTGAAGGTGCGCTAAATATTGCTCCTGAATATTACAAATGCGCGTTCTGACTAGTAGCTTGTACTGGCCGCACTGCACCGTCCCAATGTTCACTGCGATTCAGATGCACTGTCAAAGAACGCGAGTAACGCAACAGATCACTGCTGCAAAAAAAAAGAAAAAAAGCAGTGCCCGCGCTATCAGTAGAGGAACGGAGCTGGCGTTAAACCGTATCTAGCCGGTCTGAGAGCGCACCGACGCCATGAAGTCTCATCGCCTAGAGAACCTTAGCTGCCCGCTATTGCTGCGCGCTCGGGCTCAGAGTGCGGCAAAGGGGTCGGCATTGTCTTACATGTCACTGCGTGCGCTGAAAAAAAAAAACCTTCCCGTGTGTGTGCGTGTGGTGCGCTTGCTTCTCGATCGGTGTTGTTTATTAGTTGGTGCTTAGTTTGAAATGCGCCTGCGCTCTGTGCTCAACCTGTGTGTTCTGTCAGTGCTGATTATTGCGAAGGTGCACCATCCTGAAGACTGGACCTGTGGATCTATATCGCGGAGCACTCGAATCGAAATAGTCAGTACCGCTCTCACATTGTTCCGTTAAGTGCTTTGTTATTTGCGTGAGCACGAGAATAACGCCTTAAAACAATTTTGTTTTCAACTAGTTGATGACAAATCAGCGATTGTTTACTTAGCGAGTATATTTGTCCGAACTGTTTCACGGGGATGATGGCGAAGTGTGATTGTGAGCCAGTTTTTTTGTTTGTTTGTTTAGATTGTTTGGAGTACAAAGCAGAGTGAGCGTGCGCCGCTGAGGCTCAACGAAGAAATTGAACTGATTTTTGCGGTGCCCTTTGTTGGCAGCCGTTTTTAACAATGCGCACTATTGCTGCACATCAATTTTAGTTTACTAATTAATACATGTGTGGGGACGGCGCCTGTTAGCTCTAAGCATCAACCGTATCTAAGACGCACATGCAAGGGCATGTTGGTAGTTCATTTACTCTCTGTTTTTTCTTATTGCATAAAAAGACTGGGAACAAAAAATAAGGCCGTGGTGTCCATGTTGTTCTTCTTGGTTCTCTTTTGTTTTGTGCGGTAACAATATCGTGATAACTCGGGTTGATGCATCGGGTGACAACACAACATATTGTTTCGCGTTCGGTGTGCCTCGCAAACTTTGCCTACTTGCTAATCGTTCAATTTCGTTAAATTCGTCTTCACCGGTATTTTCGTTCACCCGCAACGTAGCGTGACACTGCCGACAGCCGTGCCTCTGTAGCGGATCGAGCACTGAAGCTGGACTTTTGTTTGAACAGACTTTGCGCCTTTGTGTGTCGTCGAATTGCCTACTTGAACAGTGAAAACGCTTGTTTGAACATAACTGCTAACGTTCGAGCACATTTTATTCACATTTTTTCGATCATGTGTAACTTTCAAAATATTCTCGTTATTCAGAGTTTGATAGCCATCGCCTCGCTTTGGCGTTTAACTTCGCTAAGTACTTCAGATGTTAAAAGTATTTTCACTATGTGAAGCGTAATATTAGTTTATTTGTTGCACAAAAAAGTTAATGTTATACATACTGCACCGTATCTAAGCATGTAATGCGGCCAAAATGCAAGAGTGGGCAGCAAATTTATCTGGGAACACAAAACGCACAGCTACTGTACAGCCTACGCTGTATCGGGAAAGAGTTATGCTTTCTCAGCCGGCCAGCATGATTGAAACAAATGACCCTATTTGGCAGTATGCTATGGTCATTGAGTGAAAGTAACAGGGTCACATTATTCCGAATTTCCCAGCCAATTTCGCGGCTATGGCAAATGTGCTTGAAAAAAATCGTGCTGATTTAATGCACTGAAAACAGTAAACTGCTTGAATATTTCAGAAAGAAAAAAATTTTTGGTCACGTGGTTTCCTTTTAAACTGTCCAGAATGTTGTTTGAGTGCTGCTTGTAAAAAAAGATATTTTACAAGCAGCGCTCCTTTTTGTATACCAAGTTTGGTACATGTTAAGTAAAGAGGCTTATGTAAGGCGCTTGAAACTCAGTAATAATATTACAAATTTTCGGCCACATACATCTGCAAGAATTTGGCCAAAATGTGTTATGTTTGCATTTTCTCATTGCGATACTGCACTTTCTATGAATATCTGAGCAGTGACTACTTACTTCTTAGAAAAGGTCTTTGATGAAAAATAATTTTGGACATTCAAGCTGTTAACTTCGACGAGAAAAAATCGCTCATTTCACAGAATTGTTATTTTTGTCCGTATTGAGACGCAATTCGCACCATGCGGTGGTCCAATAAAAATCTCCTTCTACCTAAATTGAAAGCAAATAAACAGTTCTTTGTATGTGACAAGTTTCATCATTACAAATTCTATTTCAAGGCATCAAATAATTTTCGAATTTTCCGAACGACGGCAACGGGGAACTGTGAGGCGTCAGCTGCCATATGACCATATAGCAAACGGGGAACTTGGAACTTCAAAAATCATTTGGGGATCAAAGCTCTTGAGGACGTGGGTTGTTCCCTCCTGTGTAGTCGTACTAGTATTATGTGGCAATTTTATGAGTTGCACAATAGAGCGCGTTAGTGGTTTCCACAGCATATACACGGACAAAGTGATAATTCGCAGTGCGAATCGTTCGTCCATACATTTGTGATTTCGTCCGTTCGTCTGTACATCCATCTGTCCGGGCTTCCGCGTGTCGGTCTGTCCGTGAATCCGTCCATCTTTCTGTCCGTTCATACTGGTGTCAGTCTGTCTGTCCATTCGTTTGTGTGTCTGGACGGACGAACGCTACGCCCCACTTATCATCATTCACTCCGTGGATATGCTGAGATCTTTTTCGCAAAACATAAATTGCTGGACAAAATTTGGCACATGCAAAGAACTGTTTATTTGCTTTAAAATTAGGTACAAAGTCTATTTTAATTCAACCACCACATGGTGCAAGTTGCGTCTCATTATATACAAAACAACTATTTTGTGAAATTCGCGGTTTTTTTCTCGTAAAGTTTGACAGCTTAAAAGGTCTAAAATATTTTTTCCTCCAAATATACCTTATGCGGATTTAGCATTCACTCCTCAGATATTCATTTAAAGTGCAGTATTGATCTAGAAAAATGCAGATAAAACATATTTCGGCTACATTATTTGAGGCGTATGTGGTCGAAAATTGCTAATATTAATGCTAAGCTACAAACACTTTACGCAAGCCCTTCGCTTAACTTGTAGACCAAATTTGGCAGGGAAAAAGAGGTACTTAAGAAAATTTTTTTCACCAACACCCAGACGAGGTTCCGGGAAGTTGAGGTGGCTACCACGTGACCAAAATTATTTGTATGCGAATTATTCTAGCAGTTACCTTTTTTTATTGCAGTAAAATCAGCGTGATGTTTTTCGAATACATTTGAGATGGTCACCAAAAAGGCTGGGACGTCTGATGTGGAAGGTCCCAATGGCCAATTCTTCTATTATATAATCGTGTGAATGTGAGCCAGTTAAAGAACACTAGTATCATTCGCATTCTAATACGTAACTATTCAGTACCTTAACTTACAAGTTACCTGCACTGAATACCTTCTCAATGCGCATACCGTCATGTATGCTCAGTGGCATTGTGCTTTTGTGCAATACAGATAAAATAAGTATATGTTGTTGCGCGTCGTACTGTATTCTTTTTAATAAACTAATCGAATGAGTACCATAGTAGATCGGCAGAAATACACATGTAGCTGTGTCGATGCATACTTAAGCATCGGACTTGACATTTACTTCGATTGGTCGAAGCATGCAGCTAATAGAACATTATCAACTTGAAGCAGCGCCTTTTTATTTGCCTGCTCCAGCAAGCTGAAAGGGTAAAGTAAGGTTCATATCTACGGCATGAAAGGTATAACGATTCTACCACAGCTCGCTTCTTATGGCGTGTATTGATCACCATACCTTTTCTAGCATTTCTCACTGCAGTGGAGCCCGATACCACTGCATATGCTTGTTATGCACTCAATTTATACTTACAGATAAGAAAGAAGTTGGTTATGCAGGGTGCATACTGTATGTTGCACTCTTTGTGAAATTTTGTTCATTGTTCCTTGTGTATTTATTTTAGGTTTCCGGGATTGAATTTTCTGTACAGAAAGAACAGCTTCGCCCCACTTCTCTCGAAGGCACCAGTCATCTCAGCAGCTGAACATGATTGTGCAAGAAGCAGTGACAAGATGTGGTTTTGCAGTTAGAAGTATACCAACACTGACATTACAATAATACAACCTCAATTACACTACCTTGTAGAAGGTTCTCCTTTTTAATGTGGAAATTTATACTGCGAGATATACTAGGCTGTAAATATGACCCCAGAAACTCGCCTACTCTTTCTACGTGTTTTTTTCTATTGTATAGGTGTCTAACGACGCCATACCTCTCAGTCGTTTGCCCTACAAGCTCAAATGTTTTTGAAAGTTGTGGGGATTTATTGTATTGAAAACGATGAATTTCTAATATAGAGAGAAAAAAGCTTGGACACGTGACATTTCAAAATTTTGCAGAATGCCATCAGGGTCGTGTCTGTCAGACTGGCAGTTTTTCTATAATAGAGGCAGATGTGAACATATGGGCTTAATTTTTTTTTTCGCTTCAGAGACCTCATGCAACACTACAGACTGAACAGATCCAAATATCCACCACCCCACGCCAAACTAAACAAGAAACAGCAGGTTGCATGGAGAGAACTACAGACACACACGTACCCGAATCCGGTGATCCTTCGCCTCTGCTACCCAGGCATTTATACGTCCGACGCGTGTAAGACGTGCGGAGCCAGAGCGACGCTGCAGCACATGCTGTGGAAGTGTACCAGTACCGCGCAGCAGTCCTCTACGAACCCGGTAGACATGGCAGTCTCGAACCGCGAGGCGCGATGGGAGGCGGCTCTGCTCAGCCACGACCTTGCCGATCAACTGAGGGCCGTCCGGCAAGCCCAGGATGCCGCCCGGGTCCAAGGACTCGAGGCCGTCACCTAGGCCGGGGTGCTTGTAGCCCCACCCCGCTCAATGACGCCGGACATGTTCAATAAAGTTTTTACTCACTCACTCGGCGTTATGTTTGGTTGAACCTTACGCTACAGGTTACAGCTTGCACTATTGTGGTGTGGTTCGTGTGTGTGTGTGTGCGTGTGTATGTGTAAGTGCCTGCCGCGTCCTACTTTGTCGTTTTTGGCCCAGTCTACGGACACACATATACACTGATCTTATGCAACTCCTTCAAGACCACAGCACCTTATTTTATCAGCTTCACGCATGCAGGTATAAGTGCAGTGGGTGACACCAGTATCTTCGTTCTTCCCTTTCAGCCGCAGAGAAGGTTGACATAAGCTTCTCCCTGAGAAAAATTGAGGCTTGAGCCAGTTGGTTATGCAAATTTGATGGAATGAAGTGCTATGAACGGCTATCCTCAACACACAAGACTAAGCATCACCTCCTGTTTTTCTGCTTTGTTGTCCCATTAATTTCGCTTCATTTGATCAAGTATGCTTATCCATAACACTGCCATTGATTAAGGAGGGTTTTTAGTGTTACACCCAACTGACATTGGTGTAGCCTCATCCAACACCCATAGTTTAGGGGTGTTCATAAACATCTATGAAAGTAGGGTGTAATTATTCTTTACACCTTACGGTTTTAGGGTGTTTCTAAACACCTTATTGTTTAGGGTGCTTGTATACACCCTAAAGGGTGTTGCCCTCGGGACAAAACAAGTACAGCCTTATTGGTGTAAAAAATTTTAAAGTGTGGGCTCTCTCAAAGATGGTCGTTTGATATGCATGAAGACAGATTAGGACAGCGCGTGCGTGTGTCATAGGCATAATGACGTCACGTGAGTCACTAGTTATAACGTCACTAGGCTAATTGACAGCGTTCAAGTTATTACTCTTTAAATGATGTTTTGTTTGGTCTGCATGAAAGAAGGTTAGACATTGCGTGCGTGGGTGATATGCGTGAGGACGTCACCTGAGTGACTTGTGATCAAGTCGGTTGGCTGAGTCATAGGTGACACGTTATTGCTCTCTAAAAGACGGTTCGTTTGGTATGCAAGTCTGCAGGCTAGTAAATTACGTGCGCGGGTGATATAGGGGATGACGTCCCCTGAGTCACTGGTGATTCAATCGCTTCGCCGAGTTTCAGATATCAAGCTACTGCGCTTTTAAAGACGTTTCGTTTGATATCCATGACAGAAGGTTAAGGCAGCGTGAGCGTGGGTGATATCAGTAATGTCGCCACCTCAGTCAGTTGTGATGAGAATATTGGCCTGGGCAATAGGTATTTCGTTATTACTGTGGGGGCGGCGTTACTTTTGATATGCATGTCGAAGGTACAAATAGGGCGTACTCGGGGGATAGGCGTGATGATGTTGCGGGAGTCAGATTATGTCACTAGTGATGCATTCATTGTTTTTTCCTCCTAAATTCACTGCAAAGCTACTCATTTCACGCGTTCCAAAAAATTCTTGATCGCTTTGAAGTCACGATGTTGTCAAGATCAAATTCGCTGGCGTCTGGATTGAATCAGCTGGTGGTTGGAACAATTTTAGTGGCAATCGGATTAATATGAATGGCACATGGATTATTTGAGTGGCGGCCTGAATGAAATGACTGGCGCCTAGATTATTGTGGCTGGCGCTTGGATTAAATTCAGCGGGAAAACCTGTAGAAATGAAATACACGCAAATATATACTGATATTTCCTTCAAATATTTACAATCCCCGTGATGTCTCATTATACGCCTTCATGTACACAATCAGTCTCGAGAAGTTATGTACAGGAAAATATATACCGATAATGATTTCAATTGTATAAAATCACAGTGGTTTCAGTTTTGTATTCCTGGATGTATAACCATTGGTTACGAGAAATTATGTACACGCTAACATATACCGTTTTTTTGCACATATACCTTCAGCCAATACTTAAAAAACAAATCAATGACCACAAACAGAATAACCTAAAGATAAACATGAAACTTGGTCAGGACACACGAAATACACAAGAGGTAATTCTTATTAATGACTAAGCGCTCTTTTGTCATCTCTCCTATTTCCTCTTGTTGTTTGTGCTGTTTAGCACTTCCTTTGTCTACCATGCAGCACCAACCATCCCAATCAAGCACCTTGTTGTGGCTAATGACAAAGATGAATCATTTCATGCGAAATGTCCCAGCCATTTTGGCAACCATTTCAAGTCTATTCAAAGAAATTGTGCTGCATTGAAAACAGTTAACTTCTAAAATATTTTGAAGAGGATAAAAATTTGGTCACGTGGCTGCCTTCTGAACTTCCTGGAATGCCAATGAGGTGCTTGTAGAAAATTTTATTTTAAAAGTGGCCTTATTCTTTCTACACCAAACACAGCCTAAATGTTAAACGTAACAAGAGCTTAATTTGAGTGAGTTGGTTCATCGTGGTTGCGTTCTGGTCACAGTAGGACAACTTCAGGAAGTGACATAAAGGACAAAAAAGAGCGCCCACATTCCACTGAATTTTATTGGAGGTGCTACGACCACTTCTATACCGAGTACAAGAACAGTGCTCATGCACGACGACACAAATGTGACTGTGACAAAATAATCTTTGGTGAGAATAGAATACTCTCTATCTGAAAAGATAAGTGAAAGTGTACTGGTGCATTGATTCTCGGCCTTTCTGATAAAAAATGCTTCTAAAAATCTATCTCATTTTTTTGTTTTTGCTCTGTTCAAAAACCGTGTTTTTATGAAACATAGGACTCCACACAATCTTCATTATGTAAGGCCATGAGACTACCATAGCCATTCTTAACATTTAAGGCATACTGTCTTGCTCGATCATTGAAGCAGTGCCCAGTTTGTCCTGTGTTTACTTTTTCACATGCTAAGGGTATCTCAGATACAACATAGGATTGGCATTGAGTAAATTTTTTGTGGTAAGGAATGGCGCTAGATTGACTATTTCTGTTGCTGTTTAGTACACACGTTTTTTGACTATTTCTGTTGCTGTTGAGTACACACGTTTCTGAAACCTTGCAAAGGACAGAAAACAACAAGTTAATATCATTCCTGCTGGCTATTTCATTATATTGTGAGAAACGTTATGTACCTACGGTATAACATGCAAAGGTGTTTGGTGATTCTCTTTTTCTTTTGGTCCTTTTACTTTACCTAAACTTTCTGCATGAAGGTTTTGCACCAGACGTGATGATGCTGAATATCAAGCATCTTTTGGTCTCTTGATCTGGTTTTTAAGGCTGACCTCACAATTGTACTTACATGACTTCTGAAAGGTGCACTGAATACACGTGATGGCGATTCTTTTTTTTAATAATATAGAATGCCCTCTTTCAAAAGGCACAAAATTCGTAGCACTCCTGGGTTGATAGCACCAGCCAATATCCAAACGGCAACAACCCACCTGTTTGCGAAACTCTCCCGCAGAAAGTAAATCTAAACCACACAGGAACAAAAGAAAACAGAATGACTAAAGACCTTTGCTTATTACACCGTACATATCTAAGGTGTCTCACAATTAAAAAAATACAGCCTAGATGATATTAAGTTGTTGTTTTCCGTCCCTTGCAAGCTTTCAAAAGTGTGTGAACTAAACAGCAACAGGAATACACCATCTTGCACTATTCGTCACGAGAATAGGTTTACTGATTGCAAATTCGTTGTTGTGTCTGTTGACATGGGAAAAAGTAAACACAGGACCAACTGGGCAATGCTTCAATAATCGAGCAAGACAGCATGCTTTAAATTTCAAGAATGGCTATGGTAGTCTCAAGGGCGTGAATTGTAGAGAATGTAAGTTCAGCCCGGTTCCTTGAAACATGACTTTCAAAAAAAAAGCAAGAACAAAAATTTGCAGACCCCACGGACAGCTGGAATCGACAATATGTGAATCACGAATGAGAAATGTTGATATGTAACTTTAAAATCAGCACAACGTTACAAGGTCAAGGTAAATGATGCCGTACATGACTACCGTGTCATGATTATCATGTTTTGATGTGTCGTTTACCTTCATCTATTCGCGTCACGTGTTACCAAATTTAGTATATGTAGCGCTAGCAAAGCGACCACGAGCACGCTATGAGCGTGGTATGTTCTAATGTTCTTACATGACACGCGTGTAAGGATTATCCTATTGGCACGTCATATATTTCGTCATTCATTGACGTCACGTACCACCAATATTGTTATATGTGGAGCTTGCAAATTGGCCGCGAGCGAATCATGAGGGACCCCATATACTCCAATGCTACGTAAACGCCCGCACACGCTGGGCACAGTGGCGCAACATTAGCAAAACACGAGCAACCATAGTGTGAAGCTAGGCGCGACGAGCGTTCGTCGGCGCGGCCCGACGGCAACCGGCACGAAATGTGACATGCTGCATTGCGCGCCGATGCGTTATCAAGACAACACTGCGTCTGCCTCCTTTCGTTACAGAGGGATGCCGGACGCGCTGAAACGCGCATGCGTCAAAGCAACGCAACGCGGTGCGTGTCTGCGAGTATATGCAAGGACAGGCACCTGGCGTGGCAACGCCGGCGTGAGGCGACCGCGCGCACAGCGTCACGTCGAATTGTATTGGCGCCTTGACTGTGGCATGTAGCCATGTTCTCACATGACACACATCTCTTATTATGATGTTTTCACCAGTTACTTACCTTTGTCATCCATCGGCGTCACGTAATACCGAATTTGGCATAAGTGAAGCTAGCGAAACGGCCCCGAGCGCATCATCAGTGTGGCATGTAGTCATGTGTTTACATGGCACTAATGTCGCGATTATCATGTTTGCATGTGTCATTCAACTATGCCATCCGTTCGCGTCGCGAAATACCGAGTTTGGTACATATGAAGCCAGCAAAACAGCCGAGAATGCATCATGAGCGTAGCGTGTAGTCATGTTGTTTTATGACATGCATTTCATGTTTGCCATGGCTGCAACAGTATTATACCTTCCTCATCCATTCACGTCCTATAAAAATTTGGCAGATCTCACGTAGAGTAAGTATCGATGATATGCGAAGCACAAATGAGAAATGTTGATATGTCCCTGTAAAATCAGCACAACGATTCGAGGTGGAGGTAAATGATGCCGTACATGACTTCTATGCCATGTATATCATGTTTGCATGTGTCACTTACCTTCGTCATCTGTTCACGTCACGTGGTACCGAATTTAGTATATGTGGGGCTAGCGGAACCGCCACAAGCACGCTATGAGCGTGGTGTGTTGTCATGTTGCTACATGACACGCTTGTCAGGATTATCATGTTTGCCACATTCATATATTTCATCTACCACAGACGTCACGTAACACTAAATTTGGCATATCTGGAGACAGGAAAATGGCCGAAAGCGCGTCATGAGGGGCCCATTATATTCCAATGTAGCGTCGACATGCGCGTACGCTGCAGGGGCACAGCGACGCTACGTTAGCAAAACACGAGCACCCATAGTGTGACGCTAGGCGCGACCTGCGTTCGTCGGCGCGGCCCGACGGCTACCAGCGCGAAATGCGACATGCTGCTTTTCGCGTCGATGCGTTCCCCAGACAACACTTCGCTCCCTCTTTTCGTGATGGAGGGATGCCGCACGTGCTGAAACGCGCATGCGTCAAAGCAACGCAGCGCGGTGCGCACCTTCGAGTACATGGCAAGGCCAGCACCTGGCCGCGACGAAATAAATCCTGGCGAGCACCCGCACCGCGTCACGTCAAATTGTAATGGCATCTTGAATGTGGCATGTAGTCATGTTCTCATATGACACGCATTTCATGATTATCATATTTGCACCAGTCACGTACTTTCCTCATTAATTGACGGCACGTACTATCGAGTTTGGTGCATGTGAAGCTAGCGAAATGGCCGTGACCACATCATTAGCGTAGCATGTAGTCAAGTTGTTGCATGACACGCATCTAATGTTTATCATGTTTGCACCAGCATCATACATTTTTCATCAATTCACGTCCCGTAATACGAAATTTGGTATAAGTGAAGCTAGTGAAACTACCACGTGCGCAGTATGAGCATGGCATGTATTTATGCTATTGCATAACACCCATCTCGCGATTATTATGTTTGCACCAGTCAGAAACCTTCGTCATCCGTTCACGTACCGTAATACCGGATTTGGTATAAGTGACGCTAGCGAAATGGCTGCGAGCGCAATATGAGTGTGGAACGTAGTCTTGTTACATGACACGTGTGTCATGATTTTCATGTTAGGGTCTTTCGCTTGCGTTTGCTATTGAATCATGTCATGCCAAACCAGTTTTGCAACATGCCATGTGAACGAAACCACCACAAGAGCAGCAGGATTATGAAATGTAAATTATGACATTCATGACATGCATATCATGATTCTTATGTTATGACTACTCAAACGTGAACTTCATACAGCCATGTTATGCATAACCAAGTTTGGTATTGATACCATTATCGAAATGGCCAGGAGAGCTAAATGTCGTAGGCGGCTTGTTAAATATATATATAGAGAGATAGATAGATAGATAGATATAGATACATAGATGTAGATAGATAGATGGATAGATGAATTGATAGATAGATAGATAGATAGATAGAAAGATAGATAGATAGATAGACATGCTCATTGTCGCCAAAAATCGCTATGAAATGCTCCGCATTTAATATGAAAGATAAGTTTTTAGAAGCATTTTATTTGGAGGAAGGCCAAAAATCACTTCATTCTTTTTCAAAAGAGAGTATTTTTTCTCAGTGAAGATTAATTTGTCATGGTCAGACAAGTGTCGTCGTGCATAAGCACTGATCTTGTACTCGGTATAAAAGCAGTCGTAGCACCATCACTAAAATTCACTTGACAGTCAGCGCTCTTTCCAGTTGACAGACACCGTGTTCTGGGCGCTCGCTTCCGTCGAGCATGGCCTGGACGCCAGCAAGAGGTCAGGGTGTGGGACATCGACTTAATCTCGAGTCAGCGAGCTACACGAGGTGTGTTCCCCTGTGGACGCTACCACGACGGACTCAGGGCCAGGTTGCCCGGTGCTACGGTCACCGCAACGACGCTGCGCGTGAGTGTCGTCTTGAAAACTTGGTGGCGCGGAAGTTAAGTGTGTTGAGTGTTAAGATGTAGACTTACGTCTCGCGTGGACAGGAACTTCAGAGTAGACTTTCTTTCACCTCGTATCATCCTGATGTTCTTTGTGAGATTTCTTTGTGTGTGTTCTTGCCCTCGTCCAATATAAAGAACGTCTTGGTGTTATCAGGCTGTCTTGAGTGCGTCGTATCACCCATTGAGTAAACCCCCTTACTCACCACACCCTCTAAAGCTCTTGAACATTACAATAAAAAATAATGAATTTCACAAAATTGCCATTTTTGTGCATAATGAGACGCAATTTGCACCATGTAGTTGTTCAAATAAAAGTTGAATTTATACCTACAGCTGCCGCCGTGACAGCTGCCGACATACGACAGCTGCCACCGTGAATGACATGCTTTGGCCGCAATGAAAACTTGGCGAACGCTGAGTATTGCCGCCTCGAGGTTCCTCATTGCGACCCATGGGAAAGTTCAAAAATTTTCTTCCTCAAAACGAAAATTGTAATAATCTATGAAAAGAGCTTCATTCGCTTTCAATTTACGTATAAATTGTATTTTAATTAAACCACACGCGGTGCAAATTTAGTCTTAATAAGGACAAAAATTGCGATTTTGTAAAATTTGTGACATTTTTTCAAAATTTTACCTGCTTGATAGGTCTAAAGATATTTTGTCCCTCAAAATATACCTTCTGTAGAGTAAGTATTCACTGTTGAGATATTTATACAAAGTGCCATATTGCAATAGAAAAATGCAAACAACACATTTTGGCATGATTCTTGGAAACGTATGTGGCAAAAAAAATGCACTAATATTACTGAGCATCAGACACCTTATTCCCGGCTGCGGCGGCTGCATTTCCGATGGAGGCGGAAATGTTGTAGGCCCGTGTACTCAGATTTGGGCGCACGTTAAAGAACCCCAGGTGGTCAAAATTTCCGGAGCCCTCCACTACGGCGTCTCTCATAATCAGAAGTGGTTTTGGGACGTTAAACCCCACAAATCAATCAATCAATCAGACACCTTACACAAGCACGCTTATTTAGCATGCAGACCGAATTTAGTATAGAAAGAAAGAGAGGTACTTTTAAAATGAAATTTTCCACAAACAACATCCAGACGGCATTGCAGGAAATCCAAAGACAGCCACATGACCAAAAGATTTTTGCCTCTGAAGTATTCTTGCAGTTAACTGTTTCCAAAGCAGTAAATCAGCACATACGTTTTTCAAATACATTTCCTATGGTCGCCAAACGGCTAGAACGTTTGGCATGGAATGACCGAGTTAGAAGTAAGCAAAATAACTTACACAAATAACAATATTTAATCATCTACCTCGACCACAGTAAATAAAGTTGTTCAGGCAAAGTGACACTAAAATTTTGAGCGTCGTACTGCCCGAACAACTTCGTTGATAAACTCCAACCTCACGCCTAGAAAAAGCCTTCTAGCATGGTGGTTGTTAAAGGCCTTGCGGCCGTAGACAATGTTCAACATAAAATATAACTCATCAGTGCTGTCACTCTTTCTTCGACCTCACCAACACGGAAGATTTTTCGGTCATCTACGCGAAGGTTCAGGAACTAGGCTTGTTTTAGGCTGGGGCCGGAGTAGACTACGTAGGGCATCAGCGGCAACCTGTCGTCTTGTTATGAGAGCAAGTATAATTTCTCATGACATGATGTTCAAGCTGTTCTGGCAGCACCATATATGAAGTATAAGTAGTGCCTATTCTATTAAATAGCGTGTAATTGATAATACATTGAACTCGAAGCATACAACCCGTGCTATAAATTATTTTCGTATGATCCAGATAACATAGTTTCCAGCCTACAGCGAATTCCCAAATGGAGGTGAAGTTTAAGACCACAGCTTAAAATTGGCACTAAAAAAAGCCCGAACTCACCTAAGAATCAAATTCCTAATAGAGTGATGAGCCAGTGTAAAAGCAATTTTAACTACAACGGTGAGAATATGTAGCATTAATGTAAATGCACAAGAAACTTGCCTCTTAATGTACAAACTGTGAAGAGATGCCTGCTTTCTCTTTTATATGAGAACAATTGATCTTGGGCGCGGCACCACCGGAGAGGTCTGCAAAAAAATTGAAGAATTTATTGACTTCCATTATGCCTCTAACAATCAAAGAATTATGACAATTCAGGAATCAGTACAATTCAGACTGCCTCCTAATGGCATACAAAATCAACAATTTCATCGTTGTGTCTATCCTCACACGAAGTTCTGTCCGTGGCCTCTAGACCACATTTGACGCTGTGCCTCCTATTCGCGTGCTTTCAAGACCTAGGGCTGCAAACGTACATTTTGTGCACCAAATCTAGCGCAGGAATTCGCCATACATAATTGAATCATCTTAATTGATTGTACTTCAACGCAAAATTTGAGAGGTTGTCCATTTTTCAAAGATTTACGGGCCTGTAATAGGCACTAGCTTTTACGTACGAAAAAATTTCTTTTGAAATAAATCTCTTCAAAGCTTGCTTTCAGAAAAAGCCCCTGGAGTATTTGGACAACGAAGCGCATCTTCTGATGGTAATCAGGGGCACGCAATTAGTAGTTATATACTCAGAAACGCATGCATGCAAGTACGAGTGCTCGGACGACACCAATGCTCACGGACACCATCTACGTTGCATCAGCCATAGCTTATGCTAGAGCTACCGCACATAGCTGTTACCGTTACATATACACTCTCGATTCTATTATAACGCCGATTGTTATCGCAGATGTAAGCAAAGCACGAAAACAGCGAACAGAAACGACGAAAAACAACGCATGGCGATGGCCGCAACAACTCGCCTTCGGAAGTCTATTAGAGCATTCCCTGTTGCTGACGATGCGCGTCCTAAATATTTTAAAAGACCAACCCGTACGTGCTGGCAGCATCGCGGCATATCAGCACCTGAAACGATAGCGTTCTTAAGCAAAAAAAAGTTATTTTTTACAGTGCGCCTCTGTACGTAGATATATCTCGTTTCTTTCTTTTTTTTAACGTTTACACCTGCAGAAGCACGTTGCACACTCATGTGTTGATAGAATTGTTATTATGATGTAACGTAAAGCGCATCTTGAAACAATATCAAACACTTTTAGCAGTGCAGAGAGAATGTGCGACAAGCAACTAATCACCCTTGATAAGTGATCACATCACTCGTTGTATGAGTGATGCAGGTGCTCACACAAGAACGCACATAGCAGTGGGGACTCCTTAAGTTACACCTTTAATTGGGCATCTGCAACAGCCCCGCAAACGCATATTGCTGGAAATGTCTGGTAGCCTACATTTACAGAGCTGCTGCAGACGCCCAGCTAGCGCTGTGTAATTACTACACACAAAAACAGTACACTGACCGTTAACAGGCCCACGTCGCCCGTGTCCGCCGCTCCATGAATATTCCATAATCCAAGCGTCACTTGGAAGTTCGAACACGAAGCTATGCGTGGCCACCATCAAAGTTGAGCTTGTCACTGGATCTCACAGCGACCAAGACCTCAGAGCAACGCAACCAGTGTTGCCGAATATTCGAGAGCAAAAGTATCTAGATGGTTGTGTAAAAAGTAGTTAAAAAATCGCGAAAAATGCAGCAAGAAGCTAAAAATAAATGTTTTTTCAGCGATTTTCGAGTCATCGGTCTTGCCCTGACCGCCACCGCGTCCCAAGGCATTCTGGTCGATGCTTGGGGGGGATGAGTGTGGGTTTAGGCTGACGCCTCTACCCCGTCATCTATTTGACGGGTGTCAGTAAAGTTACTTCTCTCTCTCTCTCCTTCCAGCATTTTGAAAACATTTTTGAGCAAGTTCTTCACATACAACGAATTTATCAGTGGCCTTGTCATCTCAAAGATAAGAGACAGATGTCACGTTACGTTTTATTGAAGGCGGAACAAGATTTAACAACAAAAGAAAGTACGCCTATTTTAACCCCTATAAATAATGAAGGCTTTTAACGCGCTCGCAAAATACGAGCTGCGAATGCATGCAAATATATAAAAGAATAGAAACTCTATATTTAGCGAATTGTGCAACCACGAAAAACTGAGGAAACAAGAAATTCCCTCAGTGAGCGGGGTTCTTCATTGGGATATGCAGGTAGCCAGAAGCTTAACATACCAAGTTTCAGAAAATTTCGCTGCCACTGTGTGCTCAAAATACGTAAGAAAGACGTTGAAATCTGTGACGTCTTCATCAAGGATAACAGCAGGAAGTTTAAAAGTGGGTCTTTTGACCGATCTTTATGTCTGTTAACCACATCAGGCGATGAAATTAATGGCTGTGGAGTTTTCATGCTGTAATGTATCTGTCTAAAGTAATTTATTGTTTTTATTTCGGGTCACATTACCTTAACTTTAACCTAACCTTAATCATGATCTTAGAGGCAACCTGGCTCTCTTGAAAATTGCGCTTGCAATCTTCTCTGAGGTGAGCCATGGCGTTCGTGACGCAGTGCTTAGCGACAAAAAGTGAAAGGGTTGCTTTATTACACATGGCATGACATCGGATATATTGCGCTGTTGTAGTTTTTTCTTGGAACACATGCCACGTGCTTTGCAGACGTTGTGAGATTCTCAATGCTCATTTTTTTCCTCAATAGAACTAATGCAAAATTTGCAAAAGGCCTTGAAGGGGTCCTGGGGCATTGCCATTAACCACTAATTGTAGTTATCCTCTGCAAGGCAGTAAGGCCTTAAGCGTTGTTTGTGCACTTTGCTCTTGTCTGTCGTGTTGTACGTGTTTCTGCAACACAATCTTTAAAGAGTATCCACGCTGCGCACTCCGAGTGTTACAAACGGGTGCTTAATACGGCACCCGCCGTCGCTTGCAGAAGGCATTAAACCCCGGTGCCAAATTTCTCTAGTGCAGCAAAAAAACAACAACCATCAAAAGCTGCGACGCAGCGCTAGGGGCCGATCAGTCGAGTGCGAAAAGTCGGCGAAGAATACCCTCGCCCATGAAGCGGCAGTCGCGTCTGGATTTTAGGAAATCGCTAAATGATCGCGAGAGAAAACATCACGTGACGCCGAGCATTCCAGCCTCGGTTGGAACCTGCCAGATGGGAACTCAGAGGTCGCACTCGAATGAAAACGCTTCACAAACAAAACCCCAAAAGTTGCAGAACGAATCGAGACTCACAAATGTCATGTGCAGCACATTGTTGTCTTGGGTTAGAGTGTTCATAGGACATGCATGCATACTTTTGGTTTCCAAACAGAAATTGCGAAGAACACTTTTTACTCGAAATAACTGCTACATCGACGCCGGTCGAAAGCGCCGAGGCGCTTACCTCTAAGGATACGTCCCAACGGTGCAACTAAGAAATGTCACTACACTGCAAGTAAACATTTCTAAAATAGCCAGATTTGGAACTACTTTCTGACTTATTAGCTAAAATAGCTACTCGTAGCTAAACAAAAGTTTTTGTAGCTAGTTTAGTCTAAAATTAGTTAGATCTAGACACATAAGAGCTGAAATTGGCAACACTGAACGAAACGCATTGGAAAGGCGGATGAGACAAAAGTAGAGAGAGGGAGGAGGCACTGGCGGTGGCGCCTCAGCTGTCGACGCAACTCTTCCCCTGCCTACCCAGCCGTTGCCGGAGCAACCCTGGCCGGAGAAGGCGGGAAACCCGCCAAGAAGGCACCGAAAAGCAAACGCTATGGCGCGTATGGCGGCGGCGTTGACACGGAAGGCAATCGACTAGAGTATAAAGTTTGGCATGTTGGTAAGACATAATTAATCGACGTAGCGCGTTAGAATCATAGGACAAGGGAAGGGACAGAAGGGAGCGCTTACTTCCAACAAAATTTTTTTTCGAGGAGCGTACATATATATGCTCACAAAATTTGAATACAACAGACAAACATATGAAAAACCCTCTATTGCCATGCGCTAAGAACTTATGATCTCAAAAACGTCTACTCCGTCTATAACGGCTGCGTTGATAGCCCACACCACTTGCCGTGCGCGAAGACATACGTTCTGTATGCGGAAGAAAATTTTTCCTGAAGAAGTTCGGATACTCTTTGGTGGGTTCACCCCTTCCGTCGGACATGGCTTAAGAGTGTGCAAGATTCTGAGGACTGAGTTCAGAAGGCAAGTGTGGCTGCTTTGGCAGTGGTTTTCGATTCAAATTCTGAATAGCAGAGATGATGCCAAGCAAAGAAGACAGCTTCATGAACTTTAGCACGCCATTCATCAAACTACAGAGGCCATTTGGGTCGGTGATCTGGCTCGTCTGCGAAGTCAGGCTAGATCGGCACCAAGACGGGATGAAAAAAGGCATGAGTGACGTTCACAGGCTGGAGCTCTTACAGCTGCCCCCGGAAGTGTCGGAAACTCTGTCACTAGGACCGAAGTTTGCGTTAGAGCCAAGGCTTTCCGCACCTGAAAGGCTCTTCTTGGTTCGCCGAATTTCTGGGAAGGCAACTGACTCGGAACATTACCGGTGTGTGTCAGCAGGTGTTGATGTGCTCCTTCGTTCAAAGCAACACTCTTCCAGGATGCCGCTGAAAAAAGTGGAGGCCTACCTTAGGAACAATGCCCTTGCCGTACTTCCAGCCGACAAGGAAGGAGGGTTTGCCGTTCTTTCCTACAAGCTTTTCAGTTCTAAAGCAAGTGAAGCTGTTTCATCTGTTTTCAAAAGTTACGACAATGTTGTTCTTTCTAAAGTCAAGTATCAGGCAAAAAAGATGTGCGAAAAGCTCGACCTCAGTAAACATGTTAGTGACATAGCAAATAGCAAAAAAGATTCTCTTGAGGTATTCTTCAGTGCGAAAGCACATAAGCCTGAAAAACCGTTTCGTGCTATCGTTTCAAAAATGGCCCCTGGCAAAAAAATGTTGCGTTGTTTTTACAAAGTAAGCTTGGTCTATTAACAGTAGATGACCAATTTCTCGTGAAAAAATCCCATCAAGTTCTTCATTTCGTCCGATCCCGTTTGAATCAGCACATGTGTGGTTTTTCCATTGATGTAAAAGATCTGTATTATTCGTTGCCTTACAAATCGATTCTTAGTTGTGTAGAAGAGTGCATTGACAAGCTTGGTAGCATAACATTTCAAAATAGAGCTGGTATATCGTCTAGTAGCTTTTTAGAACTTTTAACCTTTTATTTGTAATCTACTTTTATTCAGTAGAACGGGAAGCCCCACCTTCAAAAGAAGGACATTTGTATTGGATCATGTATTGCTCCAATCTTAAATAATTTGTTTTTAGCCAAGCTCGACAGAATCGTTTCCGGTGACCTTAGTGACAACCGAATCATGCGCATCTTTAGATTTGTTGACGACTTCCTCGTTCTTCTTGACTGTGACCCCACTTTTTGTGCCCTAGATATCCTCAACTTCATCAAGGAGCGGTTTAGTCCCCTTGTTTTAACCTATGAGTTGCCTGTTATTAACACTCTCAGATTTTTAGATATCGCTATCATTTTTCACCTAGACCATATTTGTTGGACGTACAAACCGAGGAGTAACACACCCTTGCTTCCGTGCCACTCCGCCCATACTAAGCTCGTAAAACGAGGCATTGTAAACATGTGCTTTAGTAACGCCTTACAGAAGTCTTGTCCACATGTGATGGCAGCTAGTTTCAAGGAACAAGCCGAAAGACTTCTGGACGCTGGCTACCCCTCTCACGTACAGGTTTCCGTCGCGGGAATTCTGGTCAAGAAGCTTCAGTCCTTGCACCAAGTTCTCCCTCATGTTGAGCCAGTAAGACGTCAGAAGCTTGCCGTATGCCTTATCTGCATGGAATCTCCCACAATTTGAAAAAGTTTGGGGAGCGGGCCAATGTAAAGGTGGTGTTTTCTGCCCCGAAAAAGCTCTCGTACTTGTGTATGAAAGTTCTTTCACATGCAAAACTGGGATGCTCTAAAAAGCACTTAACACTGTAAAATGCGCGCAATTTGTAATCTATCAGATACCTCTTTCATGCGGTAAACACTACATAGGACAAACTGGCAGGTGTATTAATGACCGGCTTCGCGAACACGCTTGCAACGTAAAAAATGGTCGAGATGGTTTTTGGCACTACATTGCAGCACGTGTGGCTGCATACCACTTTTTCATAGTACGATAATCCTAGGAAAAAAGAGAAATAAAGTGACAAGGGAGATTATTGAAGCAGAAAGGATTAGACGATTAGGGCTGAACTGCGTCAGCACTCCTTCTCTCGGTCTTTGTGATAAATAATTGTCGTTTTTGAGATCATAAGTTTTTAGCGCTTGGCAATAGAAGGTTTTTCATCTGTTTGTCTGTTGTATTCAAATTTCGTGAGCATATATATGTACGCTCCTCGAAATAAAATTTTGTTGGAAGTAAGCGCTCCCTTCCGTCCCTTTTCTTGTCCTATGATTCTAACGCGCTACGTCGATTATTTATGTCTTACCAACATGCCAAACTTTATACTCTAGTCGATTGCCTTCCGTGTCAACGCCGCCGCTATACGCGCCATACCGTCCTGGTTGTGATTAACGAGAGACCATCGTTACACCTTTATTAGAGGAATCACTTTTCGCAATGTTCATGTCTGGCAATTCCGTATAAAATGCCGCAAACACTGAATGCGTAGTGAAAGCTGCAACAAATCAATACAAAGTCATGGAGTTTTAGACGGCTTGCCACGCACCACGAAACATCTTACCACGAAACACCACGAAACTTCTTGCTCACTACATGATCAGTACATAATTTCATATGGTTGCCCAATGAGCTACCTAAGCACCTGTAGCAAAGGGAAGGCACGTTCTTGTAAATCCTAATATAAACCATGGTTGTGCATAAGCGCAATTACAGCTTTTCATGTGGATTGGTTTTGTGTGAACCCATGCCTTCGAGCGTACAAGAGCCTCAGCGTACCTAATCAGCTACCACAGCAAGTTCGTAAACAATAATGAGGTACGAGAATGTGCAGCTGTACTTCATGTAATGAATAGCCCGTGTACAGTTTGTTGACCACCGCCATTCCTTGCGCCGCAACTCATATAGACTCTCAGTCTGAACAGCTGCGGGACCTTAAACACTATAAAGCAGTTGCCGCCCTCCCCCCATACACACAATTTGAGGGCACACGGGCTCATACACACGCACACACGTGCACAGGCGCACACACATACACGTATACACACATATGGCCGCACAGACACGCGACCGTAAACGAACACATGCACGGGCGTACACATGTGCACAGGCATGCTTAACACAAGCACGGACGCACACATACACGCGAACACACACATGCATACACACGATCGCGCACACACGAACACATGAGCAGGATCACGTACACAAACACACACATACTCGGTCGAACATTATGTAAGTGTATATAATCTATAGCAAACATGTAGCTTATACCCACGCCAAGAAAAGCTTTTGTAACATGGAATGCAGGTAACTGCCATTGCAGAATAAACAAGATTTGCTTCTGCTGGCATTCTGCTGTCCTCGGAGAGCACCTTCACACATTCTAAGACAATTAGGCCGTCATTTGATGCAAGGTTCTTATATTAGTACAGTAGCAACGCTGCTCGACCACCAATGCGAGGATCGCGAGCTCTGTGTCGGCCGTGGCAGTCACATTAGGATGAAGGCAAAATGGTAGAAGCCTGTGCAGGGTGTGATATCAGTGCCCGTTAAAGAACACCAAATGGTCGAAATCTCTGGAGCTCTCTAGTACGGTGACCATCAAAATCATATAGTGGTTTTCGGGACCTAAAACCCTAGATATTATAATTCTGCATTTTTTTGCTGCACATTCGGTCTGATCCATCGTAATCTACACCTTTCTCCGGCACAAAAGCACACACAGAGCCTATTTTAAGGTGCTATCGAGGCAAGCACGCAAATAAAATGGTGATTTTTTAATCGACCTTTTATGGGTGGTAAAAAGACTTGCAAAGGGCGATTTACTTTTTACACCCTTTTAGGATGCAGAAGTTGTTGCTGTGCATTCACATCAATCTGTACATCTTTTGTTGAAGGCTGGCTCACAGGGAGCGCTACGTGGCCAGGGATATTGGAAGTCAGAGCTTACTGCCATTTACCGTGGAATGAATCAATGCAGTAATTTGTCTCCATGAGCATACTTTGTCTCCTTCACTAATCTTTGGAGGAAGTTGAATGGTGGTATCACATTCCAAAAACAGGCTTTCTCAAATGATCAGTCATGCAAATGAGATGGTAATACTCAGGCAAACTTGCACCACGTGGTGCTTGTTTCTCTCGGGGAACTCAACATACCTACCTTGAAATTTACAAGTTTTATTCGCAACGCTGGAAAGTTATTCAACAGAAATTTTCGTGCAATGAGTTTCTCAAAAGAAGAAGCTACTTTTTTACGTGAACAATGTGGCGCAAATTTTTATACAATGTTCCAAATGGAAGATGTGAGAGCATTGCTGGTGTGCGCGTCTGCAACAAACAAAAGCAAACTGAGAATATCTGCCATTTTGGTATGCTGTTTTATTGAGTGACACTTTCTACACTAAAACAAAACATATATAATTGAATCAAGAAGACTCAAACAATATCAAGACTTTAGTGGCTTCACTCCCCTCATAGGTAGCGATTTCGAGCTTGATTTACCACGCAAGCTCGAAAATTCTTACGGGCGTGGGATCATCATGACGTTTACGAAGTCATTCAGATCAGGCTCAGAACTTCACAAGGTATTTATGACAATCTGTTCTTTGGTGACTTGTGCTAACTACATGGGTATAAATCCTTGGCGGCGAGTGCTACTAGAAGAACGTTGCACAGTTACGCTAACACTATTTTGGGTACACAGTGAAAAAATAACCAATATACAGGGTGTTTTTTCAAGAAATACATTTTTTTAAACTTTATTGGTAGGCCTTTGCCGTATTCACAGCCAATTTAGTGGCCGAGGCGGGAAAATGTGGCCACTAATTAGATCCCTTAAGAAAGAATGATAATCTAACTTAATCGAAAACATTTTTAGTTCTAAGCTTTAGCTCTAAGCTTGCCCATATGAGGAAGCTATTATTCTGCGTCACAAATATGGCACGCCTATTTTTTAAAATTGGCGTGCTTTCTGAGATCCTATTTAAATTTCCAGGTCACGATGCCCGAGAAGCGAACACTAACGCATGTCCACCGGAAGGACGGTACCTGTGCTGCGTCGCGCGCGTACTTCCGTCTACATAGTCACAGCGAGATGCGAGACTATCTGCCTCGGCTTCGCATGTGTTCGTATTCTCATACTTCAAGGAGGAGGAGGAGGAGGAATAAATGAGGAAGGACAGGGAGGTTAGCCAGTTCTCAGACCGGCTGGCTACCCTGTACTGGGGAAGGGGGTAAGGGGGATAAAAGATGAGAGAAAAGAGACGTTGTAAAAAAAAGAGAGAGAGAAGGTCATCAGACGATCCACGACGCTGTTTACAGTCTGTCTCTAAGACCACTTGCCCGCAGAAAGCGCAACAACGCTCTCAATGCCTTGCGTGCAGAGGACGGTCTCGGCCAGTGTCCTAATACCCTTTCTTCCGACAAATGGCGATTGTCTATTCTATCTAAAGCTTCTGACAGTTCTTTTCTTGGCACGCTGAAGCGGGGACACTCGCCGAGAAGATGGGATAAAGTCTCTGCGCAGCCACAGTTGTCACATGTCGGGCTTCTGGCCATTCCGATTCGAAACGAATAAGCATTCGTAAAGGCCACCCCAATCCACAGACGGCACAAAAGTGTCTCCTCTGCTCTGGTTATTCCTGATGGAAGACGGAGCTGTAGGTGTGGGTCCAAATTATGAAGGCGGACGTTGGTGAATGCCGGTGAATTCCACTGAGCGAGTGTCAGTTCTCGTGCAAGTGATCGAAGCCTTGTAGCGGCGTCCGTTCTTGATAATGGTATAGCTACACAAGGGGCATCGTCATGAGCAGTTCGGGCTGCTTCATCTGCACGGTCGTTTCCATCAATGCTGCAGTGGCCTGGTATCCATTGATACGCTATGTCATGTTGTTTCTCTATAGCCCGGTGATGGAGCAGTCGTATTTCAGCAATTAGCTGTTCGTTTGGTCCATGGCGATATGGCGAGGCAATTCCCTGGAGAGCTGCTTTGGAGTCGGAGAATATTGACCATGTCTGTTGCGGTTCTTCAACTAGGAACTGCAGAGCGGCACGAATGGCGGCGAGTTCTGCCGCCGTGGATGATGTCAGATGCGAGGTCCTGAACTTTATCGTGATGGATTTCTCCGGAATTACCACTGCGCCTGTTGAACTTGTTGAAGTGACCGACACATCTGTGTAAATGTGAATCCGTCCACTGTGTTTCTCATGCAGAAACAGTAACGTTGTTTGTTTTAGGGTCAAATTTGACAAATTTTTCTTCTTTTGCATTCCGGGGATGGTTATCAAGGCTTCCAGTGGATGTAGACACCACAATGGTAACGACGGTCTTGCTGCGTGCGTGAAGTTCGTGGGAATCACCGTGCGATGTGGGGCAATAATAGAGCAGAACGCAGAGCATGGCCTGGAAAGTGGAAGGGAGGCAAGGTGATGCGATTGAATCCGGGTGGCATGTCTTATGTGCGTTCTTAAAGCATCGACACGAATGTAGGTTGTGATAGGGTGTTCATGAGCGATTGCGACAGTCGCTGCTGAGGATGCGCATCTCGGCAACCCGAGGCATATTCTCAGTGCTTGAGCTTGTAATGACTGGAGAACGTGAACGTTTGTTATGCGGGCCTTGCCAAGCACAGGTAGGCTGTAGCGCATGAAGCCAAGAAAAAGTGCAGCATACAGTTGAAGCATGGCTCGTACCGATGCACCCCATGATTTTCCCGCAAGAAACCTTGGGACGTGGGTGATCATGGTCAGTTTCTTCTTCATGTAAGCGATATGAGGGCTCCAAGACAAATCACGATCTATTATTACTCCCAGGAAACGGTGAGTCTTTTGATAGCTAATTGTGTGTCCATTAATTCTGATGTGGTATGGCGTCATTGTCTTGCGCGTAAACGCAACTAGTGAGCATTTCTCATATGACAGCTCCAGTCCTCGTCCTTGAAGGTAGTTTGACGTCCGTGTAGCCGCTGTCTGAAGCCTGGCTCGTACGTGTAGACGCGTGACCCCTGATGCCCAGATGCAGATGTCGTCCGCGTATATCGACAGATGTACGGAGTGTGGCAGGACGTCAATGAGGCCGATGAGCGCAAGGTTGTAAAGTATGGGGCTTAGGACCCCACCTTGAGGTACGCCGCGATAAGTATGATGTTGCCTTGTTGCGCCATCTTCTGTCTGAACGAAGAAGGTTCTGTCTTTCAAATAGCTGTAGACCCATTGGTAAACGCGGCCTCCCAATCCAATGCTTCCCAAGGCGTCCAGGATGGTTTCATGTAATACATTGTCGTATGCAGCCCTAATATCCAAGAAAAGTGCCGCTGATAATCTCTTTAGGCTCTTCTGTTGTTGTACAGACGTGACAAGATCAACAACATTGTCTATGGAAGATCGTCCACGTCGAAAGCCGGTCAAAGCCTCGGGGTATATATTGTTATGTTCCAAGTACCACTCCAGGCGAGTCAGCACCATTCTCTCCATCACCTTTCCAAAACAGCTGGCAAGCGCGATGGGGTGATAGGAGGCCATGTCCAGAGGCGATTTGCCTGGTTTGAGCAGGAGAACAAGACGGCTGCACTTCCACGAAGGAGGAACCGAACCATTGCTCCACGAGTCATTGTATACAGCTAGAAGGGCACGCCGAGCTGTTCGTCCTAGGTTAGCAAGGGCCATGTAAGTGACTCCATCGGGTCCAGGCGATGACGAGCGCTTGCATGCTGCCAATGCTGCCTGAAGCTCCTCTAGAGAAAACATATTGTCCATCCGAGTGTCTCTGGACACCGGCGCGTTTCGTAGGTTACTCATGTTGATCCCGGACCCCTTTTTTGCAACCCTGGCACAGAAGTCTTCCGCTACATCGATTTCACGCCGGCCTTGGTGGAGAGCAAGGCATTTGAACGGACAATTCTGTTGTGGCAATGCTCGTAGGCCGCGGATTATTCTCCATATTTGCGAAAGAGGTTTGTGGGGATCGAGCGACTCGCATAGTGACTTCCATCGTTACGACTGTAGTGCATTGATTCGACGTTGAATCTTCTTTTGTAGACGTCTCGCTTCCCTCAAGTCGTAGATGGATTTCGTGCGCCTATAACGTCGTTCGGCGCGACG
The DNA here is from genome assembly GCA_013436015.1 of Rhipicephalus annulatus. NCBI lineage: Eukaryota > Metazoa > Arthropoda > Arachnida > Ixodida > Ixodidae > Rhipicephalus > Rhipicephalus annulatus. Next base: position 394,799 of record WOVY01009358.1, read on the forward strand.
ACGGATTGCGCGAAGTCGCTCCACTCATACTTCAAGCTTTGTGCAGACGCCCTCGACGCTCCAGCGCTCATGAAGGTCATTGGTCCTCCCGTGCGAAGGGGAGGTGCCACGGCTGGAACTGTGTCAGGGGACCGCACACTGGCAATCGTGAGTATGAGACATCACCGGCTTTCGCCCTAATATTCGTGTCTTGCTCCTTTCAGAAATAACACGACAAAAAGTCAAATAATTACCACACTATAAGCACGAAAAACTAACGGCCAGCATGCTCTGCTAGGATGACACAACTTCTCTCGCGCGGCCTGTAAAGTGGAACATCGTTCTAGTTTTCGTGCGACGCACCATCATTCGAATTTCGTAACGAGACGCTCGCGCGTGATGCAGCTCAGGAACCACCCTTCAAGCACACCCCACGCGTTTAGTTATCGTTCATCTGCCATCGCTGTCTGTTTAATCGGTGATGGCTTTTAAAATCACGCGAAAGATGTGAATTTTTAAATAGTGGGCTTGCCAGAATATGTGTCACAGAACATCTTCATCATAAAAACCACCATAATTTATTAGAAAATTTTTAACTGAAAAATTTTTGTTGAAGGAACCTGTCTGTTGATCTCATAAGTGTCAAAACCCTGACGCCTAGGCCTACAAATCTGCTGCGAAGACGGCAAGCGCCTAACTATTATAGCTTATCAATTATAAAGATGCTTTGCTTTAAAAAAGTTACAGCTTTGCCGCAAAGGCGAAGCAATGAATGCAATAGCGACAAATTGAAAGGTCACCGCAGAATGACATACAGATCGAATCATGTCCCACGTTTCTCACGAACAAATTACGCATGAAACCAAATGACAGGTACAGATGAACGCAATAAAGCGGCTCAGGTGTTACTTCGCTGCGTCTGAAGAGCATGCTCTTTTCGCAACTGGAGACTGTGCAACGAATGCAGTGACCTTTGTGCGCCGGTATCTACAACAGAATCGTTCCGGTGAAACCCCTAGACCAGCGAAGACGTGCGAACCTCCCCACCACGAGATAAGAGTACGTGAGCGAGCGTCCACCTCCTCCCCCCTCCCGCGTAGCCAAGTATGCGTGGGCGATAAGAGTGCACACCACCGAGTCGGGACGATATGGCGATGCGGGCTCATTGCGCCATTTTGCTGGTAATGCTGAAAACACGATAGTTCTCCCCGCGATGCTCGTCAACAGCAGTAAGTGGTAGATATAAATAGCTTGCCTTCTGAACGTTGAAGGACGTGCTCCTACATGGATCAGGGGTTAATGACTTGCAATCACGTTTCAAGCTTCCCAATTTATATTCCACGTGCCTGAGTCATTCTGTATTATTACCCTTTCTCGCTTTTTCACATATAGGTATACATATACAGTGAGTGACGGCAGTGCCGACGTCGAAATCAACGCTGGTGGCTACATCAAGCCAAGAGTCTCATAGATTCGCTATCGCAATGAAAACAACCAGTATTCGCAAATACCTTTGAACGTGCTTTTCGCCGCACCTAGTCGGCAGATATTGAGAACTCACACGTCAAACCGTACCACTGCTGTTAACCTTAATGATTGTCGTGAGCACTGGGTATGGAAAATGCAAACTGCAGTGGCTCAAGGCGTACGGAAATACTAAACCCGACATTCTCGCTTACCTAGTATTCTCACGGCTCGCACTAGGGCTGTCATGAACGGAAAATAGTCACAACCAGAGTTGGCAAAAATAGCTGCAAGAATATCTATGGCGTCACAAACGCATGTGCGGGATTCTCAGTATTCGGAGGAACGACTGCTGCACTGAGAGAAGCAGTAAATGGTTTGAATAATACCCCAAAAGGGCCATGTGTAGGTGCAAAGCAGTGGCCGCTAGAACTTTGTCTAGCAGCGAAATGGACGCTGGCGCTCATTGCGATGTTGCAATGAGAGCAAGCGTCCATTCCGCCGGGACTTGGAGAGCTGCAAAGAATGTAGTAATAAATCGTTCTTTCATACTGGAACATGCTAATCGCTGCTAACGAACAATCAGAACCAGAAGACTCCGATTAGACACAAATATCCGCAGTACGCTAAGCCCACGTGCAAATTTTAATTGTTCAATAATGTACAAGGTTTCCCACCGACACTACCTTGGAGGTTGAAATCCAGTGCCTATATGTACGGGTGGCCAGTGAACGGTTGCGCAGCGCGAGCTGTCAGTGTTTTCAATCAAGAAACGCACTAGCAGACGTTGCCTGCGTCGTATGTACTCTAGAAGAACATGCCTTTGAGCGAGTTGATGCCTTTGTTGCTCAAACGAAAAATTCGGGAAATTATCGAGAAGAGTCGTTATACAAAATGAGAGCACAGAGAGCCAAAGGACAGTGGAGCACCGGAATGATGATTTTAGCAAACTGTGGGAAATGTATTTATAGAAAAATTATACTTTACCAAGATGCATATAGGGAAATATTGCAAGGCAGTAGGAACATTGGGGTCGTGATGGCGTTTATAAGGCGGAATTGCCAGATTAACGCTTCAAATGAAGATGACGTTTTCCGTGATGATGAATATAATGAAATGGAGAAGATGAAGGTCAAGAACTGTGAATATTGCGCTTATACAAACTGCCCCCTCGTGCGGAAGCGGCCAACCTGGCCGCTGTTTATGACACTAGTATGCGTATCACCAAAGGTTTTAAAAGCGACATTTAAACAACCTCCATGACACGAAAACGGCCGTCGGAAGGCATGACAACGGGATTCACTCGATACTTTGTAGGAGACGTTTGCTCAACTATTCGCAAGTTTCACAGATTGTGGCGCTGCCACGCGGCAGCCTTCGTAATCGTCATTGGTGTGATGCCTGCGCAGCCGGCTCATGTCATTGTTCAGTTGGCCTCAATTTGTTGGTTCGCTGGTGCTTGATATTCTGTCACTGGCAATTTTAACTACGGTTACTCTGAATTCGGCAGTGAACTACCGAAATTGCACAGGTACTGCGAGTCGTAGTAGCAGTGATTTACTCTTTATTTTTTGCTTGCTCAGCTACAAGAATCGAAAATTGTGTAGGATGCCGCTGTGCCCCCACCGTGCAGTCGAAGGCGAGGTTTCCTGCTTTGCACAAGCTTGGCCACTTGATCATCCCCGACCGTGGCAGGAGCAGTGTTCACAAAGTTCTACGTGCATTCCTTCACACCAAAGAAAACTATTTGCCCGGCGTTCAAGACTTGTTTTCCTTCAATATTGCGGCACACACGCGTTTCTACACACGCAGTGTGAGATACAACGCATGCTACAGCCAAGGACCTTCTCATGGAAGCTTTGCAAACACGGTGGCTGCTGCCGAAAATACTGTGCAGTTCGAAGGCCCGAAGTGACGGGCATAGCGGCGGTGGCTGCCGGCGCGCCGGCTGCACAATCCCCAAAAAGACAGCCATGTTGGGCTTGCACTAGCAACCTCTCTAGGCGGTGAAAGTTGCGAAGAGCGTAGGGGCCGATGAAACGCGAATGAAACTTATCACACATGAAGGTACGGAGTTCACAGGGACCTCAAAAAAAGAGACGTCAAGTAGAAATGCCGATTGATGGCCATAGACAAAAAATTGCGCGGAATCGGCCGTGTGTGCTGCGTGGCGGTATTATACGCAAAGGTCACGAATGGCAGAGGGGTATCCCAGCTGATATGGTCGGCGTTAATATGCATGAATATCATAGCAAAGTTCGATGGAAGCACTCTGTGAGGTCGTTAGTCTGGGAATGGTAGCTGGAAGTCATTTTAAGAATGGTTTTACATGCATAGAGAACATGTTAGAGTAGTTTCAAGAAAAAACCGTTGCCGCGGTTGCTCAATAAAATGCTTAGGGCCCCATGTCTCAGGAAGATCGCCCCTAGAAAAAAAGTGGCAGTGTCCTCCGTGGATTCTAAAGGGAGTGCGGCTGTTTCGGCATACCTGGTCAAGTGGTCAACTGCTGTAGCAATCGACCGCTTGCCGCTGTTACGAAAAAGCGACGCCAACATAGTCCCGAAGGCGCCGCTGCTCGGAACGCCGCCGCCAAGGTCACCAGGCATTTGCTAGCGTGTGTTACTCAGCTCGCGACTGCTTCTGCGCAGAACTGATAGATGAGCGGACGAGCCGGCGGCGAGTTAGGGCAAGGTTTATGTACAACATAAAAATATAGGCAATACATATTCGGCACTGGGGCCGACAGCTTAGGGACTCGAAGAGCCGAGAGGTCTTCTCTCGCGCGCATAGGTCAACTTCTCTCTGACGCATGCATCAACTTCTCTCTGACACATAGGTCAACTGCTGGCGACGCGCCACTTGGCACAGGGGGTCTTTTTTCGTCACCAACGTCCAACCAGAAGCGCCGCTGGTCGTGATGTTAAAATCCTCTAATGGAGACCCACCACTGGGCTGCGTCATGATCATCAAATCCGGAGTCGCTGCTCGTGGTTGCACCCAAAGACGAGAGACGTTGCCACGCATTGCGTAAGACTCACCAGACTGGAAGGCGCCGATTGCTTCATAGGGCTCGTGGGCTAAGGGGGCTCACTGTGCGTTGCGTAAGACAGACCGGTGCCGCCGCGTAATGATGTAGTTGAGTTGATCGTGTAAGGTAAGCTCGATCGCTGGCCTTGACACATATTGCCTTTGCAAAGGCATTGACGTACAGTGTGGACTCCCAGACATTAGACCACCCCCGCCGCCAGACGGTGCGCCGGATAGACGAGCTGCTTCTACGTAGCTCAGATGTCGGGCGTGCTCGTTCGCCAGGTCCCTCTCGGTTCACCTCCAGTGCCGTAAAAAGAATGAAGCTCTAGGTTCAGTTCCGTGAACACATCCAATTCTTGAGGATGGATCCCAGCTCCACTGGCTTGTCGCCACAACTTGTCAGCCAGCTTCGCTCGTCTCTTTGGACGATTTTCGGTCTCAGCACATGTCGAAAGTTCTGCAACTTGTCAAGAATGGCTCGACAACAGAAAACACACGACACAAGCAAGTGCCCTCGGTTACCCGTCAAAACACCAGACAAAGTATAGCACAACATATACCTAGCTACGTGTCTATCGGAATTTCGTTCCCTATACATCATGCGGCACATGTGGGACACAAGACTTTTAAAATGAGAACTCATATTTTTACACGTACAACAACGTATTGAAATAGCATGCAACATCAAGTTGGCTCCTTGAGATCACTCTGGACGAGAGCGCTCAGCTAAGGCCAAATTGAGGAAAAAATTTCGCCCCGACTCGCCAGCGAAAGACCGAAAGGTGGAGAAGGTACTAGCTAAAACGCACTGCTCAATGCGTCTGCATTAGCATTTAGCTTTTCTTTTTTTAGCGCACCTCAAAGCTATGCTGTTGGAGTATCATGCTGCACCACAGTAGCCGACCACGTTTCGGCGACATGTTACATAACCAGGTAAGAGGAAAGTGGTCCGTTTCGACCACAAACTTTAATCTGGAGACATAACAGGCTAGCTTTTGAACGACTCACATGAGGCAAGCCTATTCCTTTTCAGAGGTGCTGTATGCCTCTTCAATGCAGCTGAGTTTTCGACATAAATACAAAAGTAGCCTTTCGTTACCAGCATTGTATTCCTGGCACAATATAGCTCGCATGCCGCGATTGCTCGCGTCACATTAAATGACGAATCTCTCAGAAAAATTGCGTGCCATTAGAACAGGTTTTTCGCTTAGGGCCTGTTTCAGCTTGCAAAACGCATTCTTATTTTCTGAGTCCCATACTACTTTAACGGGCACGGACTTTAGAAGTGCGCCAGTTAGAGGACTAGTAATACTTAAGTAGTTTTGCACGTAATGCTGATAGTATTCAGCTACGCACAAGAATGCCCTTATCTCAAATTTTGTGGTTGGTAGTGCACAGCTCACGACGACAGCTACTTTAGTTTCTGAAGGTCTACGCCAGCCACGCCACAGAACTTGTCCCAGGGAAGACACCTCGCCCACCCTAGTTGACAGGTTTCACGGCAAGACCACCTATTTTCAACCTGTTCAGCACGAAGCGTAAATGTTCTTCCAAGTTTTTTGAGAAGATAGCGACATCATTAAGATACAGCAGAGTGAACTGAAAGAGACCTTTAAGAACGCGTTTCATTAGGCCGGAAAAACAAAAGGGCGCATTTTTCAATCCAAAGCACAGCTTAAGTGTACGATGCGTTCCGAATGGAGAAACGAATGCGGCATAGCGGCTAGCACGCTCCGTAAGGGGGACTTGCCAATACCCTCGCACGAGGTCTAATGTAGAAATATAGCTGGACTGTGACACAGTTACTACCCACTTTTTGGTATTAGGTTTGGTATTAGTGGTTTGGTATTAGGAAAGCTTGGTCTCGAGTTAAGCGTTACGACGCTGAAAATCGATGCATGGCCTCCGATCTTTTACTGCCACTTGAACCAATAATAGAGGGGATGTAGAGTCACTCTCACCCGGTACTATGACTCCCAACTCCAGCATTTTATCGATCTACTCTTTCATGATCTGCTTTCGACAGGCGAACATTGATACGGCTTGCTACGGATTGGCTCCTCACAAGTGAGCTCGATATCGTGTTCAATCACCGTCGTGTTTCCGGGAGGGTCCGAAAACACGTCTCTAAACTCGGAAGCAATCTTTCTCAGGTCCTTCTTCGTGACTTCACTTAACCTAGTGTCTAGGTTCAACTGTTCCAAGATTACCTCCGATCCCCTTTCGATTACATCACTAGAGGTCAAACCTTCTGCTCCGTCTTTCTCTGAAGCATTCAAAAGCAGATTTACGACCGCTTGAAGTTGAACGTATGGTTCCATCAAGTTACTGTGGTAAAGTTTGTTCGGCCACCTTTCTAATTTCATTTCATAACTGGTATCAGAAAGCTTCAATATCACTTTGATAGGCCCTTCCCAATGAACCTCAAGCTTGTCCCTTTTGGACGGCCGCAGCAGCATTATCTGACTACCCACTTTAAAGGATCGCTTCTTCGCCGATTTGTTGTTGTACTCCTTCGACAACACTTCTGCAGCCTTCATGTGGCTTTTCACAAGACCCTTCATTTTTCCAAGCCTCTGAAGGAGGTCTACAACATTCGCGAATACATTCGGCTCCTCATCGTACCCTCCCAGGACTCGCGTAGAATTCGCAATGGTGTTCTCCAACACTTGCCATACACAAGCTCTGCAGGGCTAAAACCAATGCTCTCACGAGGAGCTGATCTCAAAGCAAACATAGCGGGAGAAAAACAGGCTTCCCAGTCGTATTTGTTCTCGAAGCGGACAGCTCTCAGTATTCGTTTCAGAACGGAATGTATACGCTCTACCGGTAATTAGAATGCGGGTGCTGGTACGAGCTGTGCACTACTTTTATTCCACATTTATCCAAAAAGGTAGAGGTACAATCTTAAAAAGAGCAAGTAAAAAGGGTGTCTTTTTGTCCCACAACAATATTCGTCATCTATATTGCGTTCCATCCTTGCGCTATCGCACCCCGCCCAGTACATTCCGGTCACGATCGACATGCCCATTATCAGGGTTACAATGCATTCTCGATAGGAAACTGGACAGTGCCGAGTTTTCAAGAAAGGCAGGGCACGCAAGCTTGATGACGTTTATTGTTGTGGGACAAAAAGACACCCTTTTTACTCGATATTTTTTAGACTGTAAGGCTGCTGCTTAAGACACTACCATTGTCGCGCTGAATTTCAGAAGGAAATCATACGCGTGCAAATATAGATAGCAGTCCATCAACGACATGAGGGTAATTGAGTTCCCTGAGTAGTATTGCTTCTGGAAATATTGTGGCTACACAGAGGGCCGTCAGGATGTACCGACATTCTTGCCTTGACTCTAGAAATGACCCTACGATATCAATTACTAGGTGTCGAAAAGGTTCTGTGATAATTGGCACAAGTTTCGTGGGTGCCTTCTACTTGTACGTGCATTTCGCCACTCTCTGACAAGTGTCGCATGAGCGTACAAGGTCTTCGTTATCCTATCAGCAATTTGGCCAATAAAACTCAAGGAAAACTCTAGCCTTGGTTTTCTTTATGCCGATATGCCCTGCCCACTCATTGTCAAGCGCCCATTCCAGTAGTTGGCGGCGATACTTTTGTGGCACCAAGAGCTGCTCATACTTGCGACCTTGCGCATTTCTGTAGCTCAGATTGAGCAGCCCTGCTTTCTCAAAGAAGAAACCATTCTTTTTATTTTTCTCAAGTTTACGCTTTCCATCAGCGCTTTAATCAAGACGTCCTCACGCTGCTTTCGAATGAGAGTTTTTCGATCAATCCTCGACAGCTCTCTTCAACTTTCCGCTACAGGTGAGAGCGTTGCACCCCTCTCACTATGACTCAATGGCGCTATGTCGTCTCCTCCGCCGACACAGACCGCGCCAGTCGTGTCAGCGACGGGTCGCTCGAGTGACTGCTCAAATGACTCACACGTAGAATTTCCTGTCTGAGGCTCCATCGACTCGCCGCCAAGGCCATGCAGATCAGCAGCTCCTGCAGGTGGTGTTTGACCACATTGAACAAGATCAAGTTTCTGCAAAGCCTTCCGCGCTTGCGATCGTGCGAGGGCCATGCACACCAAGCTGGAGCAGAACAATTTACCCTGCTCTATGAGAAGCTGCTCTGAGTTATTACAAAAAAAGTTAAGGCATATGATCGGGAATCGCGGCAAACACAGCCGCTTCGTTACGAAGCTTACCAAACGGGCCTTTAATGACAACCGTAGCGATTGGTAAGCAAGCATTCTGCTCCTCGGCGACTTTTCTGATCCGCGCGCATTCTCCTGTAAAGTGATCTGGAGACACCAACGAAGGATGGAAAACATCCATGGTTGCCGCTGAGTCTCGAAGTGCTCGACAGGTTTTCCCATTCACATCAATTTCTTGAAGATACGGCTCTAACAACCGCATGTTCTTTTCTTATTCTCGGATTGTTGCGAGAGCAAACGTTTTCTTACAGTTTATCGCGATGTGCCCTCCCTTTTTGCAGTTGTAGCGGATTAGCGGTTTCCGTGATTTGAACGCCCGTGTGGTATGAGTTCCCCGCTTAGGAAACTCACTCAATTTCCCCGCTTCCGTTTGCACTTCCCCGAGAGTGTCCTTCGTAGTAAGAGATGGTTCCTTCCTGAAATTACGGTGCAGAGCGGGTTTCCTTTGATAAGGTTATTTGAAAAGCCCTCTTTCCTTTCATCCTTTTTAACGTGCACTGCTTTGCTATGCAACTTTCGGCGAGTGTAATACTCCTCATCAAACTTTGTTGCCTTGTTTAGCTGTAATTCATCATGTTTGTCCTGCAGCCTAAGCTTGACATCCTCCTTGATGCAGTGGTAGATTTGCTTCAATGCAATAAATTCTACCACTTTATCGCGATTGTCATAAAACCTTCGCCATTTAACCATTCAAATAAATCGGCTTCAAGACGAAACGCGAAGTCAACGTGTGACTCATTGCCCTTTTTTGCGTACCGGAACTTTGCCGGAAAGCCTCGGGTGACAACTTATAACGTCTCAAGAGCAATTTCTTAACCTTGTCATAGCCCTCGAACGCTTCCCTCGATAAGCACGTTATCACGTCCGACACTTCGCCGGAAAGAAGAGCTAACAGGTTCTGCGCCCAAAAGACCGCTCCAAGGCATTTCACTCACGTACGTGTTCAAACTTGAGGAGATACTTTGCCAAGTACTCGCCGACAATGAACGGTGGCAGTTTTTTCCGAATCCGTCGCAGAAGCTACGCTAGGTGCCTGCGAACACTGTAGGATTGCCAATTCATTTAGTTTAAACTTGAGGCGCTCCTCACGCTCGCGACGTCCGCGCCTTTCAGATTCTTCACGTTCGCAAGTTTCTAGCCTTTCAGCCTCCTCGTGGCGTGCTTTGATATCCACCCAGGCCTCATCGACTTCCTCAGCCGCCACTTCTTCATCCTTCATGATCTCAAGGATCACTTCCTTTCGTTTCGCATGGCCCAAAGTAATGCTAATGTCCTCACGAATTTAGGTAAGTTCCTTCACTCTAAGGTTCTCTATTGTTCACACTAGCCTCTTGCTGTTTGCCCCTGTTAAGAATCTACTTGCCGTACACACTATAAGTCTACTAGCAATACACGCAAGCAATTTGCAACATTGCCATGTTTACACCATCCGCACACCTTGGTTTCAAAGCGCTTCGACTTGTCTTGAAACATTCAAAGCTCACTTTACTGCTTCCCACAGCCCTTCTCTTAACTACGACATCCTGTGCTAGAGTATTCTGGTCAACTGACGGGAAACATCAGGCACTCAACGAATTGATGTAGCTGACGCCGGCCGAGCCCGCAGCTTCCATCCACTGTTACGAAGCGCGCCGCCGGTGAGGTTACGAAGAACACCACGAAACTCGCCGCTTACAAGGACACCAGCCGCGCTGACAGCGAATGGGCTCAAAGCAACGAGATGTCTTCTCGCACACGTACGTCAACTTCGCTCTGACGCATACGTCAACTTCTCTCTGACACATAGGTCAACTGCTGGCGACGCGCTGCTTGGCTTTTTTATATGCACAGAGGGTCCTTTTTTGTCACTAACGTTCAAACAGAAGCGCTGCTGGCCGTTGTCAGAATCCTCCAATGACAACCCGCCACTGGGCTGAGTGACGGATGAGTGACGTTGCCACGCATTGCGTAAGACTCGACAGACTGGAAGGCGCCGATTGCTTCATCAGGCTCGTGGACTGAGGGGGCTCGCTGTGCGTTGCGTAAGACAGACCGGTGCCGCCGCGTGATGATGTCATTGAGTTGATTGTGTCAGGTGGGCTCGATCGCTGGCCTTGACACAGACTGCCTTTGCAGAGGCGTTGACGTTCGGTGTGGACTCGCAGGCGTAACACCGCTAGCTGATATTCGTAGTGGTCGGTAGAGGTCAATTCCAAAGACATCGAAGAAAGCGTCGGGACACGGGAGAGGTTTTAGGAGTCCGGCTGAAGATGAAGTGGGTCGCTTACGGCGTTGGCAGAGCGAGCATGAGGCAACAATTTGCGCTGTGCAGGTGTAAAGTCCAGGATAGGCAAAGCGGCTGCAAATGCGTGCTAAGGCTTTTTCAAAACTGAAATGCCCAGCTTTGTGGTCGTCTGCGCCCTTATGGAGCGAGGAACGGCGGGAACCCAGTGCTGTCCTTCAGGGTGGTTGACAACTAAAGGATTGAGTTTTCAGTCTTGAAGTTCCGCAGCTGGTGATGGGCACGAGCGTTGGGAGTACGAGGCCAGCCTTGAAGGCACTGCAATATAGAGCGGCAGTAAGCGTCGCTGCTTTGGTGGGACACAAACGTCAGTTGACGACGGTAGAAGGAAAATTTACAGTGGCGAGTGAATAAACTGACGAAGACGCGTTGACGGGGTAACGCACAGATGGTGACATGTCAGAAATGTCGGACAAGAATGATAAAGGACAATGGCTAATGACATCGGCATTGTTGTGTTTGTTGCCGCATTCAGGCAACGCTCTTGAAATTGTGCACAACCATGCCGTGGGGTTCATACACTCTTATTATTCATATCATGTCAGCATGTTGTCATTGCAAAAGGAATTGGGTCTGCCGACCCTTGCTTCTCATCGCCGTGCCTCATCCCTATCCCTTTTTCGTGTTTTATCATTGTTTACTTAATCAACCCCCGTACATTCTTTGCGCTGGTAGAATTTCGCATTGAACTGGGCACATCAACCATGTGGGCCGCCCGCGCACTCGTACTGCTACCTTTTCAAGTTCTTTTTTTTGCACAGCCACAGAATAAAAAAGGCCTGCCTCATCGAATAGCCACCTTAACCAGCACACTCGCATTCACACATGAAATATCTTACCATTTTTCAGAATAAAATCCCTGAATGTCATTTTCATTATTCCAACTGCTTGTGTATATCACAGAATCATGTACGCGTGCACCCGTGCTCTGTTTATTATAGCTTATTGAAATCTTAATTCTAAATATGTATATTGAACATACATAAACCCACCTCTAATATATTGCCCCTGTTGTGCTTTTAAGGTAATGAAATAAAACGAAATAAAATTTGTAGGTTACGTCAAAGTCGTATTCCTAATGACGAAGTATCCAGCAACCGAGTCGTCTAGACAAATTTTTTACCGTCGACAATCAGCACAACGCGTGGTGGCCAGTAACGACACTAAAGTGGGGGCCTTGAGAATAAGGTCTAAACTTCTGGATGGCCCAGACAACAGGGAGACACTCTTGCTCAGTTATGCCGTAGTTTTTGTCGGCTACTGTGAGAGTGGTACTTGCGTTGCTCTCACGCGCTTTTCGTAACGCTCTGTCGTTGCAAAAGTACAGCATCGAGCCCGTCTCCGCTGGAATTAGTAGGGAGGAGAGTGGGTGCAGCGTTATTGAAATCATAAAACACTGGCACAGACGTGCGGGCACGTTTCAAAGAATCAAAAGAGTTTTGGCATTCGTCCCACCGTACTTATGATGTGACCGAAGAAAGTAGTTGATGAAGGGGTGCAGCAGTGGTGGCAAAGTTTAGGATAAAGCACCGGAAGTGCGATGCAATGCGAACAAAGCTTCGGAGCTCTTCGGAGTGATTGGGCTCCGGGAAGCGAAGTACGGTGGTAACCTCTTCGGGATAACGCCGAATGCCATCTTTATTGACGAGATGTCCGAGTACTTTATTGCTTTTGCTTTCAAAGGGGCATTTGAGTACTTGTTGACCGCAAAACCAGCAGCTGCGGGACCCGTCAGAACTTCATATAGGCGTTGCATCTGTTGACGATGTCGATGTCGTCAAGGTAACATAAGCATGCATTCTACTTAGGGCCCCACAATACAGTGTTCATCGTTCGTTAAAATAATGCTGGCGCATTGCAGAGGCCGTATTGCATGCTGTTAAATTCGTCAAGTCCATCGGGTGTGGAAAAGGCAGCTTTTTCTGGTCATCTTTGTGCATTGGTATTTGCCAATAACCAGAGCGCAGGCCAAGGCTGAAAAAATATTCCATTTCTCGTAAGGAATTTAAGGCACCATCTTTGTGAGGCAAGGGATGTACGTCTTATCTATTTATTTTGTTCAAATGGTGGAAGTAAATGCAGAATAGCACTGAGCCGTCTTTCTTGCGAGCAAGAAGGACAGGTGATGACCAAGAGTTTGTGATGGGGCGGATGATATTTTGCCTGAGCGTATCAGAAACGTGTTTGTCTTACAGCATCGCGTGTGCTGTAAGAGACGTGGCATGGTCGATGATGGACAATAGAACTTCCGTTAGTGTGTATGCGATCAACCACTGCAGAAGTCGGGCATAGAGCAGTAGATTGTATGTCGAAGGAAGATTTATGCTTCCAAAACAACGCCAGTAGTTCGCCTGCTTGCGGCGGAGTAAGATCCATGCTGATGGCATTGACGAGAGCTGTTGTAGTTTAAGCATCTGTTGCGATTGAGCGTGATTTCACCAGACTCGTACTCGAAGCCACTACAAAGATAGGTTGTGTGTCCACTTAGCAAACTACAACAGTGCTCTCTGTCAGCAGGATTGGTTCATTAAGGATATTCAGTAGATAGAGAAAGGTGGCGTCGTTGGTGAAGCCGACAAAACTCGATGCAAGTGCAATCCCTCTGAATAGACAATGGGCTGATGGAGAGACAAGGACGTAACCGTGGTTAATGAAGTCAGACATAATGGTGATAACGTGCCTTTGGCCAGGTGGCATAAGAAAGTGTTTGACTGTTTTTAGCCATTTACGCGTTGATTTCGGGAAGATATCATCAGTCGCTTGCATTTGCATGCGTCGTTGTCGACAAGAGATGAAAGTGGCAGCATCAGAAAGGAAGTCGCATCCTAAAATAAGCATATAAGTTAAAAAACACAACATGGCGAACTGAATATTGTGCCTGTTGGGCCGTCGGTAGGGTGGACTGACTGCACGCTCACAAGCTACTGCTGCCTCCGCATGCGCCAATTGATAGCGCATGTATATATACAGGTCAAAGTATCGTGTGAGGGAGAGGGGGCTTCTCTTTGGCATTCTTGTGTTGAGGTTTACAGTGTGGACCTCGAAAATAAAGAACTTATACCCTGTTCCCGGCGTCAATCGACCACTTTGGCCACGAGGATGGGATTCACCACAGGGTTCTAGCAACCACACTCCTACTAGGTCGAATTTCAGTATGGTTACTTCTGTTGGGAAGTTACCCGAGTTTGAACAAGAGGATGACAACTTCGACGTATACTTGGAGCGGAAGAGGTATTGCCGCGGCCAATGACATCGCCGAAGACAAGAGGCTTCCAGTTTTCCTCACGAGCATTGGTGAGAAGGCTTACGTGACGCTTCCGAGCTTGCTGCTGCCTAAACCCCAGTTAAGGCGTCATTCACGAAAGTCGTTGACATTTTCAAGAATCACTGCGCTTCTCAGAGCTTCCTTGTCACTGAATGGTACCGCTTTTACCAGCGAAAGCAAGAACCACATGAGGCTGTCGTAGAATTCAGTGTATTTTAACAAGCTGGCTGAAACATGTGAATTAGTCACCTTTTTGACCGAGGCGTTACAGGACCGACTCGTCACTGGACTACATACCGAGGGAGTGCGGTTCAGGCTGTTAGCAATGCCCGACAAGAAAGTAACGTGGGGACGTGCAAACAGTGTAGCCATAGTGATGGAAGCGGCCTTGCAAGACGTGCAAGTAATGCTACAAACCTGTTCCTAATGAGCACCTGCAGAAACTGAAGACATCCACTGTCAAGGAAAAGGAGCGCCTGTGGAAAAGGAAGACATCGACTGGCAACAGAAAGGAGCACCAGCGAATAGAGAACCGACTTCTTGTAGCTTCACCAAAGCAAAGTGGGCCCCAAAAAGAAACTAAAAGACTATGTCATCGTTGTGGTGGACCGCATGCACCTGCGAGTTGCCGATGTTTAAACAGTGTCTGTTGCACGTGTATAAAAGGGCCATGTTGCTAAAATATGCAAATCTAAGGTTATAGACAGAGTAGAAAACGAAGAATGCAAGAACGAGAATGCGAACGAGGTACTATCTCTGTGTCACGTGGACCACAAATATGGTATGCCTGCTATTCTAATCAAGGTTCACGTAAATCATAAAGTGATACCTACGGAACTAGGCACGGTTGCAGCGGTGTCATTATTGTCACAAGCGATTTGTTCTAAACACTTATCAAATGCTTTTTACAGACCGGCAAATGTCAAAGTAGCCACTTACAATGGCACGAAGGTCCCTACTGTTGGTATTCTGGATGTAAAGGTGCAATACCAAAACCCGTGTTTCGAAAGGCCGCTGTTCATAGCGAAAGCATTGCAGTGGGCTCGAATACCCACGTTGTTTTGCCGAGATTGGCTTTCTACAATCAAAATAAATTGACCTGAAGGATTTTCAGTAAATGTGGTGGCTAAAAATATATTGCTAGCTGAGAAATTTCCCGAAGTGTATGATGCGGGTTTTGGTGCAATGAAGGGATTTGAATGCAGCATTGAGTTGATTTACATACGCCCTGTACTTATGAAAGCGCGACCAGTTCCATGCGCTTCGCGTGAGCGAGTTGAACCAGAATTAGTCAAGTTAGAAAAAACTGGTGTCATACACAGGGTCAGGCACAGTACATAGTCAACGCTGCTTGTGATTGTTGCAAAAAACGCACAGGAGCGGCAATTATGTGGCGACTATAGCGCCACGGTAAACCTGGCAATTAAGGCCTATCCATATCTCTTGCCACTTCCCGAAGACAGATTCAGAATCCTGCAGGGTAAAACAGTGTTTTCCATCTAGATCTCTCGAAAGCGCATCTGCAACTTTGAAATAAGCAAAAAAGCACAAAAGATACTGAACGATAACACCCAACTATATCTGTTTAGGTTCCACCACTTGCCTTATGGCATAACGTGACCACCGGGTATTTTTTAAGGAGTCATGTATTTTATACTGCGTTATTTACCAGTTCTCACCTACTTAATGAGGCGATTATTGCTGGTGAAAACTTTGAGCATAGTTTATAACCAGTGCAAGAAGTGCTGAAATGCCGAAGTAAGCATGGCGTATATATATATATATATATATATATATATTGCAATCTAATTATCGAACGCCTAAGTGGCATATCACCTACTCCTAATGCTAGATTGCACCGGCAACTGCGGCAATTTAAGCTCGATAACAATGTATATATATATATATATATATATTGCAATCGCATTATCGAACGCCTAAGTGGCATATCACCTACTCCTAATGCTAGATTGCACCGGCAACTGCGGCAATTTAAGCTCGATAACAATGTGCTCCATCGTTACGTTTACACTACTCATAGACACCGCTGGGTTCCAGTACTTCCGCGTTCTCTACGTCATCAAGTCCTCGAAGCCTTTCATGACGACCCATGTGCAGGCCACTTGGGATTTCACAAAACACAAAGCCGCATCAGAAACCATTTCTTCTGGCCGGGCATCTCAACCTTCGTGACCAAGTACGTTGCATATTGCCATCTGTGTCAACGGAAGCGACCAACTTCGTCTCCTGCTGGCCTTCTGCAACCAATCTCGTGTCCCGAGACTCCTTTTGCCATCGTTGGCATAGACCAACTTGGAGCTCTCCCCATCACGCCAGCAGGTAATCGTTGGATTGTGACTGCTGTCGACCACCTTACCGGGTACCCAGAGACTGCTGCACTACGCACAAGTTCTGCTTCAGACGTCACAGACTTCTTTCTCAACGCCATTGTATTGCGTCACGGTGCACCTCGCGTTCTCCTGAGTGATCGCGGCAAGACGTTCCTATCCATCATAATCAAAACCCTGCTCACAACCATTGGTACAGTACATAAGACTACGTCAGCCTACCACCCCCAAACTAATGAGCTGACACAGAGATTTCATCGGACACTAACAGACATGCTGTCGATGTACATCGCACCAAACCCCGACAACTGGGATACCATTTCGCCTTTGTGACGTTTGCCCATAAACCGCTGTTCCAAGAACTACTGGCTACTCACCTTTCTACATCGTGAACGGCCGTTCACCGACATTCACCATCGACGTCTCTTTCCTAAATGTGCCAACCAACACCTCGGCAACTGTATCCGAGCAGTTCATCGCAACGCTTGAAGAATGTCGGCAACGGGCTCGCCTTAATACAGAAGCCAATCAGCAAGACCGCAAGCAACGCTACGGCAGCTCTCATCGCGAGGTCTCCTTCAGTCCGGGGGATGAAAGGTTGCTTTGGACGCCCATTCGTACTCCAGGATTGTGTGACAAGTTTCAGTCACGCTTCATTGGGCCCTATACAATCAATGAACAAACGTCCCCATTGAATTATCGTGTCACTTCCACCGACCTCTCTTCGGATCGTCACTGTCGTGGTTCGGAGATTGTCCACGTATCACGTCTGAAGCCATTTGTTCGACGTTCTGTTTCCGTCTAAGACGCGTCCGGGCTGGCCGCTCACGCGTGGGGGAGAGAAATAAGTGTGAGCATTATTTATACGCGTCATCTTACCATATGTACATACTCATCATCATCAGTCTGACCTGTGTTGTGGGGCAGAGGCTCGGCAAGTAAAAGAGATGTCTTGCATCAAAAGAAACGTGGCCTTACAATATATATATATATATATATATATATATATATATATATATATATATATATATATATATATATATATATATATACCTTTATATTGCCACGTACCATTTCCAAACTTTTATTTATCATCCCAAAACACTACACAATTCTCAGCGCAAACGAGCCTGTAGTTTTCTAGAAGCTTCCGAACTGTAGTAGATCATTTCAATAAGATCACGCCTACTTTGCGAACTGTACAGATAATTCTGGAACCTACGCCACTGCCATCGATAACGCTAGAACATTCGACGGCAAGAGTATTAATGCCGACGCGCTTCGCCACTTGTCAGTAGTTGATCGACGGCCGACGCTCCGTTCGCCGCTCACCTGGTGCCGGGATTCCCGTGACCAGGCACGCTGCCAGTCGTCAACCCCATCTCATCGAGCATCAAGTGAACCCCTGGACAACCCCAGGATCTGTCCAGGCCTTCATCGTAAGCCAACGCCCGGGCACCACAGCGCAGGCCGTTAGAGCCAGGGCCTGGACGGAAGTGTAATGACTTTCGCAGCGCCGCCGCCGAAAGCTCATTGCTTTAAGTTCAGTGCTCCAGAGGGGAGCGCCGTCGACGGCATCATAGATTTCCTCGAAGAAGTAACCGGCTCAGCTGGTATGAGGTCCCTCCAGCACATGGGAGGTGCAAAGTTCGGTGCCGCAGCCGCAAACGTCCATACAGCCACCAAGCTGAATAGCTGGGGCGCCATTCCATTGAACGGCGAATCAGTCCCACTAGTCAGCGTAGGTCCTGAAATAGTCCACGTCACAGTCTTCCGGGTACAGCTGTGGGTAAGCGACGCCGCCCTAGCGACTGCTCTCTCCACCTACGGCAACGTGTGACATATCCACGAGCCGGTGTTCAAGGGCCGCCCTGGGGTTGGCACAGGTGTCCGTGTGGCGCGAGTGGAAATGAAAAGCCAAATACTGAACTTTCTAACAGTTCAAGGCTACGATGTCATGTGTTACTACCGGGGTGTCAAGAAAGTGTGTTCTAAGTGCAGGAATACTGGCCACATCGCAAAAGATTGTGCCACGCCTCGTTGCACGTGCTGAAACATATTTAGACATGCCACAGATGGATGCGCAGGACCGTGCCGCAAGTGCTCGGGCAGCCATGCAACAGCCGACTGCGTACGTCCAAAGACCTTCGCAGTGGCTGCAGCAGCGGCGACCGAAGGACAAGCGTGCACCGACCTCACGCCCGCATCGCAAGATGATTATCCGGCACTCGAGCCTGCGAGCGACACTGACACAAGCGACACTGGCGCCTATGCTGAACCACAAGACGCAGGAGACATGCCTCCTCTGTATGAGAAAGCCTCGTCAACCTTTCACGTCCTGTCCGAGACCAGCGACTTCTCGCCGGACGCCTATGAAGAACACAGCTCATCCAAAGCCGAAGCCCGAGTGCCCGTACACAGCAGAAACCACGAGAGCTACAGCTCTGACACGGTTGGCACCACCAGTAGCTCCGAGGCGCCGAGAGCTTCGATGGGACGCGGCACCCAAACAACGGGACGTGCAGACGCTCCGGTCATCAGCCCAGACAAGACCACAATGATGATTATGCCACCGACAACGACGAGCGCCCGCGCCAGATAGTACTCGGCTCTGACTCGCAAACTGAGCCTGTCAAACCCCATTCACCAGATTACAGGTGTGACCGCCGGTGCGAGTGGTGGTGCCAGCGCCATGGAAATAGACCGTCCAGCCACCAAACGAGCCCACCCACCGACCACGGACTCTGAGGGCTGTACGGACAGTAGTAAGCCCCAAAAATTCGCTAATGCTCTGACGACGTCAGAGCAGTTCTCTCTTTAGTCATGTTCACTCGTTGGGAGCTCGCCCCACCCTCTGCAAGGGGTTTCTTTGAAGTTTGCGCGCGCTCTCCCTTTTTAAAAATGGCTACGGTGCATTTTCTTTCCTTAAACGTCAGGGGTTTCAGACGCCAAGATAAGCAGAGAGATATCATGCACTTCGCAATGTCACGTCATGTCGACATCCTCTTCTTACAGGAATGTAATTTTAGAACCCCTTTTGATGTGCAATCCTTTTGTTCACATTTTGGAGTTGAAGCCTTTTTTCGCTGACTGATTTAAAGATGTGCGGAGTTGGAGTTGTTTTCCTGACACCAGTGTTACGTCGAAGAGCACACTGTGTTTATGGTTTTGACAGCCGCACACTAGCAGTAGACTTTGACCTCCACGGCAGACGAGTAAAGGCACTCGTAATATATGCCCCAGCTCAACGTGGGCGCACGGTCGATTTTTTCAATTCACTCGACTCATTTATGTTTGACAGCTACCCTACTTTCTTAGTTGGGGATTTTAACTGTGTTGAGGACACCGACAGAGATGCGCGCGGACGCAGAGAAAGCAGACAATATAGCGTAGTTAGCACATTGCGAGAACTCATCCGCAATTTCAAGCTCAGGGATGCGTGGGTCGACACTCACGGAAATGACTTCGTTGCAACATGACAAAGGGTTCCTAACATGACCCGGCTAGACCGCTTTTATTTTCCAGAAGTGCTAGCCACACATGTCCTTAGTTGCGAGGTCCTACATTTCACACCGGACGTTCCATGCATTACAGACCACTTTCCAGTGTCTGTAAAGCTTTTCTTTGAACAATCCACTGCATTTAGAAACCATTGGAAAATGGACACCCCACTCGTGCACGACACGGAAAGCGTAGCATTACTGCGCAATGCACTAGAGCAAGCATGCAAAAGGCTGCCTGAACCGCGTTACTGGGACGCATTGAAACACAGTTGGCGCGCCGAGCTTATCAAAGCGGGGCGTGAAAGGAAAGCGCACCTTACGAAAGAGATAAACGACACGCTACGAAAAGCGCGCATTGTACGCAGAGGCGACACCCTGACGTTCGAAATGCACGACTATCTCGATCAGTTAAAGGCGCGGTACGAACTTTTGCTACGTCTTAGTTCGCGCATGGCTGCGCAGTCTTTAATCAACAAACGACCGGTTTCAGATCAAGCGGTTCTTCGAAGTGTTCGCAACGGCTCCTTAGATAAACAAATGCATGTTTATTTCGTTCAGTTACCGAACGGCAAACAGTCTACACGAGCAGAAGACATAATGAGGATCTTTGAAACAAATTTTTCGAATCTTTTCAGGAAAGAGAACGCAAGCGACGTGAACTATACCACCATAGTTAATGAGTTTTGCGCAGGAACTTCCCGCGTACCGGAGGATCTTTGCGATGGTCTGTGTAGCCCAGTGACGCTGGATGAATTACGCTTTGTGCTTCAGCACATGAACGCAACCGCCGCCCCCGGCCCTGACGGTATACCTTTGAGTTTCTACAAAGCTTTCCTTGAAACAACACAAGTCCACCTTTTGACAACGCTAAATGGGCTTCTTGCTGACGGAATCAGACCGAATACGTTTCGAGAGAGCAGAGTTATACTCTTGCTTAAAAGCGAGGGAGAGCCGTCCGATCCAAAGGCGTGGAGGCCGATTTCCCTACTTAACTCAGATAATAAGATATTGACATCCATCCTTGCAGGCCGCATAACTACCAATCTACCGGAAATAGTAAGCGACATACAAACATGCTGTGTCCCAGGTCGTACGATCTATTCCTCACTTACGCTTACTCGCGATTTATTCACGTACGCTACAAGAACACAAAATTCTGTCATTTTTGTTTCCTTGGATCAGGAAAAAGCTTTTGATCGCGTGGAAAGGAAATATCTATTCGCTGTGCTTGAGTGTTATGGCTTCCCAGCACATTTACCCGACACCCCCCGCTTACTCTACACAGACTTAGAAACGTCATTAGTAGTGAATGGCTATACATCTGAACCTATTGCAGTAAATAGGGGCATTCGACAAGGCTGTCCCCTCTCTGCAATTCTTTTTGTTTTAAACATAGATCCATTATTAAAACAAATCCAGAAATGCACTTCGATACGCGGTTTCCCTCTTCCAGGCTTGGGCGAAGTGAAAGTAGCGGCATAGGCCGATGACATCTCGTTGTTTATTCGGAACATAGATAGCTACAGAGCCTTTCTGCGAATATTCCACGCTTATAGTTACCTGTCGGGAGCACTTTTAATCCTGGGAAAAGCAAAGCATTGCGCTTTGGGATGCACATTGAAGAGCTCCCTGATGGTGTCCAAATCGTCCAAGGCATTAAAGTCTTAGGTGTAACTTTCCTTTCGACTGGTGAGGTAGCCCGCACCACATGGAAAGAAATCCAACACAAAGTGGACAGACGCATTGAAGTCGCCGGAGCGTTTCAACTACCTTTTACTGAGAGAGAGCTTATCTAATTAAATACAGCATAACAGCGCCACTGCTTTATGTAGCCAGAATTGCCCGACTACCTCGACGGGTTTTGCTGAGAGAGGCTACTGCGTGCGGCTCCCTTTTTGGGATGCCCACGCCGAAGCTGTTGCTAGAGCCTTGGTCCACCTACCAGTAAAATAGGGAGGGCCCAGTGTACCCAACCTTGATGCAATGTGCCGCATGTTGGCTCTTAAAACACCTTGGCACTCTTAGGGAACTCATCGTATCGAGGCAGGCAACTTGTAGTGTATCTGCTGGGAACCTCTATAAGACTTTTTGGTTTAGCTTGTGACACGGGACCAGCTGCTGAGCAGCCACCGGTTTATTACACACATGTTATAAAATCTTTGCAACAATGGCGAAACGGTTTTCCAGTTCAAGAACTAATGGAAATGTCTCCCACCGACATGAGCGAATTAATAGCATTTAAAAGCCTATCTAAAGAACAACGCCGGAAATGCCGGGCGAAAAGACGCTGGACTCTTACAAACACGTCTCTCCCCTCCTAGGACCGTGACCTAAACTGGCTCAGGGAATGGGGGGGGGGCTTTACCAACGGCTGACCGCCTTGTGGTGTGGGGCGTGGCGCCCTCCGCCACATGCCCACAATGCGGTCGCGTCGAAACACTGAACCATGTCATCCATGAATGTATAGTAGCGCGCACCGTTTGGCGCATGGTTACCAGGATGTTCCAAACAAGTATGCAGTGGAAGTCTAGCCACAGGGATAACTTTGTCGTACTCTTAATGGCTATCGGAGCTTTCGTCTTATGGAAACGAAGGGGACTGGCCTGCCTGAGGGAATGCCCCCAGAGAGCCATGTTTCCCCTGCTACATCGGCTAAGAAACATAATGCTTATGCATCTTAACGCAGAACTAGTAATTCTGGGAGAGGAGGCTTCCCTTTGACGGTGGTCTACGCGACTTACTATCGTAAAAAACAACAGAGTGTCTATGCCTTTCCTCCCCTATTTAGGAGGTGGGCTAGAGCTTGTACCACTGTGACATTACAGTGTGTGTTTTTCTTTTCTTCTTTAGAAACATGTCCTTTTGTGCAATATTGTTCTTGAGCGCGAGAGCAAATTGTCCTCACAGGTGAATGCAAAATATCACGCTACACTGTGAATGACCTCCCGTTGTTTGTTCATATAGCCCTACTGTTCATCTAAGTTTAATCATCTCGATGGCAATAATTCCTGTCTTTGTTGAACAATTTTTGCATTGTACGTCACTGCATACGCGAGAAGTTCTTTCGCTGTATATAACAGCTTGCATTGTACATACGCATTGTTCACCATTGTCTAATTTTATGTGTGCACATAGGCTATGTATGATATATCCGGAAATAAAATTCTCTTAAACGCTATCTGTGCAAGACTTTTATTTATTTATTTATTTACAATACTGCTGCTCTCCTTCGAGAGCGTGGCAGTTGGGCAATACAGTAATTTTTCACACACACAAAAAAGGATGTAGACGTAAAAACATGCAAGCATAATAACAGGACATGAGGATCATATAACCATTTAGCAGTACAGAAGTTAAACGTTAATTATGTTATTAATACACAATGTATGAAATACTCATAAGATACAAAACAAGTTATAGCCATTATACAGAGCTGAAACCATGCCGAAAGGCGATAAAAATAAAATACATGATTGAAGAAAGGAACCTATGTTAGCATTGGTATCGTAAGGGAAAACATAAATAGAACAGTTGTGACACGAATAGCAAGCCCTGAAAGCATACTTCAAAAATAGCTATACTACTGTGAAAGGAACATTGAAAAAGGTGTTGCTTTAACTAACGAACAGCAGATCTGGACCGGTGCGCCTGCATGCGTATAAACTGTTATGCGCGCCTAGTTTTTTCTATCTGTTCAATAAATTCTGATAGCGATTGGGAGATTGTGATAGTGGCATCAAGTTGGTTCCATTCCGCTATTGCGCGCGGGAAAAATGAGTACTTAAACGTGTCGTTCCTACATGCGTATTCTGACAACGTGCGCGCATGTTTATTGCGAGTTTGCCGAGCCTGTGAAAATGAAAGGTATTTGGATGAATCTATCTAGTAGTTATTTTTTACTAGCTGGAAAAGGAATTTTAGGCGAGCGTGTTTCGCTCTTGTGGACAGCGTTTGTAAACCTGACTGAGTTAAAAGATGTGTCGGGGAATCTGTGCGTTTATATTTGTTGTAAATAAATCTTACAGCTTTCCTTTGTATTGCTTCTAGTTTGGTTATATTAGTCAGCGAATATGGAAACCAGACAGTGTTTGTATATTCTAAAGCTGGTCTTACGAATGATGTGTAAGCTAGCAGCTTTGTTGGCGTTGTTGAGAGCGCTAGAGTTCGTTTTAAGAAGAATAGTTTGCGTAGCGCTTTCGAAGTTATATTAGCGATGTGTTTGTCCCATTTGAGATCAGAAGTCAGTGTAACTGCTAGATATTTATGTTCTTCAACTTTATTAAGAAGTGTGTTATTAATGGTGTATGGGAAGTTGGATGACCTTGTTTTTCTGCTTACGGTCATTATCCCTGATTTTCGTGTGTTTATTTTCATCTGCCAATTAGAGCACCAATTAGCCACGACAGCTAGAGAATCATTAAGCATAATGTGATCGTTGTAATGTATAATTTCTCTATAGATCACACAGTCGTCCACAAATAGCTTGATGTTGCAAGTGATGTTAGCAGTGATATCATTAATATAGAGCAAGAAAAGCAATGGCCCAAGTACCGAGCCTTGGGGAACGCCGGATGTTACTGCTACTGTGTTAGAAGACATCTGTTCATAGAGTACAAATTGTGACTTGTTAAATAAGAAAGCTTTTATCCAAGCGGAAAGTTCTCCTATTCCGAAAACATTTTCTACTTTAGCTATTAGTTTGCTGTAACATACACAGTCAAAAGCCCTAGATAGGTCAAGTAGAATTAAGTCAGTTTGACCACGGTTATTAACTGTAATGGCAAGGTCGTGAACTAGTTCAGTAATATGAGTTACCGTCGATAAACCACTTCGAAAACCATGTTGGTTAGGGGAGAAAAAATTTATGTGCTCTAGAAACACTGTCATGTGTTTTAAGATTATGTGTTCGAGTAGTTTACAAGGTGTGCTGGTCAATGAATAAGGTCTGAAATTTGAAAATTGTGCTTGGTCTCCTCCTTTATGGATCGGTATCAACTTTGCGATCTTCCAATTGTTAGGTAGTTGTGAAGTCGTGAGTGATTTTGGAAAAATGAGACCAAGATATTTGCTACACCATTCTGCATATCTTTTCAGGAAACTGTTCGGTACATCGTCTAGTCTACTACTTTTTTTGGCGTCGAGCTTAAGTAGCAGGTTGAAAATCCCAGCATCAGCGATGTCTAATTGGTCGACTTTCTTACGATTTTGCTCTTCTATTGGTGGAATAACGTTATCATCAACGGTAAACACCGATCGAAAAAAATCGTTATATGCGTTGGCCTAACTGCTACTGTAATCGAACTTTCTATTTACCGGGCACGGGTTCACCCAAATAAACAGCTAAATCCCAACATAAAATCTACTGTCTTCGGCCACGTCACGACCCCGTGACATCTGGTGGAGGTGCTGCTTCGTTCATCTACCGGACGCCCCCGTCAAGCCGTGAACCCAGCCCACGTCGCGGAGAAGACACCGACGCCAACCAGGAGCAGTGAACAAGCAGCCGACTGCAAGGGCTACCACCAGAGTACGGGCTTCTACAAGACAAGGCGCGGAAGACCAAGGCCATGACCGCGACTGCAGTGACAATGACAACCGCAACGTCCCAGCCCACGATGGTCATGTATCAACCCAGGGAACCACTAAATGTCCATAGGGCATCGTTCAAAGACCCGGAGTCCTGGCTAGAAATATACGACCGTGTGGCCGCCCTCAACCACTGGTACCATGACGAAAAGCTCCGTCGTGTGTTCTTCTATTTGGAAGACCGCGCAAGGATCTGGCTCGAAAATCGGGAGTCCAAGCTCCGAACGTGGGATGCTTTCTGTGGTGCATTCCTGCAAAAGTTCGCGATCGTCGCTCGCAAAGAGAGGGCCGATGCTTTATTAGAGACCCGGGTTCAGCTATCAAATAAAAATGTCGCCATTTTCTCGGAAGAAATGACCAGCCTAATCCGTCACGCTGACCCAGACATGCCTGAGGAGAAAAAAAGTTCGTTTCCGCATGCGAGGGGTCAAACAGGAGCTCTTCGCGGGGCTGATGCGAAATCCACCAAACACCGTCCAAGAATTTGTAGCCGAAGCGACCTCTATCGAAAAGACCCTAGACATTCGCACCCGACAATATAATCGTCGCCCGACTCCAGAATGCGCTGCTGCTCAAGCCAGTAACTCCGAAGACCGGCGTGAAACGATCCGAGCGATCGTGCGGGAAGAGCTGCGCAAGCTGTTGCCTTCGGCGCAGCCTCAAGTGGATTCGATCGCCGACATTGTGCCCGAGCCGGAAGCTATGAGCTACGCCGCTGCAATGCGCCACAACGCTCCTCCTCGTCCACGCCAAAACGCTGCCCCATCGCACTTCCTACGACAGACGCCACCGCCGCCACCACCCCCAATGACGTCATATTGTTTGCCAGCATCCCAGCGCAGTTCGCCGAGGAAGACTGACGTCTGGCACACCCCTGACCACCGCCAGCTCTGCTACCACTGCGGCGAGGCCGGACACACATACAGCCGTTGCCAGTACCAACAGATAAGACTGCGTGGCTTGCATTTCCGATGGAGACGGAAATCTTGTAGGCCCGTGTGCTCAGATTTGGGTGCACGTTAAAGAACCTCAGGTGGTCAAAATTTCTGGAGCCCTTCACTACGGCGTCTCTCATAATCATAGAGTGGTTTTGGGACGTTAAACCCCACATATCATCAATCAAGACTGCGTGGCTTCGCCGTCAATGTACCGCGTCCACAGCCAGGAGAACGGTCACGTTGATTGATTGATTTGTGGGGTTTAACGTCCCAAAACCACCATATGATTATGAGAGACGCCGTAGTGGAGGACTCCGGAAATTTTGACCACCTGGGGTTCTTTAACATGCACCCAAATCTGAGCACACGGGCTTACAACATTTCCGCCTCGATCGGAAATGCAGCCGCCGCAGCCGGGAATCGAACCCGCAACCTGCGGGTCAGCAGCCGAGTACCTTAGCCACTAGACCACCGCGGCGGGGCGAGAACGGCCACGTGACATCGCCGACTACCTGATAGAAACTCGGTGAACACCACAAAGCCCTTCCCGTTCGCCGTCGCCCAGCCGCAGCACGTCACCGTACCACCGGCAGTACTCTGGTTAAACGCGGGGCCGGTCTCTTAGCCCGTATTCGGGAAACTAAGGGCAGCAATCGATGGAGGTGGGGTAGTTTTGCGACGAATTACCGAAGATCCTTCGACGACGACGACGCCGCGATGGAGCTTTCCGAACACAACGCCAACCAGGCAAAGCCCTGACGCGAAACCTCACTTACCAAGGGTGACCTGACGACGCAGCATGGAAGCAGTGGAACAAGCCGACGCAGCCGTGACCTGACGCCATGCCCTAACTGTAATGCGAGGCGGCGAACTAGCGACCTCGACGTTTTTATCGGCAGCCACAGTGTGACCGCTCTCGTTGATACTGAAGCCGACTACTCCGTCATCAGTGGGTCGTTCGCCGCGAAGTTAAAGAACGTTAGGACAGCTTGGGAAGGCCGTGAAATCCGCACAGCTGGAGGTCATCTCGTAACGCCTGCAGGAATCTGCACAGCGAGAATCACCATTAACGGCCGTATTTCTCCTACAGACTTCGTAGTCCTTCAGCGTTGCTCGACAGATGTCATTCTTTGCATGGTCTTCTTATGCCTCCATGGTGCTGTCATCAACCTAAAAACAAAGTCGATAACGTTATCCACAGAAGAAGCACTAACAGCGCGCACGCCGTCAGGAAACCATGCCTTGAATGTGCTGGAAGAGCAAGTCACTATTCCGCCTTGCCCAAGCGTCATTATTCCAGTCGGTGCTCCTAAATCACCTGACTTGGAAGGCGTCGTGGAAGGCAGTCAGAATCTGTTGGTCACCCGAAATATTTGCGTCGCAAGAAGAATTGCAGAGCTGCGGGGGACAAAGCAACGGATGTGCTCACAAATTTCAGCAATGAGTACAAACATGTAAACAAAGGAACAACGGTCGCATACATCGAAGAAATTGTCGAAGCCACCAGTGCTTTCCCCCTCGCCGATTCTGCCGAACCTGCTAAGAAGAACCAAGCATTCCCATAGCTTTCGATGTCAATCCCAGACTTCCGAACCATAAGCAAGAACAACTCAAGGCCCTGCTCCTGCAATACAATACGAAGATTGCTTTTCGTCGCAATCAAAAATTTGCCGGACCCCAATCACGAAACATCGCATCATAACCGAAGAAAATGCCAGACCACTCCATCAGAGTCCATACAGGATTTCAACGCGAGAACGTGAGGCCATGAAGAGACAAGTTGGTGAAATTCTGCGGAATGACATTACCCAGTCGTCCAAGAGTCCATGGGCATCCCCCGTGGTGTTAGTGAAGAAAAATGAGGGTACCTCACGTTTCTGCGTCGATTATCGCCGCCTGGACAAAATCACAAGAAAGGACGTGTATCCTCTCCCATGAATAGACGACACACTTGATTGGCTCCATAACGTCAAGTACTTTTTGTCAATGGACCTGAAGACTGGCTATTGGCAAATCGAAGTCGACGAAAGATACCGAGAGAAGACGGCGTTTATAACACCGGACGGCCTCTTCGAGTTTAAGGTGATGGCCTTCGGCCTTTGCTCAGCACCTGCAACGTTTCAACGCGTTATGGATACAGTACTGGCAGGATTGAAGTGGCAGACTTGCCTTGTGTACTTGGACGACGTCGTCGTGTTTTCCTCGAGTTTCGACGAGCATCTTCGGCGCCTTGAAGCTGTACTTCAAGCCATAAAGACTTCCGGACTCACACTGAAGCCATAAAAGTGCAGATTTGCGTATGAGGAGCTCTTGTTTCTGGGGCACGTTATCAGCAAGTCTGGAGTTCGCCCGATCCACGGAAAACAGCCGCCATCGCCGACTTCCCGCCGCCCACTGACAAGAAAGCCGTGCGCCGATTTCTGGGCCTGTGTGCCTATTATAGGCGCTTCGTGAAAATATTCGCCCGCATCACCGATCCTCTCACTAACCTTACCAAGGCCGACGTGGAGTTTAAGTGGTAAACGCCGCCGGAACACGCTTTCCAGGAGCTTAAACATTGCCTCCAGACGCCTCCGTTAGTTGCCCATTTCGACAAATTCGCCGAGACAGAAATACACACTGACGCAAGCAGCGTAGGTCTTGGCGCCGGTCTTGTGCAGAGGGCTGACGGACTTGAAAGGGTTATTAGTTACGTCATCCGATCGCTATCTAAAGCAGAAGCCAATCATTCCACAACAGAAAAGGAGTGCCTCGCTATCATCTGGGCTACGTCGAAATTTCGCCCCTACCTCTACGGTAGGCCCTTCAAAGTTGTGAGCGACCACCATGCCTTGTGTTGGCTAGCCACCTTGAAGGACCGTTCAGATCGCCTCGCACGATGGA
The DNA here is from genome assembly GCA_013436015.1 of Rhipicephalus annulatus. Taxonomy (NCBI): domain Eukaryota; kingdom Metazoa; phylum Arthropoda; class Arachnida; order Ixodida; family Ixodidae; genus Rhipicephalus; species Rhipicephalus annulatus. Next base: position 424,299 of record WOVY01009358.1, read on the forward strand.
GCCTGAGACTTCAAGAATATGACATTACTGTCATTCACAAGTCCGGCAAAAACACTCCGACGCCGACTGTCTCTCTCGTGCGCCTGTCGACCAACCACCACCCGACGACCCGGATGACGACTAGTTCTTGGGAACGATAACTACCGACGACTTCACTGAACGACAGCGGGCCGACCCGGAACTTAAGGCTCTAATAGAATACCTCGAAGGCAGGACCGCCGAAGTCCCGAAGGTATTCAAGCGTGCACTTGCGTCGTTCTTCCTGTGAAACGGTCTTCTACAAAAGAAAAACTTTTCACCGCTTCGAGCTAAGTACCTCCTTGTGGTGCCTTCAGCTCTGCGACCAGAACTCCTGCAGGCCCTTCACGACGATCCGACGGCAGGGCACCTCGGTGTTTCTCGCACGCTCGCGAGGATACAAGAAAGGTACTACTGGCCACGTCTTACCACCGACGTCACTCGTTATGTGAGAACATGCCGGGACTGTCAGCGACGCAAGACACCGCTGACAAGGCCAGCGGGACTTCTGCAGCCAATTGATCCACCTTGCCGACCTTTCCAGCAGATTGGTATGGACCTACTGGGGCCGTTCTCGACGTCGGCTTTCGGAAACAAGTGGATCGTGGTAGCTACCGACTACCTCACCCGCTACGCCGAGACAAAAGCCCTGCCAAAAGGCAGTGCATTCGAGGTAGCTAAATTCTTCGTCGAAAATATCGTCCTACGTCATGGCGCCCCGGAGGTCCTTATCACCGACAGAGGAACGGCATTCACTGCCGACTTAACTCAAGCGATCTTGGCATACAGCCGAACAAACCGCCGCTGGACGACGGCGTACCACCCACAGACCAACGGCCTCACCGAGCGGCTTAACAAGACGATCGCCGACATGCTGTCAATGTACGTCGATGTCGAACACAAGACGTGGGACGCCATTCTTCCGTATGTGACCTTCGCATACAACACGGCGGTGCAGGAGACGACGCAGATATCTCCATACAAATTGGTCTACGGAAGGAGCCCGGCAACGACGCTCGATGCCATGTTACCCAACGTCACCGACGAAGAAAACCTCGATGTGAGCGAGTACCTTTAACGCGCCGAAGAAGCCCGACAACTTGCGCGTCTCCGTATCAAGAATCAACAGACGACCGACAGCCACCGTTACAACCTTCAACGACGCTTCGTGGAATACCAGCCCGGTGAACGTGTTTGGGTGTGGACGCCGATACGCCGACGTGGACTAAATGAAAAGCTTCTGCGACGGAACTTCGGACCGTACAGGGTGGTTCGATGGCTCGGCCCACTTGATTACGATGTTGTCCCCGACGGCATCACAAGATCTTACTGAAGCCGATCGCGACCTGAAGTCATCCATGTCGCGCGCCTCAAGCCGTTTCATGCGCGTCGACCAAATGAAACAGTGTTTTTTGTATTATTATTGTATCGTTATTTATTCATTGTACTTTCTTGCATTACTGTTGTACCCTCATCTTTAGTTAGAGCATCGGGACCATGCCTGTTTCAGAGGGGGGGGGGGCAATGCCACGTTCTATTTCCGAAGTTTTGTTATCGTCCCCGAAACACTACACAATTCTCAGCGCAAACCGCGCCTGCAGTTTTCGAGAAGCTTCCGGACTGTGGTAGATCATTTCGATAAGATCAAGCCCACTCTGCGAAAGGTACAGATTATTCAGGAACCTACGCCACCACCCGCGATAACGCTAGAACATTCGACGGCAAGAGTATACATGCCGACGCGCTTCGCCACTTGTCAGTAGCTGATCTACTGCCGACGCTCCGTTTACTGCTACTGTAATCGAACTTTCCGTTTACCGGGCACAGGTTCGCCCAAATAAACAGTTAAATCCCAACATAAAGTCTCCTTTGTTCAGGCACGGCACGACCCCGTGACAATATATATATATATATATATATATATATATATATGAAAGGGAAAGAAGTGTATGTGTATACCTAAGGGCTCGTTTTTCCATGTTTTGACACAATATTAATTAGATCTAACAGACAGTAATGCCAAGGAATGTACAGGGTATTGTATTAGAACCTATTTAATGTAAATAAGAAAAAAAAAGTGGATGAAAAAATAACCAGCCGTGAGCAGGAATTGAACCTAACCTATTCCTGCTCACGGCTGGTTATTTTTTCATCCACTTTTCTTTCTTCTTATTCACATTCCATTAGTTCTAATAACTTCCCCTGTACATTCTTTGGCATTACTGTCTGTTTGATCTCATATATTCTTTTGTTGTATATTAACGATTTAGTAACTGTTGTTGACCCTACTGTTCAAATTCGGTTGTTCGCTGACGACTGTGTTTTGTTTCGGGAAGTCACATGTACTAATGATCAGAACGAACTCGAGAAAAACATTGAAAACGTCCGGGAGTGGTGTGTAGAATGGGGAATGGAATTAAATTTGGTAAAAAGTGTATATCTCTGTGTAACGAGAAAGAAAAACCCTAGTGAACACGTGTATAAATTAGGATCGTCTTCTCTCACACAGGTTGACAGTTATAAGTACCTCGGCGTTACGCTAACAAACAACTTATCATGGAACATGCACATAGATAATATTTGCTCGTCTGCCTTTCGGAAATTATGCTTCCTAAGATATAAGCTCAGAAATTCCCCTCCAAACGTAAAGCTTCTTAGTTATTTCACTTTCGTTAGGCCGAAGCTGGAGTATGCGAGTATCGTGTGGGACCCCCATACTAAACAAAACGTTAAAAAACTTGAAAGGATTCAGCGGAAGGCCATTCGGTTTGTTTATTCTAGGTTTTTGCGAACGGACTCCCCCACAGACCTAATGCTAGCTAATAATATTCCTTCCCTTTAGGATCGTAGAAAGAAGTCCCGCCTTGACTTTCTGTCTCTTTTATATAATCGCAAACTTTCCCTTGATCCAACCCCTTTTCTTTCTCCATTAAACACAAGACCGACAAGACATCACCAACCAAATGCACTAACTCCGTACTTCGCGAGAACGGACACGTTCAAATTTTCATTTTTTCCACGCACCATTTCAGACTGGAACCAGACAATCGAATCTAGTACTTGCGATACTGAGTAACTGTGCACTGTTTTGTTTTTGTTTTGCGTGTATTGTATTTCTCTTTGTATTACGCCATGCCCTCCTGCTTGGACCGAAGTGTGGTCCGCAGTATGTATTAAATAAATAAATTAATAAATAAATAAATAAATATATATATATATATATATATATATTAGTTCTAATACCTTCCCCTGTACATTCTTTGGCATTACTGTCTGTTAGATCTCTCTCACACACACACACACACACACACACACACACACACACACACACACACACACATATATATATATATATATATATATATATATATATATATATCTGTGTGTGTGTGTGTGTGTGTGTGTAAGTGAACGCCAAGAAATGTAGTTTTTTCAGCAACGCGTCACATACTTGGGACACGAAATCAACAAGCGTGGCTCACACCCAGCATCAAAAAAAGTGAAGCCGTTAGAGAAGCTCTAAAAGCTTCTAACGTGATTTCGGTTAAAAGCCTTTTTAGGTTTGATTAACTACTGCGAAATGTTTTGCCAAATTTAGCCCCAGTCTAGCAACCACAGCAAAACTTGCTGCGAAAAGAAACTTCATGGCCCTGGTCACGTGAATGTGCTGAAGCATTCGAAACATGCAAAAAGCACTTGAGCAATAATAGTGTGTTACAGTTGTATGATGTCAAAAAAAGAAATTCGGATCACACGTGATGCTGCTGATTACGGGCTAGGGGCTGTGCTATCGCACGTGGTGAACGGGGAAGAAAAGTTGGTTTCTTTTGCTTCACGGTTGTTATCTTCGGCCGAACGTAACTATGGACATATTGAAAAAGAAGCACTTAGTACAGCGTTTGCTGTAAAAAAATCACAAGTACCCCTACGGGCGATCCTTTGACATAATCATCGATCATCAGCTTTTAACAAATTTGTTTGACCTCAGACGGCACGGCAGTGCAGTAGCTATTGCAAGAGTGCATCGTCGGCTCACATTTTCGACCGACTATACCTAGAGAATACAACACCAACAAAAATCAGCTATCGAACTTGCAGACGCATTGTCCCGCCTACCATTGTCTGAAACAAATAGCAAGTTCGAGGAAAGTTCCTACCTTTCAGGCCTAAATGACTTGCTTTTAACGTCACAGGACGTAGCCGTGAAAATGGACACAATGAAGTGCTAAAAATTCTGCGCGACATGATCTAGCATGGCTGGCCCGAAGCCGTCTTTGAGGAGCTAAATTTATTCTGGGTATGCCAGCTCGAGCTCCTTGTCGACAACGGGTGCGCTGTATGGACAAATAAGGTAGTAGTACCAGAATTACTGCAAAATGACGTTGTGCTATTGCTGCACAAGCAGTACTTACGAATAACCCGAATGAAAGCCTACGCTAAGCTTATAGTATGGTGAGTGGGAATCAACAAAGCCGTCAAGAACACAGTGCACCAATTTGAAATATTCTAGGCTTTTCTTTCTGCAGCAGAAATGGTACCTTTAGCTACATGGCAAATATGACGAATCCATAGGAGCGCATACATTTAGACTTTTCTCAAGAAAAAGGAAGGACATTTTTGCTGGCGAAGGACACGTATTCTGAAGGGTTGGAAAATAAAATAATAGGCGTAACGACCCCGGTGAAAACTGTTGAAGTAGTGCGTTCTTATTTCGCAGCACATGGCCTTTCACGTGAAGTAGTGACGAACAACGTGCCCCAGTTCCCGGCAGCTGAGTTCAAATATTTTCCTCAAGCTAATGGTTTGATGCGCACACTAAGGCCGCCGTAACACACAGAGTCTAATTGTGCAGCGAAGCCTGCAGTTCAGACAACAAAAAAGTCACTGCTTCAACGAGTGCTAGAGACTCTGCAAAAGGCACAAATAGAACGCTGAAACATGGGATTGGCAATTTCGTATTCTGCTATCAAACTACGCCTCATACGCTTACGGGAAGAAAACCTGTTGGATTATTTGTAAGAAGGCAGCGGCGGACCCGATTGTCGTTTCTGCGTCCAGGTGTAACAAATGCAGTGCGCGCTAAGACAGCATAAATAAAAAATTGGCAGATCCCACGTACAGTGGGAATCAATGATATGCGAAGCACGAATGAGAAATGTTGAGATGTCACTTTAAAATCAGCACAAAGTTACGGGGGGGAGGTGAATGATGCTATACATGACTACCGTGTCATAACTATCATGTTCAGCTGCGTCGTTTAGTTCGTCCTCTATTCACGTCACGTAATACCAAAGTTAGTACATGTGGAGCCAGCGAAACGGCCGCGAGCACGCTATGAGCGTTGAATGTTGTCATGTTCTTCCATGACACGCCTGGCAGGATTATCACGTTTGTACCAGTTATTTATTTCGTCATTCAATGACCTCTCGTAACACCAAACTTTGTATACGTGGAGCCAGCAAAACGGCCGCGAGTGCATCATGAAGGGCCACGCGCGCAAGCTGTGCTCAGCAACGCTACGTTAGCGAAACACGAGCACTCTGTAGTCTGACGCCAGGCGCGATCAGCGTCCGTCGGCACGCACCGATGGCAACCAGCGCGAAATGCGACATGCGGGAATTCGCGCCGATGCGTTACCCAGACAACACTGTGCACCTATTCGCAAACGCTCCTCGACTCGACACTTCACTCGAAACGCTCCTTGAGTGACGTTTTCCCATTCACAAACCGCCCATCACTTGCAACGCTTCCTTCACTTAAGAAAATCTGGAGCGTTTCCTCGAGATTGTCAAGGAAGAGATCGAGCTGCCTTGAATCGATCTCGAGTGAAGTTTCTGCGCCAACATTGCGTCCATGGCGGAGCCCATCTCGCTTTGACACTGTTTATCGATAAATTTGGCTGCCACCGCCGCGTTATTTTAACAGTGACGGTGCACGTCACTTGCCTTGTAAGAGTTCGACAACGGCTACTGTGGCGCCGGGACAGGCGCGTGAGGTATCAAGCGGAGCGCTCACCAGTGCCGTGATGTGTTCTGTTCCGTGCGTGAGCTAGTGGATTACCTGCCTTCGGGCGTGCGTATACTCGTCGTGCGAGTGCTCCAAGAATTACGGCGGATGCCAGTGCTTTCAGGTGTTTCGATGAAGCTTGCACACCACACCATATCAAGCGTGGCGTGAAAGCTTGACAAACAACCTGAGAGGAAACGTAATAGAAAACTTTTGATGCGCTGCATTCACCATACCCCTGAGCGGCTTCCTCTCCAGCGAATTTTTGCTAGCCTAGCCGAAATATACGGTGAAGCACACTTTAGTTAGATGATCGTCTGTATCTACGAGAAGGTAAGTTCTTCTTTTTCTTGTTTTTAGGGGCGAAGCTCCTTATGGCGTGGCTTGTGAGTTTCTCGTAGTACGTAACCGCCAGTGGCACATACCCGAAAAAGGTATAACATTTGACCTCCAAGGTGGTGCCGGTGAGAGATTTCTTCTGTGCGAGCCCCGCCGCGGTGGTCTAGTGGCTAAGGTACTCGGCTGCTGACCCGCAGGTCGCGGGTTCGATTCCCGGCTGCGGCGGCTGCATTTCCGATGGAGGCGGAAATGTTGTAGGCCCGTGTACTCAGATTTGGGTGCACGTTAAAGAACCCCAGGTGGTCAAAATTTCCGGAGCCCTCCACTACGGCGTCTCTCATAATCAAATGGTAGTTTTGGGACGTTAAACCCCACAAATCAATCAATCTTCTGTGCGTTCTTTAACAATAAAAAATAGTGCTCAATGTACATGCCAATGGCTGCTAATGGGGAATGAGAGATATGAGCATTAGGCTTTTAGTCAACGCGCACGCTGCGATCCCCATTAGCAGCCATTGGCATGTACATTGAGCACTATCGGACAAGAAAGGGTTGCTACATTATACTCGCTGGGTATAACCTCCTTAGTTTTAGAAAGCTTTAGCGAGCGTTGAGCCGCAGTACCATGAATACAACGAAATAGTATATGAACTATACGTATATAACCATAAGTATAGAACCATGAACTCGAGGTGGTTAAATGTGGGAAACAGATACGAAGCGCAAGTCGTAAGAAAGTAAAAGCCGAATTCTTCTGTCTCTCATTTCGCATTAGCAGCCATTGGCATATACATTGAGCACTATCTGACAGGAAAAGGTTGCTACGTTATACTCGCTAGGTGTAACCTTCTTAGTTTTAGAAAGGTTTAGAGAGCGTTGAGCCGCAGTGCCATGAGTACAGTGAACTAATATATACCATGAACTCGAGGTAGTTGAGAGTTGTAAGTAGAGCTGAAGCGCAAGCCGTAAAAAAGTGTGCGTCTGCCACCTCTCGTTTAGTCCTTGGAATGTCCGCTGGATGGCGGTGCTTTTATATTGGGAATATATGATGAAAAGATGCGAGATGTTGGTACTTGGAGTGTTGAATATATGGACGAATCGACAACCAGACAGATGCATGAATGGACGCATGAACGGACGCAGGGGCGGATGCATGGACGAATGCAGGGACGGACGCACGAACAGACGCACGCACGGACGGGCGCATGGACGCATGGATGATCACACAGATGGATGCATGGACGGACGGAAGCAAGAACAAATGGACGGACGAATGCTTCGCCCCACTCTCCATCATTCACTCCGTGGATATGCTGCCAATTTTTTACTTCCGCTTACCGCTTCAGAATTTCCAAACACATCACCAGATGCGTTTTTTTGTCATTATGCTATAGTGTTCAGCGAATTAGCATGAATTAAAGCATTTCAATTATGGTCGTGTCACACGGGCAAATTTTATCGTGATCAAGTTGAGAAAAGCGTTCATTTGAGAAAAGCGTTCAAACGTTGAGAAAAGCGTTCAAAACATAGCTTCGATATATAGTGTCTATGCAGCTCACAATACCAATGAACAATCACACCCAGCTATAGCGAAGAAGTCGAGGCTCGTGCTCTGTGAAACATGCACACGCACGCAAGAATGCATGGAGTGTCGTATAAAAACACAAACATACGAAATAGAAACACAGCACATACATTATAAGATTGTTTTTTTATGGTTGACGCCCCCTCCCCACGAAGAGATATTGCTGGCTACGGTATTGATTCGTACAATTGGGTTATCGAAATACAAAACCATATGCCCGATGAGCAGCCCAAGTGCCTGAGCCAAACATTTGTCAAAAAAGGCAAAGCTCAATAACTCAACCATGTCAGTTCTTTGACGCAAGAAATATAATGAATGAGTACAACCCGAGAAATAAAGAAATGCGGCTTTGGTGTTCTAGATATTACGTTTTTCTAATATTATGTCTCGCCTCTTTTGTGCAGGGGCCAGGCTGCACACGCAAGAACAAAGAGGAAAGGTTTCCTAAAACGTGCCGTATTCGCAATGCATTGCAGAGTTTGTACGACTGTATGCAAAAGGACAAAATCTGAAATGAATACGTGTAGCTGCACTGCATAAGACACGCCACGCTGACTACTACCTTAATCTTATTTATGATGTCCTATGATCTCGAAATTTATTTCAACAGTGTGACAACTGCACATGCTTAATTGATGCACACTTAGCAGTTGCACGCTTGTGTTTGACACATGGCTCTTAATCAGCCAAGTGTAAAAAAGGTGTATTTTTCCATTCGCAATTTCTACTTAGTAATTTTGAATACATAATTTTCGTCGTGTTCGTCTTTTCAGGATGACACAGAATCACAAAAACGTATTCTCAGATTCTACAGAAGAGCAGTTCTAGAAAAATTAAGCTTGTTTTATATACAACAGCACCACTCCCCTTCTATGAAACTGAGATGGCGTGGTTCCAGCGTGTAGACATGATATTGTTGCAACAATAGTGGATATTTTATTTACAGGGGTTTGACCAGATATATCCGCAATGTCTCCAATACTCTTGAGCATTTTTGAGCCCTTTGTTGCACTGGTCTTCGTTAAATCAGCAGAGTAAAATACTCTGCTTCTTGACGACACTTTCTCTAAGGTTCAGTGAATAACCACGGTCGTTTTTAAGACAGAACTGCGCGAAAAGTTAGAAGTCCTTCAATTTCATCATTTTTAAAAAAATAAAACATCTCCTATAAATTATGTACTGCCGAGGCTTTAGAATGAAGCACAGGAAACACGATCCTCTTCAAGAGGTATTCGCGGCAATACTATTCTACAAATGAAAGCCAAAACATAATTGCATTGGTCATTCCTGCATTAAGGAATGTGCTTCTGAGCTTGCAGGTAAAGAATACAGGACAATTTTGAAGACGGGGCCGCTGCCTGAACTTGGAGACGGAAGATGCAGAGATTAAAAGGTTACGTGTATTTGAATCTGTCATATTAGAGCATCCACCAATGTAGGACGAAAGGAAGATGGAAAAAATAACTGCTTACTCAGGCATCCTTGGAAAATTGAAATATTTAAATTGAAACACAAGAAACACAAACACGCATTGTTAACCATCTATATATGCTGCTAACTGAAGAAAACAACAACTTTAGAATGATGTTTTCGCCATTAGTTGAAGGAAGGCACACGATCGAGTTTATTAATTTGCATAGCAGTCTAATTCAAACACTCAGCCACGAGTGTATCATGCCTACTTTATAACGCTACCCTGCGTCTCTCATAATCAAATGGTGGTTATGGGACGTTAAAACCCGTATATCAATCAAATCAAAGCTACCTGGTATAACCTTGAATAGAAGTCGCGAGCATTGTCTTCCAAACTTTTTATTACATGCAGAGGAACAACTACGAAAGCGCCACGTTGAAATTCGTAGTAAATGAGAAAAATGAACATAGCACAGTCCCCTGAAATCAAGAACTGTTCACGTACTCCCGCAGCGAAGACGAATTCGCGTACAAGTAATCGTTGTCGGAAGTGAACTTTAAAAGCACACCTATGTAATGTGATATAAAGTATAAATTACTCACTCCACCGCGTTACACGTTCGGTGGCTACACTAGTGATCAGAAGGCTCTCAGCAAAGCGAAAGCGAACAAAGCTACAAACCATATGTTCTGCTTCCTGCCATCACTCACGTAGTCCGTTAGTCATCCCGGCGAAAGCAGGGTCTCAAACACCCACTCAGAGACTACCGTAAATATAAACTGCAAATATTAGAGGCACACAAGGCGAGCTAAACTAAGCACGTAGAAACGTTTAGCAGTCGCGTCGCTCGCCATCGGAGATCGGCTCAACTTCGAGCGGCAGGATCCTTGTAGCTAAGATTTGGTTTGCTTTTCATTCCTAGTATTTCTTGTTAGTTTCTCTCAACTGAAACTTTGTTGCAGCCCTTTGGAGGTCAGGCAAGTCAGAATATTCTGATGTCTTTATCATCACCCGGCCAAGGGCACTCCCCTTGGCTGGCCTCACTACCGGTCAAGGATTGGCCGCTCGATACCTTGCTACGCAGTGGAGATAGCCACGTCCCTGTGGCTCTGGTTCCTACAAATGGGGGCTTCATTCCAATGAAGAATCCGAAGGTGATACAATTGGAACTCCAGGAAGCCTCGTCGCTTTTCCAGAAGATTACGGAGGTCCGCCAGTTCGGCCGAGGGGGTATCCTGTGCTGCTCTGCAGACCAGGATTGCGCCCGAGAGCTCCTGAATTGCTCTGAATTTGCTGCACAGCCGGTGAGCCCATTTATTCCAGCTCATCTTGCATGTACGAAGGGCATAGTCCGTGGGGTGGATACGAGTCTGACACCTCAAGAAATTCTTGACTTATTTGCTGTAGCTGGGGCAGTTTCAGTCTATCGATGCACCCGAACGACTGATAAAACAAAATCGCCTACTGAATCAGTTATAGTAACTTTTGCAGGAAGAGTTAGGCCAACAGAAATTAAGGCATGGCCACTAATTTACAAAGTAGAACCACTCTCCCCGAAACCTTTGCAGTGCTCAAAATGTTGGCAATTCGGCCACAGCATGAAAGCATGCAGATCACAGGCTAGATGTCGTCTGTGCGGAGAGAGCCATGACAGCTGCGATTGCAAATCCGATTACCAGAAGTGCTGCTTGTGTAATGGAGCGCACCCTGCAGACTCTGCTGAATGTGGTGCAAAAGAAAAAGAAATGGGTGTTCTAGAAATCATAGAACGCAGGCGTTGCTCTAGAAGGGAGGCGATAGCAGAAATGCATGAAAGATCTAAAGGTTACGCAGGCATAACATCCCGTCACACAGCGGCGATGGATGCATCGCTCGCAAGGTTGATAACTGAGGCTATTGAAAAGTCCACTGAAAAGGCAATGCAGCGTCTGGCAGCTAATCTTTTTGAAGCCTTGGCTGATATGTTAACACAACAGCTGACACAAATCATTGGTACAGTTTCTGTGCAAAATCGGAATTCCCACGCTCTGTTGATCTCAACAGGTACAGAGGAGGAAAATCAGACAGTCAATCATAGATCTATCTCTCCGAAAGCAGAACCTTCAAAAAATAGAGTTCAGGCTGAGTCAGAATCTGTGACAGATGATTCAGGAGACTTTACAGATATGGACACAGAATCTCTAAGAACTTTAAAACGTAACAGGTCTCCCCCTTCTAAAAAGTCTTCTCAGAACCCAAAATCCAAGAAATACTTGTCAAAGAAAGACTTCTTTGAGAGCCTTTCAAAAAATGATTTCTTGAAAAAGATATTCTGGATCAGGCAGTTTCTTCTGCCGGTATAGCATCAAAATAGGTTCCCTAAAAATTCTGCAGTGGAACTGCCGGTCTATTCGGTCGGCAACGACAGATTTACAATATATTTCTTCGCAAATTTCTCCCGACATAATTGCCATTCAGGAAACCTGGCTTGGTAACGGTGAAAAATTTTACATGAAAAATTATCGATTAATACGGCTGGATCGGCCGAGTAGAGGCGGCGGTCTGGCTTTCTTAATATCAACTAAATTTAGTCACAGAGCCAAGATATCGTATCAGTGTATGGATAAGAATTACTAAATTCTGGTGTTAGACATAACACTACCAGACTGCTCGCCTTTCTCTTTTGCAAACGTATACTTTCCTGCAGGAGTTCAAGACACGAGATACCTCGATATTATGGTAGCTTCATGCAGAAAAGAAATAGTACTGTGTGGTGATTTCAATTCCCACCATGTGTCTTGGGGCTACAAATCTGATGTATGCGGAAGACGTTTGTGGGAATGGACGCTGGATAATAACTTTTCCTGCTTGAACTCACACGTTGCTACATTTGTAAGAGGTAACTCTAAATCGACTATTGATTTAACATTTTCCAGCCCTACTTTAAACATATCCTCGTGGAATATATTAGATTGGGCTACAAACAGCGACCACCTTCCCATTACGTTTGAAATTAAGTTCCGGAGGTTTAGTTTGGCAGGGAAAGCTGGCTCATTCGTAAATTATGCTAAATTAGAAAAAGACTTAAAATCTACGTTAACTTTTCGCGAGGAAATGCAGGAAGACCTTAGGGCTATGAGTCTATCTGCGGTGTTGAAACGATCTCTAAAAAATTCAACGTTTACTGTAAACTCGAACACAGCAGGATCTTTTAGCCCATGGTGGAATCTAGAATGTGTCAGGGGGTATAGAAAGCGAAAAGCAGCTTGGAAAAAGCTGTTAATTAACCAATGCCCCAAAAATTGGAGTGATTATAAATTCATGGCCGCAGATTTTAAGCGTATAGTGCGCAAAGCAAAAGAAGACTATGATATGAATAAATTTAATTGTCTGTCTAAGTCTAAAAATAAGAAAATGCTTTTCAGGTTTTTACGTGCGAGAAAAATTATTCCACAGACAGAAAGCAGTCATTCCACCATTATGTCTCCTCGCGAACTCTCTGAATTCTTGAAAAATATTGCTAAAGGCTTGCAAACTAGGTTTACGACAATTATGCCAAAGTCCATGGAGAAATTAAGGGTGGATTGTGATTATCAGGAGGTATCTTTAGCTGAACTGGCGGATGTGATGAAGAGCTTACCGTCCGCTGCTCCCGGACCTGATGGGGTGACCTCTACAATGATTAAAGTGTTATACGAAATATCGCCACATGAAATCCGTAATATAGTTAACTATTCACTGAAAAATTCTTGGAATCCGGCCGATTGGAAGCTTTCCAAAACAATTCCGATACTTAAGAAACAGGGAATGGAGTTAACTCTGGATAACATAAGGCCTATTTCATTGACATCTAACCTGGTCAAGCTTGTAGAGAGAGTCTTAAATACCCGTATAATAAACTACATCAATGAACATACAATACTAAACCCCAGACAAATTGGCTTTAGATCGGGATACTCCATTTGGTGTGCACATGTGGATTTGGAAAGTCGCATACAGCTGGCTCGGCATCGCCGCGAATACTGTGCACTAGTCACTCTAGACTTAGCTAAAGCGTACGACAAAGTGGAATATCCTATCCTAATCCAGCAGATGCAAGACCATCGCTTTCCAAAATATATAACAGCATGAATTACAGAGTTTGTGAAAGACAGAGAATTTTATTGCTTCTTGGATGGATGCTCTTCTAAAAAATATAAGCAGACACGAGGTGTACCTCAGGGCTCAGTATTATCCCCGGTGTTATTCAACATATTACTAAGTTCCATTCCAACTCATCAGGATGTCCAAATTTACGTATATGCAGATGATATTGCTTTCTTTGCAACAAACAGTGATCTTCACTCATTGTATCAGGCATTACAGAATTACATGAACATGCTAGAAGGATGGCTTGACAATATCCATATGTCATTGTACGTCAAAAAAAGCGCGCTTCTGCCATTCTCTTTTAAGGATCGTGTCAACATTTCCCTGATGTATCGTACCGAGCTCATTCCCCAGGTCGATTTCCTGAAATACCTAGGCATCGTATATAATAGGACGCTAAATTGGAAAAGCCATATAGACGAGGTTGGCTGTAAAGCGTCACGTGCCTTGGGGTGGTTACGCAAAGTGGGAAACAGAAAAATAGGATTGCGTAGGAGTTCATTGATAATGATTTACAAGATGTATGTACGGCCTATTATGGAATTCGGGTGTGTATTATTTTCAGGCAGCGCGGCTTACAAGATGAGACAATCAATATTATTAGAAAGAGAAGCTTTGCGCTTGTGTCTTGGACTCCCAAAATTTGTGGCAAATAATGTTTTGTACGTGGAAGCGCGCCTTCCACCTTTGTTAACTCGGTTTAGAATTCTTACAGTCCAAACTTTCTTAAAAATATACAATTCGCCTCTGCGACAAGCTTCATACGTTTTTATTCAAGAACCAACCGCATTCTTTGGAACACAATGGTCTAGACTACACTCCCCTCAGATTAGGTTCGTCCAAGCGTTGCTAGAGCCTCTCAATGTAAATATTTATCAGATTTGCATAACGAAGACATCTAATTTAAAACTTGAAATTAAATTTGATGATATTTTCCCCTCTAATGCAAAACAACTGCCCCTTCAATATTTAAATATTCGGTTAAAAGATTACTTGACTCATCTGTCCATAAAAAACATTATTGCGACGGATGCATCCGTATTGAACGAAAAGGCTGGAATAGGCATCTTCTGTACTTCTCTCGACTGGTCTTTCTCATTTCGATTACCAGATTACACGCCTATATTCATCGCTGAACTATTTGCTATAATTCTAGCGCTTCGTAAACTTCCTGCAAGCGAATCAGAAGCGGTCATACTTACCGATTCTCTTTCAGTATGCACTGCACTATCTACAGCAAAAAATTTGACATTAATGAGTATGATTAGCAGTTTATTACCAGAAAACCTGAAAAAACTTCACTTGCTATGGATACCCGGCCACTGCGGAATTTATCCAAATGAGATGGCAGACTCGTTAGCCAAAGCATCTTTAAGCGTACCAATCTCACCTAATTTACCTGATTTCGCCTACGTAACAGCACTAAGATATAGAAAGGCTTGTCTACACAAAGAAATAGAAAAATTATCATTGGATAAAGTCAGAGACTTCGTACATCTAAGATATTGCTGGAACAAACAGTGGTGTGTATCTCGGCAGTTAGAAACTACAATCACCAGGTTACGATGCAGAATTCCGCATCTGAATTACTACCTACATAAAGCTGGACTAACAGCATCTCCGTTGTGTCTCTTTTGCAAGGAATCGGAATCAATAGGTCATTTCGTTTTATACTGTAAACGTTATGCTTATCAAAGAAAAAGATACCTGATCGAACCAATTGAGAAGCTAGGTTTCAAAATAAACGTGGAACTAATTTTATCCTTCGGAGGGATTACATTAGGTTATAGCCACAGGGAGGTTTTCTCTGCTGTGTGCGAGTACATAAGGGCAACAAAGAGATTACCCTGTTAGCCTATTGTTATTACTTACAACTACGAGACTTCCTGAATGCCTGACTGAACACACTTGATGATCCTGCCGCCCGGTTCTTGGCCGATCCCCCTTTGTGGGCGAGTGCCAGCAAAGATGAAGGATGCAAGCAAGCAAGCAAGCTAGGTTAGCAAAACACGAGCACTCTGTAGTCTGACGCCAGGCGCGATTAGCGTCCGTCGGCACGCACCGACGGCAACCAGCGCGAAATGCGACATGCGGGAATTCGCGCCGATGCGTTACTTAGACAACACTGTGCACCTATTCGCAAACGCTCCTCGACTCGACACTTCACTCGAAACGCTCCTTGAGTGACGTTTTCCCATTCACAAACCGCCCATCACTTGCAACGCTTCCTTCACTTAAGAAAATCTGGAGCGTTTCCTCGAGATTGTCAAGGAAGAGATCGAGCTGCCTTGAATCGATCTCGAGTGAAGTTTCTGCGCCAACATTGCGTCCATGGCGGAGCCCATCTCGCTTTGACACTGTTTATCGATAAACTTGGCTGCCACCGCCGCGTTATTTTAACAGTGACGGTGCACGTCACTTGCCTTGTAAGGGTTCGACAACGGCTACTGTGGCGCCGGGACAGGCGCGTGAGGTGTCAAGCGGAGCGCTCACCAGTGCCGTGATGTGTTCTGTTCCGTGCGTGAGCTAGTGGATTACCTGCCTTCGGGCGTGCGTATACTCGTCGTGCGAGTGCTCCAAGAATTACGGCGGATGCCAGTGCTTTCAGGTGTTTCGATGAAGCTTGCACACCACACAATATCAAGCGTGGCGTGAAAGCTTGACAAACAACCTGAGAGGAAACATAATAGAAAACTTTTGATGCGCTGCATTCACCATACCCCTGAGCGGCTTCCTCTCCAGCGAATTGTTGCTAGCCTAGCCGAAATATACGGTGAAGCACACTTTAGTTAGATGATCGTCTGTATCTACGAGAAGGTAAGTTCTTCTTTTTCTTGTTTTTAGGGGCGAAGCTCCTTATGGCGTGGCTTGTGAGTTTCTCGTAGTACGTAACCGCCAGTGGCACATACCCGAAAAAGGTATAACATTTGACCTCCAAGGTGGTGCCGGTGAGAGATTTCTTCTGTGCGAGCCCTGCCGCGGTGGTCTAGTGGCTAAGGTACTCGGCTGCTGACCCGCAGGTCGCGGGTTCGATTCCCGGCTGCGGCGGCTGCATTTCCGATGGAGGCGGAAATGTTGTAGGCCCGTGTACTCAGATTTGGGTGCACGTTAAAGAACCCCAGGTGGTCAAAATTTCCGGAGCCCTCCACTACGGCGTCTCTCATAATCAAATGGTAGTTTTGGGACGTTAAACCCCACAAATCAATCAATCTTCTGTGCGTTCTTTAACAATAAAAAATAGTGCTCAATGTACATGCCAATGGCTGCTAATGGGGAATGAGAGATATGAGCATTAGGCTTTTAGTCAACGCGCACGCTGCGATCCCCATTAGCAGCCATTGGCATGTACATTGAGCACTATCGGACAAGAAAGGGTTGCTACATTATACTCGCTGGGTATAACCTCCTTAGTTTTAGAAAGCTTTAGCGAGCGTTGAGCCGCAGTACCATGAATACAACGAAATAGTATATGAACTATACGTATATAACCATAAGTATAGAACCATGAACTCGAGGTGGTTAAATGTGGGAAACAGATACGAAGCGCAAGTCGTAAGAAAGTAAAAGCCGAATTCTTCTGTCTCTCATTTCGCATTAGCAGCCATTGGCATATACATTGAGCACTATCTGACAGGAAAAGGTTGCTACGTTATACTCGCTAGGTGTAACCTTCTTAGTTTTAGAAAGGTTTAGAGAGCGTTGAGCCGCAGTGCCATGAGTACAGTGAACTAATATATACCATGAACTCGAGGTAGTTGAGAGTTTTAAGTAGAGCTGAAGCGCAAGCCGTAAAAAAGTGTGCGTATGCCACCTCTCGTTTAGTCCTTGGAATGTCCGCTGGATGGCGGTGCTTTTATATTGGGAATATATGATGAAAAGATGCGAGATGTTGGTACTTGGAGTGTTGAATATATGGACGAATCGACAACCAGACAGATGCATGAATGGACGCATGAACGGACGCAGGGGCGGATGCATGGACGAATGCAGGGACGGACGCACGAACAGACGCACGCACGGACGGGCGCATGGACGTATGGATGATCACACAGATGGATGCATGGACGGACGGAAGCAAGAACAAATGGACGGACGAATGCTTCGCCCCACTCTCCATCATTCACTCCGTGGATATGCTGCCAATTTTTTACTTCCGCTTACCGCTTCAGAATTTCCAAACACATCACCAGATGCGTTTTTTTGTCATTATGCTATAGTGTTCAGCGAATTAGCATGAATAAAAGCATTTCACTTATGGTCGTGTCACACGGGCAAATTTTATCGTGATCAGGTTGAGAAAAGCGTTCATTTGAGAAAAGCGTTCAAACGTTGAGAAAAGCGTTCAAAACATAGCTTCGATATATAGTGTCTATGCAGCTCACAATACCAATGAACAATCACACCCAGCTATAGCGAAGAAGTCGAGGCTCGTGCTCTGTGAAACATGCCCACGCACGCAAGAATGCATGGAGTGTCGTATAAAAACACAAACATACGAAATAGAAACACAGCACATACATTATAAGATTGTTTTTTTATGGTTGACGCCCCCTCCCCACGAAGAGATATTGCTGGCTACGGTATTGATTCGTACAATTGGGTTATCGAAATACGAAACCATATGCCCGGTGAGCAGCCCAAGTGCCTGAGCCAAACATTTGTCAAAAAAGGCAAAGCTCAATAACTCAACCATGTCAGTTCTTTGACGCAAGAAATATAATGAATGAGTACAACCCGAGAAATAAAGAAATGCGGCTTTGGTGTTCTAGATATTACGTTTTTCTAATATTATGTCTCGCCTCTTTTGTGCAGGGGCCAGGCTGCACACGCAAGAACAAAGAGGAAAGGTTTCCTAAAACGTGCCGTATTCGCAATGCATTGCAGAGTTTGTACGACTGTAAGCAAAAGGACAAAATCTGAAATGAATACGTGTAGCTGCACTGCATAAGACACGCCACGCTGACTACTACCTTGATCTTATTTATGATGTCCTATGATCTCGAAATTTATTTCAACAGTGTGACAACTGCACATGCTTAATTGATGCACACTTAGCAGTTGCACGCTTGTGTTTGACACATGGCTCTTCATCAGCCAAGTGTAAAAAAGGTGTATTTTTCCATTCGCAATTTCTACTTGGTAATTTTTGAATACATAATTTTCGTCGTGTTCGTCTTTTCAGGATGACACAGAATCACAAAAACGTATTCTCAGATTCTACAGAAGAGCAGTTCTAGAAAAATTAAGCTTGTTTTATATACAACAGCACCACTCCCCTTCTAAGAAACTGAGATGGCGTGGTTCCAGCGTGTAGACATGGTATTGTTGCAACAATAGTGGATATTTTATTTACAGGGGTTTGACCAGATATATCCGCAATGTCTCCAATACTCTTGAGCATTTTTGAGCCCTTTGTTGCACTGGTCTTCGTTAAATCAGCAGAGTAAAATACTCTGCTTCTTGACGACACTTTCTCTAAGGTTCAGTGAATAACCACGGTCGTTTTTAAGACAGAACTGCGCCAAAAGTTAGAAGTCCTTCAATTTTATCATTTTTAAAAAAATAAAACATCTCCTATAAATTATGTACTGCCGAGGCTTTAGAATGAAGCACAGGAAACACGATCATTTTCAAGAGGTATTCGCGGCAATATTATTCTACAAATGAAAGCCAAAACATAATTGCATTGGTCATTCCTGCATTAAGGAATGTGCTTCTGAGCTTGCAGGTAAAGAATACAGGACAATTTTGAAGACGGGGCCGCTGCCTGAACTTGGAGACGGAAGATGCAGAGATTAAAAGGTTACGTGTATTTGAATCTGTCATATTAGAGCATCCACCAATGTAGGACGAAAAGAAGATGGAAAAAATAACTGCTTACTCAGGCATCCTTGGAAAATTGAAATATTTAAATTGAAACACAAGAAACACAAACACGCATTGTTAACCATCTATATATGCTGCTAACTGAAGAAAACAACAACTTTAGAATGATGTTTTCGCCATTAGTTGAAGGAAGGCACACGATCGATTTTATTAATTTGCATAGCAGTCTAATTCAAACACTCAGCCACGAGTGTATCATGCCTACTTTATAACGCTACCCTGCGTCTCTCATAATCAAATGGTGGTTATGGGACGTTAAAACCCGTATATCAATCAAATCAAAGCTACCTGGTATAACCTTGAATAGAAGTCGCGAGCATTGTCTTCCAAACTTTTATTACATGCAGAGGAACAACTACGAAAGCGCCACGTTGAAATTCGTAGTAAATGAGAAAAATGAACATAGCACAGTCCCCTGAAATCAAGAACTGTTCACGTACTCCCGCAGCGAAGACGAATTCGCGTACAAGTAATCGTTGTCGGAAGTGAATTTTAAAAGCACACCTATGTAATGTGATATAAAGTATAAATTACTCACTCCACCGCGTTACACGTTCGGTGGCTACACTAGTGATCAGAAGGCTCTCAGCAAAGCGAAAGTGAACAAAGCTACAAACCATATGTTCTGCTTCCTGCCATCACTCACGTAGTCCGTTAGTCATCCCGGCGAAAGCAGGGTCTCAAACACCCACTCAGAGACTACCGTAAATATAAACTGCAAATATTAGAGGCACACAAGGCGAGCTAAACTAAGCACGTAGAAACGTTTAGCAGCAGACGAAACGCCATCACTTGTTCGTTCAGCTGCCTGGGCGCAACTGTTGCTAGACTTGAAGCAGGGCATTCGCTAACTCTACCGGCTCAAGGCTTTGGGAAACCATGCTACACACTCTCAATGCATGTATTTTCCCGTAATGTCAATTTATGAAAAATATGAGTAAGAAAAGCGTTCATTTACTATACAGAACTAGGCCATTCTTAATTACAATTGCGTATACTCTCGTTATCAGGCCCTTTTCTCGGCCCATGCAGTTCACTCAAGTGGAGGGAGCATTTCCGAGGCCTCCCTTGGCAAAGGAAGTCTGCAGGAGTGATCTTGAAACGCAGCGGCTTCTTCAGTGGATGAGTACGCTCCGCCTTGACTTCGTCAAGTCGAGGGGAGCCCTTGAGTAAAGGAACGTTTGTGAATACGGGCCTTAGCCGCATGACGTTTAATTTCAGGAGGCCGCTGATCAAAATCGGGATGGTAGTGAGTATGCCGGATGCTTTACGCATTACTGAGGGTAATTGCTTTCGCAACAAATCCATTTGGCCCCCAAAAACTGCCAAGTAGTCCATAGCGTAGTTGAAGCGTTGATGTGTCGTTTGTGTCACGGGGCCCGGTACCTAACCCCCGTATTCACAAACGCTCGTTGACTCGACCCTTCACTCGAAACGCTCCTTGAGTGGCGTTTTCCCAGTCACAAACTGCCCTTCACTTGAAACGCTTTCTTCACTTGGGAAAATCTCGAGCGTTTCCTCGAGATTGTCAAGGAAGCGATCGAGCTACCTTGAATCGTCCCTGGAGTGAAGTTCCTGCGCCAACATCGCGTCCATGGCAGAGCCCGTCTCGTTTTGACAGCGTTTATCGATCAATTTGGCTGCCACCGCCGCGTTCTTTCGACAGTGATGGTGCACGTTCATACGGAGCTGTCTTGTAACGGCTCGACAATGGCTACTGCGGCGCCGGGACAGGCGGGCATGGTGTCAAGCGGAGCGCTCACAAGTGCCTCGATGTGTTGTGTTTCGTGCATGAACCAGTGGATTACCTGCCTACGGGCGTGCGTATACTCGTCGTGCGAGTGCTCAAAGTCTTATTGCGGATGTCAGTGCTTTGAAGTGTTTCGATGAAGCTTGCGCACCATACCATTTCAAGCTTGACGCGAAAGCTTGTTAAACAAGCTGAGAGGATACGTAATAGCAAACTTTCGGTGCGCTGCGTTCGCCATACTCCTGAGCGGCTTCCGCTCCGGTGAATCTTTGCTACCCTAGCCGAAATATACGGCGAAGCACACTTTCGTTAGATGATCGTCTCTATCTACGAGAAGGTCAGTTCTCCTTTTTCTTGTTTTTTATTTAATTTTCCCATTGCTTAGGTCGGATCACTAATAGAGACAGTGTAGGAAGAACAAACCGCAATGCAATTGGGCCCAATAAGTGTGCTGTTGTTGCTACTACGCGTGAAACATAGCTTCGATGTACAGTTTCTTGAAGCTCACAATACCAATGAACAACGACACCCAGCTTTTGGTAATCAAGCAGAGGCTCGTGCTCTGTGAAACGTGCACGCATGTAAGAATGCATAGAGTGTCGTATAAGAACAGAAACTTACGAAATAGAAATACAAGAGATACATTATAGGATTGTTTTTTATGGTTGTACCACTCCCCCCTCCCAAAAGAGATATTGCTGGCTACGCCGTTTATTCGTGGAATTAGGTTATCGAATTACATAATCATATGCCTGGTGAGCTGTCCAAGTGCCTGAGCCAAACATGTGTCAAAGTAGGCAAAGCTAAACAACTCAACCATGTCGGTTCTTTAACGCAAGAAATAAAATGAATGAGTGCATCCCGAGAAATAAAGAATGCGGCTTTGGTGTTCTAGCTATTACGTTTTTCTAATATTATGTCTTGCGTCTTTTGTGCAGGCGCCAGGCTGCCGACGGAAGAACACCGAGGAAAGGTTTCCTAAAATGTGTCGTATTCGCAATGCATTGCAGAGTTTGCACGACTGTATAGAAAGAACAAAATTTGCACTGAATGCGTGCAGCTGCAATGCATAAGACACGCTGTGGTATCTACTACCTCGATCTTATTTATGATGTCTTACAATCTAGAAATTTATTTCGACAGTGTGTCAACTGCATATGCTTGATTAATACACACTTTGCAGTTCCACGCTTGTGTTTGCCACATGGCTCTTCATCAGTCAAATGTAATAAAGGCTTATTTTGCCATTCGTATTTTTCTACTTTTTTTTCACTACATAATTATCGTCATGTTCGTCTTTTCAGGATGAGACAGAATCACAAAACACTCTTCTCCGATTCTAAAGGAGAGGAGTTCTACAAAAATCAAGCTTGTTTTATATACACCAGCAAAACTTTCCTTCCATGAAACTGAGATGGCGTGGTTCCAGCGTGTAGGCATGCTAATGTTGCAAAAGTAGCGGATATTTATTTACAGGCGTTTGACCAGATATATCCGTGATGCCTCCAATATTCTTGAGCATTATTTACCACTTTTGTTGCACTGGTCCTTGTTAAATCAGCAAAGTAAAATACTCTGCTTCTTGACGACACTTTCTCCAAGGTTCAGTAAACCACCACGGTCAATTTTAAGACTGAACAGCACCAAAAGTCAAAAGCGCCTTCAATTTTATCATCTTCAAAAGAATAAAACATCTCCTATAAATTATTTACTGCCGAGGCTTTAGAATAAAGCACAGAAAACACGATCATTTTCAAGAACTATTCTCGACAATAATATTCTACAAATAAAAGCCAAAACATAAATGCAAAGGTCGATCCTACATTAAAGAATGTGGTTCTGAGCTTGCAGGTAAAGAAGACAGGACAAATATTTTAAGACGGGACGGCTTTGTGAACGTGGAGACGGAAGCTACAGAGATATAAAGGTTACGTCTATTTGAATCTGCCATACTAGAGCATCCATAAATACAGGGCGAAAAGGAGATGGAAAAAATAACTGCTTACTCAGGCATCTTTGGAAGATTGAAATGTCAAAATTGAAACACAAAAACGCAAAAACGCATGGTTAACTGACTATATATGCTACTAATTGAAGAAAACAACAACGTTAAAATGATGTTTTTGTCATTATATGAAGAAAGGCACACGATCACTTTTCTTAGTTTGCATAACAGTCTAATAAAAACACTCAGCCATGAGTGTACCATTCCTACTTTTTAACGCTACCCGGCGTCTCATAATCAGATGGTGGTTATGGGACTTTAAATCGCACATAATAATAAAATCAACGCTACACTGGTGAAACCTTGAATAGAAGTTGCGAACATTGTCTTGCGAAATTTCTATTACATGCAGAAGAACTTCGAAAGTGCCACGTTGAAATTCGGAGTAAATGAGAAAAATGAACATAGTACAGTCCCCTGAAATCGGGAACTGTTCACGTACTCCCTCAGTAAAAACGAATTCATGAACAATTAATCTTTGTCGGAGGTGAATTCTAAAAGCACACAATTGTAATGTGATATAAAGTAGAAATTACTCACTCCACCGCGTTACACGTTCGGTGGCTACACTATTTATCACAAGGCTCTCAGCAAAGCGAAAGTAAACAAAGCAACAAACGATATGTTCTGCTTCCTGCCATCACTCACGTAGTCCGTTAGTCACTCCGGCAAAAGCAGGGTCTCAAACACCCACTCAGACACTACCGTAAATATTAACTGCAATTAATAGACCCACACGAGACGAAACAAACTAGGCACGTAGAAACGTTCAGCAGCAGACGAAACGCCATCAGCTGCTGCCTGGGCGCAACTTTTACCAGACTTGAAGCGCGGGTTTCGCTAACTCTGCCGGCTCAAGGCTTACGGAAACCATGCTACCACTCTAAATGCATGTGTTTTGCTGTAATGTCAATTTTTAAAAAAAGAATGCGTAAGAAAAGCGTTCATTTATTATACAAAGATCGGCATTTTTTTACCCGCAATTGCGAATACTCTCTTTATCAGGCGCTTTTCTCGGCCCATGCACTTCACTCAAGTGGAGGGAGCATTTCCGAGGCTTCCGAAGTGTGAAGGAGCGTTCATGAATGCAGCGGCTCCTTGAGTGGAGGAGCACGCTCCGCCTTGACTTCGTCAAGTCGAGGGGAGCCCTTGAGTGAAGGAGCGTTTGTGAATACGGGCCTGTGTCTCCCTCTTTTCGTGATGGAGAGACGCCGGACGCGCTGAAACGCGCTTGCGTCAAAGCAACGCCGCGTTTCGCGCGCCTGCTAGTATATGGCAGGACCGGTGCCTGGCGTGCCAACGCTGGCGTGACACGACTAAATGAACGCCGGCTAGCATGCGCACCGAGTCACGTCGAAATGTATTGGCACCACGACTGTTGCATATAGTCATGTTCTTACAAGACACACATCTTATGATTATCATGTTTGCACTACTCACATACCTTCGCTATCCATTTGCGTCACGTAATACCGAGTTTAGTACATGTCAAGCTAGCGAAATGGCCGCGGGCGCATCATGAGCATACCATGTAGTCATGTTGTTACATGACAAGCCTCTGTTGTTTCTTAAGTTTGCACTAGTATTATACCTTCGAAGAAGAACGGCTATTTGGGCTAGTTGGTTTGAATTCATGGTAATAACTGCTGCAGCGCGAGCACGAAGGTGCTAGAAGAAACAGACGAAAGGCGAGGCAAAGAAAGCAAAGAGGACAACACATATCATACCTTCGTCATTCATTCGCGTACTGTAATGCTAAACTTGGTATATGTGACGCTAGCGAAACGGCCGCAAGCGCATCATGAGCGTGGCATGTGGTCATGTCGTGACATGGCACGCAAGTCATAATTTTCATGTTAGGGTCTTTCTCTTCTGTTCGCCGCCCCGCCACGGTGGTCTAGTGGTTAAGGAACTCGGCTGCTGACCCGCAGGTCGCGGGATGAAATCCCGGCTGTGGCGGCTGCATTTCCGATGGAGGCGGAAATGTTGTAGGCCCGTGTACTCGGATTTGGGTGCACGTTAAAGAACCCCAGGTGGTCGAAATTTCCGAAGCCCTCCACTACGGCGTCTCTCATAATCAAGTGGGGGTTTCGGGACATTAAACCCCACAAATCAATCAATCAATCAATCTTC
Source organism: Rhipicephalus annulatus (assembly GCA_013436015.1). NCBI lineage: Eukaryota > Metazoa > Arthropoda > Arachnida > Ixodida > Ixodidae > Rhipicephalus > Rhipicephalus annulatus. The sequence goes on from WOVY01009358.1 coordinate 449,563, forward strand.
TGTTCGCCATGCAATCGTGCCGCACCATAGCAATTTTGCAATATCCCATCTGAACGAAATCACCGCACGAGCTGCCAGACCATGAATTGTAAATCATAGCATTCACGACATACGTGTCATGATTTTTATGTTGCGACTAGTCAAATTTGTTCTTCATACAGTCATGTTATGCCATGCCAAGTTTGCTATCAATACCATTATTGAAACGGCCAGGATAGCTAAAAGTCATACGCGGCTAAATAGATAGATAGGCTCAAATTCGCCGAAGTTCGCTAACAGAAGCTTCGCATTGAAAAGAGTCTGCTGATATTCGTCGAGGTCGACTGCGAGCGTTTGCCTTGGTGATCGTGTGCTGGTGCGTTCTGTGCGTGGGGAGGTGGTGAACTGGCGGCTTGAAGAGTGATATATTTAAAATGGGCTTCAACGTATTTGGTGTATGTACGAACACTGTGAGGTTTGTTCACGCGGACCACCTGAGACAATTCGACATTGAACCAACGGCATGACATGACTCACCACCGGAAATAGAACTTCCACATGTATCTGACTTCACCGATGCTACGCCATTGACTAAACAAAGCTTGGCGCCACCGGGACCACTGGCCCTGCCACATTCCGGCAATCGTGCGCTGCTGGTGCCTTTGTGACGGTGCACAAGAAAAGACGCAAACTTGATCGTCTAACTTATGAGAGTTTCTTAAGCATTGCTTGAAGGAAGTGTTGTGACGTCAGTTTGGCGGACTTATTGCGTGCTCACAAGCTACTGCTGCCTGTTCAAGCGCCAAGCGATGGCTTATACCTATATATGTGACGCTACGATGAATGAACAACGTAGCCTGTCTCATACGCCATGTTTATTTCATTATCACTTCCTCGTCATCTGCCTTTACAATGAGTTACTGCTTTTCTACGTCAGAGAATTTCCCCTCCCCCTGAAAGAATGCGTCCGTTGCATATTACACTGCATGATGAACAAGCAGCCTTAGAATACGAAAATTGGTGAAATGGGCTGTAGTTCCAGATCACATTGAAGTTCTGCAAGATCACACTGACTTCTCAGGAGAGTGCCGCAATCCGGGGTTATCAAGTACTGCTGTGGATGGCGAGGCTGGCTGTTCCGCTCTGGACAACATAAGCATGTTTTGAGCGTGAAAAACAAATGGAAACACAGCCGGAATTCTCGCGAAGAATCAACAAGGTTGGAACGCTTCGCAGGATCGACAATTTCGTAGGCGTCGCATTTTCCGTTGTGGGTGATGCAAACACCGTGTATGCAGTTCACGTGCCCGTCGACCTGGCTGAGTAGACGCTGCTTGTGTTCCTGCAGAACACAAGCGGTTGTTTTGTGGCTTTTGAAAAGTTTTCTATGGAGACGACGCAGATGTTCAGACAGAAAGCGTAATCTTCACCGCTGGTGCAGAAAAGTTCCTTGGCTTTCATTTATGCGAAAATCGCTCAGATACGGAATCAGTCTTTCAGTGTTCGTTGATCAAGACCCACGTTAAGCCGCAAGTATGCTTTCGATGTAGCTTTAAATCTTCGTTGTCCTTCTTGGTGTGGAAATTTTGCTGTTGGGGTCCTCCTTGCTGCTTTTGTGGGCATTGCTGATGTTGCAGTATCTGATGAGGTGGACTTCTTTTGAAATAATTAGCCTGCTTTTTTGCAGCTTCATGGGACCAGCAAATAGTTGGTACTCGTTTGGGTGTCGCGATTGGTGTCAGGCAATGAAGGTAGTGTGCCAGAATTGACAGAAAGATCGGCTGAGGTTCCTGCACCACCATTTTCAATGGACGCTTGTGGCACTGGACAGTGCTAGAGAGCTGATCCCTCCGAGTCTCCTGTGTTTGGATTTTCCGATCGCTGCACACTCGACGATGACACCACTAAAGGCGTTGTTTGGTCAGATTTCTGTTGTAAATGGCTGTCTTTCTCTGCAACCAACGATGTGAGCTGTTGTGGCACATGAATCTGAACCTTAGGTCCAGGGCTTGGTTGAGCATGTTCCGAGTTCTGCAGCTTTATACTGACTGTATTGAGCATGTGAGACATGAGGTGGGCGTTGTGAGAGACGAAACAGCCAAGCGTTAGAAAACCACGAGGTGGGTCAGGAGGTGGGGAGTTGCCTGCTTCAATGCATGAAGACTGACTTCGAATCTTCGAGTTGTCATGGCAATGTTCGGTATTTTCTCCATACGTCACCTCCTCTACCGTGAAGAAGGCGTCTTTATTGCGACAATGGTAAGCATCAAGAGCGCTTGAAGAGCGGCGTGATAGAAAACCGGGTGGTGTACTAGGCATGCAGGACGAAGAATGAAGTGCATCAGTTGGGTAAGCAACGTCTTATGTCGTGTGCTGGGGCGACGACTTTGAAAATGCCGGCTTTCATGAAGAGAACCCTGGTGGAAAGCTATGTTCTTTGAAAATGAGCGTAGACTGTGACGGCCGAGTGTGCTTGCATGCATGTGGTCGATAATGAGGAAGTCCTTGTCGCAATCATTAAAACGGGCAATCATCTCTTCTCTGAAATTTTGACATCATTTTTCGTTTTGGAAAAAGTGTCAGGTAAAACTTGTGTGCCTCACCAGAGATGTAGTCAGTAATGCTGGAGATCATCTAGTGTTCCGACCTGAATGCAGCGGTAGCGTGGAGCTCAAACAGGTGGAATCAGTCCTGCACAGGTCCATCGTCCGCTGCTCAAGTGTACTCGGAGATGGGAAAACCAGTCGATGGTCGAGTCATGATGCTTGACTTTTTGTGCAGCTAGGATGCGCTTTGGTAGTCGGTTTATCGTCAGGGCGTCTTTTTGAGAACGCCGTTGAGGATGTGCAGTGGATGAAGTGGGAGGCAGGTCTTCAACCCGTTGACTCGTGTGACGCTATGGTGAATGTGAGACGTAGGCTGGCTCACATGCCATGTTTATTCCGTTTTCACTTTCTCTTCATGTGTCTCTACCATGACTCACTGATGATGATGATGATGATGACCTCTTACGGATGGCGCTCACCCACAGAGGGGGATGGGTCAAGAACCGGGTGGCGGATACTTAAATGAAACTAAAATGAAAATGAAGCCAATCTGAAAAAGTAGTTCAAAATATTACTACCAAAAAAATATGTTTGCTGAGCAAGCGGTCAAACCATCTCTTGTTTTTGATAGACATAACTACGAATTATAAACTAAAAATCTGAAAAGGTTGGGGTTCACTAGCACGGTAATCTTTTAGTTGCATTGATGTAATCAAACACAGTGAAGCATACATCCCTGTGGCAGTAACCAAATGAAGTTCCGCCAAGTGATAAAATTACTGGTAGATTTACTTGTATTCCTAGTTTTTGTAATGGGGCTACTAAAAATCTTTTTCACTGCTTTCCTACGTCACAATCTTTTATTCCATTGTCACTTCCTCTTCATTTGTCGCTACCATAAGTGACTGCTTTCATAAGTCACAATCTTTTAATTTATTGTCATTTCCTCTTCATCTTTCTCTACCAGAAGTCCCTGCTTTTCTACGTCACAATCATGTGATGTAGGAAAGAAGTGACTCATGGTAGGCACAGATGAAGAGGAAGTGACAATGAAATAAACACGGCGTATGAGCCAGGCTACGTCTCCCATTCTAAATAGCGTCATATATATACAGGCTAAAGTATAGCGTGGTGTCGTCTCGAGCTCATTTCGGCGGCAGGAGATGGCTCGCCCTACGCCATCTCCTGCCGCCTACTTGAGCTATCGTTGCGGGGTGCCCCGTCTTCAGACTCGTGCGACCATGTGCATCTTTCCTATCTCGTCTTTACTTCCATCGCTCGCTGTCCCTGGCCTCGCTCTCTCCTTCCTCTCTCTATATATACCTTTTAATCCCTCCTTACACCCTTCCCTTGTAAGCTACTGTTGAGGTGTCGCACTCTGTTGCAGGCAGTTACGGGGCTCACTTTTCTCCTCTTTACCCTTCAGGAATCACATAAAAACTCACCCAGCAGTGACTTACGCGCTCTGCTCGCCGTAAGGCTTTCTTTTTTTTGCCAGGTTTCCTGATATGCAAACCAATTAGTAGTTCTTTGCTCGTCCATCGTTCATTGTGACAATGCACGTTCTTGAGAGCTAGTTTCGCAGTTATTCCGTGCAATGCCAGCCTAGTGCTTGGCGTGCTTCACGTCGGTAAGAAGGCACCACTACATTGTATACGCGATCGTGCACGTAAAGTATGTATTTCCAGTGCCCACACAACTAACACGCAGCAAGTGCACATCGTGCAATACATACGCATTCAGTCCGACAACTACAAAAGTTTATTGTCTTTCCGTATGAACGACACAACTTCTACAAACGCGATACGATGCCTACAGCCCTAAGAACGAAAGTTCGCGTGTCTTCCCAGTTGACACAATCAGTAAGAACCAACGGAGCGTACAGCTGAGAGCTCCACAAGCAAATACCATGCAGTATCAATCAACAGTCAAGCGAATATACGTGAAAAGTGCCACCAGGTACATCCGACGGTGCACGCGATTCGCACTGAATATGCACTACAGCTAGGCATCGCACAGCTTTCCTAAAAACACGTAAAAGAACCAGTACTCGTGAATGGACTCGGTGCCGGCAGAGAACACCTACCAGCAGCTTCCACTCCGCCAGCGCTGCTTCGGTGGCTACCACGGCAGCTGCTCGCCGGAAATCGCAAAGTGCTTATCTGCTTTTCCGCTAAGAGGTAGTGCGGGTGTTTGCGATGCGGCGGCTTCACAAATATGACGACTTATCCTCTCTCATATTATTCCTTCCTCCATAAAGAGGGCACCAGATCTCTTATAAACGTCGCAGCCGTGGCGGCGTTCGTCCTGCTGGCGTTTGCGGTGAAATGGTGAAAAATGGTTCCAAATGCTACAGTAGTAACATATTGGGCTATGCGAACGTCAGGGAGAGTATAGTGCTCGAGCTGGGACAGACGAGCGCGCTGCAAATGCTGCTTCGTTGGACTGTGCAGGCACCGTATGCGCGTGCTGGACCGATGCAGGTGGCAAGACAGCAACTTGTGCATACGCCATGATCGGCGTTGGTGGGAGCGTTACATTAGACAGCGCAAGCCATGAATGAGAGCTGCTGTTAATGAGAGATGCCAGGCGTTGACGATCAAGGCAAGAACATTTCGTTAGGCAGGGAAGCTGAATGGTCCGGGCAGCGTTTCTTCGGCGATCACAGTGAACGGGTGGAGTAAGTTGTGACCCGAACGAAGCTCCAGGAGAGTGTGATGCCGGAGAGGACCTGGGGATCGAAAGCAGCCACCACCACTCAGCAAGACAGTAGCAGCGTTAAGGTCACGACGGCGTTTATTAGGCGCAATCGCCGGATTAACGCTTCTAACGAAGATGACGCTTTTCGTGATGATTAATATTCACAGATGAAGAAGGTGAAGTTCCAGTGCTGTTAATATTGCGCTTATAATATAAAGAAGAAGCAAGAAGAAAGTTAACGCTTGATGATAGATATTCAAGAAAAGAAGGTGTTGGACAACGGATATTTTTGAACCACATAAAAATGTTCAAAAAATTAGTGGAACTACGAGCTACGCCTTTAAAAGTTTAAAGCGATAGTGATATACTGTTCCTAGCTCGTACTTCAACAAATGAGTGCATAATTTTATTGTATGATGTTATTCAAGAAGTATAAACGGTGGACTACTAATATTTCATCAATACAGTTGAAAGTGGCTAGTATGAGTGAAATATTCGCATATGTCTGCATTCCGTGCAATCAATAGCAGGCTTTAAGTCACGACGAATCAGGCAAGTTTAATTTATTCTATCTTGCTATGAAACCACTAGTTGTTCAAGGGAGTACGCGCAGTATCGTGTGCGTGTTTTAATAGGTGTCCGTTTTTAAATCACGAAAGCGTTGCGATAATTATGCTTCGTGACGCATTTTTGAATTGTACGCTTTTTCCATGCAGTAATCGTGCGATATAGCACGTTTTATTGCGAAGAATGCATACAGGACACGTGTGTTCCTAATAAACGTTATTTTAAGTGAATTTTCTAGCAAAGGAAGTCACTCTGTGTTTCCGATCGGAGGCTTGGCTCTGTTTTTAACACTGGCTTGACACGCAGATGATCTGAGCGGAATTTTCACTTTTACTTGGCATGTTTTGCAAATACAGGTGTAATCAAATCGTGATTACATGGAAAGCATTTGTTGCAATTAGCGCTTGGTGTTTTTATTCATTGATTCGTTTATTACGTACAATAATTATCTACAATACAATATTTTATACCTACAGCGCCCTTTGGGGGCATTTTAGTAGGAGGATTTACAAATGAAAAGTGAAGGCACGTCAGTGAAAACAATTTTCACTGAAGAAAAACAAATAGAAACAGATAAAAAATAGACAAATCACATCATACACTATATGAACAAAATACGGGCTGGACATTTCAGCTTTGGAAATAGAAAAGAAAAAAACGTTAATATTAGAAACAAAAAAAAGCCACAATATGTGACAACATACTCTCTTAAAAGTCAAGAAAACGCTGTGTCAGGGGCGGTCACAATACTTGCTGGAAGAATATTGCAATCGCGTATAGTTTTAGGAGAAAACATATTTGCGTAAGTTGTTGTTTCCCACATTTATTCGCGTACTTTTAAGGAATGGTCTCGCTGTGATAAGACGTAAGTGGGTTGTTTGATGTATTTACTTTCATCGTTCCAGTTCTCCGATTAATTTGGTTGTAAAAAGATTAAGGCCCGTATTCACAAACGCTCCTTCACTCAAGGGCTCTCCTCGACTTGACGAAGTCAAGGTGGAGCGTGCTCCTCCGCTCAAGGAGCCGCTGCATTTTATGAACGCTCCTCCACGCTTCCTTCGCCATGGGAGGCCTCGCAAATGCTCCCTCCACTTCAGTGAACTGCATGGGCCGAGAAAAGCGCCTGGTAACGAGAGTATTCGGAATTTCGGTTAAGAAATGCCTATATTTCTATAATAAATGAACGCTTTTCTTACGCAATCTTTTTTTATAAATTGACATTACAGCAAAATACATGCATTTAGAGTGGTAGCATGATTTCCGTAAGCCTTGAGCCGGTAGAGTTAGCGAAACCGCCGCTTCAAGTCTGGCAACGGTTGCGCCCAGGCAGCAGCTTATGGCATTCCGTCTGCTGCTGAACGTTTTTACGTGCTTAATTTATTTCATCTCCTGTGCGTCTGATAATTGCAGTTAATATTTACGATAGTGTCTGAGGGGGTGTTTGAGACCCTGCTTTCGCCTGGGTGACTAACGAATTACGTGAGTGATGGCAGGAAGCAGAACATTAGGTTTATTGCTTTGTTTACTTTCGCTTTGCTGAGAGCCTTCTGATCACCAGTGTAGCTACCGAACGTATAATGCGGTGGAGTGAGTAATTTCTACTTTATATCACATTACATTGGTGTGCTTTTAGAATTCACCTCCGACAAAGATTACTTGTACGTTAATTCGTTTTCGTTGCGGGAGTACGTGAACAGTTCCTGATTTCAGGGGACTGTGCTATGTTCATTTTTCTCATTTACTCCGAATTTCAACATGGCACTTTCGAAGTTATTCTGCACGTAATACAAATTTTGGAAGACAATGTTCGCAACTTCTATTCTAGGTTACACCAGTGTAGCGTTAATTTTGATTAATATATGGGGTTTGACGTCCCATAACCACCATTTGATTATGAGAGACGCAGGGTAGCGTTAAAAAGTAGGCATGGTACACTCGTGTTCGAGCGTTTGAATAATACTGCTATGCAAATTAAGAAAAGCGATCGTGTGCCTTTCTTCAACTAATGGCGAAGACATCATTTTAAAGTTGTTGTTTTTTTCAATCAGTAGCATGCATAGTCGGTTAACATTGCGTGTATGTGTTTTTGTGTTTCATTTTTAACATTTCAATCTCCAAGGATGCCTGAGTAAGCAGTTACTTTTTCCATCTTTTTTTCGCCCTGCAATTGTGGATGCTCTAATATTACAGATTTGAATAGACGTAACCTTTAAATCTTTGTAGTTTCCATCTTCAAGTTCACAAAGCTGTCCCGTCTTAGGCCTGTATTCACAAACGCTCCTTCACTAAAGGGCTCCCCTCGACTTGACGAAGTCAAGGTGGAGCGTGCTCCTCCACTCAAGGGGCCGCTGCGTTTCATGAACGCTCCTCCACACTTCCTTCGACAAGGGAGGCCTTGGAAAAGCTCCCTTCACTTGAGTGAACTGCAAGCGCCGAGAAAAGCGCCTGATAACGAGAGTATTCGCGATTTTGGTTAAGAATTGCCTATCTCTGTACAATAAAACAATAATTTTTCTAGTTCTTCTTCTTTCTAAATTGACATTACAGCAAAATACGTGCATTTAGAGTGGTAGTGTTGTTTCCCTAAGCCTTGTGCTGATATAGTTAGCGAAACCATGCTTCAAGTCTGGCAACAGTCTCACCCAAGCAGCTGAACGAACAGCTGATGGCATTTTGTCTGCTGCTGAACGTGTCTCCCTGCTTAGTTTATTTTGTCTTGTATGCGTCATTTAATTGCAGTTTATATTTACGGTAGTGTTTGCGTGTGTGTCGTTTGAGAGCCTACTTTCGCCGGGGTGACTAACGAACTACGTGAGTGATGACAGGAAGCGCAGTAGATGGTTTGTTGCTTTGTTTACTTTCGCTTTACTGAGAGCCTTCTGATCACTAACGTAGCCACCGAATGCATAATGCGGTGGAGTGAGTATTTTTTTACTATATATCTTATTATATTGGCGTGCTTTAGCATTCACCACCGCATTATGTATAAAGATTACTCGTACGTAAATTCGTTCTCGCTACTGGAGTATGTGCACAGTTCCTAATTTCAAAGGCCTGTGCAATGTTTATTTTTCTCATTTACTGCGAATTTCACCATGGCGCTTTCGTAGTTGTTCCTCTGCGTATAATAGAAAATTCGAAAGACATTGCTCGCAACTGATATTCAAGGTTATACCAGGGTAGCGTTAAAAACTAGGCATGTTATACTCGTGGCTGAGCGTTTGAATTAGACTGCTACGCAAGTTAAGAAAAGCAATCGTGTGCCTTTCTTTCACTATTGGCGAAAAATACATTTCAAAGTTGTTTTCTTCATTTAGCAACATATCTAGTCGGTTAACAGGGACTGGTGTGTGTGTGTGTGTCAACTTTAACATTTTAAACTTTCAAGGAATAAGTGATTCTTTTTGCATTGTTTTTCTATTTGCCCTGCATTTGTGGATGCGTCTAATTTGACAGATTCGCATAGATGTAACCTTTAAATTTGTGTAGGTTCTGTTTCCAAGTTCACACAGCGGCAACGTCTTAAACTTTTTTCCCGTATCCTTCATCTGCATGCTCAGAAGCACATTCGTTAGTGCATGAATGATTTTCGCACTAATGTTTTGGATTTTATTCGCAATATAACTACTGGAAATACCTGTTTAAAAGGATCGTAGTGTCTGTGCTGCATTCCAAAGCTCCGGCACAACATAAATTATAGGGAATGTTTTATTTTTTGGAAATCATAAAACTGAAGCCGCGTCTGACTTTTGGCGCTGTTCTGTTCTAAAAACTATCCTGTGGGTTCTCTCAATATTCGAGAAAGTGTCGTCAAGAGCAGCGTATATTATTCTGCTGATTTATTGAAGACCAGTGAAACAAAGCGGTGAGAAATGCTCAAGAGTATTGCAGTCATCGCGGATACATCTGGTCAGAACCTTGTAAATAAAATATCCGCTATTGCTGCATCATTAGCAAGTCTACCAGTTAGAACCACGCCATCTCAGTTCCGTGGAATAGGAGTGGTGCTGCTTTATATAAAACAAGTTTAATTTTCCTAGAACTGCTTTCCTGTAGAATCGGAGAAGTGGTTTTTGCAGTCCTGTCTCATCATGAAAAGAGAAACACGACGATAATTATGTATTGATAAATGAACAAAACAGCAGTTGTGAATGGCAAATGGACCTTTATTACATGCGGCTGATGAGGAGCAACGTGGCAAACATAAGAATGCAAATGAAAAGTGTTCATCAATCAAACATATGCAACCTACCCACTGTAAAGATAAAGTACGAGCTCGGAGGACATCATAAACAAGATTAAGGAAGTAGACACCATAGCGCGCCTAATGCAGTGTAGCTGCACGCATTCACTGCTGTTTTCGTGCTTTTGTATACAGTCATGCAAACTCTGCAATGCATTGATAATACGGCAGATTTTAGGAGGCCTTTTCTCTGTGTTCTTCAGTCGGCAGCTGGTCCCCTGCACAAAAGAGGCAAGAAATAGTATTAGAAAAACGTAATAGCTTGAATACAAAAGCCGCATTTTTCTTTAATTCTAGCGGTGCACACATTCATTAGTATGTCTCGCGTTAAAGAACAGACATGGTTGAAGTATTAAGCTTTGACTATTTTGACACATGTTTGGCTCAGGCCCTTGGGCAGCTGACCAGGCATATGGGTATATAATTTCATTAACTAATTGCACGAATCAGTGCCATAGCCAGCAATTCTTCTTCGGGGGGTAGGAATGGGGTTGAATTAAAAAAAACAATCTATTTATGTATCCGCTGTATTTATATTTCATGTGTTTGCGTTTTCATACGACACTTGACAAACGTTTGCGTACATGCAGGTTTCACAGAGCATGATCATCTGCTTGATCCCCTAAATGTGTACTTGGTTGTTCATTGGTATTGTGAGCTGCATAGACACTGTATAAAGAAGCTATGTTTCACGCGTAGTAGCTACAGCAGCGCACTCATTGCGCCCAATGTATTGTGTTGTGCTTTTCCTAAACTGTCTTTAATAGTAATCTCACGGAAGCAGGATAAAAATAAGAAATAACACAGGAGAACTTACCTTCTCAGTACAGATGGTCGTCTAACGGAGGTGTGCTTCGTCATAAATTTAGGCTAGGGCAGCAAAGGTTCACCGGAGAGGAAGCCATTCTAAAGTACGGTGAACCCAGAGCATCAAAAGTTTGCTATGCCACTTGCTTGTCATGCTTTCGCACCACGCTTGAACTGATGCGGTGTGCGAGCTTCATCAAAACACTTCAAAGCATTGGAATCCACAGTAAGTCATGGAGCACTCGCACGCGGAGTATACGCACACCCAAAGGCAGGTAATCCACTGGCTCATGCACGGAACGCAACACATCACGGCACTGGTGAGTGCTCCTCTTGACACCACGCCCGCTTGTCCCGGCGCCACAGTAGCCGTTGCTGAATTGTTCGAAGACAGCTCCGTAGTAAACGCGCATCGTCATTCTCGAAAGAACGCGGCGGTGGCAGCCAAATTAATCGATCAACGCCGTCAAAGCGAGACGGGCTCCGCCATGGACGCGATGCTGGCGCAAATATTTCACTCGAGGGACGATTCAAGGTAGCTCGATCGTTTCCTTGACAATCTCGAGGAAACGCTCAAGATTTTCTCAAGTGAAGGAAGCGTTTCAAGTGAAGGGCGCTTTGTGAATGGGAAAACGCCACTTAAGGAGCGTTTCGAGTGAAGGGTCGAGTGGAAGAGCGTTTGTGAATACGGGCCTTAAAGTTTTTTGTCCTGTCTGTTTTATCTGCAAGCTCAGAAGCACAATCGTTAATGCAGGAATGACCTTTGCATTTATGTTTTTGGCTTTTAGTTGTTGAATGTGATTGCCGGGAAGAGCTCTTGAAAATGATCGTGTTTTCTGAGCTTCATTCTAAAGGCTCGGCCGTACAAAATTTATAGGAGATGTTTTATTCTTTTGGAAATGATAAAATTCCAGGCGCTTTTGTTTTTTGGTGCTGTTCTGTCTTAAAATTGACCGTGGTGGTTCACTGAACCTTGGAGAAGGTGTTGTCAAGAAGCAAAGTATTTTACTTTGCTAATTTAACGAAGACCAGTGCAACAAAATGGTAAAAATTGCTCAAGAGTATTGGAGACATCGCGAATATATCTGGTCAAACCCCTGTAAATAAAATATCCGCTACTGTTGCAACATTAGCATGTCTACACGCTGGAACCACGCCATCTCAGTATTATGGAAGGAAAGTGGTGCTGGTGTATATAAAACAAGCTTAATTTTTGAAGAACTGCCCTCCTGTAGAATCGGAGAGGAGGGTTTTGTGATTCTGTCTTATCCTGAAAAGACGAACGTGACGATAATTATGTATTAAAAATAAACAAAGTAGAAATTACGAATGGCAAAATAAGCCTTTATTACATTTGACTGATGAAGTGCCATGTGGCAAACACAAGCGTGCAACTGCAAAGCGTGCATTAATCAAGCATATGCAGCTGACACACTGTAGAAATAAATTTCTAGATTGTAAGACATCATAAATACGTTCGAGATAGTAGACACCATAGCCTGTCTTATGCAGTGCAGCTGCACGCAATCACTGCAGATTTCGTCTTCTTGTATACAGTCGTGCAAACTCTGCTATGCATTGCGAATACGGCACGTTTTAGGAAACCTTTCCTCTGTGTTCTTACGTCGGCAGCCTGGTCCCTGCACAAAAGACGCAAGACATAATATTAGAAAAACGTAATAGCTAGAAGACCAAAGCCGCATTTTTTTATTTCTCGGGATAAACTCATTCATTATGTTTCTTGCGTTAAAGAACCGATATGGTTGAGTTATTGAGCTTTGCCTATTATGACACATGTTAGGCTCATGCGCTTGGACAGCTCACCAGGCATATGGTTAAGTAATTCGATAACGTAATTGCACGATTCAATGGCGTAGCCAGCAATACCTCTCCGGGGGGGGGTTCAACCATAAAAAACAAGCTTATAATGTATTTGCTGTATTTTTATTTCGTATGTTTCCGTTTTTATACGACACTCCATGCATTCTTGAGTGCGTGCACGTTTCACACAGCACGAGCTTCTGCTTGATTCTCTAAAGCTGGGTGTGGTTGTTCATTGGTATTGTGATCTCCATAGACACTGTATATCGAAGCTATGTTTCACTCGTAGTAGCAACAAAAGCACACTTATTGGGCCCAATTGCATTGTGTTTTTTTCTTCCTAAACTGTCTCTAATAGTGATCTAACCTGAGCAGGGGGGAAAATGAACAAAAAACAAGAAAAAGGAGAACTTACCTTCCCGTACATACAGACGAAAATCTAACGAAAGTGTGCTTCACTGTATATTTCGGCTAGCGTAGCAAATATTCACCGGAGAGGAAGCCACTCAGGAGTATGGCGAATGCAGCGCATCGAAAGTTTGATATTACGTTTCCTCTCCGCTTGTTTGTCAAGCGTTAGCGCCACGGTTGAAACGGTGTGATGTGCAAGCTTCATCGAAACACTTGAAAGCACTGGCATCCGCAGTAAGTCTTGAAGCACTGGCACGACGAGTATACGCACAGGCAGGTAATCCACTGGCTGATGCACGAAACACAACACATCACGGCACTGGTGAGCGCTCTGCTTGACACCACGCCCGCCTGTCCCGGCGCCACAGTAGCCGTTGTCGAACCGTTACAAGACAGCTCCGTAGTGAACGCGGAGCGTCACTGTTGAAATAACGTGGCGATGGCAGCCAAATTGATCGATAAACGCTGTCAAAGCGAGACTGGCTCCACCATGGACGCGTTGTTGGCGCAGAAACTTCACTCGAGGGACGATTCAAGGTAGCTCAATCGCTTCCTTGACAATCTCGAGGAAACGCTCGAGATTTTCTCAAGTGAAGGAAGCGTTTCAAGAGAAGGGCGGTTTGTGAATGGGAATACGCCACTCAAGGAGCGTTTCGAGGGAAGTGTCGAGTCGAAGAGCGTTTGTGAATACGGGGGTTAGCCTGATAAATTTACCTCATGAGGACAGTAATGGCCGTCCAATTGCACAAACGATTTCGCTTAACCTTTCGGTGAAGTAGTACACACTCGTCACACACCGGACGGCACGTCTGTGGATGCACTCCATTGCATCAATATTTACCTTTGTGGGCTGCACCCAGGCACTACAGGCGTATCCTGAAATCGGGCGTACATTTCACACGTAAAAACCTTCTTTAAGAGCAGAGGTGTGCTTCTGAAATTGCGTCACCTAAAGTTCAACACTCGAATGGCTTTGACTGATACCCTACCACCACAATATTTGACAATAGTATGCTGTTGATGACAATGCAAAGATACCTATTAGCCCTGAGAAGTTGGATTGGCGCCGCCGAGCGGATGACGTCACGGCACGGACTCTTCGATGCTAGCCGCGGCACGCCTACATATTATGCGCTCCCTTCGTGTGCTATTCTAATGTTCGTGTTCAATTTTGCGTCTATCAAGCTGCACATGCATGAAGAAAACAGATTTAGGAATGCTTCAGGTAAAACGATAAAAAAGTTTACTTTTGCTACCGGACAAACGCGCGCTGGGTCCTATAGAAATGTAAGATGAGTGAAGGGTTTGTGTCACGCTGATAACCCCGATGACCGATTTCATTCGTGGTGAAGACAGCCGCATTCCCACTGGTGTGAAAATCAAGCACACGCTTCTGTTTGGATACAACAAACTTATCTACGCATAAGCATGTGATGTTGTGAAGGAATTAAGACACTATACTTCCATTATAAGGTTCGAATGTGCGTGGGTGATTGCTTTCGGGAATATCGGGGCTTCTCCTTCTCTAAAATAATTTGTACCGGAGGAATGTAAAACTTCCTTGCAAGTGATTACCTGCTTGTGGAAAAGACGTGCGAGACCAGTCGTTGCCTCATTGAAGCGAAGGTTGTTTAGTTATTACAAGGTCCAGAAGCTATAGGTTGAAATAGTTTTTCGGAGTTGGGGGAGGCACATACTAGAAATGGTCATTTTTCACTCTGCGTGGAGAAATCATTTTTGGTGGTAGAGGATAGGCCTAGTGAGCCATCCCCTGGTTACACCACTGCTTTGGCCACGTCCTTCAGCGTTCCATAGGAGTACATTTTGACTTTATGGCGTTTGTGTTGAAGTCGTGGCTAGCAGCGGTGATCCCATGTGAAGATGCCATTATCGTTTGTCACGGGGTGGTGGAACGATCCAGCATTTCACGCAAATCAGGTCATAGGAGTAAGTAATCTCTAGTGTCTGTAGAGAAGAAACCTGTACATATGATCCGAGTGAACACAAATATCTCATTATATTCGAAATCGTCATGTGAGTGGCAGTATCATTTTGTTTGTTCAACGACTATGTTACGTGAAGGCTTATGACAGCCATATTCGCTTATTGTCTCCAGCTGAAGAAAGCAAAGTTATGTCGAACCATTTAGATCATTCGCAGATTCAGGCGAAACTTGTATGGTAAAGCGCAATGTATTTAGTGAATTGAAAGCGTCCCAATTTTATTTAACATCTAGACCACCAATAAGAGGATATGTTTAAGGATATGGTGGCGAGCAAAGCAGCTGCAGGTACTTTACTTAAGCTACCTGCATAATTTCCAGCCCCGGATTTGACGCTCCGTGCGGCTAGAAGAAAGACATAGAAAAGGCTTATGTGAAAAGGTGGCGAACCTACTAAAAAAGATCAGTTCAACAGACTTAATCCAGTAATATGGTGACACAGCAACAAACTTTGAAGGAAGCAAAGGGTAATGTTTTGTGAAAGTTCAAGTGTATTTACTCCACTGTTAAGGATATGACGAGTAGTAAATAGTGTCGGAAGGACGCCTGAGCCTTTCAGACCGTTTATTGCCTTCGATTTATTCAAAGATACATCAATGACGTCTGTAGCCGAAGAGTTTGCTGACGTACATGTAATTGGAAGAGAAAGTGAACCAACTTACCCACTTCTGCCTCATTTTTCATCTTCCATCGACGCACCTTTCACGCTGCGGTAATTTACGTCAGCCATGAGTTGTCTCCGTCGACGCTCTGCTCCTGGACCTGACAGAGTTACAAACCAAATGATCTCAAATTTGCCCGCAGAAGTGAAGAGCATGCTTTTGATGCATTTCAAATATGTTTCTAAGTTGGGCAACATTCCTCAAGCCTGCAAAATTGCCTGGGTCGTGCCAGTGCTGAAGCCAGGTAAAGACCTAACAGAACTGGCATCATATAGACCAGTATCACTAACTCCATTGGAAGCTGTTGGAAAAGCTGGCCTGCGTTCGGCTGATATGGTAGATGGATGATCACAAGGCCCTTCCAGCATGTATGACTGGGTTTTGACAACGTTTGAGTGCACAGGGCAACATGTTCGGCTTGGTGATTCACATAGAAGACCAACGAGCATACTGCTTTTCAGCTCTGGCAATATTCCTGCACGTTTCAAAAGCGTAAGAGTACGTGTTTCAAGGAGCAAGAATTTGTGATCTCGCGTCCAAGGGAATAACGGGGCACCTTTTACGCTTAGTTCAGGTGTTTCTTAGAGATCGTTCAAAGCTGGTGAAGTGCCACAGGGCAGTGTCTTGTCTCCGATGTTGTTCAATGTGGCCATGGCTGGTTCACCTAATGTTCTCAAGGCTGTGAGCAAGGCAGTGGAAATATCAATTTGTGCCGACGACATATGCATCTGGCTGTCTGGATCTTAGCGTAAGCGATTGGAAATGATTGGCCGAAGAGTTACACTCTCCGCATGAACCAATCTTGATTCTATTGGACTAACAATATCAGCTGAAACGTCTCAGTACATGCTATTCCCAGATATGCGAAAACGAGAAACGAAGATGAGAGTATTACTTCCTGATGCATCAATTAAGCAAGTTAAGTACAAGAGATTAGTCACACTAGATGCCAAGATGAATTGGCGAAAGGCAGAAGACAAGACAATGTCAGCGTTATCACCTAGTGTAAACATTCTTCGAAGGATAGCAGGAACAAGCTGTGGGAGCCACCCAACATCAATGATAAATTTACACGCGGCAGTAATTGTCAATCATGTGAGTCACAGTACGAATGGCTGAAAAAACTTCATCGTAAAGGCCTCAAGTCGATTTGGGAGTGCTAAAGTTCGCAGCGAGCATAAAGGTGCTTCATGAAGCTCGTCTTCAGCTGTTAAGTCTTCTCGCTTCTCAACGACTGCTGACACAGCTTTGCCGACTAGGCGAATCGAGCCCGGGCCGAGCGTTACTCAGTCGCCTTCGGCGACGCACAAAATCCCAATCTTTCATGGCCCTCAACACCCTTCGCCATCTCGGCATCGATTTCCCCAAACAAAGAAAACTTCAACAAGACCCACCTTGGTCACATGAGGATGTCAACTGTCAGGTGATGATTCCACGGATGCACAGCAAGCGATCCACCCCCGCAGTAGAAGTACATTCTTTTGTATTTGAATATAATGAAGAGAAGTATGGCGATCATTAGGAAGTTTTCACCGATGAACCAGCCGACATAGTGCGTGGAGCAAACGCAGCAGCGTTTGTGATCCAGTTTCTAAAAACATCCTGGGCAGCGCGACTCGAGTGCTTTGTTTCATCGACAGAATGTGAAAGCGTGGCGATTCTGGCAGCCCTGAAGAAACTGAAGTTTTGTAGGCAGCAAGAAGTCGTACTGTTTTCGGAGAGTAAGCCCGCTTTGCAGTGGCAGAACATGGATTGATTTTTGGATGAATGCGCTCAAAGATCACTGGGAATCCTTGAAGACCTGAATGGCATTGGTATAACCATTAGGTTTCAATGGATTTCTTCACAAGTGGGTATAGCGGGTAATGACGCGGCTGAGAGACTTGCCCGGAGTGCTATAGAGCTCACACAAACAAAGAAGGCTCCCAAAGACAATCAGTATATCTTACAAGAAGCTGTCAATAAGCATTTTCACTCGTTAGAGCTGACGCCCCACCAGCCATGTGTGACAAAAGGGCTGTCAAGGGAAGAGTCCTGCTTGCTTCATCGCATCCGAACGGGATCCGTGCGTACACCAGCATGTCTCCACAAGATTAGACTCTCCACGACGCTCTTGTGCCCAAAGTGCAAAGAAAACAGTGATATAGAACACTATTTGCTTGAGTGTTGTGAGCTTAAGAAGGAATGGCAAGGTTTATTTTGGGAACTGCAACGGTTATGCTCGCCGTGTGACAGTGTGACTGATATGGTGTTTCCGCGTGGTCCCTCGATATTCAGGAAACAGGTGACGCGACTTTCCTTGAAATTCTTGAATGCTACAGATCTCGCATGTGAGTGGTGATAAGTGGCAATTATGGTTGAGGAATAGTGCATCGTGCTAGCGTACGGGCACACTACTGCATGTGGAATAGCACAGAGACTGCCGTCCTATGCAGGCTTACGTCGCGCTACACACGATTTTTAGTTTAGGAGCCAGCTCGTGCTTAGTTAGAAAAAAACAAAGGACAATAGCTACAAGTAGCAAAGTGGAAACTGGGCGGGGCAATGGCCTGCAAATTATGCAAGGCTAGATCCGCCGGCTACCTAAAATATCTTTATCCTTAACCTTATGCTTCTGGTACTTCGTCCACTACATGTTATAATCCCGGAGTCTATGCCTAGTTGTAATAAAGCTAGTACCACTTAGCATATTTTCTTCGCACACATTCTGTCGCGTACGCGATAAGAACAACGAACTTCTACAAGTTCACAATTATTATTCCATTCGGACGGGAGTCTGCCAGTCCTAAGCTAAATTATTGAACCTTCTTACAGCTTTAAAAACTTTCACTAATCTTGCAATCTGGCAACTTGTATATTAAGAAATTTCCGTCATGAAATTGAAGAATAATCACTAACGTTTCGCTAAAAAGCGTGTACACGGCGGGCACAGAAAAAGGCTACAAGCGCTGGTGGAGCCGGCGAGTCCGTGCCATGACGTCACATCACCGCCACTGCAGCGATGCCAGTGTTCGTTCTCAGGGCTAATGTTCACCTACATTGAATAGTAGTAGCCTTTTCATGCAGGAACGTGCGAAAAGAAGCCACTTTTTTCTTGATAAATCTAATGACAGTGCACTTTGAAACGTTAAGTTCTTTGTTTTCACGTGTGGCACCATGCTATTGCTGAGCCAAGGTCTTTCTGCAGTTTCGCGGAATTCTCTGAGAACATAACTTCACGATATATGCGATGTACAACCTGACTTGACTTTCCACATATTCAGCCACATCATTGATATAGATCAAAAAGAGAAGTGGCCCCAGAATGGAGTCATGTGGCAGTTCTGAAAGGACACCTACATGTAACAACGAGGTGCTATCAATGATGGTGCATTGCTTCTTGCATGAAAAATAAGTGCGTAGTCATGCCACTTTGTTAGCAGATATGTTGAGACACGATAAGTTTAGTGAAATGAGCTAGTGTGTAACAGTGTCGAAAGTCGTGCAAAAATCTAGAAAAACAGAATTCATTTGGCTACCGGAATTTAACGTTCCGGTGGTGCCATGTGTTAACTCTACGAGTTGCGTGTTGCAGGAAAACCCTTTCCGGAAACCATGCTGTGTAGGAGAAACAAATTGTTAGTTTGGAGGTGGTTTAATAAGTTTGAGTACATAATCCGCTCAAGAGTGTTACAGGACACACACGATAACAAAATGGGCTGATAGTGTTAAGTATTTCGCTTGTTCCACTCTTGGTATCAGGAAATCAGTTTGCTTGTTTCCGCTCATCAGGTAATGCACCCTGCATTAAAGATCTTCTGAACACAGCTGTAAAGAATGGGCTGATTGAAAGGGCACAGTTCTTAAAAATAAAATTTGAAATCTGGTCTCGCACTAATGTGCAACTCACAGTGAGGTACTTTCAAAAAGATGTAACCCCTTTTTCTGAAACTTTCAAAACTGCAATTTACGATTTTGTCACTGTATTGCACGTTGTCGTTTGAACCACTGACGAAACCGAAACCGCTTCGTCTCTTTTTTGTGTCTTTCTTATGGTGCACTATAGCTATTTTAATGATGAGCATTTTAAGGAGCTCAGCTCCTTACGCTGTGGCTCATTCCTCCCTGCGTCTTGCGTTCTCGTATCCACCTACACTGCATATCCACAAACTGAATGATGAGGAGTGAGGCGATGTGTTTGATAGGATGGCAGACAGATGGACAGACAGGCAGATGAAAGAACGGATGCTTTGCGCCACTCGTCATCATGAACTCCATTTGCTGTAAATTTATTTGTATCTTGGGCGATTTCTTTGCTCATGCACAGGATGATGATTTCTCGCTCACAACCAACGACACAGATGGCGATACCGATGCTGCAATTTCTGCAAAACGAGCTCTTTAGAGCTGTTGCGGTAATCGGAAGTCTGTTACAAGGAAATGGCATGTTGCAGATGAAGGAGGAAAATCTATGAAATGCCAAGTTACATCATTCAGGATACAGGCAATTTATTTGAAGAGATCATCGAGAGCGAAGTGGTGATGGAGAAGGCAAGCACGGAAAGTCAAGTATTATCGATAATATGAGGGATTTCTTGCGCAAAGGCCCTGCTATATCACGACACTTGTACTTGAAACTTTATGTGAGAAAAAAGGCCTATTAAAATTGTCGTACTTTCGTCTGAAGGGCGAAGAATAATGCGATTACAAGAAAGTGAAATGTCACACCAAGAATGGTAAGCAGAATCCTCTGCAGCTCAAAAGAGGGCGCTCGAGGATAACGCAGAGGTATACACAGGGGAAACAATAACTAAAACTTTCGCAGTTATTACACCTTTGTGTTGAGCAACACGTTGCAAGTGTGGACAATGCAACAGCCGACGCTCACAGCTATTTGTTTTATGGGCGAAGACCCGCTTAGTCTAACCTTGTACTGCGTCAGGCGCAACTGGCAGTATCAGACGAACACGCAGACATAAAAGCAGATATACAGACAGGCTGACGCGTAAACGAATGGATGGATGGATGAACGCACGGAGGCACGGAAGCATGAACGAAATACACGGACGGACGCGCACATGACGGAGGGATGGATACATGGATGAATGCGTGGACAGACACACAGGCAGACACAGAGACGGACGGAAAGACAGACGAGAGACAGATGCCAGAACAGGCCAACGAATTAACGCTTTGCTCCACTCATTTTCATTCACTCCGTGGATATGCTGTGATATTTCTCTCTTTTAAACTATGGTACGTGGACGTTGTGGTGGATAGAGAGGTGCCATACGTTGATCGATATGAGTTTACCACCCAAAACCACCATTTGATTGTTAAAGATGCCGTAGAGGAGGGCTCCAGAAATTTCGACCACCTGGGGTTCTTTGACGTTCACCCAAATATGAGCACACGAGAGATGCTAGACGTTGTAACAGAATATATGTACTTAACATGGGCAGTAACCGTGGAGCCGAATCATGAAAGTGAAATATGCAGAATAACAAAGATGGGATCGACCACATTCGGCACGCATTCTCGAATCCTGAACGGTAATCTGCCACTAATCCTCAAGAGGAAAGTATACAACAGCTGCATCTTGCCAGTATTTACTTACGGAGCAGAAACAAGGAAGACTACAATGAGGGTTCAGCTTACCTTGCGCACAATACCGCGAGCGATGTACCGGAAAATGGTAGGCTTCACCTCAAGAGACAAAATCGAGCAAAGTGGGTCAGGGAACAACCTTAGGTTGAGGATATCATAGTTTTTTCAAGTCAAGAAGAATTGGACATGAGCCGGGCATGCAGCACGTAGGCAAAGTAACCGCCGCTCATTAAGGAAAACTTACTGTATGCCCAAAGAAGACCAACGCATGAAGAGGAAACTGAAAGGTAGGGTGGCTGATGCGATTCAAATATTGGCAGGTATAACGTGGCAACGCAGAGAACAAGACTTGATTGATTGGCGGATCATAGGAAAAATCTTTTCCCTCCATTGGGAGTAGTCAGGCTGATCATGATTATGAGGATCATAACGATGACGTGCAGCGATCTCAACTGCCTCTCCTGCCTTGTGGTGGTGTCTTCCGCAAGGTGTTGCCGGTGTTTTTTATTGCGATAGCAAATACATGGACACCCTTGGCTAGACATTGATGCCAGTGTAGCCATTCTTTTCTTTATATGTATACGTATCTATATATATGAAAAAGCACAAGCAAAATTATTCCAGAAAAAGACACCGGTGTAGGGAATTGAACGTCCGACCATGCTTGTGAGTGCGAAGCGTTAGCCACTGATAAATATTGCAAACAGAAACAAAAGAAGGAAAATAGAAAGCGAATATGTGAAAAGCAACTTATCTGTCCATGTTTGATGAGGCTACTGTATGCAATGACTTTTTGTGTTCAAGCTATGGCATGTGATGCAAGTGCTTACTGTTCCCACATCATTGTGCAAATATATCGAGTGTTTTCAATATTTCAGTGAGGGTCTTAGTGAGAAAGGTGCAGCTGCACAAATTCGTTTACGCAGATGAAGTATGGTGGCCTTGGGCTAAGATGCCTGTTTATCAAGCAGTTAGTAAATAGATATTCCTCTTTTCGTGAGGTAAGAGATCCTTTCCTGCTAACAGTATGTCAAGTCAGACTACGTAGACTGTTACCCGAGTTCCTTGTGAGCGCTCAAATTGTGACAGGAGCTGTGCAAAGTTACTGAAGGAAGTTGTGGGTGTTGTGCGGTTTTCGCGTGCCCGTTTTTCGACTAAAGACCTGTGATCTGCTGGAAACAAAAAAATCTACAAAAAGATTTATGTGACACAGTGCTCCCCATTCCAATGTACGGAGCGCTATATACAGCGTACGGAATGCACTGAAACGAGCTTTTAAAACAATGAAGGCAGCTCCAAGGGCCAAACGTTCTTTATATTTACACATCGGAGCACTTCCTGTAAGAGCCTTCCTCGAGGATCGTCGTTTTTATATACCACGGAGAAGATCTGATTGTCTAATTTGTAAAAGACCAGAAACAATTGACCACGTTTTCTCACACTGTTGGGAAGGAGTCTACTTTAGGACATATTAGAAAGAACAATAAAAAATTTATGTTATTCGCTCATGCAGTCAGTTGTTACACAAATGAGAATGATAATGGATCACCTTTTCATTTATTCATAATGACTGCTTAGCACAGTATATGGCACTCTCGAATGGCTGGATTTCATTGTGATCCGAACAGGAAACCATCAAGACAGTATTTTAAAGAAAGCATCTCAATGCATCTTGAGGCAGTGAGAACAAATAACCGTGTATCTCATAGTTAATGGGTAGAAGTCCTACTGACAATGAAAGAATTTGAAGACGTGAGGTGTTACAGTAGTGCTTGATGGTTGTTAATTTTTTTGTTTGATGTGTATTTATTTATCCCCAAGTGTGTACACTTTACCCGGAAATGTCGAAAAACTGAGGCATGAAGGTGCCTCTCCTTGAACGATGAAATGGCAAGCTGATTATATCCTCCTCTTACCGCTGGCAACACCCATCTTGGGGGGGGGGACTTGGTTACTTCAGCATTACCAGTGAGATGGTGCAATAAGCGCACGTCACCCGATCGTTGCGACGTGGCGGCTCCCGCTCTCATCTTTGACGTCTACTTTGTCCCACGGAGAAGGGGTACGGCGGACGCTGACGCGTGTGCTCGCTTATCTCGCGGTGGGTAAAATCGTAAGCCTTAGGATTTCACCGGAACACTTCTCTTGTAGTTACTGAGCGAAGAATGTCACTGCACTCGCTGCACAGTCCCCGTTTGTGGAAAGTTCGTGCAGTTCATACACAGTCAAGTGTCACAGCTGAGACACTTATTCGCGTTCATCTGTATCTGTGAGTGCTGCACATACCTGCCCGTCACTGCACACAACTCTATATTTTCCTGGGCTTTTTTGTGTGTTTTGACCTATGAATTGCTTATTAGCAAGCAAAATGAGCCATTAAGTTTGACATCTCTCTTTTTGACACTGGCACTCGGTGAATTCTGAAAACGTACATGAAGCGCTTTTTATTGTGAGATTAATATGGGGCGATATTAGGGAATTAAAACTGTAGTGTTCATCACTAAGAACTGGCGAAAAACATCAATGTTTTTGTAGAAATGAGGGGCATCGAATATGAAAGATAATAAAGATACGTAGTATACAAGCGCCACATTTCATCGTCGGCAGAGGTGAGCCTCTAAGTAAAATTCTTCGAGGTCCACGGGGACCGTAAACTTCAGGAATATTTATGACTTTGATAGATGACCGTACAAAGAAGACCGAATCTTACTGCTGGTCTGCGCAAGCAGAACCAGCTCACCATTATGCGTGGCTTGGTCGAAAAAGGCAAGTGCTGAGCTTTAGCGTTTAGGTGTCACCACATTTGCTGCACACAGTGCATGAGCTGCGTCCAGTGAAGCGATTCTTGTGATAATATAATCTTTAAGTGAATGTGTTCTTCACTTACAGATCAATGTTTATCTCAATGATAGGAGCATGTTTTTCAAACAGCAACACGGTTTTTGCAAGGGATTCTGTTGTGAGACTAGACTGAGCTTGCAGGATCTACGAACAACCTACTTGCCTGCATGGACATCGGGTTTCTGGCTGATGCTTTTTTTCTTCACTTCTCGGAAGCATTTGATCGAGTCTCTTACCACAGATTACTACTCAAGTTAACGCGTCTCAACATTGATTTTCAGGTCGTTGCATGGAATAAAGACTTTCTCTCGATCCTCTCGCAATCAATTCGCATCCGTAAATGGTTCTAACTCTTTGTTGGCGCACGTCACATCCGGCATGCCACGAGGGATCACGCTTAGCTCTCTGCTCTTTCTCATGTTCATCAATTATTTACCGAAGGGCATTGTTTCTCACATTAGATAGTTCCCACACGACTGCATTTTGTATAGTGCAATCAAAAGGAACGAGGACCACAAAGCCCTGCAAGCTGATCTCAAATCCATCAGTTCGTGGTGCTCCTCAAGGGGAAATGAAGCTAAATCACTTCAAGACTAAACTCGCTCTCTTACACGAAAATATAGCCGCCTTCCGACCACATATACGCTTAATCACACACTCGTAGACTCCGTCACTTCATAGAAGTATCAAAGGTTTTACTTCCAATCGGATCTCACTGGAACCATCATATCAATTACATTCTTGTTACTGCTAAATACTCCCTTAGGATGTTGAAACGTAATTTACGTTATACTTCTTCGCATGTGCAAAATTTGGCATATATATTCATTATCCGCAAAAAAAAATGAGTATCTTTCAGCTATATGGTCATTCGGATGTAGCATGAATTCAGAAAAGCTTGTGTGTGGTCTAGTTGGAACATACTGCAGGAAAAGGCTGCGTTGCAAAGTCGAGGACAAAAACTAGACTGACACAGGGAGAGCGCATCTAACAACTTGTTAGATGCGCTTTTCCTGTGCCAGTCCAGTTTTTCATCCTCAACTTTGCAACGCAGCCTCTAGCATACATCATTGATAACATAGAATCCCTGCAGAACCGTGCATCTCGGCCCTGCTGCGGTGGTCTAGTGGCCAAGGTACTCGGCTGCTGACCCGCAAGTAGCGGGATCGTTTCCCAGCTGCGGCGGCTGCATTTTTGACGGAAGCGGAAATGTTGTAGGCCCGTGTGCTCAGATTTGGGCGCACGTTAAATAACCTCAGGTGGTCTGTATTTCCGGAGCCTTTCACTACGGTGTCTCTCATAATCATTTGATGGTTTTTGGACATTTTGGCAGCAGCGGCACGACCAGCAAGAACACGCCTAGGATTTCGCTCCATATTTTACAGCCGCAACAGGAGAAGACGCTGTGACTGAAAGCACCGCGGATCCAGGCCGGCGCACTTCGGTACTCATGTTGGCATCATTTTTTCATCGAAAAGAGAGGCACAACGAAACATTGCGCTGTTGACCTCACCGGCTGCCACAGCGATGCTACTCGGACACGGCCAACGAATTTCCTACGAGGAGTGTGAACCATCATTTGGCAGCAGCGACACGACCAGCGAGCACATGTCTAAGATATCGCTCCATATTTTACAGGTTGGTGAATATATTTTTATGCCATTGTTCTGCTCTCCGCCGCTGCTGCCAAGAGTTGGTGTGTAGTTGTAGTGTGAAACTGCAGTGACATGTCACAATTACGTTGTCGTTCATGTCGTTTTGAACCAGAAGATGGACGCCCACTTCTGGCTTGTTCAGAATGTAAATTCGCATTCCACCTAGGTGCATGCTCAGGCTTTTCGGAAGAAGCGTACAAAAAACGGGGGAAAAACATGGAAGTGCGATAAGTGCAATACTGGCGGCCAGAAATTTGGGTGTGATGCGGAAGGGGTGTCAACTGATATCTTAGTAGCGCGGCAACTCCACTCACTCGAACTTAAGATTGATGCACTTCTAGGTCTGCCAAGCAAGCTCCAATCAATGGAAACAGCTGTGCAGCTTCTGTCGAACAAGTTTGATGAATTCAGTGATCGATTGCACGCCCAAGAAACAGCTACGAAAGACTTGTCGAAGAGAGTCGATAAGCTAGAGAAAAGCAAGGTCGGTAAAGATGTGGCTTTGATGGCACAGATTTCGGCAAGCTAGAATATCGTAGCCGACGTATGAACCAAGAAATACATGGCATTAAGGAAACTGAGGGTGAGGATCTTGTGGCAAAAGTGAATGAAATTTTGAAACAAATATCACTTCCCTCCCTGACCACCAGTGATCTTGAAACCATCCATCAGCTACCCGCTAAGCCAAGCAAGACTCGTGGCATTATTGTGCGCTTCATGAATCAGGAAACAAGAGACAACTAGCTCTCAAAGCGGCGACAGCTCAAAAGTGAAAACAGTAACACATACATTTTTGAGAACATGCCTCGACAGGCACGAGAACTGCTCACTATGACCAAAGAATGGGCTAGAAAAACGGGTTATGGATTCGTGTGGCATACCAATGGTAAGGTGCTAGTGAGGCAAGCAAATGGGGAAAGAGCAGTGGTCATTCGGGAAAGCAAGGACATGATACGTTTATTAAGAAGAGTGGTAACAGTTGCGTACTTCTCGGGTGATCTAGTCCCAAGATGTCAAACTCACCATCCAAATTCCAACGCGATCTGCCAACCTTAAGAAGCGGCGCTGTGCTCTCAGTTTTTCATTTAAATGCCAGAAGTTTAAGAAAGAATTTTGATGAGATAAGCATGTTGTTGTCGGAAACTAATTATCCATTTGATGTTTTTGCTTTACTGAGGCATGGCTGTCATCAGATGATTATTCTATATTGATTGACGGTGATGAGTGCCTTTCTGCATACCGATTACGAAAGCGTGGTGGTAGTGTCTCTGTGTATGTCCGTGCAAACCTTTCACATAGAATTGTTGCCAAGTTTAAGGTCATAGGTGATAGCTATAAGAGAATAATGTTAGAATGTTACAATGTGTTATTTTCTGTCATTTATCGCCCTCCCACTGGTTTAATAGAAAGATTTTTGAATTTCATTGAGAAATTACTGGAGAGATCTCTAGATTCTCGCTTACAGACTGTCTTCGTAGGTGACTTTAACATCAATGTGCCACTAGATAACCCCAGCTATGTACGCCTAAATGAAGTAATCGAAGCATATGGTTGTATGAATGTAATAGCACCCCAACAAGAGTAACCGCCACATCGGAAACAACGTTAGACCTATGTATTACAGGTTTCGATACTACTTATGTCAAAGCAGGCGCAATTACTACCGACATTATCGACGATTTCCAACATACTGCTTCCTACCAGGCAATCGTGTAATCAAATGTAAGGATGAAATGCTCTTTAGGAGTTATTCTAGCCGCAACATTAAACTTTTTGAGAACCTTATCTCTGGAATTGACTGGAGCACGGTTATAGAAGAAAGAGATCCTAATAAATCATACAACATATTTTTGAAACACTTGACATCCTTATACCACGCGAGCTTCCCTCTTAAGCCCTGCAAAAAACACAGAAAATGCAGAAAACCACGGGTGAAAGTGGAACTATACAACAGAATTAAAGTCAAATACAACCTTTTTTAAATGTCCTATCTTCCAGAGACGAAAACGATTTACGTTATTTCAAAAAAGTTTGTAATACACTGAACAAAGATTTGAAGATAGCCAAGACGAAATACTACATTAGTAAAATTACCACTCATTCAGGAGACGCGCGCCTGCTGTGGGACACAATAAATCAGCTCATTAACAAAAAGGAGATATCCAGGTGAAGAAAATTTGAAAAACTGGGCATGAGTAAATTAGAAATCGCTGACACATTTAACAAATACTTTTTAACAGTTGGTGAGTTTACAACAGACAGCACGGAAACGTGTTGCGAGAACTATATAGCGTCAAATTTCCGTCTAGCGCATTCCTGTTTGCTATTGATCAACAAGAAGTGGTAAAGCTAATCACATCATTAAAGGATAACTGTGCTTGCAGCCCTGATGACATAAAGCCAAGGCCTTTAAAGGCCATAAGCCACATTATCGCTACACCACTAACGCACATTTATAACTTGATGCTATCTTCAAGTATTTTTCCCGATCAAATGAAACTTGCGAAAGTAACTGTCATCTATAAAGGTGGGTCATTTGATGAGCTTAACAATTACAGACCTATATTTGTACTCTCTGTGTTCGCGAAAATGGCTAAACGAGTTATATATAAAAGGATTACGAGCTTTCTAAGCGCACACAATACAATAGCAAAAGACCAGTATGGATTTTGAAAAACAAGTCTGCTGAGTCGGCTCTACTCAGCATCAAAGAATACATTCTAGACAACATTGAAAACTAAATCTTTACACTAGAACTATTTCTGGATTTTAGAAAGGCATTCGAAAGTATACAACACGATCTACTTTTACGAAAACTACCGTATTATGGCACTCGGGGTACAACAGCTCAATTATTACAAAGTTATCTCTCGTCTAGAAAACAATATACTGTTGTAAATAATACACACTCTCAAGTTGAACACATTAAGTGTGGTGTCCCTCAGGGATCGATTCTTGGACCTATCCTATTCCTGCTGTTCATTAATGATATCGTAAATATCGAGGGGCACAAGAAAATATTATTGTATGCTGATGACACAAATGTATTTTTAGCAGGTTCAAACGTATGTGAACTATATAAAGAAGCTAACGTTTGGATGGAAAAACTAAATTTATGGTTAAACGCAAATAAACTTCAATTGAATATCGCTAAAACAAAGTACATGTTTTTCAAGCCTAAAGAAGTAGCTCATTTACCATGCACTCCAATTTACTTCCAGAGCACCGAGATTAAGCGCACAACAACAATAAAATTTCTAGGAGTTCTATTCCAAGAACAACTTTCATGGTCTCCTCGCATTGACGTGATAAAAAAAAGATCTTTCCAGGAGAACCGGCATTTTAAATAGACTGAGATACTACGTTCCACCAAATGTCAAGCTGCAAATTTCCTACGCATTAGTACATTCACGACTAATATACTGTTCCTTGGTGTGGCTAACAACGACCACCACAAACCTTGATTCTCTGTTGATATTACAAAAGCGTGCTATACGTGCCATATCTAACACTCCCCTTTACGAAAGTGCTCCACCATATTTTAAAATGTACAAAGTACTGCCTATAAAACTCTTATACAGACATAAGCTATGTCTAGAGATATTACACTAGTATAATCTAAATACATCACTATTCTTGGATACATATTATGTGAAACAAACACCATACGAGCTCAGAAAGAGCCTAATATACAAATATAGATCACGCACGAGCTACGGTGACCAACGATCAGCGTCACAAATTCCCAACATTCTAAACAAACACACAACTATATTACAATTACTGGAAGACGGAATTTCAGCTAGATCATTAAAAGATAAGGAAAGAGTTTCTAGTGGATGAAAGCGATGCTTTTCTTGATTTTTTAAATTTGTAGGTAAATATGTTTTTGTATTCGTTGCACCTTCTTCCTTATTGTCCCTTTGCCTGTTGTTTATTATACTCCAATTTGTTTTGTAGAGCAACTCGATTTCCTAGTCGAGATGTCTCTTGTTAATTTATTTGATAGAAAACATGCATTTGTTTGTATTGGCCACCACTCAAATAAGGACTGTTTATATTTCTATTCTTTTATTGACACTTCTGGCAGTTTCTGTTCGACTATAGTACCCGTGTAAGATATCATGTAGTGTTGTAATTTTCTGCGTACTGTACTTGCGGTATGTTTCTGCTTTGCTGCCAGGGTGGCACGACCAAGTCAGGCATTTACTTAGCCTTTAGTCGTGTCCCCCAAGGAACTCTTGTTCAATTTTGCCTTGAATAAACCAAACAAATAAATCAACCGTTCTGCTCGTTTCGCTTGTTCAAAATGCTCTCGTTTCACTAGCATCACTGTCTTAAAGGGCCACTCACCACCCCGCGATTAAAGACGAGGGTGTGATTTTCTCCTCTCTTTCACACACACGAAATGCATCCTCTTCGCCCCTCACTTCTTGAATGCCCGTCAACAATATCAGCATGAAGCGCTAGAGTCTATCAGGATTTCACGCCGCTTCTGTGCTGCACGCTGTTATCGCCGCTTGCGCAGTTGTTAACTCGAAAAATGAAAGTTATTCAGTTAATTGCGGACGATATTCATGCGAGACCAAAAGAACGAATGAGCGGCTGCATGGCAAAACAATGCAAGAGGAAAATCACATGTGATATTTCGCGTATGTGGACGAAGCGAGAGCATGTACGCTGTAGACGTCAAGGGAACTACTGTCTACGTCACAATTGTGCGCGAAGAAGCACGAGAACTATCAGGAAAGAATTTTGCGCTGTTTTTTTTATTTTGGAAGCATGGTAAGTGGCGCTCTCAACGCTCCTGCTCGTCTTGGTAACCTTTCCCGTCATCAAAAACTTGCTCGCTTATCTATTTATTCAAAAATATATCATCATTAATTGCTCCATGACGACTTTTTCAGTCAGCTTTAGCAACCTTTCTTCGGCGCGATCATCCAGTGCAGGTCAGACGCATAACACGCCGTACCTTATCCTTCGCTAATTCGTTTATACTGTCTCGGGGTCGTGACGTGGACGAAAGAAGCAGCCTGCAGGTTGGAAAACAAACTGTTTATTCAGGCCTAACTTGTGACCACGTAAAAGGAAAGTCAGATAACAGCAAGACACTGGCTATAATAGCGGCGAACGGAGCATCGGCCGTCGATCAACTGACAAGCGGCGAAGCTTGTCAGAATTCATACCCTTGCCATCGCATATTCTAGCGTCATCGCTAGCGACGATGTGCGATCCAGAATAATCTGTAATGTTCACGAGGGGGGCGCAATCTTAACGAAAGGATCTACTATAGCCTCACAGCGTCTCCGACATCGTAGGTGCGGTTTGCGCTTAAACTAGTGTAACCATGCAATAACGGAACTTGAGAAAAGAACATGGCATTTCACTCCTCTGAATGACATTGTCCCGATGCTTTAACAAAAGACAAAAACACAATAGTGAAGACAATAAACAATAATTGCAAGCCATAAAGCACAACAACAACAAAATACGGTTCTCAGGTTCGCGTATGAAATGGCTTGAGGCGCACAATATCGACGTCTTCTGGTGGAGCACGGCACCGTTGTGAGTTCGTAATGCTGTCGGAACAACCTCGAAGTCGAGTGGGCCAAGACGTTGAGATACTCTGTACGATCCAAAGTACCGTTGCAGAAAATTTTCACTGAGCCCACGTCGGCTTATTGGCATCCATATCCGGTCACGGTCCCCTGGCTTGTACTTTATGACGCTTCGCCGAAAATTGTAACGGTGGCTGTCGATCGCCTGCTGATTCTCGATGCGCAGGCGGGGGAGTTCTCGAGCTTGTGCAACGCGCTAAAGGTAGGCGGTGACGTCGAGGTTCTCTTCATCAGCGACGTTCGGAAACATAGCGTCGAGCGTCATTGCCGGGCTCCTTCCATAGCCCAACATAAACAATGTCATCTGCGTCATTTCTGGTACAGCGGTGTTGTATGCGAATGTTACGTGCGGAACAACAGCATCCCACGTCTTGTGTTCGATGTCGACGTACACGGCCAGCATGTCAGCAATACTCTTGTTTAGGCGCTCGGTGAGACGGTGGGTGGTACGCTGTTGTGTAGAGGTGAAAAGTCTTTGAAAAGGCGTTTGTAATAGGCGAACAAACTGAGAAATTGGCACACATCTTTCCTTTTGAGGGGTGGCGGGAATGCAGTGATGGAAGCTGTTGTCTGCGGGTCTGGGTGCACTCCAGTCTTGCTGATCACGCGGCCCCCAAAAAGGAGCTCCTTGTACGCGAAGCGGCAATCTTCTGGCTTTAGTGTAGATGCAAAGCTCCTGATTGCGTGAATTACGCATTCGAGGCGTTGGAGGTGTTCGTCGAAGCTTGACGAAAGCACTCGACGTCATAAAAGTAAACACAGCAAGTAAGCCACTTCAAGCCCACCAGGACCATACCCATGACTCGTTGGAAAGTCGAAGGTGCCGAGCAGAGACTAAAGGGCATCTCCTTCAACTCGAACCGGCAATCCAGCGTTATAAAGGCAGTCTTTTCTCGGTCTCTCTCGTCGACCTCAATTTCCAAAAGCCTGTCTTGAGGCTCATAAAAAGAGTACCTGGCATTGTGAAGGCAATCTGAACGTCATTCATTATTTGGAGTGGGTCCACGTGCTTCTTGGTCATTTTGTTCAGGTGGCGTTATTCGATGCAGAAGTGTAGAGCTCTGTCCTTCTTCTTCAGTAACACCACCGGTGACGCCCATGGACTCTTTGAAGGCTGAATGATGTAATCGCGTAGCATTTCGTCGGCTTGTTACTTCATGGCCTCGCGTTCTCGCGTCGATATTCTGTACGGACTGTTATGGAGTGCCCTGGTACTTTCGTATGTTACGATTCGATATTTCGCGATGGGGGTCTGTCAAATTTTTGACAATAACGAAAACCAGTTCTTGTATTTCGGGAGCAAGTTTTTCAGCTGTTTTTGTTCATACGTAGTAAGACTCGAATTAACGTCGAAAGCCGGTAGAAGCGTTTGAGTCGTCGTAGTGCATTCGGCAGAATAAATGATGGCGAAAATGGTGGTGGCTTCCAGTATTTCTTCGATGTAAGCAACCATCATACCTTTGCTGACGTGCGTGCACTCATTGCTGAAGTACGTGAGCTTCACTCTTGCGTTACCTCTCCGCAGCTCGGCTATTCTTCTGGCGACGCAAACTTCGCGGTTGATTAACAGGTGCTGGTCGCCTTCAACGATGCCTTGCACGTCTGTTTATTCTTGAGTGCTGACAGAAATGCTGACGCTAAAGCGAGGAAGAACGGTGCCTTGCTCTTTAAGCACATTTGAAGCGTGCCTCCCTGATGGCGCATGTGGCGGCAGTGCTTTTTTGTAGATAGCAATATTCCCTCGGTCCTTAGGTGAATGACGGCGCCGTGCCGACTTAAGAAGTCGCTCCCAATTATTACATATTTTGAGCAGTGCTGTAGAATAAAAAAGCTGGTGGGATAAGTCCGAGTACTGAAGGTGAGCCTTGCTGCGCAAACACCAGCCGGCATTATTACCTTACCCCAAGCGATCCAAATTTGAGGGTCTTGCCAAGAAGTCTTCACTTTCATTACCTTGGTCACAAAAGACCCGCTCACGACAGAATAGTTGCCGCCAGTGTCAAAGAGAGCAGTTAACATTACGTCCAGGTCACTAGTTCGTCGTCGTGACTTCCGGGTCGGCCGTGGCGTTGGGTCACGGCTACGTCGGTCTGCTCCGCTGCTTCCATGTTGTGTCGTCAGGTCGTCCTCAATACGTGGAGTTTCGTCCTCCAGGCTTTCCCTGGTTCGCGTCGTGTTCAGAAAGTGTCATCGCGATGTCTTCTTCGAAGGATCTTCGGTAGTTGGTCGCACAGCAACCACACCTCCAGCGGTTGCTGCCCTTAGTTTGCCTGATAAGGGCCAGGAGACCAAACACGAGTTGGGCCTGTGTACGGCCGGCAGGGAGGCGACTTGTTGACGGCGAACGAGATCCTCGGGGTGTCTACGGCGCTGCTGCAAGGTAGTCGGCAATGTCGCGGGGTCTTTCCCCCCACTGGGGACGCGGCGCATTCTCGGCAAAACCACGCAGTCCCATCTGATGGTATTGGAAGCGGCGGTGTGGCCAGCATCTCTGCAGTGGTAGCAGAGAGGTCACTAGTCGGGGGCACGTTGCACGTCGGCTTTCCTCGGGCGTTGCGCTGACCAGCAGTTGGACGGTATGGCGTCGACGGCGCCGGTGGCTGGCGGCGGAACTGCGACGTTGCGGCCTCTTGACGTTGTCTTGATGTTAGCGTGAAGGGTGGGGGCGTAGCGTCGTGCTGCGGCAGCGTAGTTGATTGCTTGCGGCTAAGACTCCGGTGCTTCCAAAACTCCAAACGATTGCCGAACTTCTTCGCGGACAATGTCGATGATCGAGTCCACTTGAGGTTGCACTGAGGGTAGCAGCTTGCGCAGGTCCTCCCACACAATTGCTCGGATAGTCTCGCGCAGGTCGCCAGAGCAGATTGACTGCGTTTCTGCGTACTCTTGAGTCGAGCGGCGATTGCATTGTTGGGTGCTCGTCTCCAGCGTCTTTTAAATCGCTGTCGCTTCGGAAATGATTGCCTCGACAGTGCATGGTGGGTTTCGGAGCATACCCGCGAACAGCTCCTGCTTTACTCCTCGCATGAGGAAGTGAACTTTTTTTGTCTTCAGGCATACCGGGGTTTGCGTGCCGGAAGCGTTTGGTAATCTCTTCCGTGAAGAGTGTCACGTTTTTATTTGGAAGTTGTGACCAGATTTCAAGCAGCGCTTCGGCCCTCTTCTTACGTACGACGCACGTGAATGTAGCGAGGAACTTTGTGTGAAATGTGTCTCATGTTGACAGGGTTCGCTCCTGGTTTTCGAACCACGTTCCAGTGGCATCTTGTAAGGTGAAGTACGCAAGACGAAGCTTATCTTCGCTGTTCCAAGCATTTAAACTGCTCTCGGTCTCGGCCTTGGTCTCGGTCGGCTACTCGGCCGTATGCCCCCATACAACTTTCCGGGTCTTCAAGACCTGAACCGTGGAAGGTCGGTGGCTCTTTGGGTTGCCGGAGCAGGATCGGAGTAGACGAAAGAGGGTCTGTCATCGTTGCTGTGGCCGTGGCTAGGGTCTTGGTTTGCCGGCTCTTCTCAGGTAGAGGCCATAATTCTGGCGGCAGACTTTGTCCTGTGGCTTGTCGTGTCGGAATTTATACAATTTCCGTCGAATGCTCTAGCGTTATCGATTTCGGTGACGTAGGTTCCCGAATAATCTGTAATATTTACGAGGTTGGCATAATCTCAACAAAACTATCTTCTACAGCCTCGAAGCTTTTCGAACATCGTAAGCGTGGTTTGCGATGAACATGGTGTAACGGGAGGATAACAACACTTGAGGGTAGGAACGTGGCAATACCAAATACTGTCATTGAGTGGAACCAGCTGCCTCAAAGTGCCGCAATAGAACGGGACAGTTCAAAGCCTAATGAAATTTCGAAAAATGATAACGAAGTTTAGCGTTTCTTTGCTGTGCTCATGAGCTCATTTCATTTTCTTTTTGTGGTGTGTCATGTGTTTCGCTTATCTTTCACTGCGTTTCTAGTTACTTCTGTTTCTATATTTGCAACAGTTGTTGAGTGATTGTGTTGCTTTCTTTATATGCATAAGTTATATTTTTTGTTTGCAATTTTTTATGCTTGACGTGCATTCATTGTAATACTATTTTAATTCCGCCACCCAATGTAATACCATTCTATTGTGGGCATTTAGGGGTTTCTTCAAATAAATAATTGCCCCGCCGCGGTGGTCTAGTGGCTAAGGTACTCGGCTGCTGACCCGCAGAGCGCGGGTTCGAATCCCGGCTGCGGCGGCTGCATTTCCGATGGAGGCGGAAATGTTGTGAGCCCGTGTGCTCAGATTTGGGTGCACGTTAAAGAACCCCAGGTGGTCTAAATTTCCGGAGCCCTCCACTACGGCGTCTCTCATAATCATATAGTGGTTTTGGGACGTTAAGCCCCACATATCAATCAATCAATCAATCAAATAATTAATTATCACTTATATAAAGGATTACCCACTTAAACAAGAATCATTATAAGCCAAACGTTGGCAAATGAATAGCTCCACGCATGCTTTGTGCTTTGGAGAGGAAGTAAATAATGAAGAAAACAAACAGCAGTGACATCGTTTTCAATGATGCGCTAAATCTGGACATTGTTTCTCCGCTTCAGCGTATACCTAGCGAATCGCGAGTATTATCAGCATGATTTTCCTCAAGTCGACGTGCCATTTTGTCATGAGACTTGAATCACTGAGAGCTTCAAAAAAGAAAATTGAAAGCCCATAAACTTCTATTTATTTCAAACTTCTATTCATGAACATTTCAATGAAATAAAAAGAAAGTGGCTGTAACGACCTACTTTTTGAACGTCTGTTTCAGGTGCATTGAACACGTGTAGCCTAAAGTTTGTGAAGCTTTTCACCGTGGATCACACACCAAGCTTTTCACCGATGAGGGAAAAGACACTATTACCAAGAGCTTTTTGATCTTTAGAACAATTAGGACAGCAAAAGTGTGGCAAAACAATGGTTACTTTCATTGCTCTCTAATAATAAAGCATAACGAATCACTCTGAAAGTTATCCGAGATCCAAAACCAAACTTTGCCGCAAAACGAGGTGATAAAGCGACCACAACTAATTTAACGAATTCTACTGCTACACGAAGGAACCCTTGCGGGTAACTCTAGTGGTGTAAATTTTGCGTGACTGTAAAACCTATCCGCCATTTTAGCAGTCTT
Organism: Rhipicephalus annulatus; assembly: GCA_013436015.1. Classification (NCBI taxonomy): domain Eukaryota; kingdom Metazoa; phylum Arthropoda; class Arachnida; order Ixodida; family Ixodidae; genus Rhipicephalus; species Rhipicephalus annulatus. Next base: position 486,162 of record WOVY01009358.1, read on the forward strand.
AACTTCGTAAAGGTGAATTCACAATGCAGGTTAGGGGAAACTTCAGGGAGGAAATGCGAAATGGTGCAAAGCTGCATAAACAAAGAAATGATACAGCAGTCAAGGAGCTTGTTCTCGGTTTGGTCAGTCTTGAGCAGTCTTGCACCTCCAACTTACCTCCCTCCTCCTCTTGCCTCCACTATAAAACCCTTCATTCTCCTCTCTCTCCTCCTCATCCTTTTTTTTTAATTTCCCACCATGCTGTTGCATAAAGTGCGTGATGATGCTAGGTGTAGGACTGTCAGTGTTTATGGGGTCTTAAGTGTTGTTTTCATGGTGCAGTGAAACTTGTCTGCTGAATCTATTAACCTATTTGCCGACCACAGGCCGCAATTCTGCGCCTCGTGTGTATGCATGTTTCCATGTTGTTCCACATTGTATACCTCGTGCTGTGTGATCTTGTGCGATGGATCTCGTTTAAGCACGTCACCCCTCTGAGCTTAGCTTCAACAGCTCTGTTGTAGAAGCCGAGTGCAAGGGAATACAGCCACTCTAAGAAGATCAGCGGTTTGCGTGCAGCATGATTTCTTATCGCAAACCGCATAAACCACAGAGCGTAGAATGGTATGCAAGTTAACTGGCTGCGTCGGCAATGATACCACGAGTGCGATCATTGGGGGCCATGCTTTTAGGATAGACGTAGACGTTCATTCGAAGCAATAGCAAAGAAAAAAAAGAAAGGTACAGTTTGCCTAGGTGACCGGAAAAAAAGCATGAGAGCCTGACGAGGCTCCTGCCCGCTGTAAAGTTGAGACCAGCTGCTTGAGCAACGCAGCCCCCTGTCTCCTCCCCCAACATCCGGCATCCGTGCTCTTTCGCTGGAGAAAAAAGAGCCGCATACCAGGATGAAGTTATCTTATGCGGATAACGTTATCTCCACGACGAAATTAGCCGCCTTGTTTCATTTCTCCTACGACGGCGTCAATCGTCCCTGCTCATGCATTTTTATCAGCAAGTAGAGCAAGCAGTATGCAGGGCGGTTTCGTGAACTAGATTGGTACAGAGAACATCAGGCCGATGGTGACGGTTATGGTAAGAACCCGTAAAAAAGTGCGACAGGATCGCAATCACAACAAAATTATTAGTTCTAAGTGAACGCTTCGACATGGATTACTAAAACTATAACCTTTGTGCTTACCAACGCGATTGTGCCTACGCGAGTGCGACTTAAACCAAAGCAGAAGCAGCCGTTGATGTGGTGGAATAGCAGGGCGGCAAAACTTTCTTTAGTAAGACTATGACAGAGAATCAACACGTATTATCACTTACGAAGACTGTTTTATTCAAGCACTATGTAGAGCACTTTCGTATAGTCGGATTGTTAGAGTAGATAGAAAACAGAGATACACAAATATAGTCAAAAGAGCTTTCTCTGCACCTCACACTGCAAATGTTTTGAGGAACAGGGCGAGGGAATGCTGATCCTGTGTTGGGTGTCGGTCCCTACGGCTTCCAGTTTTTCTTCTACGGTGGTCGTACGGGTTGGAAAAGCGCTGATGTCATGGACGATTTCCGTTCTTTCTGTATGGTACGCTATGTGAACCACTGTTTGTCACCTGCGAATGGCCGGTTGTTGCTGTCTCAACGCGGAAACGCGTACTCGTCATGTTGCCCATCATTCGCCATTTCGCCGGTGGTCTTTCAATTAACGCCCCTCTCAAACGGCTGTTAATTCCCATTTGCGACAATTACAACAGTCGTGTTTTCGTAGAAAAGCTTTATTTAGCTCTCATCTACAGAAATTTTGCTGCACGGATCAATTTTTAGTGTAGATAAGTGATAGAAACAAAGAAGAAGAAATTCAAAAGTTGTGAAAAAACTTAAGCAGCGCAGTACTGTGCAAAAGCTAATTTTACAGGAGCGCTCAAGGCAAAGCACCAATAAAAATTGAGAAAGAAGGCCTTCTTACCTTGTTCAATTGCTTAGCACTGCTTAAAAGTGTGAGGGTTAAAAAAGGAGCGCAAGGTTCTCCCTTGAACACTTTGCAGATTGTCTGAATGTCCTCTCTGAAAACTTCTGGTAGGTGAAAAAAGCCACCGTTGCCAAGTGGGTCAAGTAGAAGCTGCATGAGAACTGATATTCACGCAAGTTATAAGAAGAACACAGCGTGCAAAGAAATATTAAGCACTCTCGACACCACGAGACATAATGGACTAAGTTGGGTCGTTGCCTCTGTCATTCTTGAAATATTCGTAAGCGTTTTGCTTGGTGAAGTTTCCTTTATATTCTTACTGGGCTTGTTTCTGGGCACGTAAATTTGCTTTCGTTTATGTTCAGCTTCAGACGACGCTATAGTACACATCCTGTGAGTGGTTGTTGCAGCATTTCAAAAAAACATACAGTGATTCGGTTAAACATATACATGTTTTCTGTGTATTTTTGTTACACAAAAGCGAAAGGTACTCTTCATAGTAACAAGTTGCATGGCAGGAAAGAAGTTTTTTACGTAGGGCACCCAAAATAGTATGAGCATTTTTTTTTGCAAATATCTGCTTGCGGCTTTTCCCAAAGAGTTGTATTCCAGTCCCCCAACCCAGTCTCTTGTGAGCATTGCCAGCTGAGACATATGAACTCCGCTGAGACAGACTTCTCTCCATTCATCAGAGCTTAGAACTGCGACTAAGCTTAGAAGTTTGGAATAGAAGCCTTCAGGGGATGTGGATATTTAAGCCGGAAGCGATTTATTTGTTCACAGCCGAGAAATTTCAGAAACTCTGCAAGAGCTCAAGAGATTCACAACGAATCGAAGTACCCAGGAAACACATTTTCGTCATTATTCACGTGGCACTCAAAGAAATCAGAACTGTTGTTAAAAACCTCACTTCAAGGGCCAGCAAGACTTCTGCACAGCCCGAGCTTTCCTGAGCGAATTCCGGCAATCCAGTGTGCATGTTATAGGGCTGCTTGTTTAGATCGGCAGTCACTGCGTGAGTGTATCTCGGGGCCGTAGGGCCACCTTGCGTCTTCTTTGGAATGCAATAGGGATTTGCTTTCTCTTTTTCAAATTACTGCAATTTCGTATGACTTCATAACTGGCGAGCGATATGCTGCATTCATCTTTGATATCCTAGCTCTATGCCGCACCATCAGTTCCACTAGTCCTGGCGTAGTCAAATTGACCATGTTCTCAAAAACTTAGCTAATGACAATTTTCGCTTTTTCCTGTTTGTATACAGCATCGTTTGTTAAATGGTCATAACTGACGTTACGAATATATAAAAAGCCGATGCATCCCACAAGAGTTCGTATGGCTTCCAGACACTGTGTCTCCGTCTCCAAACGAAGGCGCTCGTTTGTCCCTTCAGTCATCTACTTTAGATAGCACTGCCCAACATACGTTTCGAAAAATAGAAGCCGCGTCACCATTGTTCTGTGCAGGTCAATCTGAGAATCTCAATGAATGGTGACTTCGGAAGAGTATTCGACACAACTGTTGCCAACTATGCGAGTGCTTGAAAGGTTCACGCAAGTTCAAGTTGGTGTGCATGCTATTCGGACGAAAGAATTTGCTTGAATATTGGCTAAGGCAATCTATTACTTACAAAGATTGCGTCAGCAAATAGAAAAAGTGATGCAAGGGGAAAGCTGAAGGGAGATATTTTGGCCATTGGAGCGTATTCTATGAAGATGTCGACTTGCAAAACAAAATGCAATAAATATTTCTCTATAAATTATCTCTCTCTCTCTCGTCATTTATTTATTTAGTGGCGCCTCCTGCCGGGAGACGTGCATGGCGTCACGGCACGGACTCTTCGAATGTTGTTGTGGCACGCATATACATAACACGTGCTCGCTTCAAACGTCGTTGCACTGCCAGCGCTCGCATTTTGCTTGTGTCACGCTTGAAATAAATGACGCAAGCAGCATAGATGATGTTATTGGTAAAACAATGAAGAGGGAAATATTATTTTTCAGTAGAATCTCTAACCGTGTCGGCATTCCAGCGTACACGCTTCGATGAGGTTTGTGATGGTGTCACGCTGCTTACTTCGAAGATGAGTTCGATTCTCAGCCATGGTAGCCGCACTCCGACGGGATGAGCAGAGAGACAATACATGTGCAGCAGGTTAAAAAATTAGTTGTGACCACAATAGGTGACCGGCAATATGGGCGATCACAGGGAACTGTGGGTTACGACGGCTTCTGGTTTGACGCACGACGAGGGTTAGCACCGGCACGTGCGCATTTTTGTAACGCTCTGTTGAAAAAAGCACATCTTTGTGGAATGTCAGTGCTTTAGAAGTAGTTTTCTTTTGCTAACCTTGACTGCGACTATGACAAGCTATGAAAGCCATTACCGATAAGGACACTTTTTTATCGCATTAAAATGATCTGCGATCCTTTTATGATGCTCGGGGGTACTGTAAGTTTGGCTAGCAGCTCAGTCGATACAGAAGGCAGCTGGTATTGTATGATACGTTACTGCAGATAAGAATCACCATTCTAAAGATCTCAGGGCATGGGGATGACTGTAAAAGTGCGCTAAGAGTTCATTTCGGGATAGTTGTCCCACCGTGGTGGTCTAGTGGTTAAGGTACTCGGCTCCTGACCTGCAGGTCGCGGGATTAAATCCCGGCTGCAGCGGCTGCATTTCTGATGGAGGCGGAAATACTGTAGGCCCGTGTGCTTAGATTTGGCTGCAAGTTAAAAACCCCAGGTGGTCGAAATTTCCGTGGTCCTCAACAACGGTGTTTCTCATATTCTTATGGTAGTTTTGGGACGTTACACCCCAAATATCAAGCAATTTCGGGATCACTATTTAGGCCAACAGCGTCGGTCGATTGGCATGAAGCGCAGCGCTTATTGAGTGCGTTGAGATATCTTTATTTTCAAGCCTTCAGTGCGCTATAAATTGCGTTTCTTAGTGGAAGACAGATGCTTATTTTAAGGCTGATCTTGGTTAAGCTGTGTGGCACGGCGGGACATAAACAATGCAGTCAGACATAAACGACACCCGCCGTGGAGGTCTGGTAGCTAAGGTACTCGGCTGCTGACCGCAGGTAGCGGGATTGTATCCCGGTTGCGGCGGCTGCATTTTCGATAGAGGCGAAAATGCTGAGGCCTGTGTACTCAGATTTTAGGGCACGTGGAAGAACCCCAGGTGGTCGAAATTTCTGGAGCCCTTCACTACCGCGTCACTCATAACCAAATGGTGGTTTCGGGACGTTCAACCCCACATATTATTCATCAACCAGACACAGATTGTGCCGAACAAATGAAAACCTGCGCTTGTTTAACGCACTTCTTCTTTCGTGTGCCGTCCCGGCGCAGTTTTACCTAGATAAACTCAAATTCACTTGTCCAGTGCTTCGTGCACACTTGCTCTTGAGTGAAGCTTTCACTCAAGCTTTCACGTTTTTTGCCATATACATGGATGCAATGGCTGGCTCTAATCTCGTATGGCAGGTAGCTTTTGCCTGCACGCTCCTATAATATCTTTGGTAGGTGTGCCTGCGCGACAATTTATTTCTCAGTATAATATTCGCAGAGAACTCAAGCGTAAGCTGTTTATTAGTGCATAATACACACGTACCTGTGAGAAAATGGTCCTCGCACACTCTGGCTTCAACGTTCGGTACCCCAAAGGCTACCTGTCGCTGTGGCTCCCTTCAAAGCCGTGGTCCGCCTCAATTTTCTGTCTTCATTCCATGGGAATTGATACCTGTGTTTGCCTTTCACGCTCGTTTAGGAGCAGCCAACGGCTAAACAACCGGCCATGGTTTATCAAGACTATAATAAATGGGTGACCACGCGCATGAATTCTAAATAATCTGAGGCTTGTGGCTGAGCGGTTTGCCGTCTACTTTTCTCGAAACGGAAGCCGGCAGCAGACGGTGCCTTCCACAATCTTTCGCTGTTTTACTGGTCCCATTTTACTCTGCAGCGTGCCTCGCAATCATGTCGCGCTTCTGAAGCGAATACGCCAGTGGACTTGCATTTCAGGTTTCCTTGTTTACGAACGATTTCTTTATAAAGATTGCATTATTTCCCCTCCACAATTTGTATCTGTATCGGACGCATCTAAGTAACTGCTGGCAGTGTTTTTTGTATGCTGTGGGCACGTGCCTAAGTTGGTGTCGAGTGTCGCAAAATTTCTTTAGTGCGCGCGCCCAAGAATGCCACCGCTGCTTTAGCTTGAGATTTACTCGCGTGTAGTTTCTCATGTTTAATCAAGATCTAGGCTGCATGTTTTAGTAATAATTTGGGCGCTCTGTTTCACTAAAAAACAATTTGAGGTTAGTTTCAGAAATTGTTACTGATTTGAGATAATGTCTACGTGCAACTTCGTAGCAACTGTGCTGTCATGCTTGTAAATACCAATTTAGATAGCCACCTGATGAATAAATGTTTCTCATAGTTGATTGCCCCGGAACAGCGTCGATCTGTATATGAGCGTGACGTGAAACCAGTCGTTGCTTCACGGAGGCAAAGGGCGTTTCATTATCACGTGGCCAAGAAGCGTTGTGCGCCATCGCGACAGTTCATTTCAAACTTCTAGCGTTCTTTTTTTGCGGATGACTACTAGCAGCAGTGCTCCTGCGTGAAGTGAACATTACCCTTTATTAGGTCATGGTAGAATGAGTCAGCTGTTCGCGTAAACCAAGGTATGAGACTACCTAGTCCTAGCGATTGTTGAGAAGAAATAAGTACATGATGTCCGACTATACCGTTTCTCAGAATTCCGAAAACCAATTTGTGGTTGGCAGCGTTACTTTTTTCTCGCTATTATAGATGATTGTGTATAAAAGACAGATCTATCTAAAGTCTCCTGCTTCCCAGAACGGAATTCTGTCTAATGAGCTACAATATTTGCAGAGGCAGACATAACTCTGCACTGTACCACTCCTGCCCTGGCTGCCAAAGGGTGGCTGGCAGTATTGAATAAATAAATAAATAAATAAATAAATAAATAAATAAATAAATACATAAAATAACTTGCACGCTAAATCGCATTGCTGTGAGTAAACTGAAAACACCCTCATTTCATTTGTAATACTTAGAAACGAATTGCGTAGGTTAGTCCAAGTTATAACGAAGTCAGACCCACTTAGGGCGAGTATTTTCTTAGAATTGATTTTGTCGAGTACATGCATGGCAAAGACTACACATGTCTCGCTGTCCTGCACCTTCAGTTTCAAAGTGGATCCATACTTTCTGCCACTTACTTAACTATTAACAGCAATGAATACCTTTACATTGTACCTCTATTATAATAGTACTCGAATTTGAGAAGAAATTACCACCAAATTGTTGAAGAATGGATACACGGTGGGCTTGGAGAGAAGCGATTGTCGACATGCATCGGCGATGAAACAGGCAAGTCCGTGCTGTGACGTCAATTTTCCGTGACTGCAGCGGCGCCACTGTTTGTTCTCTGGGCTAATAGCACCTTATTTGCGTTGCTTTGATGCCAAGCTCATCGCTTGCTTCAATCTTGTGAACAGGTGTCACCTTTTTTCTATAGCTAATTTTTAATGTTCCCGCTGTAATGTGATAACATGCACCATGCCATTCTGTTAAAATCGGATTGTGCGAGTTCTGTTGCTTTTCTCTTGTTCATCATCATGCGGCGTTTTGTTGCAATTATTCTGGTCACAAGTGAAGGATGATGAATGTCAACAAAAAGAATATGGGAAGGGAAATCTCCCTTTCGCAGCGCGTTGCCACGAAAAAACCAATAAGGGTTTTGCAGAAAAAAGCATTCCTACCGACTGAAATTTACAGATAGAACTCGGAATGAACGTCTTTCTAGGTTGATCCCTCTTGACGTACGTTGCCGAAAATTTCGCTGCATAATATGCAGCGCAACGTTTCGCAACACATGCCGCACCAACTAGCCCAAGAGAGGGCGTTATTGAATGACATCTCTACCAATGAGCTCAACAGGGAGCAAGCTTTTGGCAGCAATAGGGCAAGTTCATCGATAGGTCGACGTTCATAGATACATATCATAGCGAATGAGTTCTGCAGAACAGCGATTGGCGATAAGCACAAGATTTTTGTTCAGTTTTTAAGCTGCGCGGTAAAGAATAAATTGCAGGTATTCTTGAAAATATTCTCTTCCTGCTCAAAGTCTACTTCTCTTTCATGTGCAGCATTCTAATATGTGTTGCTCTTATCATGAGATCGAATTAAATTTGCAGTATTGATTAAGCTATATAACGGAAAGTAATAACTGTCTTGCTAATCGCGTAAACGCCTAAAAAACAACAACTAAATTAGAAACACACTTCAAAAAATAATTACGTGAACTGAAGTGTTTGTTTTTAGCGGAACTGGTGTTTGACTGAACAATTACTCAAATCTTAGGTGCAGTCATACTATACTATACTATACTACTGCTGTTATGAAGTTGATATTAGATAAGAGACACCTACCTTATCGTTGCAGTTTTGCCTTGTGGAAAGGAGCACTAGACATGATATCAGGCCTTGGGAGTATCCCATTAGGCTCACTTTTAAAAAGCCAGTTGTTTTCAGTACAAAATCAATAACAGCCGCAATGTCATAGCGGCCCATGTTGTGTATACTGAAAAGGTGGCAGTACGTTATATCTCCGCATATCGTACTACACGATGGGCATCTTTTACGCACAGCACATACTTTATCTAGAGGAATGAGAGTTGTTTAATATATATTTATGTAGATGTGACCCGACTTAGCAATCGCCTTAACTGTATTCTAACAGTTTTGACCAGTGAACAGGTCTTCGTAGTTGTTTGTAAACAACTGTGAACGGATTTACGAACAAGTGCACTTGTTCGCGAACCCCGATGAAGACGGGTCCACCGGTCAGAATTGTTGGAAATAAATTAAGGTGATCGCTAAGTTTTGTCTCATCTCTTTTCTTCCGCGTTTGGCCCATTCGAAAAACTTCTTCAATTATATATACACGGTACCCCTTCTATCTTAAGCTAGAGGTTCAATATAGGCCGACACCCGCAATACGATGCGACTAAATGCATGTTACTGATTGTAGCCTGGATTTGGACCTATTTTTGTTCTAAAATTTTGTTTATTACATATGCTTATTTAACTTACTTTTAAAGGAAGGAAGATGGACAAAAAATTGAAAGAGAAGTTATGGATGGTTCGCAAAATGTCCAATTAGACGATTTCAATCAACTTTAATTTTGGTAATTATTAGGGCTCTTCTGCTAACTACAATTCCTCGCGAAATAAAAATATGACACTTGACGAACCCGCTCGCCTGCCAATGCTCACGACAATTCAGGGCTTCCTAAGATTCCGCGTGCGAACCATGCAGTAACATAAAAATGACAAGAGTGGTCATTCGGGCCAAAAAGCGGCTGAGCTACCCAGTTTCCCCCCAGCCGTAAGACGACAACACATCACTTACTTCAAGAAAACACGCGTACTAGTTATTTACTAGAGTACCTTTTCTAGAGCATACTACGCCTACGTGTTTTTGCGTATGTGAGAGTAGCCTGAATCCACCTTACTGTCTGCGATTGTACGGGGCGATAACGTCAAGCTCGGGTCAAGCATGAATCCGACGCGAGAGAAGTGCACATGTCATAGGCGCGATGCCAGCATTGTCACGCTCCGTGTTCATGGGCATTTACGGCAACGAAAAAGTACGGGCAGCAGCAGGGAGATTCCTTAAAAGATGTGCGATAACGTGCCTGGCGTTCGTCGTGGTATTCACTTGTTTTGGCTGCCTTTGAGCTTGGCTGCTGGTAGGTACGAACACCAATACTATGTTAAGTGCTTATTGCATTTGTCCTTAAAGCCTTAATCTAACCTTTCTGGCGTTGTGTTGTTCCCTTTATGAGGGGAGCTTCTTAAAGCAGCACCCGTTTGTCCCTGGTCGTAGTGCGTAACATGTCTTAAGCTTTGACCTGCAAGGTGGTGCCGGTGGGATATTTCTCCTGTGCGTTGTTGAACAATAAAAAAAAATTCGCAGCGTGCGCGTTAACTAAAAGCCGAATTCTGCGGTCTCTCATTCCCCATTAAAAGCCATTGGCATGTACATTCAGCACTATCTGACAAGAAATGGTTGCTACGTTACACTCGCTGTGCGTAACCTGCTTGGTTCTAGAAAGGTGTAGCAAGCGTTGAGCCGCAGTGCCAGGAATACAGTGAACAAGTATATACCATGAACTCGAGGTGGTTAAAGGTAGGAAGTAGACACGAAGCGCAAGGCGTAAGAAAGTGTGCATGTCCTACCTCTCGTTTAGTCCTTGGAATGTCTGCTGGATGGCGGTGCTTCTATATGCGGAATATAGGATGAAATGATGCGAGATGGTGGTACTTAGAGTGTTGACTAGATGGTCGATCGGACCCACAGACAAATGCATGGACAGACGCACGGATGGCTACACGGACAGATGAACGCATGGATGGACGCAGGGGTGGATGCATGGACGAACGCAGGGACAGATGCATGGATGAACGTGCGGATGCATGAACAGACGCCCAACCAGACGGGCAGAGGGACGCAAGGACGGTCACACAGATGGACGTATGGACGGACGGGAGCAAGAACGAATAGACGGACGGATGCTTCTCCCCACTCTTCATCATTCACCACGTGGATAAGCTGACATTTTTTGTGCTCCTCACTTCGCGTAATGTTTTCGCGCATTTTTTTACAAAAAAACTGTCCCGAATGCTTCGCAGCACCTTTGCGAGAAAATTTTTTCTTCGCTCAAAAAATTTTGTCGCCGCTCATGTTGTTAGGTTTTTTTTTGTGCCGCTACATGTATTTGAATTCGCTGTATGAGTAAGATTTTGTGAAAATTGCAGCTATGCTGAGTATCAGTATCTCTGCTGTTCACAAATCGCTTGTAGTTCGAACGAGTGCAATACATAAAGTGGTGAATCTAGAAAAATGCTTGCTAGCTAAAGCTAGGATGTAATCTTTGCGTAAACACTCCTGCCTCGTTAACGGCGTGCACGACAGCTAAAATTTGTTTCTGCTGCGGCAACTGCGTGTGGCTGGTTTTTGCGAAAGAGCGATGTAATAAGTACAGAAGAAAATTAGTGCGAAGGTGGGAAAGAAAACGTAGCCAAGATTTTAGTTTTTTTTAGGTTTATGCCGTAGTCAAATGCTGAGGCTACTACTGCGCCGTGTCGCGTTGTGCAGTGTAAGTGTAGTGCGCGTATATGGCAGTTTTATTTTTCTGCGAGTCTTGTTACATTGTTGAGTGTTATGACTATTTCTTGTGTGTATTTGTTAATCATAATGTGGCAGCTGTATTCTCGCGCCTCGCAGTGCAATGAACATCTCTTTGTGCCTGCGTTTATCAAACATTAACAAAGTGGGCATGTGCTCACCAAGGCTATCACTTTTTAATAAAAGTTTTCGGTCCTCCAACGACTTTCATGTTTTAAATAATTTGTGTGCATAGACACACATTGGTATCGTTTGCCTGCCGCCCTAGTGGTTCAGCATACACGAAGCTCATCGATGCATGCAAATGACGCGTTAAAAAAATAAAGTATAGCCTCGAAGGCTAGCACGCGCGTAGAAGTGGTCTGGGAGGCTGTAGAATAATCGTAGTCCTTACATCATAGCCTTCGAGACTGTTTTGTTGTCGTATGCCGTCTCTGAGGCTGTAAAATTTCACCACACCCATTTGGACAGTGCGAATCAAAATCAGCCACAGGGGCTTATGGAAGTATCCTTTCATGGCCTTTTATATTACTCTATTTACGAACGACCACAGTATTTGTCCGAATGTGCTGCCTTGACAGGGCTGCAACGATGGTAGTGGCTTTGCGATGAACACGTTTTACTATCGACCAAAAAAACGGCAACCACTGTGACTGCTACGCTGTCATAAACCGGTGCCAGGGAAGCGTATTGTTCGTACGCGGAACGTTAAGTAGCACTGGAATCACTGCGTGCGCTGGCGTGCCAGTGAGTTTGTCATGTGGCATTTTTGTATATCGCAGGCATTTATAGTTAGCTGAAAAACCCTAATATTGTTAAAGAAAAGAAGAGACGCCATTTCTACGAGGCTGTGGATTAGATGTACTTGAAACCAGCGGTAATGACGTGACCGGTTGACCAGCGATCGAGAGGAGACAACCCTTCATCTTCCTCGACAGGCACACACGCGCGTGGCCCACCAGAATATCCATATGCATGCATGTCGCATAATCCCCGGTGGCAGAAGCGCCATCTCAGCGCACCTAAATGTCAACGTCACTAGGGGAAAGGTGAGGCTTCAAGCACGCAACATGTACCACATCGGTAGCCTGTTGGGCACATGAGGGCGATGGGGCAACAAGACCCATTTCATATGTCACAGGAGTAACCACACGAAGGACTCGGTATGAACTTGTGTAGCGAGTAAGCACTTTTTTTTGACAAGCCAACGTGAAGGGTCGGAGACCGGAGCAAGACCAAAGAACCGGGCAGAAAGTATAGGCCATGGTTTCGTTGATCATACCAACGCCGTTGGTTCTCTTGAGAGGTTAGAAGGCGAGTGCGGGTGATTTCGTGTGCATGAGTGGCCCGAGTGATAGCGTCCATGGCATATTGACTGGTCAGTACTCAGGAGATGGTATGACGGTGTCTAGAGGCAGTATTGGTTTTCTTCCAAACAGCATAAAAAATGAAGTGTAGCCTGCGGTGTCATGGCACGTAGAATTATAGGATTATAGATCGCGGTCGGTGTGGTTGGTAGAAACTTACTTAGCGAGCATATCTGTAAGAGTTTGGTTTAGACGTTCTATCAGTTCCTTGTTACGCGAATGGTATGACGTAGTCAGCTTGTGTCTCGTTTGACAGGACTGCGAGGTGTAGGCTATGACCTTCAACAAAAACGTGCGGCCACGGTCTGTAAGCAGCTGCCGTGACGCTCCGTGTTGCAAAACCACGTCCTTGAGGCAGACCTCAGTGACATCTGTGGAGCAGCTTGTTGGAAGAGCTCGTGTGATGGCATAACGCGTAGCGTAGTCGGTGGCCACGGCTACCCACCTGTTGCCTGAGGAAGACAAAAAGAAAGGGCCAAGTAGGTCTTAGCTGACGCAGAAGAACGGTTTTGATGGAATGTCAAGTGCTTGAAGGCATCCGGCAGGAAGCATCAATGGCGTTTTGCGGCACTGACATTTCTCAAAAGCCGCAACGTATCTTTTGACTGAGCGCGCAAGCGCTGGCCAAAAGAAGCGTCGACGTATTCGGTCATAAGTGCGTGACACACCAAGACGACTGGCAGTTAGAAGGTCATGAAGTTAGTGTAGAACTTCCGAGTGAAGATGTTTTTTTTTTATTATTCAGAATCGAAATACAAGTGATACAAGTGCATGTGTTATGTACAAATACAGAAGGAGGTCTCAAAGTCGTGAGACTGTGAGTGAGACCTCCTATAAAATCATACATGAGCGATACAACGTAATAGTAAAGAGTGGTAAGGAAAGAAATCTGAAGGTATGTACAGATAAGCACAAAATAGCGAACGTAAGTTATAAAAAATGTACAGCTAAGCATGCAAAAACTAACACGAAAATGCAGTAACATTCACTCTGTATAATATCAAGCATTATTACGGTAAGGATAGAAAATTTAAGATATACAAATTGTACAGATAAACACGAAATAGCGAACATAAGTTATACAAGGTGTACCGATGAGCACAAAAAACTAACAGAAAAATGCAATAACATTCAGTTCATATAGTATCATGCATTAAGAATTTAATAGGTGCAAACGCAAGCCTTTTTTAAACATTTCGAGGGATCTATTTTTGATCTCCAAAGGTAAAGAATTCCACAGGGAAATAGAAGAAAATTTTGTAGTAAACTTACCATAATTAGTTCTAGGTTTGGGTAAAAGGAAGTTATTAGCCTTTGCAAAACGAGTCGATGACGACTGAGGAAACTGACTTGAGTGTAGTAAAGGAATCGGAAGTTTTCCATTCACATATTTGTAAATAAGAATGCCGAGAAAATATTTAGTCAGCTTCTGAACTGATGAAATTCCGTGCGAACAGAGTAAGGCTGATGCCTCGGACATGAAGCCACTGAACGTTATTATTCTTAATGCTTGGTTTTGAAGATGTTGGATGGCTGATAAATGAGTGGCATACGTATTTCCCCATGATGAAATGCAATAGATTATGTTGCTGTGAAAGAAAGCATAGTAAAGTGACAACAATATTTCAAAACGAAAGAACGGGCGAACTTTCAGAAATATTCTAATGGCATATGCGGCTTTCCGTGTAAGCTCTAAAACATGTGAATTGAACTTTAAATGTGCATCTAATTTGACCCCGAGAAACATTGTACTAGAGGTAGAATGAATTTGAGTATCGCTTACGAAGACAGAGGGGTTCCTAGGTATAATTCGATTAGGTGACGAAAATACAACGAAGTTTGACTTTTTAGCATTTATGCTTAATTTATTCTTATTGAATCATTTAACGATATTTATCAGGTCGGTATTTAGTTTAAACAACATCGAGTCAACGTCTTTATCCGTAGTTAATATAGTGGTATCATCCGCATAGAGTATACAGGACGAATGTGCTAGACATTGAGGAAGATCGTTTATATAAATTGAAAATAAAAGCGGGCCCAAAATTGAACCCTGTGGAACACCGATGTTTATGGTTTTAGGGTTGGAAAAGGTACCGGACACATATACCACCTGTTCTCGATCACGCAAATAGTTACGAATTAGTTCTAGTGGAACGCCAGATACACCAATTGATTGTAGTTTCTGAAATAAAATGTCGTGCGAAATAGAATCAAATGCTTTTGAAAGGTCAAGAAAAACGCCTCCAACAACACTACCGCAGTCAATAGCATTTTTAATTTCCTCTGTTAGCGATATCATGGCGAGTTCAGTTGAGTAACCGGGCCTGAAACCGAACTGTCTGTTAGAAAGAATGTGAAACTTGTCTAGATAACACCGTAAACGTCCCGCAAAAAGCTTTTCTATGACCTTACTGAAGAATGAAATAATTGCTATAGGCCGGTAATTGGAGATTAAACGCTTGTCGCCTTTTTTAAAAACGGGAATAATTTTTGCTTTTTTCAGAGATGTAGGGAAGAACCCAGTTCCAAATACAAGATTTATAATATGACATAATGCATCACAGAAAAAATGAGCTATCAGTTTCATGTCAGCAGCAAAGAACTTATCGAGACCAGCGCTTGTATTCCGTATACTATTGATAACGGTGAACACTTCCTCGGGTGACGTCGGATAAAGGAAGAATGAATGTGGTAATCGTGAACAAGTGTGTTCGAGGGTTGCTGTCGACTGAGGAATATCAATGCCGAATGAGTCATTGAAAGAGTTCGCGATATCAGATGGGTTATCGATCACACGTTTTTCTGAGTGAATCAAGGTTATATCTGAATGTGCCGTAGTCCTGCCAAGAAAATTGTTTACAGTTTTCCACTGCTGCTTAACGTCATTTCCGGCTCGCTTTATTTTATCTTCGAAATACCTTAATTTAGCGGCTTTAAGTAACTTTCCTAATGTATTTGAATATTCTTTATAGCGCTTTAGAAGGTGAACATTGAAAGGGCACTTTTTCGTCTTTTTGTATAAGTTATCCTTTTTCCGCAGACATTTTAACAGGTTAGGTGTCAACCACGGATTAATTGGGACAAGGTACTTTTTTCTGCTTACTACTAATGTTGAAGCGGCCGTGACTGCATTTGAAATAATAAAGGAAAATTGTTGGTAGGCTATTTCAGCATTATTGCATTTCTTAACTGCCGACCAATCACACTGCTCGACGATGTTAATGAATGATGCAGTATTTAAAATATTCTTGAAGCTTCGACTTATTTTATTATTATTTGAGATGTCTATGCTTGCATAAATAGGATAATGATCTGTGACAGGCACCTCGATGACAGCTGCTTCAGGAGGACTAATGAGGTTAGACAAAATGTGATCTATCATAGTGCCATTGCCATGAAGTGGAACACGAGTAGGTGCAGTTATGAGGCACTCGTAGCCATACCCACTGAAGCAGGAAATGTATTGAGAAACATTTGCGTTGGTGTCATCAAGAAGATTGATATTCATATCTCCTAAAATAATCACCCGTTTCCCTTCTAATGATAGAGTTTTCAACGCCTCTCCTAAAGCTAGGCAGAACTCCATGACAGATGACGGAGAGCGATATATGCAGGCAACAACTAAATTCTTACTATCTTGCGAAAAATGTGGTTCATGAAGTTCGATCCACACGGATTCGCAACCAGGAATACTTAGTGCCAAGTCCAGTCGCCTATGATAGTGAAGGCATGAAGATATAAAAATAGCTGTTCCACCATGTGCATCGTCGATTCGGTGACAGCATTCAGAAGAATAGGAAGGAAACTTAAACAGGTCCCTGTCATGTTCACATAGCCACATTTCACTGATGCAGATGATAGAGAACTCGTGACCAATGGCCGACAGCAATGAGGTAATATTATCATAATTTTTTCTTATACTTCGAGCGTTAAAGTGAATTAACGCCCTACATGGTTGAGACATCCGTGATGAGAGTTCAGACGGTGAAATATACGCCATCCTGCAATTGGATAGACGCTACAATTGCTAATGTATGGTATAACTAGGAGATATTAGACAGGTCGATCTCTGATTTTATGCGAAATACCCTGGTGTCAGTAGATTTCCTTGCTTTTATCTGACAGTTATCAGTCCAAAGAAACGCCCACTGTTTCTCTTTTTTGAGAACAAGTGCTTTAGCAAAAAGCTTCTTGTTATCCGGCGAGAGGTGATCATTAACAAAGACAGCATGAGTGCCCTCTCCAGAAAAACCAAGAGCACGTGTATTCAGGCGAGCCTTACGTGCCTTCCTAACAAACTCATTCTTTTGCTCACGTGAACAGAAACGGGCCACAATATTCTGTTGGCCAGACTTAGCTGGCACTCTGTGAACAACGTCAAGATCAGTGCCCGATACAGGACAGTCGATTTTGTTACCAATCGACTGCACTATGGCAACACAGTCCTCCCCTTGGGAAGAAGGAACGCCCTTGATCTCGACGTTGTTCATCCGAGTGTACTGCTCCAGGTCCGCCACCTTCTTCTTTAAAGTCTCGTTCTCATTCTTCAAAGCTTTGTTAGTAGAACAAAGCTCCTGTTGTTGAGTACGGACAGTCTCTACAATGTCGTTAAGCATTTTCAAGCCAGCATCCATACTTTTAACCTCTGAATTTAGAGCACCGAGATCAAATCCCGTCTCTCGAAGCTTCGTCGTAACGTCACCCACAATTCTGTCCACGAGCTTTGCCAATCGGCTGTCAAAATTTGCCTCAAGGTCCTCGATTCTTTTAGCTAATTCGGCATTCGTAGGCATTGTGATACCACAACCAGGAAACTTATTGAACAATACAAGTGAACACACGAGCGAGCAAATAATACAAAGAGCAGCAGCAGCAGCAGCAGTGGTTGCGGTATAAAACAGAGCTAAATACCAAGGGTTGCGTAAAACCAACTGACCTGTAGAAGGCAGGAACAGCAATTAGACGAGTGTTCGCATCCGCAACCACCACTGCTTTGACGCGGGCGTGCCTCCTGTCACTGCTTTTGATGCCAAGACTGAAGATCCACGCAGGCGCAGAACGACGACAGGAATGTTGGGAACGGTAGATATGATGCGGCCAGATTATCCAGAATACAACGTTCCACGTTGACACGTGGATGATGAAATGACAGGTGCTGCAGCAGTCACTATCGGGACCCCGGCTTGTCTGGATGAACACCTGTAGAAGGCAGGAACAGCAATTAGACGAGTGTTCGCATCCGCAACCACCACTGCTTTGACGCGGGCGTGCCTCCTGTCACTGCTTTTGATGCCAAGACTGAAGATCCACGCAGGCGCAGGACGACGACAGGAATGCTGGGAACGGTAGATATGATGCGGCCAGATTATCCAGAATACAACGTTCCACGTTGACACGTGGATGATGAAATGACAGGTGCTGCAGCAGTCACTATCGGGACCCCGGCCTGTCTGGATGAACACCTGTAGAAGGCAGGAACAGCAATTAGACGAGTGTTCGCATCCGCAACCACCACTGCTTTGACCAGAATAACAAGAAAGAGTGCCGGTTCATGCGGCTCAAACTTTCGGCGGTATAAGACACCATCGCGGAGCACGAACGAGCAATGGGAATGATCGAGAGATGGTGATTCGAGGCTCTCGACGATAGCACGTAAGGACACATCAAGGCACTGCTCGTCACCGATGCATGTAATTTGCGAAAGGAAAAGACGCAAGGGTCGGTGGTGGTGTCAGGCATAGTGCTCGATTCAGCGACTGGGTAGTGGGACAGGTAGTCTGCGTCCTGATGTAGGTGACTTGGACTACATCACCATGTAGGTATACTCTTGCCGTTGCAGTGCCCAGCGCCCAAGCCAGCCAGTAGGATCCTTCAGTGACGTAAACCAACATAACGCATGATAGTTAGCTGTTACAGAAAATTTAGTGCCATATAAATATGGGATAAACTTTGGAACTGCCCAAACAAGAGCAAGACAAACAAGCTCTGTAATGGAATAGTTGCGCTCAGCAGCTGTGAGGAGGCGGCTAGCGTAGGCGACAACTCGGTCTTGCCGCCTTGGCGTAAAGCTACGTTGGCTCCGATCCCGTGACCACTACCATTGCTTCAGACATTTGTCGGAGCAGATGCGTCAAAGTGAGCAAATATAGGCGGAGTCGTCAATAGCATGATTAGGTGAGAAAAAGCAGCAGCTTGGTCGGTACCCCACGTAAATATGACGTTTTTCATCAGAATCGAAGTGAGGGGTAAAACAATGGTTGCGAAATCTTTCACAAACCTTTTAAAATAAGAACAAAGTCCTACAAATTTCCGGCCGTCTGACTTACTGGGGATTAGGAAAACTGGTGACTGCAATGAATTTTCTCCGAGCCCTGCGTCACACCAGAGCCGTCTACAAGGTGGCACAACACTGTAATTTTCCGACGTCCGAAGTGGCACTTCAACGAGTTTAATTGAAGGACTGCAATGCGGAATATGTCGAGAATAGCTGACAAACGCTGAAGGTGGGTCTCAATGTTGGGGAATATACAACGACATTAAGAAGATAAACGAGACATGTTGACTATTTGAACCCTTGTAGTGGTGAGTATCACGCGCTCGAATGGTGCTGGGGCGTTGCATAGCCTAAATGGCATAACCTTGAACTGTTATAAGCCGTCTGGAGTTAAATACTCAGTCTTCTTTTGGTCTTTTTTGTCCACAGCACTCTGCCAGTAACCGGAACGTAAGTATATTGTAGAAAAGTATCGGGCGCCTTGGAGACATTCGAGAGCGTCATCGATGCGGTGTAAATTGTGAACTCCCTTTTTCGTGATTCAATTCAGATGGCGGTAATCCACGCAGAAATGCCACGTGCCACTTTTATTTTTAACGAACACAATGTAAAGTGCCCAAGGGCTTGAAGAGGGTTCAATAAATTCTTTGGATGGCTTCTTGTTGACTTCTTGTTGAATTACTTTACGCGCGGTCGCAGACACCCGGTATGGTTGCCGATGAATAGGATGAGAATCGCCTGTGTGAATGCGGTACTTGACGAGTGAAGTCTGGTCGAGTGGATGGCTGTCGATGTCGAATATGTCGCATAAGAGGCATAGCGTGACTGACATCTCAGGTTTGAGGTCCAGGGCGATCGTGGAGCATAAGGTGACATCGAGTCACGTGGCATCCTGGGAGTGATGTCGGTGCTCGGGACATACGTCTGCCGCAAAACAGGTGACGTGTTTCTTAATTAAGAGTCTTAGCGTTGTGACCAAAATTCCTTGATGTAGCACTTGTTTTATGAAACGGAAATTGATAACTGGTAAATATGTTCGGTTAGAGGCCATGCTTACGACGGAGTGTGGGACAGTAATGTCACGCGCCAGGAGAAAATCAGGAATCAGCGTTACGACATAATTCCCGTCGATCATCGGAGAGGGTGTTGCCAATTAAACGAATGTGAGAGCTTTATGTAGTATCCAGAAGAAGTCAGTGGTGCGTAGGCTGTTTGGGAGTTCTGGGTGAGAATTTGGGAGAAAAATAATTTCAAGGCAGAGTGTACCGTGGGCACAACCGATCAGGGCAGATTGCGTCGATAGAAAGTCCACGCCGAAGTTTAGTTCATGAGGGCAATTTTCAAGCGCCGTAAATATAACGAAGACATGGCTGCCGCGAATACTTACACGAGTGGTACGCATTCCAGTGAAGGCCACAGTTCCACCATAGGCGATTCGGGGGGCTTTAGTCGCTGCAAGCGTGAGGGCTTTAGTCGCTGCAGGCGAGAGGGCTTTTCGAGTTGGCGACACATATGAGTCCTTGTCCTGGACACTTGAGCTCCGGTATTACTAACGCCGTCAAAGCACCACTGTTTACTTAACGTGAACCAAGTTTGTATTAGTGAGGCGCGTCAATGAAGGATTCGGATCAGCCAAAATTGATGCAGCACTACGTCCCCAAGCTGTATGAACTAGTTTTCCGTCCGAGAGGACTCATAGTTAACCGGCGACGGATAGCGGCGTGGTTGGGGCGACGGGGAATGGCGGCGTTGAGGTGACGGCGAACGAGCGGTGAAGCGGCTGTTAGGGATGTCGGAAGAAGGGTGTACACGAGTGGGCGAATTTTGACGGGAATCATCGTATGGGCGAGAGGCGGAAAATGGGCTCCAGTTTGAGGGAGTCCAAGTGCTGCGGCAGTAGCGGGAGATATGGCCAACTTGGTGGCAACGCAAGCAGATCGGTTTGTCGTATGCAGTTCTCCTTTCCATCGGATTGCGGGATTGCGGAAGAAAGTGTGAGTCATGGCGTGGTTCATTAGTTGTCATTGGTCTGGAGGTGGATCGGGAAACAGGACAGGCCACAGGAAAACCGAGCTTTGTCATTTTCTGCCTGACGATAGCTTGAATGACGGAGACCGCCGGAGGTGTTTGTGTGGTGCCATGATCGAGAGTAAGCGGAGGAAATGGTGCCGGACTTGAAGCCTCAAGCTCCCATCGAACTGCACGTGTCACGCTGTCCTGCATAGATGGTGCGGCACTGTGATCGGTGCTGGTTGATGTAACAGCCGTGCTTGGTAGCCCCTTAAATTGAGGCAGAACACGGCGAATGTTGGCCATTTCGAAGCGGCGGCATTCCTTAATAATCATATCTACGGTGGGGACGTTGGTGTACACGCGCAAGTTGAAGGCATCGTTCCCGATGCGCTTGAGTATGTGGCCCACCTTGTCACTCTCTGTCATTTGCTCGTTCACTTTCCGGCATAACGCGAGCACGTCCTGTATGTACGAGACGTAGGACTCAGTTGAGTACTGCACAGAACTGGCGTGTTCTTTTGCGCTTCTAGTTGGGTACTGTATGGGTCCCCAAAGATGTCGTGTAGTCGCTCCTTGGAGGTATTTCAGCTGGGGAGCTCGTTCTCATGGGCGTCGAACCAATCTCGTGGGTTGCCATCCAAGTAAAACATTGGCGAGCATCATGGTAGCGTTCCATTGATGTGTCTGGCTAACACGCTCGGGCATACGAAGCCAGTAGTCAACGTGAAGCCCAGAATGTGCGGATAATGTACCGACATCACGGGGAGCATCGTCAGATATGTATTGGCTGGAGCTACAAATGAAGACGCGGACGGGTTGTTGTCATTGGTAGCCATACCTGGAGACTGAACGGTGCGACCACTGCGAAGCTTCGTGGTGAGGAAGGGAAAAGTTCTATCTCCACCATATAAGTTACTTAAAAGAAAACACGCTGCACCGAGGAGACTCTAGATTATATGTATTTGAAACCGGCGGTAATGGCATGACTGGTTGACTAGCCATCGAGCAGAAACAACCCTTCGTCTTCCTCGTCAGGCACACAGGCACGTCGCACCCTAGAATATCAATATGCATTGTGTAGCAATATTTACCAGATATAAGACTATAACTGGCTAATCAGACGTTTTAAAACCGAACTACAACTTTCTCAACGAAATTTTCGTCTATATTCGTTCCTTCAAAAGTTAGTTCATTTAACAGATCTATTTAACAATGTTTCAGAAAACAAAAATTGGTGTGTAACACCCGGCTATGGTTGGGAACATGCATTTGGTTGCGATGAAGTTTCATGTGCCGGTATATTTTTAAGCTCAGGCTAAACATAGCTGCATATATATACAAATATTTATCTACGAAGCAGGAACGTTTCGCCGCCGTGGTCTAGTGACTAAGGTATTCGGCTGCTGACACGCAGGTCGCGGAATCGAGTTGCGGCGGGCGCGGCTGCATTTTCGAGGGAGGTGAAAATGCTGTAGACCCGTGTGCTGATATTTGGGTGGACGTTAAAGAACCCCAGGTGGTCCAAATTTCCGGAGCCCTCCTCTAAGGCGTCATTCATATACATATGGTGGTTCTGGGACGTTAAACCCCATCTAATAATCTATCAGGAACCTTGTGGCCCATGAACATGGGCCGGGCACGTAGCACGTAGACAGGATAACCGGGGGCCATTTAGAGTAATAACAAAATTGCTACAGAGGGCAAGCTGGCGTCGAGACGTCTCACCTGAGCACAAGCGGTTAAAGGGGAGACAGAAATTCAGGTGGCCAGATAATATTAGAAAGTTTGCGGATAGAAAGGGGCAGAAGCAAGCACAGAACAGAACGGACGTGCATTACACGGGGTCTGTCCCCTGCAGTGGGCGTAGTCAGACCTAATAATTTTTATTCATACTGTCAGCCCAAGGGCCAAGACAGGAGTTGGGGTTACATATCTGGCATGTACAAAGAACATATGTGTAAACAAGTTTCACACTGAACGCTCAAGACGCACACTATATGAAAATAACAAAACAAAAACGCAAAACTATATCACAATACATCCCGCATAGGTCACCGATAAAAGAAACATGTTCCAATACATCTCGTACACGTCACCAAAAAAAGAAAAAGATTTTATGTGATATAGTACATAATGAACGTAATAATATAGTACATTGAACACAAACAACCAACAAGGAACAAGCAATATGATTACAAATATTCTGACAAAGACTTTTCGAACCTTTGTAAATCGCGATGATCGACTATGTATTGAGGTAATTGATTCCAGTCATTGATGCTCCGAACCAAAAACGAATACTTGAATAAATCTGTTCTGTAGCTAAGTTGTGTGATATGTTTCGAGTGCTTTGTTCTGGATGTGGTAAATGGCTGTAGTGCGATGTGTTCCCTTAGGTGAACATTGTAGTCTCTATTGAGTATGTATGAATATATATATATATATATATATATATATATATATATATATATATGTCTGGCCCTCATCAGGATGTATCCTGATGAAGGCCCGACTCTAGGCCGAAACGCTTAAATAAACCACGTGGTGACTGCTCACGGAGGATCTACTTGACTATATGCAACGCTACGGCCACTCAACAACCATCCCTGTCGATATATATGTATATATATATATATATATATATATATATATATATATATATATATACCAAAAACAAAATTGATGCTGGGTCGGTATGATTATCCGCAGTGAAGAAGATGCACGTACGAAGTGATTTTATGGACGCTTCAGCCACGGGTCCGGCTTTCATCAGAATACAGTTTATAGCATGAGTGCTGTTTATATACATGCACATATCCATAAGATAAAAAAAATGAAAACCGGCATGAAAGACGATATATTGGCATATATAAACGCAAGTCACACAATTTGAAGGGCACCTGATACACGTGTAGAAAGATATCGTTTCCACGCGCGAGCACGTGGCGAGCAGGCTGTTCAAAAATAAAAGATAAAATGCATAATAGATAAAGCGCATAACACGAAGAGTAGTCCGACCGGTAATAGCAAGGTGAAAAAAAATAATATGATAATAACAAAAGATAACAAACATCACAAAGTGCTATATAAAAGTGATTGATTGATTTCTGGGGTTTAACGTCCCAAAACCACCATTTGATTATGAGAGACGCCGTAGTGGAGGGCTCCGGAAATTTAGATAACCTGGGGTTCTTTCACGTGCATCCAAATCTGAGTACACGGGCCTACAACATTTCCGCCTCCATCGGAAATGCAGCCGCCACCGCCGGGATTTCATCCCGCGACCTGCGGGTCAGCAGCCGAGTACCTTAGCCACTAAACCACCGTGGCGGGGTCTATATAAAAGTGCTATCTAAAAGACGTGACATAGCTGCAACGTAAACAACCAATAGAGACGATGTAGCGCAACTTGCTGAGCAAGGTAGAGAACAGATAGACAGAGTGATACAGGTTTTACGGATAGGCCGCATGGTGAACAGGAGTTGCTTTTCTTCATATCTTGTTTTATAGGTGCCCATCCATCAATATAATTTTCTTACACCTATTCCACATCAATGCTTAGTTTTCTTCATGCAAGCATTTCGGTTGTAAATGATAAACTATCCAGTGCTCTATACAGGAAGCCTACAGACTGGCAACAGTATTTGCACTTTGACAGTAGCCACGTGAAACATTGAAAAACTAGCATCCCTTACAGTCGGGCCCTACGCCTTAAAAGAATCTGCTCAGGGTAATCAGAGTTTCGAAAAAATTGCACAACACTAAAGGATTCTCTGGTCAACCAAAAATATCCGCCGCAATTAATTGATGACGCAATAAAACGTGCCGACAAGCATAATCGTAGAACGTTGTTGTGCGCTGCTGAAAACTTGACTTCCTCACCGCAGACAAACTTAGTCCTTACCCATTGTGTGCCATTTTCGCGTGTTTCGAATGTGCTGAGAAAGCACCACAATATTCTAATGCAAAGTGGACACTCAAAAACCATTTTCACCGAACCACCTAAAGCAGTGTATCCTAAGATGAAATATTCGAGACATACTATCATCGTCATCATCGTCGAAAGCAGACAGTCCTGACACGATCGGGTGCCATCCTTGTCGAAAACTGCGATGCGAAGTATGCCCATACATGCGCACATGCCAACAAGTCACCAGTACTGGTTCAAACTTTTCCTTAAAAATCAAAGACATTCGCGACTCTAACAACGTAATATACATGATAGAATGTGCGCTATGTGAAATACAGTACATTGGTCAAACAGAAGAGCCTTTTAGACTGCGTTTTAACAACCATAAATCTCATGCAAACACTTTGCCCCACTTTCCCATTTTAAGACACGTGCACTTCCCTGACCACTCTTTTGAAAATCTAAAGGCAACATTACTCGAACCTGGTTTCCACACAAATTATGATAGAGAAGCCCGTGAATCATTCCTCATCTATAAGTTTAACGCCGTCGCGTCTGGTCTAAATGAAAATGTAGGAAAACTTAGTTGCCCATCTGTACAACCTGTATCACCCTGTTCATCTGTTCTCTACCTTGCTCAGCGAGTCGCGCTACATTGTCTGTATCGGTTGATTACGTAGCAGCTTTGTAACGTCTTTTATATAGCTCTTTTATGTAGCTCGTTGTGATTTTTGTTATTTCTTGTTATTATTTTATTATTATTTATTCTTTTTCACCTTGCTATTACCGGTCGGACTATTCTTCGTATCATGTGCTTTATCTAATACACGTTTTATCTTTAAACAACGTGCTCGCCACGTGCTCGCGCATGGAAACGATATCTTTTTACTTGTGTATCAGGTGCCCTTCAAACTGTATGGTTCGCATTTATATATGCCCATATATCGGCTTTCAAGCCACTTTTCATATTTTTATCTTATTAGTATGCACATGTATATATACAGCACACAGCACTCATGCCATAAACTGTATTTTGATGAAGACCAGACCTGTGGCCGAAACGTCAATAAAATCACTTTGTACGTGCGCCTTCTTCTCTGCGGGTATATATATATATATATATATATATATATATATATATACATATATGTGTGTGTGTGTGTGTGTGTGTGTGTGTGTGTGCGTGTGTGTGTGTGTATATTGTTACGATGGAAGGTGTTTCTTTGAAATTGGCTGAATGGCTGCCGCCTGGCAGCGATGCACTTCCAAGACAAGCGCTCATCGTCCTCCTCTTCCCTTCGTCAGGAGAAGAGGACGAAGAGAAGGCCACAAACTTTTGACACAGGCCAAGCTTAAGAAATGGCGTCCAGAGCCAAACTATGCCGCCTTTGTAATGAGACACGTCTTTGTGCCGTGAATCGTAGGTGTTTTTGGAACGATCCTTAGATGCCAACATATGAAGTCGAGCTACGCGCCGTGCTTTTTCTTCGCGTCAAAGAGTCTGAGCGATCGAAAGGTCTGCATGAGTATAAAATGGCACAGTAGTGTCGAGAAAAAATCGGGGTGGTCGAACGTAAAGAAGGTAGAAAGGGCTTTAACCAGTGGCTTCGTGCCTTGCTGAAATGTAGGCGTACGTAATAAACGGGAGGATGCCTTCCAATTCTTGTGCCTTGAATTGACGTACTAAAAATCATATTGATGAGCGTTCTGTTGGTGCTCTCCACGAGACCATTTGTCTGGGGATGATAAGTGGTCGCGTGGCAAAACTGACAATATCAGAGACGCAGGAGAGCTTCGGCCACGTCGGCAACGAACTAGCGACCACGATCACTCACAATAATGCGATGTAGTTCATGGCAAAGTATGACTGTTGACAGGAGGAAGCTCGGAACATCAATTGCCGTGGCTGTTGGCATATCGGCGGTCTCTGCGAAACGCGCCAGGTGATCCACACAAACAATGACCACAAACAAATGTTGTTGTTTTATGAGCGCGGAAAGAGGTCAACAGGATCCACTCCCACCATTTTGAAAGGTGTTTAAAGTGGTGTTTAAGGGTGAATGATTCCGATCGAGGCAGTGTTCGGGCGCTTGAATTGTTGGCATTTGTCGCAAGTGATCACAAGTTTTTCTATATTCTTTCTCATTTTACGCCAGTAGAAACTACCTTGAATGCGGTGATACGTTTGCGAAAAACACATGTGTCCGGTGGTCCCGTCTTCGTGCATAGCATGCAGCATGTCTAGTCGCAACTTTGTGAACACCACTAGTAGTAAGCGTGCGCCATCAGCCGCGTAATTCTTTTAAAGAGCAGGTCATCTTGCATATCGAAGCCATTGTTGCTTATTGGCTGAGCAGATGTGTAGAAAAGGGCATCTAGGCTGCGGTCGTCGCGCTGTTCTTTCCTGAAGGTGGCAAGATCGGGAAGATGCGTATTGTCAAGTGAGACTAGGAATTCATCAAAATTATCCACCTCACAAGCGCAAAAGACAGTCAAGGTCGGCATGCTGGCGGGCACTCTTGTAACTGACCGCAAAGTCATACTGCCGCAAGCGTATCGCCCGCCACGCAAGACAATCAGATGGGTCACGGAGACCAACTAGCCAACATAGTAAATGATGGTCGGTAACAAGCGTGAAGTCATGACCGTAGAGATACGGGCGGAACTTCTGCACAGTGAAAACAACAGCAAGATACTCTTGCTCCGTTACGGTGTAATTCTGTTCAGCCTTGCTCAACAAACGGCTGGCGTACGCAATGACATGCTTGACATAACCGAAACGCTGGATGAGGACGGATGGGACAAGCGAGTGACAGCGACAGTGAAGATACTCATGCTTACTATCTCAGCAGTGAGGATTTTTCAGATGACGGTTTCCAACCTGTGCTGAGCCGCAAAGCGAAGAGGAGGAACATGAGGACATCCTCATCCTCAACTATTCAAACTGTAAGTGAAGCGCGAAAATCGAACACTTATACCATCCTGTTTCTGCCTGCACTTCCTACCGTCAGCATGAAATGCCTTAACAGACAGTCTGTGTCGAGGTCTCTGGAAACGCTCGTGCCAAATGAGATCACGGACATAAAAGTGAACGCCAGAAAGAATATACTGGCTGTGGACGTTTTGCACGCAAGTGCGTTGGGAGTTCCGCGCAGTGTAACTGACTTGGACGGCAACCAGGTGCGCTCTCATGTTCCCTTGGGATGTGATGTAGTAACCGGCGTGATCTACGACATAGATGTGGCTATTTCCAATAATGACTTACAATTTCTTGTCAAGTCAACAACCGATACTCCAATTGTTGATGTCACCCGGCTAGGCAAGTCTCGCTGTGTGAAGATTGCGTTTAAGAGCGCATCACTCCTCTCTCATGTGAAGGTGGGGTACTTAGGCATGCTGTGCGGCCTTTCATTTCAAAGCCTCTCCAGTGCCGTAAATGCATGAAACTTGGACATGTGAGCAGCGTCTGTGAGAATTCGGTGGTATGCCACCGCTGCGCCGAGCCCCATGAAGCGGATAAGTGCGTCGCAACTGTCAAGAAATGCTCTAATTGCAATGAATCCCATGAAGCCACATCAATGGACTGCCCGCGGATTCAGAAGGAAATTGCCATTTTGAAGGAGATAGTGCGCGATCACTCATCTCATCGAGAAGCCGCAGCTAAAGTCAGAAGGCGTCGTTCACGTCGACGTCGGTCTTCAAGGACGCCCGCTACAACCTCGACACGTTTGCCAGATCCCTCATCAGTACCACCTCCTTTGCCTCCCAGACCACATGCCGTGGGAAAGGCTGTAAAGGACAAAGCCAGTCAACATACCCTAACTGCGACAGAGTGGCCTGCACTTCAAAGGGAACCAGCATCAAGCGAAGCAAAGGAGTTTCATGACGGCCAGTCCGCGATCCCAGTTCGAGATCTTTCTAACCAAGACAGGCAAGTGACTGCAATCGTGCAATCATTAATTGCCACAATTCGCACGCTACTGAGCAGCATACAATCTCCGTCTGCTAAGAGTACACTGCAAATACTGGACGCACTGAATCTAGTTCTTGCTAACTTCGTATAAGCACAATGCCTCAACAAAATCTCATCTTCCGCACTGAAGTTAAAACCGCGTCGATTTTTCAGTGGAATGCCCGAGGCATGAAGTCCCGTATCTCGGACTTTCGCCAATTTGTCCGGGCCAATCTATTCCCTATACTTGTCATATGTGAACCAAACGTATCAACCCCTTATAGATTGTCCGGTTATGAAGCTTTTTGTTCAGCCGCTTGCGAAGAACGAAGCAACGTAATTGTTTACATTCGCACAGACTTGACTTATCTTTCGCACCCAATAAGTTCAAATGACGACAATCAGTACGTGTGTCTTCGTGTAAAGAAGAATGCAGTTTCGTTCACGCTTATTGGTGGATATATATCTTCGTCATCGCGATTTGACTGTGACAGATTAAAAGACATCCTAATGAGGACCGAAGACGCCTTCGTATAGCTCGTAATCTTTCCAGTTCTATGTCAAACTGTGTTATGTTAGACGAAAATGGTAATTTACATTTGGACGCTTGCATAGCTTCCGCTATGGTATTTTCCAGGCTGCAGGCTAGGCCTTCGTGGCAGGCGTCCTCAATACGCGATGTAAACATCGACCAGTCAGTGCCAATTACAACACCGGAAGAGAAATTTTTTATGATACCATCGATCGTCACGTCGGTGGGTATGTCATCACTCCCATGAGTCTCAATATCGCAAAACCATTTAACTTTGTGAGAGAAGCACCGTGACACCAATGGCAGGTCAAGGCAACTGCCATACGTGAGACCCCGCAGATACGTCGGGGTACCATCGTTCATGATGAAAAGGTCGTAATCGGAAGCGAATGTAACAATGTTGCGGCCCCTGGCATTCCTCCTAGTGCTCTCTCAAAGCATGTGATGGGCGTTGAAGTCGCCGGACGAGACTGCCTTTCTCAGGAACCTCTTCGTACGGTGTACAGACTACTAAGATGTATGAGCCAGACTTGATGCTGTGAGATGCTGAGTAAATGAAGGACTGGTCCTAATGCAAAACGTAACGATAGTTTACCAACGCGGTAGTGGTAGCAGGACAAGAATGCCGGTGTGGTGTTCGAACAGTTAGAGAAGAGATGAATGT
Organism: Rhipicephalus annulatus; assembly: GCA_013436015.1. Taxonomy (NCBI): domain Eukaryota; kingdom Metazoa; phylum Arthropoda; class Arachnida; order Ixodida; family Ixodidae; genus Rhipicephalus; species Rhipicephalus annulatus. The sequence continues at coordinate 516,055 of WOVY01009358.1, forward strand.
TCCTGCGAGCTTGCAGTGCAGTTTTGTAGGTGCTGCCGACGACGTATGCCTCGTTCAATTATCGGCGCTATGGCTTATCAAATTGTGGTGTGCATTGTGCAGCCGTGTCACGCAGAGTGAAAAATATTGAGGTGGAGGCTGCGTTGATAGCTGCTCAGATTGTGTCGCCATGTCATCCCCCTGCAGAGTGGAAAGGCCTCAGGGCTTGTAGAGGTCTGGGAGGCGTACCAGACGCCCAGAGCGTGTCGTGAAAGAAGCGGGCTTTGACGTCGGCTGCTGTAGAAGGACGCCAGTGGAAGAAGCGGCCAGAGGGTGCCAGAATGTTTTACGGCGGTCTAGGCTGCGTGTAGCACCGAGGGCGGAGAGCCATCCTGCGTGAACAGCGCGAGCAAGTGCGCGCTACACGTGGAGACGCCACCATCGCCTGTACTTTGCCGTTAACCCGGTGTTGTCGGGCATGAAATGGGTCATCTGCTCCCGCCGGCCAGCGACATCGCTGTAATCTCAAAGAATGGATGGCCATGACGAAAGGAACATGACATTCCTGTTGGCGTTTTAGTGGCATGCCACTTGCCAGTCGAGCACGAACATACATGCGGCGGTGCAACCTGCGTCTCAGCTGGCGTCTCCCACTGAAGTGCATGAACTTCGAAGGGCGGTAGCGTCGGTGCTGGGACAGGAAGGCCGGATGGAACTGGTGTGAATCGGTGACTCAGGCTCTTGCCTGAGTCATCACCCGCTGGCAAGAGCGCACATGCTATGAGCATCGACGACGATCTAGTGGCATGACGCCATCTGAGGACAGGGCTGTTTCGCCGCATGACTGAGAGGGATCAGCAGCTTCGGTTATTTGTTAAACGACTGCTGTTGTTGGTACATCAGATAAGGATGTCGGGGCCACTTCCCTCAGTTGCACGGGCAGATGGACGACGGCGGCGGCAGTTGTAGTAGACAAAGTTGTCGGCGTAAAACAAGACTCGTTCGTGTCGCATGATGTGCATGGCGTTGTCTTCTGAGCCACCTCGAATAGGATTTCTTGCGACAACTGCATGGCTCTTTGTGAATTGGTGTATTCTGTATCGCCCAAGCTCGGTGGAATCGGCTAGGCCTTGTCCTGCTGGGGCTGCGTGATTGTGAGAGCAGGCTTGGCAGAGGAAGCTGTAGGCGTAAGCCGACGCTTATTCGTGGCACTTGGCGTGTTAGGTGTTGTCTTGGGTGCGCCGTCGGAAACCATGTGATTCTTTGTCTGCCTCTTCATCTGCGAACTGGTTGATGCCACACAGCCAAACCTGGTGGAGTCAGACAACTTGCGGTCAATTGTTTTGGCAGTGGAGTAGTGACGGCCTCAAGTTTGATGCTAACGTTTCGCATGGCAGGTATTAAGACATGTGAAACTGCTGGTTCAGGTAAGAACACGATATCTCGAAGGCGGTGGTATGTCTGTGGTCCCGAAGGCAGCATAATGCATCGCAAAGCAGGAGGAAGCGTGTATACCGTGTTGGCGTACCTTTCCTGCTGAGAGATGACGTTGCGCAGGTAGAAACCGGCCTCCGCCTTGGGAAGCCAGGTGGCTGGGCTTCCTGGTGAAAATTTGGGAAATTCCAGCGGTAAAAAGATACAGCATGCTGTGGCTGTAGTAGTGGCTGTACCTGCTGGAGCACAGCTTTGGATGGCGTAGTCTGAGTGTGACTGTTGTATCGGCTGAATTGGCTTTTGAAGTTGTTGTACTTGTTGGCCAAGAGCGGTGAGGGCGTCTGAGTCAGCCTTGACGATGATGTGAGTTCGATTTCTTGGTCACCAGATGTGGTATTCGCAGCCAATGAAGGATGGGTTCCAACATAAAACTCAACGATCATTTATGGATAAAAATGCTGATGCTGCGCTCGAATGGTTAGAAAAAAGATGAATCTTCCTGCGAGCTTGCAGTCTAGTTTTGTAGGCGCTGCCGGGGACGTATGTCTCGGATGATTATCGGCGCTATGGCTTGTCAGATTGTGGTACGCATTGTGCAGCCGTATCATGCTGGGCGAAAAGATAGCGAGGTGGAGGCTCTCTTGCGAGCTGTGCACCTTGTGTCGCCACAATGCGAAGCGAAAATTGCTCACCTGTAATCAAGCCTTCATAGGCGGCTCCAACCACGTCCGTGAGCTTCAGGCTTGTGATACGCTCCTGGGTACGCCTGTCAAGGGGCAGTGGCTAGCTAGAAACGCTGGCATGACCCGGCGTCTTTTGCTTGCGGTCATGAGCCCGTGCCTTTGCTGCCGCAGCATCAGTGTGGCAATGTTCTTCCAGCTCCCGCTGCCTTGGACCACCGGTGTCCGACGTATTCCAGTTTCGTGAAATCGCAAAATCATGCGCGTCTGCCTCGAAAATTTATGCCATTGATGTCGTCACGGCCCGCGTCTGGAACCGCTGAGGCAGAGGCGGCCTTTAGCCGCTAGGGCCCCGTCAAGACGCTGGAGGCGTCGCTGTGGCATACGTGCTGTGAGGCTTCCATTTGACCTGTTATGTCCAGGGTTTCAAGGAAGAGAGAAAGAAAGTAGGCTCTCACCAAAGAGGATCGTATCAAGAGGTTTCGAAGATGCTCGTGTTTCGCGTCACTGTTAAGAAAAGTCCACCTCACAGAACACGGTCCGAAAATTTCAGCATACCACAGAGTGAATGATGATGAGTGGGACGAACTGTCCACCTGACCGTCCCTGTGTCCAATCGTGCGTGCGTTCATCCGTCCATCCATTCGTCTATGCTTCTGTTCGTTCGTCCATTCGTGCTCCGTCTATCCATCCGTGCCTCCGTGTATCTGTCCGTTCAGCCGCACGTCCGTCCGTCTGTCCATCCGTCCATCACTGCTTCCGTCCGTCTTTCCGTGCCTCTGTTCTTCCTTCTGTCTGTTCGTTCGTCCATGCTTCGGTCCGTGCAGCTGTGTGTCCAACCGACCGTCTCTCTGTACATTTCTGCTTCCATCCATCCGTGTTTCCGTCCATTCGTTCAGACGTCCGTCCGTTCTTCTGTTTATTCGTCTGTGTATGTCCACCCGTCTGTCCGACTGCGCGCACTTGCGCCCATATGGGTGTCCGTTCAACCGTGCTGTCATCCGTGCTTCTGTCCGTCCATCGATGCTTCCGACGGGCGGCCAGAAACATAGCATATGTAGTCCTGTTTCTCATGACACTCCTATCAGAAATATGATGTTTGGACGTGCCATTTATCTTCGTCGCCTAGTCACGTCCTTTAACGACAAGTTTAGTATATGTGAAGCTAGTGAAACTGCCGCGAGGGCATCATTAGCGCGGCATTTTGTCATGCTCTTACATGACACGCATGTCGTGATTATTATGTCTGCACCATAATATGCCTTCGTCATCCATTCACGTCACGTAACACCCAATTTCGTATACCTGAAGCTAGCGAAATGACCGCGAACGTACATTGAGCGCAGCATGCAGGTGCGTTTACCGTGACACGCATTTTATTATTCTCGTGTTTAGATTTGTCCTTTAACTTCGTCGTCCGCTTGCGTCACGTAGTACGAAAATTTGTATATGTGAATGTAGTGAAATGGCGCGAGCACATCATGAACGTGGCATATAGTCATGTTCTCACATAACATGCATCTCATGATTATCAAGCTTGCACCAGTCATATACCTCTTGTTAACCCATAAAGATCTTGTCGACCCGAAAAAAGCCACGTCCTACGCGAGCAGTAGCATCCAAACACTACTGCACCAGCAGGATAAGGAAAACAACAGCATCTTACAAGGCATCAAGGAAAGTACGTCCCTGCAAGGCCTCAGCCAAAATATGATTGATATGTGGGCTTTAACATCCCAAAACCACCGTATGATTATGAGAGACGCCGTAGTAGAGGGCTCCGGAAATTTCGACCACCTGAGGTTCTTTACGTGCACCCAAATCTGAGCACATGGGCCTAGAACAATTCCGCCTCCATCAGAAATGCAGCCGCTGCAGCTTGGTCAAACCCGCGACCTGCGGGTCAGCAGCCGAGTACCTTAGCCAGTAGACCACGTCGGCGGGGCCCAACAAAGAAGAACTGCAAAAGCTTACAGTTTTAGTCAAAGGCGAGGCATGTTCCATTCATAGTTGAGGCTCGTCGATGCACGCTCAGCTCTTCACGTGAGAGGGTGCCTCTCAGAGCTGCATTAACAGAGTCAATATCCCTAAGAAGCTTCTCGCAAGTTTATAGGCATGCGATGTCATTTTTAGCGCCTAGTCAACGCAATCTGCATGCCATTGCTGTGCAACATGAAGGCCAACCTGCTAAGGCATTGCTCTAAGTTGAGGTGAATCGATCAAAGAATATTCAATGATGAAACTTTGGTGTCTGAACTACGCGTTGAAACTCATGCATCTTTCAAATATGCGCCGTAAATTATGCCGACAGCATGGAACCCCTGAAAGGCCAGATAATGTGAGATTGCCCAGGAGGCCGCGAAAGTGCACCATTCGCGTCTAATATTAAAAATGAATTGAGAATTGAGGCATGTTGAAATGCTTGAGAGTGCAGGTACTCTGACCTGCAGAAGGGAAGAGTTCGGTAAGGCAAAAAGAGCATGACACAAGGTCTTCATAAGGGCAAATTACTGTGGTTTCAACAGCGCAGAGGCCCTGCACATGAAGGATAAGCTAATTAAATTAGCATACGCGCAGCGAATATGGACAAAATACATCACCCCAGTAGTATTAGCGCAGCATGGACAGAGAGCGGAAGCATCACCACAGGGGTCAAATCAATTTAAGAAACCATTAGGCCACATTTTGAAATGCTTTGATTGTTATGGCAACCATAAAGATGCTCTTGGCTGTATTCCGCCAGCGTCGGTGTCAAGCACGGTATATGCACACATATCTATATATATGAATATGCAATAAAGAAAACAAATAAACAAGGACTTCAGTGCACGGAATTGAAAGAGAAACTTCCATGTCGTTAATGTGACGCGTTAACCACTGAGCTATCAAGGCGTCGTTTATGCGAGGTGTTAATGACTGAGCCTCCTACAACGTTCAAACTGCAAGCTATTTATGTCAACCACTTACCGCTGTTGGCGGACACCTAGGGGGGAACAATAGCGTTTTCAGCATCATAAGAAAGATGGCGCAATCAGCGCGGCAGCTTTAATCTTTTACGTGTGTACTTTGGCGCGCATAGAAGAAGAGTAGACGATCTCTTGCGTGCCCTTATCACCGTCGGAGAGGATCATATGTCTTAGCTGGCGATGGGCTTGCACTGGAACGATTCTGTTGTAATCACGGCGCGGCAATGGTTGATGCAGTCGTTGCACAGTTTCAGTTTGCGAAAAGGGCGTGCTTTTCATAAAGAGCAAAGTAACAACTGAGACGCTTTTTCGTGTTAATCTGTACCTTTGGACCCGTTTCGTGCGTTCTTTGTGCGTGAGAAGCGTGGGGTACGTTTCGATCTGCTCACATTTTCACGCGTGGCCTTCTAATTTGTTGCTATTGCGTTTGTTGTTTCGCCTTTGCAGCAAAGCTGTGTTTTTTTTACGCTGCAGATCATGGCACCAAGGGCAGTAACCATTTAAATAATAGTACTCTTTCTTGGAGGCTTGCCTGGGCTTTGTTTTGAGCCGCCTAACATTCTCTGTGCTGAGGGGACAACAGACAAAGTTCTCTGAAGAAAATTAACACGACCACGTAGCGCAAGTTCCCCATAAAACCCTGACAGGGTTTTGTATACTTTTTTCGACGTTCTAGGTAATGCACTTACTGGCATTCTCAGCTGGTTCATTGCAGACAGGCGAAAACCGAGCTGCTTCATTGAGGGACGTATAGGGTTGCTTCCAAAAGTGTGTATGAATTCTGATCGTCTACGGTCGTGGAGACCAATTACCCTCCTCACCACGGACTATAAACTCGTGGCTACGATTCATTGTTTGAAGTTAAAGATTATCTTGTCTGCTATAGTGACGCCCATGGTAACGTGCGCAGGACCGGGTGGGTAGATGTTTCAAACACTTACCCTGATCAGAGATTTGTTATGCTATGTCAACGACAGAAATGTTACCTATGCCTTCGTGTCGTTGAATGAAGCCAAGGCCTTTGACAGGGTAGAACATGACTACCTATATTGTATGTTGAAAATATTCAGTGCGGCACAGCTGCAAGTGTGCTGCATAGAACGGCGAGACTTAACACAGTGGGCGCCAGGCGGCAACACATGAAACGGTGAACTGGGGATGCCGGTCAGCAGTAGCCGCTTCAGCAGCATTGTATGCGGTGTTTCTGCTTGCCGAACTGACGAGTGAAGTTGACGATGATGGTTTGGTCGATGGTCAGTAACCCGTCGAAATATTATTCGTTGCTTTTTGGAGTGGAAATTCATAGCTTACTTGTATCGGTATAGTTCGTAAATTCGTCCATTCAAAACGAAATTGCTTGACGCGACCGCGCAAAAGGCGCCCATCACCGTTTACCATGTTTAAAACAAAATATGCGTTTTCTTTTTACTTATAGTCTCACTGCCTTCGATCATCAATTTTATTCTGGTTGGCTAACGTGTGAGGTGTCTCCTTGAAGGCGACGAGGTTGTTGAAGCGGGTCGTATTATGAACTGTAGAGCAGTCACTTTCACGTGCTCTTTTGAGGAACGAATGCACATGATCTCATTTGTGCTACATTCAGCCGGGCTTAAGAAGAATCCTCATCGAGTCGACGTCAAGTTGTTGGGCAGTACGAACATAGTAAAATTGAACTACAATCTGAACTACAAGTGAATCGCGCACCCGGATTCTTTGATTTCTCGTCATTTCTTTTTGACTTTGTCCATTCACAAAGTACCTGAATAAAACCTTTTTTGTATATGTCTACGAAGTAGCTGTTAGTTTAGTGCATGTGTCAATGTCAATTGCATATTCCCGCAGGTACGACGAATGGTATGTCTTAGGCAGTCGTTCAAGCGGTCGCACCATGGTGCACGCGTGGGACGTTATCAGCCATGCAAGTTTGGGGCCACTGCATCGATTTTGAGGAAAAATGAGATCTGAAGCATACGTGAAGTGTATTGCAGACAGTGCTCATTCCGCATGTTCTTGATTGCCCCTTTCTGGGCGGACTATCTTCAACCAGACAGCGCACCAATTCAAACTTCAAAGGCAATGCAGCAGATGTTGGATGATTCCGGTGTGACAAGGCTGAACTGGACCGCGAGAGGTCTTCATTTAAACATAATTGTAAGCATATGGGGCTAGCGAGGTCAAATCTATCAAAAAAGCAGGTCTAGCTAGAGCTAGCTCAGACGCGCTTTCGATAGCAATTCAAGAGGAGTGCAACCACTTCCGACAGCTGCCAGATCTGCCAGAAAAGCCTGTAGTATGGCTCGCTTGCCAGAAGAATGGTAAGTTTCAAACAAAAGAGGGACACACCCATCGTTTAAGAGGTGATGAAACGCCACTATTTTCCACTTTTAATTTAAGAAAAATAAAAGTTGCCCATTTAGTACTTTCATGTTTATTTTTAAATATAAGTCATCGTGGAGCCGGACTGACCCGGAGACTCGGTCATAGCTGCCGTAATAGAAATGGTATAAAATATAGTGCACTTTTTCAGTGAACGATAACGAAGTCGTGGAAAGACGTGCATTCAAGGCAGTTGCAACCACTACCCGATTCTTGGCCGATCCACTAGTGTGGATGTAAGCCACAAGTTTTGTATATGCATCTATATCTATAGTTTCCAACGGCCTATACAACAAAGACACCAAAGGAAGAGACAATGTATCCACAACACTACTTTTTTTTCGCTCGCAGTAGATTGGAGCTTTTCCTTTAGCGCGATTTTCGGCGAGATTATGTTTTCTTTAGGAGTTATATGGAGCAAAAATATGAGACCCAATTATCTAATACTAAGGTCTTTGACGATAGACGTGTGGTTGTGGTGCGTCCCAGTGATTCCATCACCACGCGTAAGGATGATCTCGGCTGTGGCGATCTCATTTCATGGCAGAGAGGCACGTCTACTCTGTGATGTGAGAGCCAGTAATAGAACAAGAGATGGTCAAAATTTTCGGAGCCGCCATAACATCGCTTTTCGTAAGCATCATATTGAGTTTTTTTGGATGTCAGGCAACTATACAGAGAGTCGGCAAAAAGTTGGACAAAACATCTTACTTGAACTGGTATAGCGCATTACGGGGAAGAAGAAACGGCCGAGCAGACCGACACAAGAGGACAGAGCGCTAACTTCCAACTGAGCTTTATTGTCAAACTGCATCAAATATGTAGACCGGCGCAAGCATACGAAACCACCCTAACGCAACGACAAGATAACACACAACATCGCACCGTCACATATCACAGATTCATAGGCGGTTTGCCTGATTAAGGAAGGCCACTTCATGTTCAGATAAAACCAAAAAATGGGCGCTAATACACTTGCTGCCAACTCTTGCTATACAATGCGCTTCTATAATTACGCGAGTTAATTGTGACGGATGCTTTTTTACCACTTCACATTGGTCAAACATGGGGGTACATCCACAATCGCGGCAGCGAATTCCAATGTGGCCCTGGATTGCTTTGTGAACATTATAATGGTGCTCTTTTAGCCTTTCATTAGGGCATCGCCGCGTTTGGCCGAAATACCACATACCACATGAGAATGGAATCGCGTAAAGAACCCCTGCTACACACGGCACAAACCGAGTTTTGTGCTTAGTTGCGCAACCAGTGGTACGTGATTTGAGAGGGTTGACTGCTTTGCAAAGCCACTGTAACTTATCTGGCGCTGAAAACACCACTTCGACGCTGAATTTCTCCCCTATCTTTTTTAGCCGGTGGGAAATGTCATGCACGTAGGGTAAAACTACGGGTCTATTTCGGTCGTTAGATTCCGGCTGAGCCTCGGAGTTGCAGCCTTTCTTTATCTGTTTTAATAGTTTTGCAGCTATAGATGCCAGTAGGATAGCTGGGTACCCAGCACTCAAAAGCCTTTTAGCTTGAGCTGCAAAGCTGCGCTGCATGACATGATGACACGATTTCCTAAGAGGATTGATGAGAGAAAGATTTGTGATGCAGCGCTTAACTAACTTGGATTGCGAAGAGTCATAGGGTAAAAGGGATTTTCCACTTCTAGGTTCAAATAGCCAGCACACATGGTCAGGTGAATGAATTAAGTTCAAATCTAAAAAAGCGTGAGCTATTGTCAGCTGGCAACTCATGAGTCAATAAAAACGATTTAAACATTCTTTAAAATTCATTACAATACCGTCGGTTAGGTGCTGGCAGGCAGCGTCACTGCAGTCAATGAAAATTAAAAAGTCGTCTACGTAACGACATATTTTGGTGACAATATTTTGGTCCAGCATCCTCATCAGCAACCGGTCATGATATGCAAGGTATATGTCACTAAGGATCGGGGCGAGGCATGACCCGATGCAGACACCACTATTCTGTTTGTATTTACGATCATTAAAAGATACAAACGTCGACTTGATGTAAAAGGACAGAAGCTCTAAGAGGTTACTGTTATGGACACCCGTGAGATTCTGGAAGGCTACAGCACCAAATGAGTCAAAGGCATTGTCAACACACTGTAACAACTTCTCATGCGGCAAAGAGTAATACAAATCTTTTATATCGACCGAAAGTGCTTTTAAGCCCCTGTCGTTATCTTTCAGAGAGTTAACCAAAATGTCCGAATTCCTAATTAAAAAGGGGTCATCGATGGTGAGCAAATTGAGTTTTCTTGCAGAAATAATGCCACAGTTCTTTGCCATTTTCCTCTCTCTGTCACGATTACCCGATGAGGGCAATCAACCTTGTGTGTTTTGGCCGTAAAGAACACATCAAGGCTAAGCTTTTTGCACTTATCCACTGCTTTGGCAAGTTTTTTGAAACCCAAGGTGGCACACAGCTTTTTGCGTTTCGAAAAACTTGCCAAAGCAGTGGATCAGTGCAAAAAGCCTAGCCTTGATGTGTTCTTTACGGCCAAAACACACAAGGTCGATTGCCCTCTGCGGGTAATTGTGACAGAGAGAGGAACATGGCAAAAAACTGTGGCATTATTTCTGCAAGAAAAACTCAATTAGCTCACCATCGATCACCCCTTTTTAATTAGGAATTCGGACATTTTGGTCAACTTTCTGGAACATAACGACAGGGGCTTAAAAGCACTTTCGGTCGATATAAAAGATTTGTATTACTCTTTGCCGCATGAGAAGTTGTTACAGTGTGTTGACAATGCCCTTGACTCATTTGGTACTGTAGCCTTCCAGAATCTCACGGGTGTCCATAACAGTAACCTCTTGGAGCTTCTGTCCTTTTACATCAAGTCGACTTTTGTATCTTTTAATGATCGTAAATACATATAGAATAGTGGTGTCTGCATCGGGTCATGCCTTGCCCCGATTCTTAGTGACATATACCTTGCATATCATGACCGGTTGCTGATGAGCATGCTGGATCAAAATATTGTCACCAAAATATGTCGTTACGTACACGACTTTTTAATTTTCATTTACTGCAGCGACGCTGCCTGCCAGCACCTAACCGACGGTATTGTAATGACTTTTAAAAAATGTTTTAAACCGCTTTTATTGACTCATGAGTTGCCAGTTGACAATAGCTTACGCTTTTTAGATTTGAATTTAATTCTTTCACCTGATCATGTGTGCTGGCTATTTGAACCTAGAAATGTAAAACCCCTTTTACCCTATGACTCTTCCCATTCCAAGTTAGTTAGGCGCAGCATCACAAATCTTTCTCTCATCAATTCTCTTAGGAAATCGTGTCATCATGTCATGTAGCGCAGCTTTGCAGCTCAAGCTGAAAGGCTTTTCAGTGCTGGGTACCCAGCTATCCTACTGGCATCTATAGCTGAAAAGCTATTAAAACAGATAAAGAAAGGCTGCAACTCCGAGGCTCAGCCGGAATCTAACGACCGAAAAAGACCAGTAGTTTTACCCTACCTGCGTGACATTTCCCACCGGCTAAAAAAGATAGGGGAGAAATGCAGCGTCAAAGTGGTGTTTTCAGCGCCGGATAAGTTACAGCGGCTTTGCAAAGCAGTCAACCCTCTCAAATCACGTACCACTGGTTGCGCAACTAAGCACAAAACTCGGTTTGTGCCGTGTGTAGCAGGGGTTCTTTACGCGATTCCATTCTCATGTGGTATGTGGTATTTCGGCCAAACGCGGCGATGCCCTAATGAAAGGCTAAAAGAGCACCATTATAATGTTCACAAAGCAATCCAGGGCCACATTGGAATTCGCTGCCGCGATTGTGGATGTACCCCCATGTTTGACCAATGTGAAGTGGTAAAAAAGCATCCGTCACAATTAACTCGCGTAATTATAGAAGCGCATTGTATAGCAAGAGTTGGCAGCAAGTGTATTAGCGCCCATTTTTTGGTTTTATCTGAACATGAAGTGGCCTTCCTTAATCAGGCAAACCGCCTATGAATCTGTGATATGTGACGGTGCGATGTTGTGTGTTATCTTGTCGTTGCGTTAGGTTGGTTTTGTATGCTTGCGCCGGTCTACATATTTGATGCAGTGTGACAATAAAGCTCAGTTGGAAGTTAGCGCTCTGTCCTCTTGTGTCAGTCTGCTCGGCCGTTTCTTCTTTTCCGTAATACGCTATACCAGTTCAAGTACGAAGAACCAACTCGCCCAATCTTCAACACTCGATGGACAAAACATCAACGCCTGGGCTCTCACTTCACGCATCTGATGGCCGTATCATATTTTCATTTATTCGCACGCTTTCATTAGACATAGAGCGTGCATAGTTTCTTGCTTTACAGTAAGACGGTTTCTTAGCAGTGGAAATGCATCTTTTGAAATCGATATGCCGAAAGCGCCTTGTGAAAGCGTGCGTCTTCGGTTAAACAAGCACACCTTTCAACGTTGTCACTAGGGCTGAGCAGATCTGCATGTCTATTAGGCCATGCATGTTCCCTTGCACGGCACGTCACACCCCGCAACAGCCGCAAAGTGTCGCCCCACGGAGCAAAGCTGGCTGCTCGAGTGCTATTCACAGACGTGGCCGCAGCTGTACGATATCCTGGATGACGCCGAATAAAAAGTATTTGCCTTAGTCAGTGAGGAGCTGTCAAGAAGCATTGTGATGTATTATGTCATGCAATAGAAAGTAAACGACATCGGTAGCACAGCTGGTTCGGAGAGTGCGGTTGATCGTGTAACGGGTCGCGTAGCCAATTGCTACCCTGCAAAAAACTTTATGGCCAAAACGGTGTAAAACGCGTGTATGACAAAAATTACCAATCAAAACACCCTTTTGGCCCTCCTCTTTTGAAGTTTAGTGTGCAAATAAAACACTCTTGTAACACTCAATATACACCCTCATATCAGGGGTGTTATGAACAACGCTACGAATGCGCGACACTTTTAGTCACTTCTGCCTATGTCATAGGATACATTAGCCATGCTGATTCCAGAAAGACTCCTACTACTAGCTGCATGCAATTCTAATAATGAATTGAAGCAGGAAGCAAAGTAATGCAACCAAAGCGCATTGTTCAGCTATATAGCGTGCAAACTACAAAGAGTGGAAGACATAACAAGAGCGCCGCTTGTTGAGCGTAAAATACGGGCCAATTGTCTTGGATCTGTTCCTCTCATCTGTGCCATCAGCGTGATTAGCGAACATAGTTCACTGTCTTGCCTGAATCAAGGTAATGTTTCGTGCAATGGCGCAGCCGTTGAACCACCCACCCAATTCCATAGGATCAAAGCTCTTTCCTCACAGTTTATGGGCGCTAACCACTAGCCAAAGACCATCAGGTCCCCCACGAAAATGGACATTAATGTGATGTACTTTGTGAGCAGGTCTGTTTTATTTGATCACTGTTGCGAATATTCTTTTTCCTCTGTTCTTAAAAGTGCAGCATGAAAAATGAAAAAAGGACACCGACCATCAAGAAAAGTGCGCAAAAAAGACGTTTCGGTGACCTTGACGCAGCCTTGCTCACACTGACGGGAGCGTTAGCAAATATCCTCTCGGAGGAGCCGGAACGCATTTTTTTCGATTTTTCTTTTTTGTGTATCACCTTTTTAAACTTTTATGTTATTTCCCGAGCAGACATGTTTCGATCAAAGCCTCACCTTCATAAATAGCAAGAAGTCACCACTTTATAAATATTTTCAGCCACGCTATCGTTCCAAGCACAGCAAGCTACCCCGCCGCAGTGGTCTAGTGGCTAAGGTACTCGGCTGCTGACCCGCACGTCGCGGGTTCAATCCCGGCTGCGGCGGCTGCATTTCCGATGGAGGGGGAAATGTTGTAGGCCCATGTACTCAGATTTGGGTGCACGTTAAAGAACCCCAGGTAGTCGAAATTTCTGGAGCCCTCCACTACGGCGTCTCTCATAATCATATGGTGGTTTTGGGACGTTAAACCCCACTTATCAAATCAAGGACAGCAAGCTAAGTACAAATATTGTGGGCATTTGTTATTTACAATAATATAACCTTTGCTTGATCATAATCATCATCATCTGCTAGTCTCTTTGTCCTCATCGCCACTGTGGATCATGATCGTTCTTGTCTGTGTGCAGACTCTGCCTGTTTGTTGGCGAGGTCTTCCTTATCGCAAAAACCAGTGGCGCTAGCCCAACGCCTAACCTAATTACTAGACCAGTGTGGCGCTGACACTGGGACATTGTCACGCTGCACGAGGCACGCTGGCGCTGCACAGCTGGACAACCATTATCGGCCAAAATCTGACTTTTAAATTGTTTTTAAAATTTTTGGTCATGCGCACATCACATCGAAATTAAGGCTGAAACACACCCACAGTGAAAAAGAAAAAAAGAAAAAAAAAATGAAAAAAAGGGAGTGAGCTGGAGTTGAACCTACTACCTGAACACATCACACATTTTGAGCTTAACATGTGGCCCACTACTCAACACTGGTACTTCTTTCTCTTAAAATGTATTTTTCTCCTTCTTAAAATAAATTCAGATGTCCATTATTCTGATTTTGTCGTTTACTTACGCAGTGCTTTGTCTCTTCGTGCTCGCGCTAAACAGGTGACTGTTAGCTTAGTTTCTGCAGGTTGCCTTGGATCACATTCATCTGGCACGTTCTGCCGCAAAGCTTGTTAACGTAGCTTCAGATGTGTCACGGCAATCGTAGTGACTCGCTATGTGGCTAGTAATACCTATTTAGAAAACAGCGTTCATCTGTACTGGTCCCTGAACACTGTAGATTTTTTCCCTCAATAGTTGGGAAGTATTTTCTGTCCTCCTCATTTACGTTACGCGTACGACAGTCGCACCACTTCACTCTAACCAAACAACCACTAGGCATATGACTGTACTTCTTGTCCCATAGCTGCTGTGAAGATCGTAGATATTCAGTTAGAAAGAGTCAAATAATCGTTAAAGTGTAGTTTAGATCCAAACTAACCCACGAGTGGTCATATTGTTACCTTAGACTACACAAATGAGAAGCTAAAAACACCAAGATTCAGCATTGAAGTGGATAAGTGCGGCCGGGGACTGGCGGCTTCCTACGGTACGAGCCGCAACGACTCACTGCTAGAGTAGGTTGGTCTTGGGTATCAGGCTGATACTACTGTCATAATGTGTTTCCAATTATCCGTTCTATTGATGCCGTTTATGAAATACATTGACAAAATTTGATCAAACTTCAAGGAAAGCGCCCCCACGTCAGCAGGGGGGAGGCAATCATGGGTGGGCTGGAGCCCTTCTTTTTCCGAAATTTTCGCATGCCCCCCTTTGCCACTTCCCAGGAGCAAGCATAGTTAAAGCACGACGCATCAGTTCTGTGCTTCCCTGCCCTCCTCCTAGAACCGAATTGCCGTTAGTCCCCCAGAAAAATTCTGGCGGAGCTTTGACCCGCGCGCCCGGTACATGATTGATTAAGCGTACTTGCGTCCATTGCCTAACTAAACCAAAGATATATATGTGTAACACATAGCTGAGAGAACCATCATATTCGGTAAATTTTACACTCGACATCTCGCGATTCAATATTCAATATTCAATACGAAAAGTACGCTGATCGCGCCCAGTTTTTTTTTTCGAATTGCCGCTAACGTTATCATTGCGTGGTGGAGATTTTGCAGCAGGATCATTGTCGCCCACTGTGCTTTAATACACTGAGCTACGCTGTACGGCATGGTCCAGTGTGTTTCAGTGCACTGGGCAACGCTGGCCGCGCTGCACACTGTGTCCCAGTGCCTCGCAGCGCGCTGTATTACACTATGACACTCTGTACAGCGTTTGCAGTGTCACCCAGCGCGCTGAAACACACTGGGGGACACAGGAAACGCTGTTTGTTATAGGGTTTGCTCGAATAAACGCTGTCGCAACCAAGACGCCATGCGTGGTTGAGGTAGATTTTCAGTCCTCCGTCCTCCCGCAGCCTGCTATACCCCCTGGAGCTTCGTTCAGGCCATTGCATGCGCCCACTGTCCAACAGCATGTCGCAGAACGAGCCTGCCTGCACTGAAGTCATCAACCGCATACCACAGCAAGGCGCCCCTCTTGTTTTTATAGCCGGACACCACCGCGAAACAGCTTTTTGCTGGTCTTTGTGGACAAGACGCAGAAGATTGGCTTAATGACTACGACCGAGTAAGGGTCGCCAATCACTGGGAAAAAACCGCCAAACTGGGTTACGTTCCTTTCTACCTAACCGGAGTCGCGAAGACACGGTATTTCAACCCCATCATTGACTTACCCAACTGGCCGACCTTCCATCACCAACTCCGACAATTTTTATGCACATATATGATATTTTATGCACAAATTATCATGTATAATTTGTATACGCATATATATCAGTTTATAAAGAAATTCAAGTCCCTACACCCATCAGGAATTATCGTAGCACGTGGCTATTCGGAATGACTGAAAGCCTTAGCATAATTGTGGCATTACTAAAAACAAGAAACCTTGAACAATCAAACAGACATAACCAGTACTACATGTAATCGCTCCTATCCTACATATAGTGCTGTCAGTGGCGCACCAACTCCTTGACGAGTGGGGGGGGGCAACCTTACCTAAATCATTTCCAATATATGTATTGTAATGAGCGAGACAGACACAACACCCGTTCGTGGGGCAAGCTTTTCTATTCTGCCTCTTCTTCCTCGCTGTCCAGCCCATGGTCCACAGCTGCCGCGCCACTCTTCATTACATTTGGCCAGACTGCACACCTGACGAGGAAAAAAAAAAGAAATTACAGTTCATTGCACCTGCAGAGGTACGTCTGCTTTTGTCAAGCGCGACACATGCACGGCAAAGTTATTTCTTTTGCGTTTATCCAGAGTGAAGTCCGTATCTGAGGTGTTGACACGCCAGGTATTTTCTCCTACACGCTGAATAGATGTGAACGGCCCGTCGAACTTAGGCAGTAACTTTTTGCCGGGCCTGCTGGTGCCCCTTTGCACCCAGACCTCGTCACCGATGTTATAGACAGGAGCGGGCCTACGGCGTCTGTCATAGTGGCGCGTTTGGTTTTCTTGAGCGTGGGTGGTTTTCTTGGTCGCCTTAGTTCGGATCTTCTGACAGGCCGCTTTGCAATCGTTGGCACGTGGAACTATACAGGGAGCATCATGACTGTAGGCTGCTTTCCGCTGTGGTAGTTTTCCATAAACAACTTCGTAGGGCATTTTGCCGGTAGACGTCTGCAGTGCCGTGTTAATCGCAAAAGCGGCTGACCGAAGGTGGACGTCCCAGTCGGCCTCTCCTCTTTTCCCTGCCTTCGTATATGGAGCAAGTCGTGCCTGGATGCTTTGGTTAGTTCTCTCAGTAAGGCCATTTGCTTGAGGATGAAACAAGGATGCGAAGTGGTGCTGCACGCCTGCCGTGCAAATGTACTTTTTCAGTTCCCCGCTACTAAACGTTGTAGCCCGATCAGATATTAACTTTTTTGGCAAGCCATGTCTTCATTCAAATCTGTGCTTGAGGAAGTCGATTACGTAAGTGGATGCAAGAGATGGCATGGCCTTCACATCCACTTATTTCGACAGGTACTCTACTGCTACAATGACATAACGATTTCCTGCAGTGGTGGTGGGTAGAGGTCCCATGTAATCAATACCAATCGTGTGAAAATATGTTTCGGGTATCTGGATTGGTGTTAGTAATCCAGGTTGACACCCAGCCAGTCGATTAAACTGCTGACAGATTTTTCAACTGGCGAATGGACGCTTCTTTGCATCTTCAGCCACCAAAAACGTTCTTGTAGTTTCCGGAGCATGGCTCGTTGGCCGGTGTGTCCGCCTTCTGGGGAGTCGTGAATGGCTCGTAATATTTCTGACCTGTGGAATTTCGGGATCACCTGAGGTAACGTTCTTTGGATCGGTCCGCTTGCCAGTGACGCCAGTACAATGCGGCATTGCGCATCACAAAAGTGCTGTGATTTCCCTTGTCAGTGGTAGATGCAATAATGGATGCCAAATCTTTTTCCTCCTGGAGGGCTCGAAATATATCCATCTGGGCGAAAAAAATCTGGGTTTGCCTGGTTTATTGCGCGCAGTCAAGGGGGTTCCGTGAGAGTGCATCGGCGACGTTGTTTAGCCCCCCGGCGCGGTGGCGCTCGTCAAAATCGTATTCTTGCAGTGTGAATTTCCACCGAGCGAATTTGTGCTCAAGTTGCTGCTTGGAGAACATCCATGCTATAGCAGTATTATCAGTCACAACAGTGAATATACGCCCGAAAAGATAATGTCGAAACTTATCGCGACGCTCCATGCCACTGCAAGACATTCAAGCTTGTTGAAGTGATAGTGGCGCTCGGTGTCTGAAAGTTTTTGGCTGGCATAAGCGACCACGTGTTCCACGCCATCTCGATTACGCTGCACTAACACAGCTCCTAGGCCGACTTCACAGGCATCAGTGACCACTTCGGTGGACCAGTCCTCATTGAAGTGACTTAGAAGGGGGCACCAAGTGAGCTTTTGTTTTATAGCTTGAAAAGCATTTTCTTGTGAGACGCCCCATTGAAACCGCGCGTCTTTTTTAAGAAGACCGCTCAAAGGAGCTGCGATCAAAGCGTGGTGGGGAATAAACCTTCGCAAATGCGAGGCCATACCCAGAAATGGCTGAGCTTGCTTCAAGTAGATTGGTTTGGGATACTACGACACGGCAGCTATCCGTTCCGAGAGTGGCTGAATGCCGACAGAAGATATGTTATGTCCCAGGTACGAAATTTCGGACACCCCAAATCAGTATTTCTCTTTGTTCAAACGAAATCCTGCTGTGTAGAGTCTGAGTAGTGCTTCATCCAAATT
This sequence comes from Rhipicephalus annulatus, assembly GCA_013436015.1. Classification (NCBI taxonomy): domain Eukaryota; kingdom Metazoa; phylum Arthropoda; class Arachnida; order Ixodida; family Ixodidae; genus Rhipicephalus; species Rhipicephalus annulatus. The sequence goes on from WOVY01009358.1 coordinate 534,320, forward strand.
GCGAAGGTGTTTATCCTCCGTCCTGCCAATGACCAAGATGTCGTCTAAGTACACCACACAGGCTTGGTTTTTCAATGGTCCTAGCAATGAATTAATCGCACGCTGTAAAGTGCTAAGAGGCGTTTTCAGTCCAAACGGCATGCGGTTGAATTCATACAAGCCGAAAGGTGTGCGAAAGGCCGTTTTACATCTATCTTCCTCCGCGACGTTATTCTGCCAGTACCCTGCGTGCGCGTAAATAAAGCGACGAAAAGAACTTGCAGTGACGTACTGTATCAACAGCGTCATCAATGCGCGGTAACCGGTAGGAGTCAGGCATTGTACACTTATTGAGGTGCCGGTAGTCCACGCAGGAGCGTTGTGATCCGTTTTTCTCGCGAACAAAGACACCTGGCGCTGCCCACGGACTCGATGACAGCCTAATAATGCCCGCAGCAAGTATTTCATCTTCTTATGCGATTACTACCCGTTCTCGTTCAACGTATCGTAGTAGTGGTACGCATATTGGCAAATGATCTCCCGTTGGTATGCGATAGAGCAGCAAATTAGTGCCTAGCAGTTCTGCTGTATGGCTAGCGAATACTGGCTGATGGCGAGCCAGTATAGAAGATAAGGTAGGCGGAGTGGACGGCTCACCTGTCGGTGGTGACAGGGTTGTGGCGGTAGTCCCAGCTCTCGAAGACCAGAGCTCGACGTGGCCGCGATGTATGGTGAGCTCAGTGTCATCCAATAGCAAGAAGTCAGCACTAAGGATCATGCGGCTGGGAGGTCTTCAAAGACGGGAATGTCTGGAAGAACTTTAGTGCCCGCTGCCGTCCAGACTGAAATGTCGAGCATTCCGACTGGCATAGCACTTCCTTCAAGTCCGCCGAGGGGAGGTTGCGTCCACGGTCGGATAGTGTCCGGAGCATGACGTCGGTATAGCACCGTTCGTTCCGCACTGGTATTTACCAGAGCAGATAGGTTATCTATTCCCTCAACATGAATGGACATCCAAGGAATTTGACAAGCTTGGTAGTGGATTCGGGTCTGGAACGGTTGACTACACTCTTTGGCGTTGTGGCCAATGCGAGCGCACTTGAAGCATTCGTGTCGTGTGGAGGCGTTAATCAAATGGAAAGTCGGTAATGTGTCCAAGCTAAGCCGACGACGAAAGTTCTGCTGAAGTTCGGCTGCCTTTTGAGCGGAAACCTGGGGTGACGCTTCAGGTGACTGGCAAGATAAGATGGGAGCATGGGTAGGGTCAGCCAAGCCATCAACGACATACTGGCGTGCAGCTACAGAGATCCACGTAATGTCACATTTGCCGAGAAGCTCGAGCTTATCGTAGACGTATTTACGGGCGTCTTCCGATGGAGCCTGCCGACGCAATAGCATGCGCATGAAATGGTCGTCGTATGCGCATGGAAGTGGTGGGAAGGCCATGACGAAGGCTGTTGTCTACTCACTCCAGGATTTGTACTTGCAGCCATTGTATAGATGCCACGCTTTGGCGGACTCGCGCAGTCGGCTTACGGCTAGCGATAGCGTCACGTCGTAAGTCCATGCATGTAAATGGGCCAACGAATAGATTTCATCCAGCCAGACGGTTGAGTCTTGATCAATGCCAGTAAAGTCAGAAATTTCTGCCAAGAAGGGAGGAGGCAACGTGGTGCGTGCACAGGCTGCTGAGAAGGCGACAGTGGCGTCTGCAAGACGCTGGCTTGAAGTAGCGATGGACTGCAGAACCGTGTAGAGTTCGCTGGCGGCTACAGGCAAGGACTTACGCCTGTCATCTGGCGACGGTACTGACGTTGCTCCAGGGATGGTACCTGAGGGGAAGTTCAAAGGAGCGCGTACGGCGTCCCTGGGCAAGAAGGCGGTTTGCAAAGCCAAGTCAGTGGAGTCACCTTGTGGTTTGGCAAGGACGCCTGCAGACAGCACGCTGGCTTCAGTACCTGCGTTGGCCAGGTCGGATGCCATGGCCATGAGAGCAGGAGCTGCGGGCCGCTGGAGAATGCGTCTGCTTCATAGGACGGTTCGCTCACGCAGGTCGTCGCGCACAGGTTCGTTGTACGGCTGCGCCATTGTAATGAGCGAGACAGACACAACAACCTTTCGTCGGGCATGCTATTCCATTCTGCCTCTTCATCATCGCTGTCAAGCCCATGGCCCACAGCTGCCGCGCTGCTCTTCGTTACAATATAAATATTGTCACAAAGACACAGGCATGCAGGTACAAAATAGGGCGTTTACTTTCGTAACCCAAAGGCCAGAAACGCGAACACCAGAGCACGCGCACCCAGAACTACTTCGTTGTCCTCCTCAGATGCTGGCTACTATAGTTGCCAGCCTACCTTGCGTCAATTCCCCCCTTTAAGAGCGACCGTCCCGGTCAATTGACTGAGATGCTTAAGGTGGCCATGAAAGAAAAAAAAATGATCACGTCAATGAAAAAAAAGCCCACGCTGTTGTGGATAATAAGGGAAAAGTTCGAAGTGTTCATAACTCGCGGGCGTGGTACGGTTTCATCCGTACTACATGGACGACTTCTGGACGTGGAAGTCTTCGGTTTAAACTGGTGTCGGAGGTTTGGGGAACTACCTCGTAATTCACGCCCCTGAGGCAGCGCAAAACTTCGTAAGGGCTAAAGTAGCGTCGCAACAGCTTCTCCGAAAGCCCACGATGTCGAACTGGTGTCCACACCCATACATAGTCACCTGGTTGATAGTGGACGCTCCTATGGTCTTGGTTGTAACGGCGAGCGTCGATATCTTGCTGCGCGCGAATGCGGTTCCGTGCAAGCTGGCGGGCTTCCTCGGCTTTCTCAATGAAGTCGTCAACACTGTCATTTCCGCTGTTGTCCTGGTCTACGGGGAGCATAGCGTCTAACGGTGTTGTGACGCGACGGCCATAAACAAGCTCGAATGGTGTTAGGTCTGTGGTCTCTTGCACAACGGTGTTATAAGCAAACGTGACGTACGGCAAAATTTCATCCCACGTTTTGTGCTCTACATCAACATACATAAATAGCATGTCGGCCACTGTTTTCTTTAACCTCTCCGTCAAGCCGTTCGTTTGGGGATGATAAGCTGTTGTTTTCTGGTGGTTGGTGTGCGTCAGCTTGGTGACTTGTTGCAATAACTCTGCCGTAAATGCTGCTCCGCGATCAGTTATGAGAACAGCAGGTGCACCATGGCGCAAAACATTGTTGTGGACAAAGAATCTGGCGACTTCAACTGCAGTTCCTTTAGGCACAGCTTTGGTTTCTGCATAGCGAGTCAGATAGTCGGTCGCGACGATTATCCACTTATTTTCTGAGGATGACGTAGGGAAGGGACCAAGAAGATCCATTCCTACTTGCTGAAATGGTGCTCGAGGTGGATCTAAAGGTTAGAGGAAACCGCTGGGCTTTGCGGGTGAAACTTTACGCCTCTGACAATCACGGCAGGTGTGGACATAGCGCTGAACGGACGAATACCGCTGTGGCCAGTAGTACTTCTGTCGGATGCGCGCTAATGTGCTAGCAAAGCCTAAGTGACCGGCCGAAGAATCGTCGTGGCACGCCTGCAAAACGTCCTCACGCCGTTCCATTGGAACGGCGACGAGGAAAGTTTCCTGGCTGCTCTCAAGATTTCCCTTGTTGAGAACATTGTTCCGCAGGCAATACGTAGTCAAACCACGCGAGAGTCGGCGTGGGACGATAACGTCTTGTCCTTGAAGATGCTGGATGACAGGAAGTAGCTCAGTGTCCTCACGTTGAAGCTCAGCCATCCGCAACACATCGACGATGCCAAGAAACGGTAAATCTTGTTCAGCGTCAGATGACGTCGTGGAAATAGGAGCACGACACAGGCAGTCAGCATCTGTATGCTTATGTCCTGATCGGTAGACCACCGTTATGTCGTACTCTTGAAGGCGGAAGCTCCAGCGGGCGAGGCGGCCGGATGGATCCCATAAATTGGCAAGCCAACAGCGCGAATGGTGGTCACTGACCGCTCGAAATGGCCGGCCGTATAGGTAGGGTCGAAACTTGCTCATGGTCAAACCACTGCTAGGCACTCTTTTTCGGTAGTAGAGTAATTAGCCTCTGCTTTTGTGAGACTGCGGCTCGCGTAAGCGACCACAAGCTCTGCGCCGTTCTGCCATTGAACTAGAATGGCTCCGATTCCTACGTTGCTGGCGTCTGTGTGGATCTCGGCGTCGGCAGTGTCGTCGAAATGTGCCAGCACTGGAGCTATCTGCAGTCGATTCCGCAACTCTACGAAGGCTTGTTGTTGTTCTTCCGTCCATACGAAAGGTACATGTGGTTGTGTCAGGTCTTGTAAGAGGTTCCGCAATTTTCGAAAAGCCTTCGACAAAACGGCGGTAGTACGCACAGAGTCCGAGGAATCGCTGAACAGCCTTTTTGTCTCCAGGACGAGGGAAATCGGCAACGGCAGCTAACTTCTCTGGATCTGGTCGAACACCCCCCGGGCTAACCAGGTGGCCGAGAAACTTGAGTTCCTGATAGCCGAAGTAGCACTTTTCGGGCTTCATAGTAAAGTTCGTTCTCCTTATTGCAGTGAGGACACTTTTTAGCCTTGAATGATGCTCGTCAAACGTGGTTGAAAACACAACGACATCATCCAAGTATACAAGACACGTCTGCCACTTTAGTCCAGCCAGTACAGTATACATCATGCGTTGAAACGTGGCGGGAGCGGAACAGAGACCGAAAGGCAGCACTTTAAATTCGTAGAGCCCGTCAGGCGTCACGAACGCGGTTTCCTCACGGTCGCCCTCGTCAACTTCAATTTGCCAGAACCCTGACTTCAGATCTAATGATGTAAAAAACTGGGCGTGGCGTAGACGGTCTAAGGCGTCATCAATCCGTGGCAGGGGGTAAACGTCACATTTCGTGACTTTGTTAAGCCATCGATAGTCGACGCAGAAACGTATTGTGTTGTCTTTTTTCTTTACTAAGACAACAGGTGACGCCCACGTACTTTTCGAGGGTTGGATGACGTCATCATTCAGCAGTTCTTGAACTTGACGCTTAATCACCTCTCTTTCCTTCGGGGACACACGGTATGGATGTTGGCGAAGAGGCCGCGCCGACTCCTCAGTAACAATGCGGTGTTTTGTAACGGTGGTACGCTGAACTTTCGATGCTGTGGAGAAGCAGTCCGAGAATTCTCTCACAAGGTTTAGCAGCCGCTCTTTTCGTGAATCTGGCAAGTCTGGATTAACGTGAATGCGGCTTCCCAGGTCAGCACAAGCTTTTGCATGCGAAGTCGTATCCAATGTGCCAATATCGAAAACGTCGGCGATTTTACTGAGGAAAGCGACAGTAGTCTCTCTAGGAACGTGCTGAAACTCATTGCTGAAGTTGGTCAGCAGAGCTCGAGAGCGTTTATTCTCTAACCGAACAAGGCATCGGGCTATGCATATCTTTAGTTTGAGCAGCAGCGGGATGTTTGCCTCTGCAATACCTTCATAGTCATTGAATTCGTCAAAAAGGTCGCAGGCTACCAAGGTGAAAACGCTACTCTTCGGCGGTAACGTGACGTCATCGTCAACAATTCTCAAAGCATTGACGTAACTGCCGGGATGGTTGTGCGCTAAAGCGTGTGCCGTAGAAAACGTCACTTGCGACTCTTGCAAATCAATCACGGCTCCATTATCACGCAGAAAGTCCAGTCCGAAAATTACGTCCCTCAAGCAACTCGGCAGTATTACAAAATCTCCGATTACGTAAATCCCTGAATACTGACTCGCGCTGTGCACCGCCCCACCGGAGTAAGAAGATGGCCTCCTGCCGTACGTATCTGCGACCCAGCCCACTGGGTGGAAACCTTCTTCTTCCAGCAGGCAAGACCCATGCTCATAACGGAAGTGTCTGCTCCAGTGTCAATTAGCGCCATTACTTCTTCGTCATCCACAGTTACCGCAATGTTTGATGTACATCTTTTTGCTGCTGTCGCTGTCGTCGTAGTGGAGGATCTTCCGTAGAGTCAGCGTCAGCGGCCTCACCTGCGGAGGTCGCTGAACTCAGTTTTCCCGACTTGCAGGACTGGGTGAACGGCGTCTTGGAGCGCCACGTGAATAGGCTGGGCTCGGTGACCTGTAGCGAGCAGGCAACGACGAGCGAGGCTCTTGTGACCGATGTTCGATACTGTGAAGTTTCGACATAAAACTCTCTATTTCCTGTGGTTGCTCGCCAGGTCGTGGGCGAGGGGCATTTAGTGAAAATCAACGGAGACCCACACGACGGTATGGACATGTTCGGTAGACGTGTCCGGCTTCCCCGCAGTGGAAACAAAAGGGCCTGTGGTCGGGTGTACGCCGGATGTCACTCTTTCTTGGTCTTGCTTTGGCGATCAACGGTGAGCTGCGAGGACGGAAGCCTACCTCCATATGCTGAGCGTGTCGCTCATTGGGGTAAAATACGCTGGTTGAACTGCACGATGGAGGACGTCGCACTGCTTGCGCGTAGCTCATCTCGACGCAGTGCCTCTGTTGTGGCGCCTCGGATGGTTGGGAAGCGTGAACGGCTTGCCGTAGCTCAGCGCGTACCATCTCCGCAACGGAGAGCTGCTTTGCGGGTGAAGCAGTCACCTGCATCTTTTGTAGCTCTTCCTTAATGAGAGCTCTGATAAGCTCTCGCAACGTGCTGATGTCATTGCTGAGAGTGACAGAAGTGATCTCACTTGGGTTTACACCACGGTTATACTGCCTGGCACGCTGTTGAAGGGCCTCTCTATGGCAGTGGCTTCCTCATGGAACTCCACAAGTGTCGCAGGCGGGTTTCGAATCAGGCCGGCGAAAATCTCTTCTTTAACCCCACGCATTAGGTGGCGAACTTTCTTGGATTCGGACATAGAGGGCTCCGCACGCTTCAAAAGCTGATCCATGTCCTCTACGTAGGTCGTCACCTTTTCGATAGGGCCTTGAACCCTTGCCTCTATAGCACGCTCCGCTGTCTCTTTCCTGTCCTCTCGGGCAAATGCCTTGAGGAACTGCCGTTGAAACTCATCCCATGACGTAAGCGCTGCTTCATGGTTCTCAAACCACGTTTTCGCGGAGTCCTCCAGGAAGCAGTACACCTAGCGTAGCTTACGCTCTGGGGTCCAATCGTTGATGACGGCGACCCGGTTGAAATGCTCGAGCCAGTCGTCGGCATCTTCAAAAGCAGCTCCGTGAAATGTCTTCGGCGTCTTGGGCTGGTTGATAACCAGGTGCGCTGGTGCTGGCGCGGTGACGTTAGGCGGTGTTTGATTCATAGTCTTCTGACGTTCAGGCAGCAAACCGTGCGTGGCTCGAGTCCCTGGAGACGACGGCTGGAACGTACGTGCACAAGGGTAAGCTCAGCTGAGATACTCGATGGACTTGCGTCAGGGGTGCTCTCAGGGGACCGTGTCATCTACCGTACCCAGCACTTCCACCAGAAAATGTCACAAAGACACAGGCACGCAGGTACAAAATAGGGCGTTTACTTTTGTAACCCAAGGGCCAGAAACGCGAACACCAGAGCACGCGCACACAGAACTACTTTGTTGTCCTCCTCAGAGGCTGGCTACTATAGTTGCCAGCCTACCTTGCGTCAATATATTGTTACGTTTGAAAGAGACTGGTAGAGGTTGAAAGGGACCATTTATTAGGTCGTGAGGGGCAGCTCTGAAGCAGCTGACTGGTTAGAGACCCTCCTGATCCTCTTCTTTCTTTCTCGCTCCGGGCGACAAGTGCGTTCACCATATGCGCTTCGTTGTCTTCGTGCATGTGCGCAACATTCCTCTCCGCCCAGACGAAGGCCGCCAGACGATTCTGTCGATTTGTCGTGGCGTGTACATTTTCAGGCGGGCGACATGAATCACTTGAGTTTTGGCAGCTCGTCGATTACTCACCGTGAGACGAGCTATTACATAGTTGGCCTCTGTAAGCTTGTCGACAATGACAAAAGGTCGAACGTAAGTGGCCAAAAACTTTTGGCATAACCCGCGCTTGCGCATTGGAGTTCACAACCATATCAGATCACCACGGCGATAAATCACTGGTCGATGGTGAATGCCTTAGCGTACTTTCGCTTTTTCTTGCGATGCCAATGTGCGTAGTTGAGCCATGCGATGCGCCTCTTCGGAAAGGCAGAGAGTCTCGGCGACAGTGACGTTGTCGTGTTCACAGAAAGGTAATATTGTGTCGATTGTGTGCCGGGACGAACGTGCCTAAAGCAAAAAGAAAGGACTATAACCTGTCATCTCATGCTTCGCGGTGTTGAACGCGTCAGTAATGAACGGGAGTACGTCACCTCAGTTCTTGTGGTCGCATGAGACATACATAGAGAACAGGTTGATAATGGTGTTGTTGGTGCGTTCCGTTAGCCCATTAGTTTGGGGGTGGTATGGTATCGAGTGGCGCATGCGGGATTCACACAAACGGAGAAGCTCCTCCACAACATCCGCTGTGAATTGTCGTCCACAATCGCTGATAATCAGGCGAGGTGGGCCGTGTCGGAGAAAGACGTTCAGTAGCAAAAACGACGACACTTCGCTGGCAGTTGTGGAGGGGATGGCTGCCGTCTTGCAGTAGCGTGTGTGGTAGTCGATGCAAACAATTTTTCATTGGTGGCCGGGAGATGATTTTGAAAAGGGGCCCAGAAAGTCAATCCCTACTTGTTCGAAAGGTGCGCTTGGAGTGGGCATCAGCTGTAGAAGATCAGCTGGACCAGTTGATGGACGTTTGTGACGCTGACATTTCATGCAGCTTGCCAGATAACTCCTAACGGACTTCTGCATATCAGGAATATAAAAGCGCTCTTTAGTCCGGTGAAGCGTCTGCGCCAAACCTAAACGTGCAGATGTAGGGTCGTCGTGCATGACACTCATAACATCTGTTCGCAGGTTCTCCGGGACCACAAGAAGGAAACGCGCGCCACTGCTGGAGAGGTTCCTTTTCAACAACAGCCCATCACGCATGCAGAAACGGCATGCAGTAGTGGAAGCGGATGCATCGGCGAATAGTGGTGCTAGTTTAGTGTCTTTCCGCTGTTATGCTCTAAAAATGAGGTAGTCAGAAATGTAGGAGACACAGACGGTACAAGCTGGTCAAGGTCATCGGATTTACAGCCCGTAGTGCTGAGTGGTATACGTGAAAAATAGTCCGCGTCAGCATGTCAAAGACAACTTTTGTAAGCGATGGTAAAACTGTATTCTTGTAGTGGGGGTGCCCAGCGCGCAAGGTGGCCACAAGGGTCATGAAGGTTGGTGAGCCAACACAACGAGTGGTGGTCAGTTACGACTGTGAATGGGCGTCCATACAGGTAAGACCTAAGCCGCTGAATTGCAAATATTACCGCCAGGCATTCTTGTTCCGTGACAGTGTAGTTTTGTTTCATTCTGCTTAGGGAGCGACTTTCTTATGCGATGACATGTTCGCGGACACCGTAACGTTGTACTAGGACGGCTCCAGTACTTATGCCGCTAGCAACCGTATGAAGCTCTGTCGGAGCAGAAGGACTGAAGTGCTGAAGAACGGGTCGTGACGTCAGCAAAACTTTAATTGATGGAATGAAGAATCGCACTCCGGAGTCCACTCAAAGGAATTGTCCTTGGGTAAGAGGCATGTGAGAGAAAATGCAACGTCGGCAAACATTTTAATAAAGCGGCGGAAGTACGAACAAAGCCCCAGAAAACTACGAAGCTCCTTGACGAAACGCGGCGCAGTGAACGCCTTAACGGCTGCTGTCTTCGGGGGGTCAGGGCGGATGCCACCCTTGTCAACGGGATGCCCGAGCACAAGCGTCTGGTGGTCTCCGAAGTGGCATTTCTTCGAGTTTAAAACTAGGCCAGCGTTTCAGATGCAGTTCAAAACAGTATCCAGACGAGAGTTGTGTTCACTGAACGTGCTTCCAAAGATGATGACGTCATCGAGGTAGCACATGCAGATGTTCCAGTTAAAGCTACGCAGAATGGTATGCATAAACCTCTCGAACGTTGCCGGTGCGTTGCACAGTCCAAATGGCATTACGTTGAATTCAAAGAGTCCATCAGGGGTTACAAAGGCAGTCTTTTCCTAGTCCTCTCTTTGCATCAGATTTTGCCAATAACCGGATCGTAAGTCTACGGAGGAAAAATAAGAGGCCGAATGTAAACAGTCTATTGCGTCTTCCATACAAGGCAGCGGGTATACGTCCTTTTTAGGCACGGCATTCAGTCGGCGATAGCCGATGCAAAATCTCCAAGATCCATCTTTCTTCTTAACAAGGATTACTGGTGCTGCCCACGGACTGGCTGACTCTTGTACCACTCCCTTTTGCACCATTTCCTGCACTTGGTAGTTGATAACTAGTCTTTCTGACGAAAAAACACGATATGGTTTTTGGCGAATATGGCTTGCTGCGTCAGTGCTGATGGTATGGTGCGTTCGAGACAGAGGGATAGAGATCACGTTGCCCTTCTGCGCAAAGTTAATTACCAAAACGTGCTTCAACAGCACATTCAATAAAGTTCGGCGCTCGCTTGAGCTATTTGACTTATTTATCGTTGACATAAGCGCCCCGCCTAAATTGTGAAAACCTGTTCCGTCACGTTTCTCCAGCACGTCTGTGAGCTCGAACACTGATAAGGTCGCGTGTTTTTTGCAGACCGAAGCTAATTTCAAACCATTGGGTAGTGTCACAGGCTCAGAGGAAGAGTTTTCAGTCCATAGGTCAGTTCGTCTGCCATCGATCGACACCACACAATGTGGAACCAACACATTCTTCTTCACGCAGTTTATGTGCATTGGTTCTACGCTCGCATCGAAGCTTTCAGAATCCGCGCCGCGACAAACTACAGGAACACGAATTGTAGACACGCAGGAATGAATGTATCGCCAAAGACACACAGCGTACTTTGGTCGTCAGCTGGAGTTTCTAGAAGTTCTGACGGCATCTGGCCACTCACAGACATTCCCCGTGCGACAGTTCACAAAGGCACCACATTCTCGCAAGAAGTCCATGCGGAAAATGATGTCGTGTGTCGACCGAGGAATAATCGCAAACTCTGTCGTTATCATAAGGCCTCCCAAAAAAAGTTCAGCACTACACACACCAATAGGGCGCAACGGCTTTCCACTCACTCCACAGAACGTCGAAGTTTCATGCCAAATAAAAACAACTTTTCGCCCTAACACGTATTTAAAGGAAGCACTCATCACGGAAATCATTGCATCTGTGTCCACCAAGGCCATCACCGGCACATAATCTACCAAAACAGGAACTTTGTTTCTAGAAATACACACAGGAGTTATATCTGTCAGTAGCACGTTTCCAGTAACCTCACCCGTATTGGCCGCGCTGGCTAGTTTTTCGGTGGCGAAGAGGGCGCTTTGCGACGCAGTGGCGAAGAAGAACGATGAGCATGAGGTCGTGGTGTGGACGTTAAACTCCTGTCAGATGCCGGGGAGTGGTTGCGGAATTCGCTGGGCCAATAGTTGTCATCAGGTGGTATGTGGGCTGGCCGCCAGACACCTTGAGACTGATCGAAGGGTGGTGAAAAGTCGGATGCTTGATGATACCGAGGGGTCATGCGATGGTTGCAAAACCGCGATATGTGGCCTGGCACACCGCAGCAATAACACACCGGCCAAGGTCGAAAGGTTGGTCACTCGTCGATAAATCGAGCGTCATCCTTTGCTCTTGTGTAACGAATGTACTGGTCGGGTACGTCGTAACAAAACGTCGGCTGTTGAGGAGGCATGTGCTGATAGCGGCGGTCATACAGCGACGCGGAAAATCTGGTTGTCATCTTTGAGTGTTGGGCTGGGGTGTACTCCACAGTTGCCGCGCTCATCGTCGGTTGCCATGGGGTCAAAGGAAGCACTTGTATAGCCTCACGTGGCAGACACAACTAAGGATGGTCAGCTATCGAACGCGACATTGCTCGCTGGGACAGTTCCTCACGCACAATCTGTCGAATGGTAGAAAGAGGTCGAGGCTAAGATTCGTGTCCACACTGGCAGCAGTTGTAACGTTAGCCAGCTGACCAAACTTGGGCGCGATTTGACGCATCTTGAGCGTTCCAAACGTTCGGCAATGCTGAATGACGTCGGACACAGAACTGAGGCTTTCTTTTACAACTAGAAAATTATACACGTCTTCAGCAATCTCTTTGAGCAGGTGGTCAACTCTGTCCTCTTTCGACATGGTAGCACAGACCACATTGCACAGCCTTAACACTTCTTCTATGTAAGTGGTGCATGTCTCACCTGGTAGCTGTGCCCGTTGCGGCAGTGTTTGCTCAGCTTGCTTCTTTCTAGCAACCAAGTTGCCGAAACACGCCCTGAGCTCTTCGACGAAAAGGTGCCACCTCGTGAGTGCGTCCTCGCGGTTCTCGTACCATACCAGTGCGGTGTTGGTCAGGGAAAACACTACGTTAACTAGCATAGCGGCTGCATCCCAACCGTTGGACTTGCCCACACGTTTGTACTTGTTGAGCAACGCGTCGACATCTTCTTCGGCTTTTTCTCGTGAAGGGCGGTGGAACTCGGTAGTGCGGAAGCGGACCAGACAGTGCTGTGCTGGGAACGCCTGCTTCTTCGAGCTTGTCGAAGTCACTCACGGCAGATGGTGGAAGACCGGCAATTCGACGGCTTGGTCGAAGCTGCGGTGGTGATCGATTCGTATTTGAAGCGCGTACCTCGCACTTCCACCACACTGTTACGTTTGAAAGAGACCGGTAGAGGTTTAAACGGGCCGGTTATTAGGTCGTGAGGGGCAGCTCAGAAGCGGCCGACAGGTTAGAGATCCTCCTCATCCGCTTCTTTCTTTCTCGCTCCGGGCGACAAGTGCGTTCACCATATAGGCTTCGTTGTCTTCCTGCATTTGCGCATTATATATATATATATATATATATATATATAGTGTGGGCATTCATTCTGCGCTTCTCATAAATGCATTATCATAATCATCAGCGTCCGTCTGGGTCCCTGTCCTCTTCTTCACTGGGTGGCAGCACTATCGTCATCGGGTGTGTGCGTGCTCGGTATCAGACTGCCCGTTCGCTGCTGAGCCCTTGGGCTGATTAAACGCTGTCTCAAGCCAGATGTGATACATGGTGGAGGTGGATTTTAGGTCCTCGGTACCCTGCCGCTTCGCTTGACTCTCTGGAGCTTCGTTCAGGCCGCCGATTGCCCCCGCTTTCTGGCAGAATGTCACACAATGCTTACAGGCAGTACCAGCCCACAAACTCACGGGACGAAGAGAAGAGACACAAACAAGGCAAGAATAGCCACGTGCAAATGTCGAGCAACCCAGTCTTCTTGGCAGCAAAAATAGCCACGTGCGAGTGTCGAGCAGTGTTAACATACGTTTTCAAGACCCAGCCTTCTTGGCAGCAAGAATGGCCGCGTGCGAATGTCGAGCAGCGCTTGTTTTTGTCTCTGCTCTTCGTCCCGTGAGTTTGTGTGCTGTGTGCCCATAATGTACCACCAACTAGCCCAACTATAAGTCCTGTTTCAGAGAATGAGCCTGCCGGCGCTGCTGCCATCGCTGCTGCCATCCCTTTCCCGCCATCTTTAGCCGTTCCTCCTGTTTACGTACACAGCCAGCAGCGTGATCCCCCTCTCTTCGTCGGTCTTCGTAGGGAAGACGTGGAGGGCTCGCTCGAGGAGTACAACTGCATAAGTGTTGCAAATCACTTGGACGATAGCGCCAAGCTCCGTTACGTCTCTTTCTACTTGACCGGTTTAGCGAAGACATGGTACATTAACCACATCATCCAGATAACCGATTGGGCGACCTTCGAGCAGCAGCTTCGTGACGTTTTTGGCACACAGGCCATTCGGTCCGCAGTCGCGAATGGGGCCCTCAATACTCACCGACAACATCCCGGCGAATATTACACTTCCTACATAGAGAATGTTCTTTCACTGTGCCAGCGTGCCAATTCATCTATGCCGGAATCGAATAAAGTACGCTACATCTTGAAATGCATTGGACCTGCTGCTTTTAATGACCTCGCTGCGCAAAATCCAGCTACTATCGCTTACGTCGTCGCAACATGCCAGCGCCTTGGTTCGCTGGACTCCGTCCCCAACCGGACATTGGCGACCACCACTCCACGTCTCATGGCCATCTGCGTGACCTCATAAGCGACATAATACGCGAAGAAACGCGGTCTGTGGGCTTCACACCTCCTTCACCGCATTCCACACAGTCTTCAGAAGTTCCTTTGCGTGACTTCATCAGGGAGAAAGTTACATCTCTAACTGGCCCTTCTCTCGTACAGCCTTCTGTTTCTCACCCCATATAAACCTACGCTCAAGTAAATGCCGCACGTCTGAGCGAAGTACACGTTACATTACCGCAGTAATCCTACGCGTCAGTTGCTGCCGCTCTTCCTGTCAACTACCGCTTGATGCCGCCTGACCATGCTGTCTTCAGGTGCCTCTAACGCCTTCTACTCCCCACCCTGGCGCTCGTCCCGCCATGTCTATTACTGCGCTTATCACGGCAACATATGTCGTTTATGCCAAAAGCGCCAGCAAGATTAGCGTCGGGGTTACGACGTGCGTGAACGCAATTGACCCACTGGGGCCTCTTATCAAGGTCAGCGTTACTCCTCTCCTTTGCTCTGACCTCCATCTCTACCGTCATCGAATGCACCACGGAACAGCCGGAACAAGACACGCCACTCGCCTTCGCTTTCCCGCCGTTCCTCTTCTCCACTTCGGCCCACCCTATTTTCTTCTGATAGTCATTCGAAAAAATAACAATGCGGTTTGTGGAGGAAAAACTGCATTCAAATTTAGAACTGAACTTTCTCTATCAGGCCCGTGTAACGTGGTTTCTGTGTAAGTTTACAGGGAGTGCTTGTCGAAGCTTTGGTGGACACGGGGGCGACGTTTTCTGTTATACGTGCTGATTTCTGAACAACTAAAAGAGATAATGATGCCTTACGATGGTCCCACGTTATTTGCTGCCCAGGGGAACGACCTTCGCATTTCTGCGTTTTGAACTGTACGTGTTTTCAGCGACGGCATTTGTCGTCATGTCCAGTTTGCTGTTCTATTTCGCTGCTCTCACCAACTAGTTGTAGGATGGGATTTCCTATTATATGCTTCCATAGCTATTTGCTGTACACAACGCGTCATTCACCTCACTACGTGCTTGACAACAAAAATCAGAAGCCACCTTGCCTGGTCGCGGCGAAAGACATCGAACTGCCGCTACTACAAAAGTTGTCACCATTGTGTCCAACGACAGATACTACGGCGATGGAATGGTCTTCTGTCACCACTTTGCGATTGTAAAGGCATAGTTCTTTCGCCCGGTGTCGTTCGTTTTCATAATGTATCTGCACTCGTCACCGCCATAAACTCTACAACGGACAATATCCTACTGCCAAGAGCCTTACTGTGGCCCGTGTTGCCGACTACGAGCCTGTATTTGTCATGCCACTTCAGGCCATTGTATTCAAAGACCCTTCCCTCGATGAGCATGGTTCTTTCTGCGCCTTTACCACCGCTATCAGCAGTGACTTGACAACAGAGCAGACGCAGCAGCTGTTTGCACTGTAACAGAAACACACAAATTCTTTCGATATATTGCTTGCTACGCAAGGCCGCACTACTACTAGAGCACATTGATTTCAAACAGTTGGGACATTTATCGTGAAAAAAAATTACGCGAGAAAACGTTGCCGACATGCTTAAACTAGAAGTCATTCATCCGTCATATAGCCCTTGGTCATCTCCTATTGTATTGGTCCTTAAAAAGATAGCTCTGTGCGTTTTTGCGTGGACTACCGGACGCTGAATAAGATCACACGCAAAGACGTGTACCCCATGCCACTCATTGACGACGCCCTTGATTTCCTAAAAGGTGCTGAGTCCTTGTCAAGTCTCGACTTGCGTTCTGGGTACTCCCAGACTTCCATGCATGAAAAGGATAAGAAGGAAACAGCGTTCTCAACCCCCGATAGGCTATACGAAATAAACGTGATGCCTTTAGGGCTGAGAAACGCGCCCGCGACTTTCAAGCGCAAGATACAAACTGTGCTGCGCGACCTGAAATAGAAAACTTGCCTTTGCGACGCGGACGTCACTGTTATATTTTTGAGAACGTGTCCTGGGCCCCTAGAACGGTTGGATCAATTTCTAACGTGCCTCGCTAGTGCTAGGTCTCTAAATAAACACTAATAAATGCTCTTTTGCCATCAAATCTATCAAGGTCTTAGGACACGTCATTAGCAAAGATGGAGTTCGGTCTGATCTCGACAAGATTGCTGCGGTCCTTCACTTTCCGCGTTCCGGAAAATCAAAGGAGCTGCGCAGTTTCCTTTCCTCACTTTCTATTTTTGCCGGTTTACCCAGAACGTCACCTCCATAGATGCTTTATTACACCAGCTGCTTACTTTCAACGTCCTCTTACTGTGGTGTGAAGAATGTCAAACGACATTCGAGCTATCAAGAGGTGCCCTCCCGTCTGAGCCAGTGCTCTGCCATTTCGACGAAGCCGCACAGACCATGCATCATACCGAAGCTAGCGGACATAGTATAGAAGCCGTTCTTCTACAACGCGACAAGTCTTCCGTAGAGAAAGTTTTTGCATATGCCAGTGCCGTACTCAACAGTGTCGCAAAAAAAAAAACATACGATAACTGAGCAAGAGTGTCTGGATGTGGTTTGGTTGGTGCAGAAGTTCCGCCCCTGTTTCGACGGCCGTCAATTCACAATCGTTATAGAACACCACTGCTTATGCTGGTTTTCTACACTGAAGAACTTGTCCGGACGCTTGGGTCGGTAGATACCACGCTTTCAGGAGTACGACTTTGACATAATTTATAAGTCTGGCTGAAAACATCAAGACGCCGAAGCTCTATTTTGTTGCCCGCTTTTACTCCCTATATCAGCGTTTGTGAGAGCTCGACCGCCACATCTACCACAGTTCATACGCTCGCCTCAATAGGGCAACCCTTTTCGGACGACGACCCAATATTTAGCTCCGCCGGCGGTCGGATCGATACTGCAGACGCATTATGGACCAGCTTTCGTTGGTTCATTATCCACCTATTGCGCGAATTCGTCGTCAGCTCCTGCCCTTTAGGCTGGAAAATGGGGTTTGATACCACCACATTAATCATACTCATGGTAAGGGCTGGGTACCTGTGCTGCCATGCTGTTTTCCGCTTCAGGCGCTCGAAGCCTTTCACGATAACTTGACTGCTGGCCATCTTGGTATAACTTTTGACCGCATTCGATGTCGATATTATCGGCCTGGTCTTTTTCAAGCATAGTGTGGTACGACTGTTCTTTCTCCCCATGGCAGCGCCGTAAATTGTCGACATCTGCCCCTGCTGAACCTTTACAGCCGATTCCGTGTCCTTCCTTGCCATTCGATGTTTTAGGTGTTGATCTTTACGGGCCTCTCCCCGTCACATCTACTGATAAACGATAGATAGTGACCTCAATGAACTGCCTTACACGCTACGCTAGGATGTCCTTTGTCAGGACAGGCTCAGCTGCCAAAGTTGCTGATTTTATTCTTCACGCCATATTCTTGCACCCTGGGGCTTCTCGTGTTCTGCATAGTGACCATGGTGAAGCGTTGCTGTCACAAATAGTAAATGAAGTACTGCGAGCTTTTATAACTACTCAAAAGACAGCTTCAAGCTACCACCCTCAGACCAGCGGTCTCACCGAAAGATTTCATTGAATTCTTGCTGACATAATAGCCTTTTACGACCAACCCAACCCCAAAAACTTTGATACTTTTTTAATCAATACTGAAGGGAAACAGCGCGAGTGAAAGATCATCTACGATGCAGCCCGTCGCGTTGTGTCCGTTCGACCTAATGCCGAGGTACTGCTTTTGACCACTATAGGCACTCCTGGCCTCTGCGACAAATTCCAACCGCGCTTCATCAGACCATACATAGTTTTGGAACAGACTTCGTCGGTCATATATCGTGTGACACTAGTTGTCGCCCCGCTTTGCCCCACGGTGGTGGTCTAGTCGCTAAGGTACTCGGCTGCTGACCCGCAGGTTGCGGGATTGAGTCCTGACTGCAGCAGCTTCACTTCCGATGGAGGTGCAAATGTTGTAGGGCCATGTGCTCAGATTTGGATGCAAGTTAAATAACCCCAGGTGGACGCAATTTCTGGAGCCCTTCGTTACGGCGTCACTGATAATTATATGGTGGTTTTGGGACAATAAACTCCACCTATCAATCAATCAATAGACCACCGTTACCGCAGCACCAATATTATCCACGTTTCTTGCAAGAAACCTTCACGCGACGTTGCTCGTCACTTTGATTTACGGCGGCCAGGATGCCTGCTTCCAAGGAAGGAAATTTAGTATGAGTGTTTGTTAATTAGATCGTCATCATCCCTGCTTGCTTATAACCACCATCATCTGCTTGTCTCTTTGTCCTCATCGCTTTTGTGGATCATCATCGTCATCCTCTCTGTGCAAGCTCTGCCCGTTCGTTCTGTGAGGTCTTACCTCAAATAAACGCTGTCGCAACCATGATGTCCTAATATATGCTCTCATCAAATAGTGTGACGGCCGAGGCTTGTGATGTTGCGTGAAGCAACGTCTTTTCGGAAATGAAAGTTCTGATAAAATATCGCCCTGATCACCTGCGTGACCAAGAATGCACAGTTTCTAAAGACCAATAGAGCTAAGCAATAGCCATCAGATTCGCTCTTCGACCAGTCTACACGTCGTTGGGTCAGTAAAGCTGTGCAGCATTTTGCTCTTGAATGTTACAAGTGCGATCTTTGACTAGCAGCTCATGCTGGCCGGTATAGACGTCAGGCTGCGCCTAGGCGGCGCTGTGAAAAACGCCGCCATCAGCGTCCTATCGCCACGCCGGCCATAAATGAGTAGTGCAAAGAGGAGCGTCTGCAAGCGAACGTGCTTATTCTCTCCTCTATAGTTCGTCTGCAGGCATGGTTTCCTAAAAATTAAGGACCTGGTAAGCCTCCTATTTCAGTCGAACTTCTCTTCATAAAAGTACAAAGCTCATCAGCACGAACTGCTGGTGCAATACAGAAATGTTTCAGTTTTTTAAACGTGCTTCGACTGGCAATATACGTGCAAGCGAGCATCGCATCATATTGAGTTCGAGGCAAACACTCCGACGTGCGTTCTGTAACTCCTAAATGCATGAAAACTTAGGTATGCATATGATGCCAAAGCGTTGAAGTGCATACCCGAGAAATCTATTTTACGTTCAGTAATACCAAGCTCGCTTTATCTCCAATGAATGACCCTGTTGGTTTTCGCCTTTGCAGTTGCATCCTCTATCAATCTTTCACTTCCTGTGCATTGAGCTGTTTTATTACGCATGCTAAAATGTACCCCCTGCAAATAGGAATACATGTGTCTCCACTTTTTCGGTGTACTACGATAGCCAAAACCGAGGCCTCCGAGATAGCTCCGGCAATCGCCAAGACCGATGGTAAGAAAAAACTCATTGTGGTCACGACCAACATTTGGCGATTCACCTCTTTGACGAACCTGCTCACATTTTCAAGTTAAAGCTGGAAATTTCAGCATTAAAAGCCCTACGTGCGTAGTTCTGCGTGGTGACTACAGCTTCAGATTATCAGTAGTTGCGGCGTCTGCAATGTTTATTGAGTGCGTCACATGTGTGCTGTTGCACGGCGCCCACCGTGGAGGCTCAGATAAGCTCTATAATGAAAGTTACCTCATTTATCTGTGAAGGCTACTCAAATCATTAAAAGAAGACCTACATCGTCACACTTTGTTATGCGACCGGCTGTGGATCTAGAACGCGAGTCATTCGCTTACCAACACGGTTGCAGCGGCCCGTGTCTAGCGCTCTCACTGTTCTTCGCGATAACTGCTGAAATCAGTAAAACTAAAGTTTTCACGCTCGCGGAAATACGCAACATAAAAGTAGCGTCAACTGGTGCCTTCTTTTCGTAGAGTGCGGAGCTATAGCGTTTGCTCTTGTTTTTGTCAACATTCTTGCCAGTGAACAAGCAAGCACCAAGGTATATAGAAACTGTCAGCATAACATCCGCAGAAGCCCAAGAATCCAGTAGTCGGCAGCTCTTTGCCACCATCGCCATATACGTGAAAAGGTGACAACTGATAAAAAAATGAAAATAAATTATGACGTCACTACAGGAAGCGGTAGTGACGTCACGCATTCACCCTAAATGACGCGAAATTCAAGATATTCTTAATTGCGGACTTGCTACGTGCCGTTAATATACGCGGTTGTATTACGGCTTAACTGTGTCTCGCTAATTGCATGCAAAAGAGAAAAGAAACAAAAATACAGAGAATGAGGAAGCAAAGTTGTTTCATTAGCCAAATGATGTACTTGCAGTATGCAAAAGAAACTTCACAGAAGCAATGGTGCGACAGCTGTTCACGAGCACAATAGCGTAATAGTTCGAAAACGCACGTTGCCTAATTATTGAAAAGCCCTGCAGCAAGGAACCAGTTTTGAAAGTATAGCTTTGGCAGCCGTGAAGTACATTGTCTTGTTGCTTAGCCTGTCGTGTTCAAAGTCACCAAAGGCGAAGATACACCGACCTTTCGCAAGCGAATGTAGTTGGCAGTCACAGGAACGGTTATCTACACATTCTGTGAGCTAGTTAAACTCTGAAACTTCTGAAGGTACGCATGAAACCGCCACAGAAAAATGAGCGATGCCTTGTTGACCTCAAATGCTTCGAACCAAACAAGACGCCGAACTTAACAAACTCTGATAGTATTTTTCCTGGATACACCTCCAAATTTGTTGGCTCATGTTTTCAGACTACCTGCATGTGCCCGCTATTTTTAAAACCAACCGAAAGAATAAGCAGATCGCATGTACAGTTAGAATCGATGACAAGCAAAGCACGAATGAGGAAGGTTGATATGCTACCTTAAAATCCGCACAACTTTAAGAAGTGGATGTATAGTATACCGTTCATGACTTTCGTATCATAATTCTCAACTTTGAAGTGTCATTTACATTCGTTGTCTATTCTCGTCATGTGATGAGTGAGTGAGAACAATTTTATGGTCCAGTGCAGGCGCTGAGGTTGCCACGCGCCACCCGACTACTGCCACGTGGGGACCGGTAGGTCCAGCCTGACGACGCTGTCGCGGGCACACTCGATCGCCAGGAATTGGTTCTAAAACTCCGGACTGCGTAGTACCGCATCCCACTCGGCTTTGCTATACGGCGGTCCAAGCGACCCGCACTCCCAGAGCATGTGTGCTAGTGTAGTGGTCTGCCCACAAGCGGCGCAGGCGGTATCCAAGAGTTAATGAGAATGAATTGCATTTAGGTTTGCTAACGACGGGTATGAATGGGTTTGAAGTAAACGCAACGAGATGGCTTGTGCTCTATTGAGATTTTAGAGCGGCATTGGTAATACCCGCTTCGCCATGTAGTAAAACTTGGTAATCTCGTTGTGTGTGGTAGGTGTGTCCTAATGTCCCACTTCGTCGGTGCTGAAGCCAACGCCCAAGTCAAGAGCAGCGCGGTCGGTGAGTGCGCGCGCAGTTGCGTAGGCCTCCTCACTCGGGTTCAGTGCAAACGCCGTTTACGGAGCCGACATGCGCGGGGAACCAGTAATTGGTGTGAGAAACAATCCTATTTCTGGTGAAACTGTTCAAGATCCTGGCGGCATGCGTTGATATGCGGCCTTTTTGGCAGTCTCTGGCTGCGAGTTCGGATTCACTGTACACCTAATCGCACCAACCATTTAGCAGAGCGAGTGCGATGGTCACTTGTTCAGCCACATGGATGTTGTGCGTACCAAGGCGCAGTTCGTAGTCGAGTCCGCCTGGTACACGACCACTGCTGCAAACTTCTTGTCATCTAGATATGCTGCAGCGTCATTGAAACTTGCATTTACGCTACGCTTTCTCAGTTGCTTCAGTAGAGCCGGCACTCTCGCCCGACGACGTCCCTCGTTGTACGCAGGGTGATTGGTTTGGGGTATTGGGGCAACATTGAAGTTTTCTTGTAGATGATTTGATATATACCCACTTTATTTGTGTCGACCTCCACTGGGTTAAAACCCAGCTCACCACTTATTCGCCGACCAGCCGTCGTAATGGACAACCGAGCCAGCTGCGAGTGTTGCTGCGCTTTATATCTCAGCAACAGAGCTGTGCAATCGAGCACAAGCAATTCTCGGTGTATGTACGTGCGGGAAACCCCAGTGCTTTCTTTACGATCCTCGTGATAATAACCTCAAGCTCGTCCCACACCGACCTGAGCCAGTTGTGCATAACAACGGTGTAGGTAATGTGGCAGAGCACAAATGCATTGATGAGGCCTATTAAGTTGTATTTCTTAAGGCCTCTGTGTCTACCGGAGATCCTTTTGAAGAGTCGAAAAGCGTTGTCAGACTTGGCGACGATCTTCCACAGAGCAGTGCTGTTGCCACCCTTCGCTTCAATAAACATGCCGAGAATCCTGATAGTGTCTACCCTCGGTATTTCCTCGCCGTCACTGGTGTACATGTGTACATCGCTTTCTTCGACAGGTTTCTATTATTTGGCTCTGCCGCCCAGTTCTTTTTTATAGAGCGGGTTCACTGACTTGGTGGGTGAGCATCTGAGTCCCGTCAGGCGCAAGTACGATTTCACCTCAGCGACTGCTTCTTGAAGGGCATCTTGCACCCGGCCTTCGTTGCTGCCGACGCAACAGATCGTCATGTCATTGCTGTAGATGATATGCTTAATACCGTTCACGTTAGCCGGTCTTTTCGACAGTTCGATCATGCAGAGATTAACAGCATCGGAGAAATCACACACTCTTGAGGCATGCCTCAATGTCCGAGTGGTACGTCTTTTGAGAAGAATTTCCCAATGCGCCGCCTCACGTTTCTTCCAGACAAGAAGGACCTGATTCAGTTGTAGAGCTTCGACCCAAGCTCGAGGTACGCCTCAGTCTCCGAGATGAATTCATGCTTGATGTTGTCAAAGGCCTTCTCTAAGTCTGGGCCAAGAAGAGCCTTTGTGTTTCTAGAATAACCATCAAGGACTTGTTGCGTACTCAGCACGATAGAATCCTGTGTTAAAACACCTCTACGAAACCCGATCCTAATATGCGTACATATCTCATTTCCCTCCAGGTAATCGTTAAGTTTGTTGAGAATCGCGTGCTCCACCAGCTTACATACGCATGACGTCAGGGAGGTGGGGCGAAGATTCTCAACGCCAGGAGACTTTCCTGGCTTCGGAATCAGTACGGTGTGAGCTAGCTTCCATTCATTACGTACCCTGCCTGTTTTCCATGTTTCATTGATGTAAGCAGGTAAACAGTCTATGGATGCGTCGTCGAGGTTTCTGAAGGCTCTGTTCGTGACCCCGTATGGACCTGGTGCCGACTTGCGATTGAGCATTTGTATCACTTTCCTGAGTTCAGCCTCTGAAAGTATTAAGCTCGTTTGAGTAGAGGGGGCCCGCCATACTCTGGGAACACGCCGTCTTCGTGCTCTCGTTCAGCAAGCAGGTACAAGAAGACTAATCGGGCAACAAATTTGTCAACCCCCTGTTCTTTGATGACCTCGTGGAGGGCCCGGGCTAAAGTGTGTCTCTGGTTGGACCTAGTGCTGTGCTATTCCAGGAGGTGCTTCAGAAGGGGCAAGGACTTGTAATTTCTAATTTGACCGTCAAGACTCACAGAGCTCGTCCCACTGCTGTTTGCGCAGTGTGTCGCAATGTTGTTCGATTTCATTGTTCCACTTTGATATTTTTTGTCGCAGCCTATGGTTGTGCATATACTTTTTTTATCGAGAAAATAGAGCTGCCTCCGCTTTCAGCGTGCGGACAAGCCTGCTGTCCATCTTCTCCACATGTCAATTTGGCTTTATTTTTTAGGTGGCAGCGGTGGTATCTCTGCGGATGCCCTCGCACCATTCCAGGAAATTGTGGCAAAAACTGGCCATTTTAGCGCGAATGCTGCGAAAAGGATTCCAGTTAACCACCGTGACCTCTCACACTCTGCTACGACCCACCATTACAGAAGTTAGAGCAACGTAGGGGTCGCTGCGAAAATCCATGGTGGTGCTGGTCCGTGTATTCTCTTCAACATTCTTGATGAAAGTGAGGTTTCACGTCGTATCTCTGGTCGCAGAGTTGCCTATCCACGTAGGAAAAGCCTTAAGGTAAGGTCCAGTTCGGTGGTGTCCTGCCAGAGGTCTCGACCGTTTCTCGTCTCATACGTGTATCACCATGCGCCATGTGGCGCATTGAAGTCACCGTCTATGACGAGGGGCCAAGGACTACCTAATTCTACTGCCACTTCGAGCAACGTGGTGAACTGCTGGAGACTCTGGGTGATGTTACTATAGACATTCAAAACCAAAACGCAGTTTCTCCGTTGATTGCCCCGTGATGTCTCAAGTAGTATCTCCACCATTACTTGTTCGATATTGCAGCTGGCCAGCTTCAATTTGTCAGGGATGTGTATCAACTTTTTACATATTAGTGCGCAGACACCTCGTCCTCCTGACTGGCCAGGGACAGCGCGGTAACAAGAAAGGGACGCTGCAGAGGCTAAAGTTTCTTGAAGGGTTAATATTTGAGTTTGTTTTGTTATTTTTTCTGAAGTATTGTTGCAGGAGTGCTCTTTTACCAGAGTGCTCCCTCCAGTTTCACTCTCAAATACAGATAGGGCCTTTATCGTTCATTACGAATACTGCTTTCATCTTCGCCCTGAGGGGTCAGCGTGGCTCAAAATATTTGTCCTGGCTTGTAATAAACTACTGGGCTATCAACGTGTATGGGAGTGGCCAATTTTGCGTTGCCGGGCGACGTGCTATGTGGTGCAGATTTGGGGATGTGGCAGCTTGGGCTAGTTGGTATTGCATGACGATAGTTATAGCGCGTAAACAAAACGACAACACAGAGACAAGAAGCCCTTCGTGTCCTTCTTGTCTCTGTGTCATCGTTTTGTTCTCGGGCAGAGTTGTGGAGTTTAACATGATATTGTAGCACTATGATGCGCTTGTTCATTGCCCTTAGCCAATCGACAGGGTCATTGAGTGCAGCCTGCATGTGCATACTAGTCTGCGTGCGGCTAGCTACACTCCCTTCCACCATCTTTACGTTCTTTGTAATTGTAATCAATGCTTGCTTAATCTCGTTGACTTGAGATTCCGTGTTATTAAGCTTACTCACTACGCCCAAGCGTTTGGTTTCCATGAGCCTTTCTCCAGTAGGAGCTGGCACCAGCATATCGGCTGTTTCGCATTCAGTAATGCTGTGCATCGTGCTCAGCATTCTTTTAAACTCCACCAATCAGCCGTCTTGCTAAGCCTTTTCAATTGTAATATCTCCGCGTCTCTAGCAAGCTGTCGGAATGGGTCGCATTGCACGGGTTACTCGCCATCATTGCTACGAATTGGATCTCCGGATCTTGAATGGGACCCGACACGCACCCTGGACGTGGAACAACTCCAGCAGCTGCCTCTGGTTTTGAATCTACCTTGTGATTTGAACCAGCCTCCAGGACCCGATAGTCCAGGCTGTCCCTGCTGATGATAGCCGTTGAGCTCGAGGAGGCCATCGACACCCACCGGTGAAGACCTCTCCTAAGTGGCGCGGGCTCTCAGGCCTCGCCTGCGCCTGACGACATAGGCAATCTGATATTGGCGTTGGCATTGCCCGAATGCAGTGAGGCGTTTTCCATTTCACAAACTACATATCAGTTCACAAACATGATCGTCCATTTGCTGGATAGCTTGTCTGCAAGCCTTAAGGACAGTCACTTCGGGTGTCAAACAAACGTCAGAGGGGTGTCCAAGTCGGCCGCAGGCGTAGCAAACTTGGACTTGCTTCCTGTAATAAGTGCGCTTGATGAAGGTGCCACCATAGGAAACATATTTGGGAACCTTGTACCCGTCTAACAGCACTATGATGACGACAGAATTTTCAGTTCTCTCTGCTCCGAGGGCTAGTGGATTTCTTGCGTTGCAAGCTCCCTTGCAGTTGACATGCGGAGCAGCCACATATGCGCACTGACTTGTAGCGCTATCCGGCCAACATAATCGCTTCAACGTTACCGTTGCGCTGAACATTCACTTGGCTTGAAGTACTGATTAACATTGTGTTTTGCAGTTGATGAGGGCACATTGTGTCCATGTTTCTCTCGTCAGGATCGAACCCTTCTGCACTACTCATAGCCTCCGGCACGTCAGATGCACCAGCCTTGCTAATACATAGACCACCTCTTGGCCGTACGACGACCTTAGTTTCTTCACATGGCAGCGGTGGCATCTTGCTGCCCATTATACTGGTTTCTTCACGTCTCCGAAGCTTTGACGGCCAGGCGTAGGCTCTTGAGTGTTCGTTTTAGATGCTGGCGTTCTGGTGCCAGCAGCTCCGCCAGCTTTCTTCACCACCGATTGTCCTTTAGTCACAGTAATCCATCCACAATGGTTGTTATTCTTTTCAGCGCCCCCAGGCCTTTTCGATGATTCACCTTCCATATCCTTATGTGGCGAAAACAAGTCTTTTTCTGTTTGAGATGCGGTGCCTCTGCACCGCGCAGACAGAAGCGCGGTCAGGCCGGACGACGGCGTCTGTAGCTGCACACTCATCATCGTTGTCAAGAAAGTCACTTATGAATGTACAAATAGTCCACCCACGGGTGCGATTCTTGTGTACACAGCGTTCTGATGAGCTTAGAAGTCCATTGTGACCAAATTTCAGATGAACGCGGCATCACCTAGCTTCAAGAAGCGAAGAAGTCACTGGAGTATATCGGAACGCGTCTCACCTACAGGATAAAACTACCTTCTCGCATCTCGTCACGTGATACTAAATTGGTTATATGTGGAGCTAGCAAAACGGCCACGGAAACGCTAGGAGTGTAGCATGTCGTCATGTTTTACTTAACAAGAGTGTCAAGGTTACTAAGTTTGGACGTGCCATTTACCTTCTTTGTCTATTGACGTCACTTCATACTAAATTTGTAATATGTGGAGCTAGCAAAACGGCCTCGAGCGCGCTCTTAGCGTAGCATGCAGTCTCCTTTTACATGACACGCATATCATGATTATCATGATAATATGTGTCATTTACCTTCGTCGTCAGTTCGCGTCACGTAATTCTTAAATTGGTATATGTGAGCTAGCGGAACGGCCACTTGCGCATCATGAGCATGGCTTGTGGTCATGCTCTTACCTAACACGCATCTCGTCATCATCATGCTTGCACAAGTTATATACCTGTGTCATTTATTCACGTCCCGTGATACCAAATTTGGTATATGCAAAGGTGGCGAAACGACCGCAAACGCTCCATGGATGTGAACTATAGTTATGTTATTAGATGACACGCATCTTCTGATTATCATGCTTGCACCAGTCATTTACCTTCACCATTCATTGATGTCCTATAATACCAAGTTTGGTATATGTGAAGCCAGTGAAACGGCCACGAGCGAACCGTTAGTGCGGCGTGTAGTCAATTTTTACATCACACGAACGTAATGATTTCATGTTAGCACCTGCCATATGCCATTGTCCATCTATTCCCGTCTTGTAATACCAAGCGTACTATATGTGAAGCTAGCAAAATCGCCGGGAGCGCATGATGAGCGAGGCATGTGGTCGTGTTCTTACATCACACGCGTCGTATGATGACCGTGTTCGCACCAGTCATATGCCTGCGTCATCCATTAACGTCCCTTAATGCCAAATTTGGTATATGTGAAGCTAAAGAAACGGCTGAGAGCGCCCCATGAGCGTTGCGTGTCGTCATTACTCATGACTTGCATCGCATGCGTTTCATGATTTCCATTTTAGCGTCTGTCACTTATGTTTGCCATGCATTTATGTCATTTTCAAGATGTCACGTGGACGAATACACCGCAAGAGCAGCAAGATCATGAAAGGTAAATAGTGACATTTATAACATAAATTCTGTGATTTGCATGATATGACATGCCACTTATGCTTGTCATGCAGTCATGTGATGTCATAATAATTTTGGTGTTCATAGCAATATTCAAACGGCCAGCAGAGCTAAAAGTCGTTGGAGGCTAAATAGATAGGTAGATAGATAGACAGATAGGCCCGCAGACAGACAAACAAACAGACAGACAGACAGACAGACAGACAGATACGCTCAATGTAGCCCAAGTTCACTAAGAGATACTTCGCATTTGAAAATGGGCACTCAAGCCCATAGCAAAGACCAAAGCTTTATAAAATAATCTAGTAATTTTTGCAACAAATAAATAGAACTATAAAAGGTACACGTTCATTAAACTTTCTGTTTTCACTTTATGGCTCACCCTCACGTAGTCACGCTTCATTCGTCACGCGGTTATTGACGTCTGTCGCAATAGGTTCAAACCACTTTTCGTTCCAAGTTTCGCAACACAGTTAGATTTGCCTTGCAAATCGCTAGCGTTGAACAAGATCTGGTCGGTGTGCAGGTGCCACCAAGTCTCGTCGTCAAGGCCATCTCAGCTGCCTTAATCACCACGCGTGCAGAGTGGACACAAAGCGTGGTAGAGTGAATGGCTTCATGTCACATGTCACTGCGTGTGCTAAAATCTACCTAAAATACCCTCCCGTTGTGTGTGCGTGTTGTGGCGTGGCTCCTCGATTGGTCAAGTTTATTAGTCAGTGTTTTGTTTCTTAAGTGTATCTGCGCTCTGTGCTCGATCTCTGCCTTCTGCCAGCGGTGTTTATTGCGAAGATGCACCACACTAAAGGCGGTACCTACGGATTCATACCGTGAAGCACTCGAAAATAAACAGAGAATACCGCTCTCCCGTTACTGCGATGAGCGCTTTAACTGCGTGAGCACGAGAGTAACACCTTCAAAGTATTTTATGTGAACTAGTTGACAATAATTGAGTATTTATTTACCGAGCGAGCATATTTGTGTGAACTGCTTCAACGGAGTCATAAAAACTGTGAGTGTGGGAAAGTTTCTCTTTGTTTGGATACTTAGGAGAAGAAAGCTGCGTGCGCCGCGCGGCTGTGGGTCAGTAAGGTATTTGAACAGAATCGTAGTGGCGCCCTTTTTGGCCGTGGTTTTTGGCTCCCCGCTCAAGATGAACATCAATTATGGTTTACTAATACTTGCGGGGACGGCTCCTCTGAGCTCTAAGCGTCAACTGAGTCTCAGAAACATATGCTCTGGCATGATGATAGTTCATTTGCTTTCTTTTTTAGGGGCGAAGCTCCTTATAGTGGTACCCATTCGTCCCTTGTAGCCGTTGTACTGTGTAACAAGTATAACATTTGCCCCTCCAAGAAGGTGCCGGTGAGAGATTTCTTCTGTCCGTTGTTGAACAATAAAAGATAGAGCTCAATGTACATGCCAATAGCTGCTAAGGGGGTATGAGAGACAGGAGAATTCGGCTTTTAGTTAAGGCGCACGCTGCGAACTTTTTATTGTTCAACAACGCACAGAAGACAAGAAAGAGGTGCTACGTTATACTCGCTGGGCATAACCTCCCAGGTTTTAGAAAGGTTTAACGAGCGTTGGGCCGCAATGCCATGAATACAGTGAACTAGTATATACCATGAACTCGAGGTGGTTAAAGGTGGGAAGTAGACACGAAGGGCAAGCCGTAAGAAAGTGTGCTTGTGCCTCGTCTCGTTCAGTCCTTGAAATGTCCGCTGGATGGCGGTGCTTCTATATGAGGAATATATGATGAAAAGATGCGAGATTGTGGTACTTGGAGTCTTGAATAAGTGGACGAACGGACACAGAGACAGATGCATGGACGGACGCACGGATGACTGCATGGACGGATGGACGCATAGACGAATGCAGGAGCAGATGCATGGATGAAAGCAGGGACGGACGCACAGATGAACGTGCGGACGCACCAACAGACGCACGCGCGGATGGGCGAATGGACGCTCGGGCGGCCACACAGACGCATGCATGGATGGACGGAAGCAAGAACGAATGGACGGACGGAAGCTTCGCCCCACTCTCCATCATTCACTCCGTGGATATGCTGCCATTTTTTTTATCGCACAAAAGGACCGAGGACAGGAGCGAGAGCATAGTGTTCATGGCTTTGTTTTCGGACCTTCTTACTTTGTGCGAAGAAACTACCATGATAACTCAATTTCATGCATGGGGTGACAACACAGGTTATTGGTTTTTGTTAGGTGTGTCTCGAGACTATCGCCTACGTGCTAATGCATTAAATTTCGTAAAAATTGTCATTACTGATGTTTTTGTTCACCCGCAACGTAGGTTGTGTGGCTCTGCCGGCAGCCGTGCCTGTGTAGCGGATCATTGAGCTGGACGTGTGTTTGAACCGACCTTTACTTTTTGTGTGTGGACAAATTGCCTAATGGAAAAGTGCAAAATCTAGTTTGAGCGTAACTGCGGACGTTCGAGCACAATTTAGAGCACAATTTATTATATTCTGCTTCTTTCCATGATGTGCAACTTTAATATATTCTTGTTATTCAGAATTATACTGGCCTTACCCCGCTCTGACGTTTAATTTCGCAAGTACAACATTTTGCTAAGTACTTGAAACCTTAAAGGAATTTTCGTTATCTGAAGCATATTATTAGTTACTTTGTCGCTCAAAAACACTGCAATGTTATACACACTGCACGGTATCCATGCATTCGTTGACACGAAAGTGTGAGATTGGGCAGCATAGTTATCAGAGAACACAAAAAATATGCAATGCTTTTTAGTACCTTGGCACTAAGACAAATAATTTCGGGAATCAGTTTCAACCAATGATTCTGTATTACAAAATCGCAGTCGAGTGTTGTCACACTTCTGGTTGCTTTATATATTGTCAGCGAAGTTTACATGTTTATTGTGACGGCACAGGGTTCATTAGCGTTGTTTGTAAGTCTCGGTATTTACAGTTCTTTAGCGCACAGCCACAGAACAGCGTGTGCCATATCAAGAAGCACTTCTGCTTTCCTAGATGTCCAGCATCATTGAAACTGATGGCTCTAATTTAGCCGTATGCAATGGTCATTGAGTGGAAGCAAAAGAGCCATTCAATGCCGAAATTCCAGGCAATTTTAGCGACCATATCAAATGCGTTTGAAAAATATTGTGCTGATCTTATGCATTGAAAAGAGTAAACTGCTAGAATAATTCTGAGAGAAAAAAATTTTTCAACACGCGGTCATCTTTTGTATTTCTCAGATTGTTGTCTGGGTGTTGTTTGTGGAAAGAAACGTTTTTAAAATTAACTGGTTTTCTTGGTGTACATGTTAAGTAAAGGGGCTTGCGTAAGGTGTTGGAAGCTCAGGAAAATTAATACAACTTTTCGGTCACATAGGCCTTCGAAGTTTTATCTAAGATGCATTTCTCATTGCAATACCGCGGTCTGTATGTATTTCTGGCCGGTGAATACTCACTTCACATAAAGTGCATTTTAAAAAAAAGTATCTTTACATGTCAAGCTGTCAATCTCTGCGAGAAAATATCACAAATTTTCTAAAATTGTCAGTTTTCTTCATATAGTTATGAGACAATGTCCCACAAAAGCGTTTAGATGGGCGCGGAGAAAGACGACATGATTTTGGTGTAGGGCCCCCTTTGTGGGTATGCGCCAGGGTAAGAAGGATCTTCATCAGCTCTTGTTCTCCATCTTAGCTTGCGAGTTGGCGTGGTGTAAATATATCTTGAAACACCTATTATCGCGTGTACCTTCACGTAACATTTTAGTGGAGGTGCGGGGTACAATGCACGACGGAGTTACGCAGCGGACGCCTAGTCGCTGCTTCCGACATGTGCACCGGCAGCAACGCTTCGTCAACTGCCACGCCCAATGCATCAACGGCGCCGACCTCCCCTCTTTTTCTCGTGGCCGCTCCACCCCGCGATTCCGGCCACTTTTCGGTAAGGGAATGCGAGGACGTGGATGAGTGGCTTAATCTCTACGAGCTCGTCAGCGAAAATCACAGGTGCGACCCAACTTTGATGCTGGTAAACGTAATCTTTTCTTTGCAAGGAACGGCCAAGGCATGGTTTAATAACAACGTGGACGCGATCACGAGCTGGGACGTATGCAAGACCAAGTTACGCGAGTTGTTTGGTCAATCTGCCGGCTGCAGGCCGGCCGCTAGGAAAGAACTTGGCACACGTGTTCCGACGTCCACGGAATCTCACCTGGCGTACATACAAGATGTTTTGACCTTTTGCCGTAAAATTGAACAAATCATGGCTGAAGCAGACAAGGTAGCGGACGTGCTCAAGGGCATCGCAGACGATGCATTTAACCTCCTTGTGTGCAAAAGCTGTTCCACCCTGCAAGATGTTATCTTGAAGTGCAAACGCTTTCAAGGAGCTAAAAGTCGGCGCATTTCCCACCACTTTACGCGCCTCCCCAACACTGCTGCAACGTCAACTTGCGAGGATCTTCGTATTGCGACCCAGCCCAATTCACACACTGGTGACAACACGAGAATCGTACGCCACGAAATCGAGGCCATATCACCCGCACCCTTGAGAGCACTAGCACCGAGTGATCCTCAGCCGACCATATCGCTTATACAGACCGTTGTTTGCCAAGAACTAGCCAACGCGGGTATTCACATGGTCTGTTCTGTGCACTGTCCCGACGCTGTCAGTTCATCTACCTCCAGCTACCCACAGCATTATCGCCGCCCTGCTCCCCGTAACACTGACCCAAATGCGTGGAGGACGCCTGACGACAGGCTTATTTGCTTTCGATGTGAACGAGTGGGACACATTTCCCGCCATTGCCGGAGCACGTGGACCTCACCATATTGGGCAAACTCAAGCTTCTCCTACCTCCACTCACAATACCATCTCTATAGGCAGGAACTACCACGGCGTGATGGCTCAGCTAATTGTGACCCGACCACTATGACCACTGCCCAGTACAGTCGCTAACCTTCACCTCGACGTGAACTTTACCGGTCTCCACCGCCACGCCATTCCCCGTCCCCATCCTCTGCCCGGC
The DNA here is from genome assembly GCA_013436015.1 of Rhipicephalus annulatus. Lineage (NCBI taxonomy): Eukaryota > Metazoa > Arthropoda > Arachnida > Ixodida > Ixodidae > Rhipicephalus > Rhipicephalus annulatus. The sequence continues at coordinate 567,199 of WOVY01009358.1, forward strand.
GGTTTTCCTCGGAAAACTAATGGCTGGAGCTCCTGGAGGTGACGCTGCTGATACGACTTGCTCTCAAATTCCTCTGTTGACGCTGCCGACCAACTAAAAACCTGATCGACGTTGAAGTGGACGGTTTATCTGTTAAAGCCTTGGTGGACACTGGCGCCCATGTTTCTGTGATGAGCTTGCACATTCGTAACCTCTTGAAGAAAAGTCCTTACTCCAGCCCCTTCACGCAGTGTTCGTGTTGCTGATGGTGGTACGGCTTCTGCTATTGGCGTCTGTACTACACGCGTCACTATCGCGGGCCACCAAACTTCAGTTCTCTTCACTGTTCTCTCTCACTGCACCAATGATGTGAACTTCGGTCTTGACTTTTTGTTCACTTATTCAGCCCTTATCGACTGTTCAGCTGGTGCAGTGCTACTTGACCTACCGTGTCCGATTGATCCGCCTTGTCCACCCCAAGCTCGTATGTGCTCTCCTGAGTATGTCCGTTTGTCACCGCAAACTGTGACCTGCATCACTGTAATGCCCTCACCACCTGTATCCGATGGCAACTATGCGCTCGCGCCCAATAAATTCATTCTTTTGACTCACAGTGTTACCTTACCACACACTGTTATTCAGTTACGTGCAAACCGCACCTTCATTCCGGGGCTCAACTTTGCTCTGTGTCCACAAGTGCTCCCGCGTGGAATCGCCCTCGCCATGCTGACTCCCTCTAACGAATGCGTCATCCAGCTCTATCTTCGAACGATGCTGGACACTGTAGCTACACGCATGCTCGATCTTCGCAAGCAAGCCCGTCTGCTGACGTTAAAAAAATGATCGCGCCAGACCTTTTCCCGCATCAAGCTGACGCACTCCTTCACGTTCTTGGGTCATACTTGGACGTATTTGACTTTTGTGATCGTCCGCTTGGTCAAACCACTGCTGTAAAGCACCGCATTGACACCGGCGATTCTTCCCCTGTCCATCGGCGGCCATACCGCGTATCTCCAAACAAGCGTCACATAATTCAAACAGAAGTCGACAAAATGCTCGCCAGAGACATAATTGAGCCATCATATAGTCCATGGGCTTCCCCTGTAGTTCTTGTCAAAAAGAAAGACAACACTTGGCGATTCTGTGTTGCCTACAGACATCTGAACAAGATTACTAAACAGACGTCTACCCGCTACCGCGCATAGACGACGCCCTGGATTGTCTTCACGGCGCTAAGTATTTTTCGTCCAATGATCTAAGATCAAGGTACTGGCAAATTGCTGTCGACGACATGGTCCGCGAGAAGACCGCTTTTGTCACGCCCGATGGTCTTCCTCACTGCAGTGGAGCCTCATACCACTGAATATGCTTGTTATGCACCTCACATATACTTACACGTAATTAAGAAAGCAGATAGTTGTGCAAAGTGCATACTGTATGTTGCACTCTTTGTGAAGCTTTTGGTAATTATTCCTTATGTATTTCTTATCGGTTTTCGGAATAGAGTTTACTGTACCAAAAAAACAGCCTGGCTCCACTTCTCCCGAATGCAGCAGTTATCTCAGCAGCTGAAAAGGATTGTGCAAGCAGCAGGGACAAGCTGTGGCTTTGCGAATAGAAGTAAATCAATACTTATATTACAATATTTGAACTCCAAATACATTACCTTATCGAATATTGTAATTTTTAATGTCGAAGTTTATAGTGCAACATATACTGGGTTGCATATAGGTCTCCAGGAACTCACTTACTCTTTCAGCACGTTTTTTGTATACGTGTCATTCAATGCCATTCCTGTCGCTCATTTGCCCGACTAGCGCAAATGCTTTTGAAAAAAATGGTGGGGATTTACTGCGTTGAAAACAATCAATCTCTAGTATGGAGATAAAGAAAACTTTGTCACAAGAGAGATTTAAAAATTTAAAAGAATGCTGTCTGAGTCCCGTTTGTCTGACTTTTTGCAGTTTTTTATAAAGGCAGATGTGAACATCCGGGCCAGAGTATATTACTTCGGCGTTATTTTCTGCTGAACATTATGCTATAAGTGACTCATTGCACTACTGTGATGTGGCGTGTGCGTACGTATGTATGTTTGTATGATATGAGCTTACCAGCTCCCAATTTGTCATTTTTGGCCCAGTTTACCTGCACACATATAGACTGGTGTTAACTAGCTCAATAAAAACCACACCACCTTATTTTATCAGCTGCATACATGCAGGTATAGCAATTGCAATGATGACACCAGTACCTTTCATTGTCCCTGTCAGCCGCAGGGAAGAAGGTTCATATATGCGTCTCCCTAAGAACGGTTGAGCCTTCGGCCAGTTGGTGAGGCATATTTGATGGAAAGGAGTGCCTTAACGGAACAACAAAAGCTAAGACACACAAGACAAAGCGTTCCCTTCTGTGTGACTCTCCTTTTGTTGTCCCGTCAGTTGCGCTTCATTTGGTCAAGTATTCTTATCCAAGTTACTGCCATCGTTTCGAGGGTGTTTGTATGTGAGACACCCCACTCGCACTAGTGTAGCTTGAACTAACACTCATAGTAGAGGGGTATTTAAAACACCTATAAAAGCAGGGTGTGAAGTCTCCTTACATCCTATGTCTTTAGGCTGTTTCTAAACACCTTTTTTACGGTGTTTGTAAACACTCTAGAAAGATGTTGCGCATGGGACAATAAATTTGCACCCATAAAGATGCAAAATTTTTTCAGTGTGTGGCAACCCAATATTTCACGGATGCAGAAGTGGGAAATGGCCCGGGAAAGTCAAGCCCTGCATGATAAAATGGTTCAGCAGGGATCTCAACAGGGTGTAGGAGGCCAGCTGGGAGCGTTGTTGCTCGTTTTCGATGTCGACGAAGGGTGCAGCTGGGGCATAAATTTGAGGAGAGCGATATAGGCGTGGCCAGAAAAAAACTGCGCCGAACGCGATCACAAGTGCAGGTGACTCCCAATTGACCGGTGGCAGGTTTATCGTGAAGCTGTCGGAGAAAGTCTACACAGAAATGGAAAGGCATGAGGAGAAGGCAGTCAGGGCCATTGAGGCATTTATTGTGGTGGTAGAGAACCTCTTCCTGAAAGAAATTCAAGTTCAGAGAAATGGGCGGTGTAGCAGAACTCAGGCTTTCTGCGATGAGAAGTGAATCCTTGTTGTGGCGTTACTCAGAAGCGGTACCAAATGAATCCTTGTTGTGGCGTTACTCAGAAGCGGTACCAAATAAGCTTGATATAGATAAGACTCAAGCCTCAGTATAACATGCTCTGTGGCGTCTGGCGGATCTACTGGATACTGTGAGAGGCAGTCGGCATTCTGATGGTGGTGCACATATATTTAGCAATGAAGAAGGTGTGTTCTTGTAGGTGGAGAGACCAACGACCAAGGCGCCTTGTGCGATCTTTGAGCGACGAAAGTCAGCAGAGCACATTATGGTCAGTTATAACGGTAAAACTGCAGACGAAGAGCTATGGACAAAATTTTGCGACCGCCCCAACGCTGTCATCATCAACAAAAGAGAGGAAGGCGCTCTTTTTCGGTGGTGGAATAGTTCTCTGCAGGAAACAAAAGACGGCTGGCGTAGGCGATTGTCACAGAACGAGCGCTTAAAATGGGCGCGCCGCCAACTTCTTGCGATAACGCGCGGGAGAGACGCGGCGAGGTCAACGAAAAAAAAGAAAAGAGAAAACAAGCATCCAAGGCTCCCCGGGCGCGCGACGCTCTCCCCTCGGAAGCCTGGCTTCGCCGATGAACCTCCTCACCCCACAACGGCGGCCGAGCAAGCACTGAAAATTTCTAGAAGGAAATAGGCGTGGTCATGCCGGGTTGAGTCATCGGTCGGGGACAGCCCTCGTACAGTCTCGCGCCTCTCCCCAGCCTTCGCTGCGTATCGCGCCGACGAAATGACAAGAGCTTTCTGGAATGTCGCGCGGAAGGTATTTAACCGAGAAGCCGAGACGGGAGATCAGGAGAAGACGGAAGTTAGCGCCAGAGCGCGTAGGGATTCCGCCGTGTAGTCGGCGAAGGTTTTGTCCGTAGAGACAAAGCAGGAGATGATTTCCACCTGAGGGGTGACGACTTGAGCTACAGGCAAGAGTGTGTGTGTTTACCGCTATCGAGCGAAGACGCGTGGCAACAGCTGCGTGTGTGAAGCCGACGGGTTTGCGGCGAAGAAGTTGAAGCTTGAAGAGTGGCCAATTGAAGACGCGAGGTTTCCTGGAAGAGAAACTTCGGCGAGGTTTCCTGGAAGAGAAACCTCGGGGGCAGCGGAACGACAACAACGCTGGACTTTGAGTGAGTGATTCTCGGAAGAGTATCATCCAGACTTTTGTTCCAAGAGCTTTGGACTGAATAGGTTTTCTATCTCTTTAGTCTTTGAGTGTCTTGGTTGTTCAATGCATGCGACTGCATTACAGTGTGTATTGTTGTCTTTGTCCGTTGTTTCGAATGTGGCAGATTGTACTGTGTAGTACCTTGTTTGATTGGTGACATATTGTATGCAACTATTGTGGAGTGTGCGTATTTGTGTATTCTTTTCAGTCTGACATTATTGAGAATATAATTTTGTTTGTTTAGCAACTCTCGGCTTTGACTTGTTCTTTGGGCCACAGCCGGCGTCTGCTGGCGCGCCAAAAAGGACCACTTCTAAATTGTCCACGCTTTCATGGTGCGGTTCGAGGGGCCGATACTTCGGCCCTTGGAATTAGCCCGGCGATCGCCTCCCTAATTACCAAGACCTGTGTGACAATTAATCTGGCGTCCACGACACAGGACCTTTTGGTGCACAGTGTGTCCAAAGTAGTGAGAAAGAGCCTCGAGTTGTTGATAGTGCTATCGGAACAATTTTGTGTGTTGTTCAGTGTTCTCGTTACCGAGTGCAGGGGAGTGTTCCAATAGACGGATTTAGGCAGGTACTTTTTGCACGCGGCAAGTTTTTATTTATGAGACACTATGGATCTCGAAAAGTTAGTTGCTCTTGGTGAGAAGATGGGTCTTTCTGGCGCCGAACTACGGAAATGGGTAAGCCAGAAGGAGAAAGAGGCGGTGGAGAGAGAGAGGTTGGCAGCTGAAAAGGCCAAGGAAGAAAAATCAGCTGAGTTGGAGAGAGAAAGGCTGGTCGCTGAAATGGCGAAAGAAGAAAGAGAGGCAAACGAGCGACAGCTGAAAGAAGAAAGAGAGCAGCAATTGAAGTTTGAGCTGGAGAGAGAAAATTTGGCAGCCGGAAGGGCGAGAGAAGAAAGAGAGGCAAAGGAGCGACAACTAAAAAAAGAAAGAGAGGAAAGGGAACGGCAGCGGCAGCACGAGATGGAACTCGAGCGGCTCCGTTTGCAACAGCGAAGTGAAACTTCCGTCCAAGCTGGAGTTGAAAGCAGCGAACGGGACGATCATGGCTTCCACTTGAACCCAAGCAAGTTGCTCGTAGCGTTTGATGAAAGGAAGGACGACCTTGACGCGTACCTTCACCGATTTGAGACGATTGCAAGGAGCCAGAATTGGCCGGAACATCAATGGGCAACTGCTTTGAGTACCTGCTTGAGTGGTGAAGCGGTTAGTGTGTATGGCAGACTGACGCCGACCGATGCAGCCAACTATGCCAAGGTGAAACTGCTTTGCTGAAGCGATTTAGATTTACTGTGGAAGGATTCCGGGAGAGATTTCGGACAGGAAAGCCAGCTGATGGAGAGACGGCTAAGCAGTATGCCGCCCGACTTTGCCATTATTTCGACAGATGGATCGAACTTTCAGGGACAGCGCAGGAGTACGATGAGCTTAGAGAGCTCCTTATTAGACAACAATTTTTTACTAGTTGCCACCCAAGCCTGTCGCTTTACTTGAAAGAGAGGAAGGCTGAGTCACTTGAAGGAATGCTTGAATTGGCTGATCAATTCTTGGGAGCGCAAGGTGGAACTAATTTGGCTAAGGTCAAGAAGGAGTGTCCCAAAGATTCGAAAAATTCGGCACCCGAACAGAAGAAGCGTGCACCGGAGAGTGTTCCGCGATGTTTTCTGTGTAACCGAGTGGGTCATCGCGCGAGCAACTGTCGTACTAACTTTACGAGCCCTACGGTAGTAAAAGGTTTTAAGTGTGGTCAGACTGGGCACAAAGCAGACGCATGTCGAAATGGAGCGAGTCAAACTCACCAGGTATCCTGTGTGCAAGCGGCACTGAAATTCGGTAATAATGCCGTCACCGATGGATTCGTAGAGTTGAAAAATGGGGACAAAATTCCTATTGTGAGTGCTGTAACGTCAAAACAGCCAACCGGTGTTACGAAGGGAATGCCAACGCTGCCTGGAAAAGTTGCGGGCAAGAAGATTACGGTGTTAAGAGACACCGGTAGCTCCACGGTTATCGTGCGGAGAAATTTGGTACGGGAAAGTGAGTTGACGGGCAGAACGAAACGGTTTGCCTAATTGACCGTACGGTTCGGATGCTTCCTGAAGCAGAAATTGAGGTTGAAACCCCGTACTTCAGCGGGAAGGTTACTGCTTTATGCATGACGACCCCCCTGTACGACCTTGTCATCGGAAACATAGACGGGGCGCGAGGACCAAATGATCCGGAATGTTTGGGAGAAGACCCTAAGATAGAGCTCTCGCCAACCCAGCGACCGCGAGATACAGTGGAGGAGCATCCCGTGACGGATCTCACTAGAGCCCAAGGTGAAGCCGCGGCGCAAGAGACAGCAAATGAGAAAATGATCGTGTTGAATGAGTTCACGGGCCGGGCAACTGTACTTACGTCGGCACGACCTCAACCGACTGACAGTGTAAAGGTGACGGAGTCGGCCAGCCAGGCCCAATGCCGTGACATGAACAAGCTGGTAAATAAACAGGCAGGATCGGTTGAGCGTCATGACCCGTTAGCAGTGTCGGAAGTGACAATGATGCCTGAGACGCCGCCTCAGATACCGTCGTTAGAAAGGGCTCGCCGAAAAAGAACGAGAAAAAACAAGAAGAGATCGAGCGAGCGCCGCAAGAAAGGGCGCAAGCGCCGCTCAAAATACACAGGATAAGTGCTGAGGTCGAATCAGAATGTGTTTGGCAGTGCTGAGTGACATATGTTGTGTTAATGTTCTTATTATCCTGTGTCACAAGTGTATGTCGAGCGAGTCAACGTGTTCTGTGCGATGATGTGATGTATAGTGTTGTAAAGACAGAACTTTGTACGTTTGTATGGTTTGGAATGTGTGATGAAGCGTTGTACTCATGTACCTGCTGTTATATTTCATGTGTGTGAGATTGAATTGTAATGTCCAATTGTATTGAGTGATATATTGTGAATGTGACGTGTCATGAGCAACGGACTATGTTACAGTCTTTGAGTGTGTGGGGACTGTTCGCACTCGTTTGTGTGGTTTTGAATATTATGAGATAATATTCTTAAAGTGGGGGGCAGTGTCACAGAACGAGCGCTTAAAATGGGCGCGCCACCAACTTCTTGCGATAACGCGCGGGAGAGACGCGGCGAAGTCAACGAAAAAAAAAGAAAAGAGAAAACAAGCATCCAAGGCTCCCCGGGCGCGCGACGCTCTCCCATCGGAAGCGTGGCTTCGCCGATGAACCTCCTCACCCCACAACGGCGACCGAGCAAGCACTGGAAATTTCTAGAAGGAAATAGGCATGGTCATGCCGGGTTGAGTCATCGGTCGGGGACGGCCCTCGTACAGTCTCGCGCCTCTCCCCAGCCCCAGCTCCAGCTCCCCAGCTCCCCAGTTTGTGGGTATTTTACCCACAAACAAGCATTTTCACCGCAGAAGCTCATACGCTATCTCTTGCTGCCAAACTTAACAAGGGTAAAACTATGCGTATCGCGCCGACCAAATGACGAGAACTTTCTGGAATGTCGCGCGGAAAGTATTTAACCGAGCAGCCGAGACGAGAGATCAGGAGAAGACGGAAGTTAGCGCCAGAGCGCGTAGGGATTCCGCCGTGTAGTCGGCGAAGGTTTTGTCCGTAGAGACAAAGCAGGAGAAGATGATTTTCACCTGAGAGGTGACGACTCGAGCTACAGGCAAGAGTGTGTGTGTTTACCGCTATCGAGCGAAGACGCGTGGCAACAGCTGCGTGTGTGAAGCCGACGGGTTTCCGGCGAAGAAGTTGAAGCTTGAAGAGTGGCCAATTGAAGACGCGAGGTTTCCTGGAAGAGAAACTTCGGCGAGGTTTCCTGGAAGAGAAACCTCGGGGGCAGCGGAACGACAACAACGCTGGACTTTGAGTGAGTGATTCTCGGAAGAGTATCATCCAGACTTTTGTTCCAAGAGCTTTGGACTGAATAGGTTTTCTATCTCTTTAGTCTTTAAGTGTCTTGGTTGTTCAATGCATGCGGCTGCATTGTAGTGTGTATTGTTGTCTGTGTCCGTTGTTTCGAGTGAGGCCGATTGTACTGTGTAGTACCTTGTTTGATTTGTGACATATTGTATGCAACTATTGTGAAGTGTGCGTACTTGTGTATTGTTTTCAATCTGACATTAATGAGAATATAATTTTGTTTGTTTATCAACTCTCGGCTCTGACTTGTTCTTTGGGCCACAGCCGGCATCCGCTGGCGCGCCAAAAAGGATCACTTCTAAATTGTCCACGCTTTCATGGTGCGGTTCGGGGGGCCGATACTTCGGCCCTTGGAATTAGCCCGGCGATCGCCTCCCTAGTTAACGGGACCTGTGTGACACCGATGACGCAGTCACGTTATTTTGACGCCAAGCTAAACAGCACCAATTCCATGGCAACTCCCTTCAGTGCGAAATCATGTCAGTGCGATCTGATTGAAGTCGGCTAACTTTCGTGTAGTCATGAGGGCAGCAATGAGCGCCGAAATTGTAGCACTTTGAGGCGAATTCCAATTAAAGAAGACGTCTTTTTTCAGAACTTTCGTGAGAGGCCGTGTAGTGTCGGCGAAATTCTGGATGAAGTGGCGGGAATAGTAGCCCAAACCAAGGAAGCTCCGGACATACTTAACAGAAAAGGGTACGGAAAATTGAGCTACTGCGCAAATTTTGTCTGAATCGGACTGTACCCCAGATTCATTGGCGAGGTGACCAAGTTCAGTTATTTTGCGACGGCCGAAACGGGCTTTCGAGGAAGTTCAGCTGGAGACCAGCGTAGTGGAATAATTGGAGAATAGTAGCCAGTCGTTCAAGGTGTCTCGCAAATGTCGGTAAAAAAAGGAACGCCATGCCTGCGCAAAATGCGCAACACAGTGAAAGCGAAAGCTAGAAAAGCGGTCTTCAAGATCCTTTTGTATACAGTCATTGGGTAACTGCTGCAAGAACATGTACATAATACCCCCTACAGCATTAATAATGAAAGGTTTTGGGAAGTAGGCTGGAATTCACTATTCTATTTGTCGTCATTATTCTGAGAAGTGAAGTGTCTGCCTAACACTTGCAAGAAATTTCATGGCAATTGTTCATGCAGTGGCGGCCGACAATGAGGAAGTATGCCTGAAGTGGGTTTGCGCTGCACTTATTAGGTGAACAAGAACAATCTTTTGTAAGTGGTTGGAGTATGGAACGACCCACTTGTTACGCTAGTCGCATTGTGCGATGACTGCTTGTTCTTTCGCTGTTTTAAGCGCTCTATAAGTCGTATTAAAGGGATTGCTTTCCGGATATCAAGCCTGCCTATGCCAGGTTTGCCCACAAGTCTCAACACCGGCGTGTTTCAGTGATACAATACTGGGGTGGCCCCCAGCGGACCCAGGTTGAAGCCCCACCGCATAATTGACACTTGTTTTTTTTCTAATTTTGCGTGATTTGGTTACGGACATCGGTAATGGCAGCGCCTGACTACTATGGCGCTGGGGGAGGCTCGAGTTGTGATCTCATAACAGCTTTCGCCATAAAACGATGATATCATGTAGGTCGCACAAGCAAGTAGACCACTTGAAGCTGTGCAGAAGGAAATCCATCATGCGCTCAGAGGTAGCAGGCGCATTGCAAAGCCGAAACGGTGTTACTTCAACTTCGGTCACCAATGCAGTTTTGTCATGGTCCCGTGGGTCAACATGGTCTGCCAATACCCAGATCGAAGGGCATTGGATGAGAAGCTCTTGGCGCTATGAAGGCAGTCACGGGTGTCATCTATTCTTGGGAAAGGGTAAACGTTCTTCTTCCCCACAGGGGCGTCTGTGAAAGCAGGTGTTTTGTGTGTAGCTACACCACGGACCCGAGTTAATGGGGGGGGGGGCGGTGTCAACTCCCTCCCACGCCTAGCCGTGCGTGGCTCGGCCGTGTCCGGGAAAAAGGGGATCCTGGGGGTTGAGCCGACGCCGGGTGATTGAACCTTTAAGGCCCCCCGCCCCTCCCGGCAGAGGCTACACATCCCTCTGGCCCCGGCTTCACGTAGACGGCACGCCTGGGCTGACTCACACAGGGGAAATCGGCAGTCGCCTTTTTCTGTATGTCTCTTCTTACATCTTCGTCTTTTTTTCCTCTTTAAATCTGTCCTGTCTTCTTCTCTTTTCTATTTACTTCATCGTTTTCTAGCGGCTAGGGTTAACCTTGTGTGGCTATCCTACCTAGGGTAAATCATATTTGGTTATAGCAATGGCGCACTGCTGGCGTAGGGCAGACCTGATCACATGATTTGCCGCGTCCCCTTGTTGGGCTCCGTGGTGGGTGGTAGGCACCAGTTCCGAAGAACCCATTTTTTATGGGACCTCATAACCCTCCGGTAACCCATCGTGCCCTGAAAAGGGTACGCACCAAAGCATCCTTTTTGTTTCCCCACCAAAGCATTGAAACTTTCCCAAGATACCATATTCTTCTCCGTAAAGAAATATCAACCAAAGCCAAAGCAATGTCACTATTTCTCGTGGCCAAGTGTTCAAAAGACGCCATTGGGGCCGGCTGTAAGGCCACAAAGATGGCAAGTGGGGAAATTCTCCTCGAAGTAAAAGACAAAGCACAGTACAACAAACATTCACACCTCATAGCGTTTGGCAATACTCCTGTATCAGTTACCGCACATTGTACTCTGAACACTGTGAAGGGCGTAGTATCCTATCAAGACCTTATGACACTAAGCGAAGAGGAACTGTCTCACGGATGGAAGAATCAAGGCATAATCAAGGCAAAATCAGACGCAACAACACTGAAACTGAAACAAAGCACCTCATACTTTCACTCAAGAATTCTACCCTAGACACTCAAAACCGGCTATGTAAAACTTCGTGTGCGACCGTACGTGCCTAACGCGAGACGTTGCTTCAAATGCCAGTTATTTGGACACGAATCTCAGACTGGCCGAGGTGAGCTCACTTGTGGTAAATGCGGCATAACAGGTCACGGCACTGATGAGTGCGAATATGATGAGTTTCACTTTGCAAACTGCAAAGGCAGCCATGCTGTGTACTCCAGAGCGTGCCCAGCCTAGAAAAGAGTAAAAGAAATTATCACCATAAAAGGTAACGAAGATATAACGTTCTGTAAAGCACGACAGCGAGTCTCACCTACTTTCGCACTAAGAGCTTCCTTCGCTGAAGCAGTACAACGAGGGGTGGCACAACAATGGCCCTTGGCGGCTACCTGGACCACGTCAAGGGCGCCCAGGTCATAGCCACCTGCCCCTTTGGTGGGAGAAGCCAGCGCTGCTCCACCCACAGCCAACAAGTCCACACCGGTGGCCTCTACAAGCCCTGGCAGCAGACAGAGCAATGAGGAGACCAAGGAGGCCCTAACAACCTCCTGCCCGGGGAGGAGGGGAGCAAACACTTCGTCGACAGAGGCGAAGTCTAAGTGACGTACAGATCGCTCTTTGTAGCGGGTGTCCAGCACCTCACAGGAGGCTATTGACACCACTTCTAGCGAAACGGCACCGGTAACACCAAAGGAGCGGCGACCTCTTGACGATCACTTCAAAAAAGACAAACACCAATTACGCTGTTCTGTCTTTTCTCCTGCTCTTCCTGCTTCACGTTATCTTTTTTGCGCCTGAGTCTTCTGCACCAAGTGTGTACCAATTAGCCCAAAAACAAGTCCTCTTAGGATCTCACAAAGGCCCTGTAAAATGAACCAATTTCAATCTTGTCTACACACAGCTCTTTTTAATTCACAATGGATAAAATTATTCAGTGGAATGTTGGAGGGCTACTCAGAACTCTAGATGATGTTCAAAAACTTATCTGTAAGTTCAACCGAAAAGTGCTGTGTGTGCAAGAAGCGCACCTAACTCCTAAATACAGCAACTTTCTCCGCCACTACATTACTTTCCGGAAGGATCGCGAAGATGCTGCCGTATCGTCCGGTGGAGTAGCAATTATAGCTGACAGAAGTGTGGCGTGCAAGCAGATGAAGCTCCGGACAGCCCTTGAGGCAGTGGTCATTCGAGCTGTACTTTTTAACAAACGAATCACCTTATGCTCTCTGTATATACCACCTCAACATCCCCATTAAAAGGCACGACTTGGAATCATTAGTAGATGAACTACTAGAACCTTTTTTTTATTTCAGGTGACTTTACCGCACACAATGCTCTGTGGGGAGGTTCTCGCTGTGACGCTCGAGGACGTCTCATTGAACAGCTTTTTTATTCGTCTTGGTTAAATCTCTTAAGTACAAAGGAGCCTACGTATTTTAGCATTGCAAACAATTCATACTCCTCGATAGATCTTAGCATTTCTCCACCATCACTTTTAGCTGACTTTAAATGAAATGTTCTAAAAACCCTTATGAGAGTGAACACTTCACTATCATCCTTAGTGTGCCAAACAAAGGCCAAATATCTTCGCAGAATCCGAGGTGGAAGCTTGACTCAGCTGATTGGGAACAGTACAACACTCTTACCCACATGACATGGACTGAGTTGTCAGCTCTGACCACAAATGACACTGTCGCGTATGTCACAGCTTTTATTCTTTATGCCGCATCTAAGTGCATTATATAAATGAGCGGGCTGAGTTCTAAACGGCGAGTTCCTTGGTGGAATGATGCCTGTAAGAAAGCTCGGATGATTCAGAACAAAGCGTGGGCATTGCTCCGTGATTTTCCAACAGTACAAATCCTGCAAAATTGTAAGCAGGTCAAATCGCAGGCAAGAAGAACACGCAGACAGGCCAGATGAGAATTCTGGACAAAGTTCATTACGAGCATCAACTCGTACACTGATGAAAGAAAGGTGTGGAACAATGTCTATATAATGTAAAGGCCAACAAACCTATTCTTTCTCGTTAGCAAATACCCTTTGGAAAAAGCTTGGAGGACCAAGCCAACCTTTTTTGTGCACATTTTGAAAATATATCGAGCTCCTCACACTACTCTGACGCATTCTAATCATAAAGCACATTTAGAACAACAAAATCTACAAAGAAAATATAAAAAAATCAAGGTTTATAACGAGTCTTTCTGCTTCGCAGAATTGCAAACAGCACTGAACAGTTGCAACACATCTTGTCGAGATCCTGACACCATACTGTATGAGATGCTGAAGCAACAACCCTCTGAAACACAAAACACTCTCCTTTCCTTTTACAATCTTGCCTGGTTTTCTGGTGTAATCGCCTCTTCTTGGAAGGAAGCTGTGAAAATTACGATTTTTAAGCACCGTAAGGATCCGTCGTCTGCATCAAATAACAGGCATTAACTAGTTGCATATCTAAAGTTTTCGAAAAAATGAATAATTACCGCCTACTCAACTTTCTAGAATCAAACAAACTGCTGGACCCATACCAATGCGTGTTTACAGAAGGCCGATCTACCACCGATCATCTCGCACGGATTGAGACAGGCATACGTGTAGCCTTTGTCCATAACCACTATTTTATATGTGTATTCCTCGACATGGAAAAGGCCTATGATACAGCCTGGAGGTTTTGGATATTGAGAGACCTCTCGCATAAGAGTATACGTGTTAATATGTTCAATATCACCGAACGTTACCTGTCTGATATCGTATTCTGAGTTAGAGTGTGCAATGTCTTGTCTCGAACATTTGTACAGCAAACCAGAGTACCACAGGGTGGTGTACTGAGCTGCGGTCTCTTTAGTATAGAAATGAACTCTTTCTGTCAGTACAATTCCCATAACATATTTTACTCTACAGATGTTGATGACATCCAGATAGCTTTTCAATCGTGTTATTTCGGCAGCTGTGAGCGACAGGTCCAGCTTGCTATAAACAAAGTATCCAAATGGGCTGGTGAAAATGGGTTCAAATTCAGCCCACAAAAAAGCACATGTGCCCTGTTCACACGGAAAAGAGGCTTACACCCTGATCCTCAGATTGTCATGAAAAGCGAACCTCTGCCCGTAAGCACAGAATATAAGATCCTAGGTATAATCTTGGACGCAAAACTAACATTCGTATCACACATCAAACACCTTAAAAATAAATGCATGAAAACAATGAATATCCTGAAGTACTGTTGCACACATCCTGGGGCAGTGACAGAAAGTGCCTCATGAATCTGTGCAAAAGCCTGGTACGTTCACGTCTTGACTATGGGGCAACAGTATATCATTCAGCTTCGCGCAGCACTATGAAGATTCAAGATCCTATACATCATTGGGCATACACCTCTCTACAGGTGCCTATCGAAGGAGCCCTGCAGAGAGCCTTTACGCTGAGTCGAATGAGTGATAACTCTCCCTGCAGAGGTCCTACATGCCTTTATCTCTTTTCTGAAAGCAAACGGCGATAAGGAACACCCTTCGCATTTCAAAATTATTGATCTGTCTAGTTATGCACTTTTTGGAAACAGGCCCTCGATGAGGCAGCCATACTCACTTCGTGTGAGGTGCCTAGCCGAGAAAACAGGTGTGCCGCTTTTTGAACAGTGTCTCATGGCTCTTGCTGCACACCTACAGCCGTGGCAGTGGTAGGTGATCAAATGTGATGTATCCTTCGCCGAAGTGATGAAGCATGCACCAATTGCACATATACACACATACTTCATGGAACTTAAGCACAAATACGCTTGCCCTGAATTTTTTACGGATGCCTCCAATTTTCTTACTTCTGTGTCCTATGCCGCTGTAGGCCCAACCTTTCTAGCTTCCGCTATATTTTACCCACAAACAAGCATTTTCACCGCAGAAGCTCATACGCTATCTCTTGCTGCCAAACTTAACAATGGTAAAACTAAAACGCGCGTTTATATACACGGACATTCTGAATGTTGTAACAGCTTTGAAAACAATAAAAAACATGAAAATCTTGTACTTGTATCGCTTTACCCGCTTTTACGTGCGATCTACGCACTCAAACGTCATGTTGTTGTGTGCTGGGTGCCAGGGCACTGTGAAATTTCTGCAAACGTGGCCGCGGACCAGCTAGCTGTATCCGCGCACGACAACGCTGCCACCAACTCATCTAGAACAATCCCTGCATTTTACATGAACCACTTCCTAAAACAAAGCCTCAGAGCATATTGGCAGAGACTGTGGGATAGGCAGGCTGAAAATAAACTACATATTATCAAACCCAAACTTGGAAATTGGCCATCGGTATCTGAATCACGCTACGGACAGGTACAACTTGCCACGCTACAAGTAGAACACACACACAGCACACATTCATATTGCTACATGCATGTATAATGGTATTCTAGGGGGTGACGCGCGTGTGTGCCTGACGAGGAAGACGAAGAGTTGTCTCCGCTCGATCGCTGGTGAACCGGTCACGCCACTACCGCTGGTTTTGAATATATCTAATCCCCAGCCTCGCCCTTACGGTAACATATTCTTTTCCGTAACATATTTGGTGGAGGTGGAACGTTCCCCATCTTCAACACGTTGCTTCGCAGTGGCCGCATCGTTCAGTCTCCGGCATTGGCTACCAATGACAACAGCTCGTCAGCGTCTCCATCTGTAGATCCAGCCACTACATCCTGATGATGCCCACTCCCCGTGATCCCGGTACATTCTCCACAGAACCTGGGCTCTACGTCAACTACTGGCTCCGTATGTACGAGCGTGTTAGCCACACACACCAACGGGACCCTACCATGATGCTCGCCAACGCAATATTTTACTTGGACGGCACCCCGCGGGTCCGGTTCGACGCCCATGAGACTGAGCTCACCAGCTAGGATACGTTCAAGGAGCGACTACGTGACATCAATGGGGACCCGTCTGGTTGCCGAATGAAAGCACGGAAAGAACTCGCCACTATTGTGCAGTCCTCAACAGAGTCATATGTCTCATACATACAGGACGTGCTCGCGTTGTGCCGAAAAATTGACGAGCAAACGACAGAGAGTGACCAGGTGGGCCACATACTTAAGGGCATCGCGGACGACGCCTTTAATTTGCTCGTCTACACTAACGTCACGACCATAGACATGACTATCAAGGAATGCCGCCGATTCGAAATGGCCAAAAGCCGCCGTGGTCTACCTCAATTTACGTGGCTACCAAACACGGCTGTTACATCCACTTGCACCGATCTCTGTGCCGCACCACGCATGCAGGACAGCGTGACACGAATAGTTCGACAGGAGCTTGAGGCGTCAAGTCCGGCACCATTTCCACCACAGCCACTCGACCATGGCGCCGCACAAACACCTCCGCCGGTCTCCGTTATTTAAGCCGTCCTGAGGCAGAAAATTTCAAAGCTTGGTTCTCCTGTCGTCTGCTCTGTCTCCCGACCCGTCTCCAGACCAATGACAACAAACGCACCACGCCATGACCTGCATTTTATTCCTGCATTTTATTCTGGGATCCTGCAACCCGGCGGAATGGAGAACTGCAGACGACAAGCCAATCGGCTTCCGCTGCCACCAAGTAAGCCATATCTCCCGCTACTGCCACAGCACTTGGACGCCCTCAAACTGGAGCCCATATTTCTCTACTCAACCATATGAGGACTCCCGTCGGTATTCGCCCAGTCGTGTGCACTTTTCTTCCGACGTCCCTAACAGCCACTCCCCTGCTCGTGCACCATCACCTCAACGCCGCCGTTCCCCATGGCCCCAACCACGCCGCTATCCGTCACTGGTCAACTATGGATCCTCTCGGACGGAAAACTAGATCATGCAGCTCCGGGAGGTATTGCTGCATCGCTTGCTAATGATGGAAATCCTCCATTCACGCTCCCCACTAATACGAACTTGATTGAGGTGCATGTGGACGGTATTTCTTTGACGGCGTTAGTCGATACTGGAGCTCAAGTGTCTATAATGATTGCTCATCAGTGTCACCTGCTCAAAAACGTTCTCGCGCATGCAGCAACCAAAGCCCTCCGTGTCTCTGATGGTGGAACTGCGGCCATCACTGGAATGTGTACCGCTCGTGTTAGTGAGGCCGGCCGCCATGTCTCCGTTTATTTACGGTGCTTGAAAAATTGCCCCCACGACCTAATTTTCGGCATGGACTTCCTGTCGACGCATTCAGCCCTGATGACAGCAAGTCCACCCATAGTGTTCTCAGTTCAAAATTCAGAATTGGCAAGTTCGATCCTACGCCGGCGCAGCTTTTCTTTTTACGGGTGCTGGCTACATTCTTTATTGGACAATAATTTTTATTATTTCTTTAGTGGCAGCTCGTCACGGTGGTTCTGACGCTGCTTCGCGCTCCACCATTGCCGGCTGGAGCGTGCCATTCACCATCCGCTCCACCATACGCCACCATACACCATGTGCCACCAACAATTCCACCGCCATAATCAACCAAAATGGTGGTTGGTGGAATCCACTATTCCTATGGTGGACGTTTTTTCAATAGGGTTCAGCTAATCGTTTCACCTCACTCACATGGTTTTATTAAAATATGTTTCATCTGCATTAAGGGGAGCCATTTTAGGCCCTTATACAGCTCTGTAGCATCATCCCAGTTTATATACTTCACTTGTCATTGTTACATTGCAGATCATCGCCACTCTTCCATCATTTTTATGGCGCTCTTTGGCCAAGACATGGCCCTTGCGCCACTAAAACCTACATATCATCTAACGTTCTTCTCAATGACCTTGTTGGGATGACTATAGTCAGTGTGAAACCGTCATGTATTGTCTTTCTTTTTGACAGGCGCGACCGGGGAAGCCTACGGATTAGGTTAGTGTTTGACGACGCCTTTATTGAGCATTTTATTGACTTCTTTCAGGTTTACAGAGCGTTTGGCATTGGACACATTAGGGCAGCGACTTATTGGGTTGGCATCGCCGGTGTTGATGTGGTGGGTCAAAACTGAAACCTGGCCTAAAAGGCGGTTGTCAAGATTGAATATGCTCGCATAGGATTCCAAAAGACGGTGGAAGTCTTGTGTTTTAGAGGGCGAAAATGCTGTATATAAGACATATATGATCCCGTCGATGTCTGCACGCGGCATTCCAGGTCATTCCTCTGACAGCAGCGGTCTGCTGTCGCTCAATTGACCTGCTGAACAACTCAACAAGCTTCAGTTGCAAACGTCCCAGCTGGTGGAATAGGACTCATGCGTCTCATACCAGATGAGTTCCGTATGCCCCAAGTAAAACACAACGTTGTCCAGCATCAACGTGCAGTCCAACCAAGAGTAATAGCTGACGCGCTCGTACAATGCGACCAAATCATTCTCATTCACCATGCCTTTGCCGGTGTCTGAGAGGGTTTTGAAGTCTCGTGAATGCAGGAGAATCAGAAGAGGCTGACTACTGCTGCTGTTGCCGCCGCAGCAACCGCCGCCCCCGCCCCGCAGAAGCAGCAGCCGCCGCCGCCGATGCAGCAGCTGCCGCCGATGCAGCAGCTGCCGCTGTTGCTGCTAGTGCTGCTGCTGCTGCGGCGGCGGTTGCTCTTGCAGGTTGGCCTGTTGAGCCATTGCAGGAAAATGAAGGTGGTGACAATTCCAAAGTTTAGAGTTGGCTTGCCGGGAGAAGCAGGTATGTGTACCCAGCACCTCCACCAATAATCTTACAAGGATCGTCCTACTGAAACGTTACGCATATACGGATCTGTACATACGCAATAATTGGACTACGGAAAGCCGCATCTTGCGGAAAGATGCGAACATCCGCATCCTACGGAAAGCCCCATATCATGCAAAAAGATGCGGACATCCGCAGCTTACGGAAACGCCATATCGTGCAGAAAGATGCGGACTTCCGCAGCTTATGGAAAGTGCCATATCATTCTAAATTACCCGACAAGTAGCTTACGGAAATCAGCATAATGCAGAAACCATGCAGCTATCTGCTGCATCTTGCAAAGATCAAATGGACATCCTAGATATCGAGTAAAAGCAATTGGCGATTCACGTTGTTTGCAAAAGCAAGTACTGTGTAGAAATATATATGAATATTTCATTTTTATTATGTTGCATGAAGGTGAAATATGTTTGCTATCTGAAACAGCCTTGATGAGTAAACAAAGGCTTGAAAGAAACAAATGTGTTGAGAAGCTACTTAATGAGGGATTGAATCATCGACATCTTTTTAATTGTCGTGATGCGGAAGCAAAATTACCTTTCAAATAAAATACATTACAAAACTACTAAATTAACATGCTAGCTTTCATAAATGGTTGTTACATTGCAACACATTATTGCAGTGTTCTATGCAAGACCCAAAGAACTTATAAAGTTATTATTATCAATAGAGAAGCATTATTATACACACCAGCCCAGCTACAATCAGTATATTTTTTATTTGTCTGTATGCTCCACCTGTGAATAGTGACATTGCAGTGTTGATGGTACACAAATGAGGTTACTGCACCGCAATTTCACGAGCTCCACCTAAACCACAGGATGGTGGCACAAAACAAAATATAACAGCAATTTTAGAACGAAATGTTTAAACATAATTAATAATCTGTGAAAGTGTGGCGCTGTGTTTGTCTTATGAACGGCTTGTGGAGATCCGCGAAATGCTGCGTGAGGCTCCGGCACCACTGTAAATTTGGAAGGTCACTGCCATAGAACTTATGTGTCCTTCATAGGCACCTGGAAATGAAAATAATTGGCACAAATAGTGTCAGAGACACATGTTAGCACATTAGTTCACATGCACAAGAAATATAGCAGACAGAATGAAACTGAAAATGTAAGGCACACAATCCTTCATGTTATGCATATGTGAATTATAGAAGGAATGAGTGTACAAATTAGTTCTGCCACATCAAAGAAAACAGCATGCTTATCACAGTGAAAATAACTAGGTTGTCACGATTTTCAATGGTAGAGATAATCGATTATTATGTCCTTATGAAATTATGATTTATATGCTCTCAGCACAGAAACTGCAAGTGGAAGCTCTCAATGTACATTTATTAGCGTGTGAATGTACATCTGCTGCCTTTATACTATACCATTTGTGCACAAAATTGGCATCTTGAACAATTTTGGGAGTTAAACCTATGCAACTTATAAAGGTTAAAATCACCCTGAAAGCAAGCAGGACCAGGCAGGTGCCATTAAAAATCGGTGCAAACCAGAAAACTATAACCGAACTGCACACAGATAGGGGAGCAAGAGTAACAGAAATTCGGCTGCTGACCCGCAGGTCGCGGTATCAAATCCCGGCTCCATTTCCGATGGAGGCAGAAATGCTGTAGGCACGTGTGCTCAGATTTGGGTGTAGGTTAAAGAACCCCAAGTGGTCGAAGTTTCCAGTGCCCTCCACTACGGCGTCTCTCATAATCCTGTCGTGGTTTTCGGACGTGAAACCCCACATATAAATCAAGAATAACAGAAATAAACTGCCAACAGAAAAGTTGGCTGCATGTGCTATCTGTAAGTGCTTACACCTTACTAAATACAGCATGCTCATTCCATTTTAAATACCGATATTGAAAATAACTGCTCTACTAGGAATCTAAAAGGCAAGGTAGAACTGAACGACCCTACAAAAAAAGACCCTATTATGACATCACGTTTTCTTATAACAAAATTGACTAAGACTCTGAAATAACAATATGCAAGAAAAAATCTTCAAAAGAACAATCAAGTTTGAAGTCATGTATTTTTAATATGGCTACTATGACTATAACCAAGAAATCGACCTCAACATCGCTAATGTTAGTTTTTAAGGCCTATGTTCACTAGACAATGAACTATACCACAAAAAGCACAGCGTTTAGGCAAAGCACCACACAAAAAAAGAAAGCAGTCCTTTTTGTTATCACCTACAATGCCTTCAAAATGGTATTTTTATCTCTACTTTCCGCCTTTTATCTAAGTAACTGGTGTGAAACAAGTTAGCTGAAAATGCGCTGTACCTCCAAAACCTGTCGGTTGAATCTGAATTTAAAAAAAATGGTCAAGCTTGCACTAAATTAGGCTCCACAAGCCTTGGAACAGCGAGACTGCATGACTCTTAGGACTACTTTGGTTTTTTGTGTTTTGTTTCTGGGCCTCAGCATAAAGACAAGGGCTTAACTGAATTGCTGCTAACAAACAAATGCTTTCGAAATCGCCCGAGCGTCAAAGGATGCTCAGATATTTGTTGTTTTTCGCACTGGGCTATTCTACACCAAACATACAAACCATACTGCCTGGCGACCATCACAGATGTATAGTTTAAAAAATGATGGTAATTTACTCTTCTGAAAATAGTTATTTGTAGAAATGTTTTGAAGAGTAAAAAGTAGTGGTCACAGGGTACCTTAAGAATTTCGCAGAATGTCGTGTGGGTGTTATTTGTGAGAAAAATTTCAAAGTACCGCTTTTTCTTGCCATATCAAATTTGATCTACAAATTAAGTAAAGGTGCTTCTTAAAGTTTTTGAAGCCTAGTAACACTAGTGCAATTTTTCCGCCACATAGGTTTTGAAGAATTCAGCCAAACTGTTTATTGTTTGCATTTCTTGTATGGCAATACTGCACTTTGTATGAATATTTGAGCCACAAATACTCACTGCACAGAAGTTATATTTCACGAAAAAAAATAATGTTAGGTCCAGATAACAAATATCACTATATAATCGTTTTTGTCCACATTGAGATGCAATTTGAGCTGTGTGTTTGTCTAATTGAAAATTACTTTTATGTGTAAGTTGAAAGCAAATAAACAGTTCTTGTTATATGGCAAGTGTTATCATTACAATGTTTGTTTAAATGAGGAAAATGAATTTAGAAGTCTTCTATTGAGGGCCATGGGGAACTTCGGAACGGAAGCTGTCGTATATAAAATGCAGAAAACAGCCATCTTAAGAAAACTTTAAAAATTCATTTCTACTTTAAGACATAGTGTAATCACATAACTTGCCATATAAAGAGAACTGCTTCCTTGCTTTTGATGTGGCAAAAAAATTGCACTAATATTACTGAGCTTCATGCACTACACAAAATCACCTTTACTTAATATCTTGAGCGAATTTGGTGTAGAAGAGGCAGTATTTTTGAAACACTTTTTACTTTTTACAAACAACACCCAGACGACATCCTAGGAAGTCGAAAAGGCACCAGCGTGGCCTAATATTTTGTTCTCTGCGATATATTTTAGCATTTTGCTGTTTCCAATACAGTAAACGAGCACAATATTTTTTAAAACACATTTTGGACGGTTGGCATATTGGCTGGGATGTTTGATGTGTAATTGCTTCACTGCCAGCATTTATTCTTCCGATGCTCAAGCTATCACCTCTCAGTTGCTGCCTCCCTCACATACAATGCCTGCATAGGAAAGAAAAAGAAAGGCAGGTCCGACAAAGTTCACAAGGCAAGATATTTTTATGTTAGATGAATTCATTACCATAAACAGCAGCAAAATAACATTCATTTTGAGTAGTCCAAAACACAAGCTATATACCAGCATACTAAGAGCCAAGCACAAACTTTTCATTTGAACATGTGTGGTGATAGACAGGAAGCACTTATTGCAAGACTGATCAGTCTGTAATTAACTGAATGAAGTACAATGCACTGTTCAATCCAACACCACATAGGCATCTTTGCTATAGCAAAGCCATGTGTCATTGATTCATGCACTAGATGGGACAATGCAAATGTAACAAAAAAGTGAAAAAAGAAAAAGAGAGAAAAAAAAGAAGAAAAGGGGGGATTCAAAGTAGGAGCAGTGTAGCACTACTTTTACTTTGCATCCCCCTTTTCTTTCTTCTTTTTTCTTCTTTTCTATCATTTATCTTTTTTTATTTCACTTACCCCCAACCTCCGACAGGAGAACACTTTGTATCAGCGCAACCTAACTTGAAAAGAAGCAAGGGCTGCACTCTTCTGCGTTATAGGTTTTTTTTTTCAGACAAACATTTCCAACGGGCACACACGCCTACACCAAAAGATGATGTCATTACTGACCCCATTTAAACTAACACGCCAAGGATGACAAGGTGACTTCTAAAAAATAGGTCCTCCTATCGCAACATCGGCCAACGACTTCCACTGTTCACCCTGATTACCCCACTAGATGTTTCCATCTGTCAACTCACATCTTCATTTTGGATAACACTAAGACGAGCTTACATTGATAAATACGCACGAAAGATTAGTGATGTATCATGTATCAGATTAAGCAACTCTGTTAAAAAATTATTGATAGCTTGCTTCCAGGCTTTTTATACTGTAGCCTGAAACTTCGTAATGTCTTCTATGCACATGAACCAGATTGACAACGTAATGCACAACATGCTTAAGAATAGTGTGAGGAACATGATAACGACAAAACGACTGGCCACCGAAATTTTTCGCTGTACACGTTTATAAAAAGTTCATGTACACCCAAACGAGGTGCTTATGATACAAGCCGAAAAAACCTACAAGTAGGGTCTTGGAGCCTTCTGGAAGTAGACGTGTTGCATTTTTTCTGTGGAACGCTTTACACCCATAAGTGAGGAACAAAACTCCTGTATAATGAAGAATGTTGGCAGCTATCAGTTATAGAAAAACCTAATGCAGCTAATCTTCCCTAACACATCTGTACATTTTGAGGGGTGACGTAGCTTCTGTGATTGTGGCAGTAACTCCAAGAGGACCAGTGCGAAAATTGGCACTACTTGGCTAGACAAATGTCCAAACATGCCTGCCCGACTCCCTCTCGCAATCCCGGCTGAATCTTACACATGATTTCTTAACTGCTGGTTGGACAAAACCAAAACCACTGAAGCACTCACAATACACAGCGTGAAGTTCCTCTGGAGTGGTCAACTTCGTCTTCTGCGCTGAAAGAGCAGCACAGTGTACTGATAAGGCACTCCTTGCAATGGTTTTCAATGCCACACAGTGGCCTTGCTGTTCCTGTCGAAGAGAGCTTCGGGAGCTTGGAGGGTGCTTGCTCTCTTCTGGGGGCTGCTGCCGCTTCTCGTTTTCTGCTCAAGGTAAACCTGCACAAAGTTGTAGACGAGGCTTTATGAGTTGTATATAATAATATGAAAATTTTCGCTGAACACACATTTCCTCGTGGCACACTGAGGAGTTTCTTATAAAAATAAAGGCCTCGCATATGCAAACATTTACAATCGATCCGAAGATGCACTCGACTCTAAACGAGCAAGTTTGTTATGTAGTGTATATAAAGAAAGGTCATTCAGCACAACCACAACTACAGTTGCACACGAAAACGACATTTTACACGATCCTGTTTATATACATGGTCCATTTTATTTTATTTACACGGTCCATTTTACATGGTCCTGTTTTACACGATCTGGTCTGCATGAACTCTTGAACCGGGCACCATTTAGATTGAAAGAGACACACAGAGTTTGAGACAAACCTAGTTTCCCGTGGAGCACCCTCTTGCACTATAACCACACATCTCAATTTAGTTAGTTGGTCAGAACGAGGTGAAAACAGCTCGCACTTGAAAAGCACGGGCAGAAGGAATGACGCCTGCACCCTGTGCTCCCTGTACATTCTCGTTGAGGGTGCAGTTTTCGCCTTATCCTTATGCAATTTCGCATTTATAACATTGTTCGCTGCATAATCTTTGTGGCATTAAAGTGTGTGATACCGTCATGCGTATCCCATGTAATTTATAAAAATAGAAAACAAGATAGCTTGATTCAAAAATAACAAAGTGCATCCAGTGCCATGTCCTGTAGCCATTCTTTAGGCAAGTGGCAGAATAATTTATTCTTCAAAACATATCTTACTTGTAACCACTACAAGAGGAAACTCGTACCCTGGCACATTCTGTTTGCTTCTTCAGATTATAAGGTACCTTTTTTACACCAGAAAATCTTCAAGAAGAATAGAAGTGTTGTAATTGTGAAGAAAGAAAAGTAGAAGGAAAAAAAGATAACCTTCCCTGTACAGGGACCGAGCCTGCGAACTTCGAATAACATGTCCGATATTCTATCAACTGAGCTACCATGGCGGCTATCCCTCTTCCATTTTGTACGGTATATATGTGCATTTATACATGGAAGAGTCAGTCAGCGCTGCCTGTTACTATTATGGCGAGTGTGGGACACCTTTTTTTGCCTACTGGCAATTACATTACGATTGCAATTACGTTACAATTACTTCCGATATCCCTATACTTCTTTGGCAGCATTATGCATCTGTCAGTTCTCAGAAAATCTGCTAGTCACAAGAGGTGGCAATGCTTCGCCCTCCCACCTAAATGCATGTACTTGAAACATTGCACAACTGATAAAAAAAACAAGTCACACACCGCTAAGATTACTGAGATTCACTATTTCAGATTCATGAGTAAAGGAAAGAACTATAAATTTAAGAGTGTGTTGTCTTTGTTCAACACATTATAATGAGAACTAGCAGAAAATGATGCCAAACAAACTATAGGGGATGTTATGAAAAGTAACTTTAACAAAATTGTGAAAAGAAAAGTGAACAAAAAAGTACCTTGGCAACGTTTTTTGACAATTGAATTGACATTTCTTTTTATAACGTCCCTTTATTTTACTGGGTAATGTTGTCGGGTAATTCTCATTATTAGAGTGGTGAGTAGGCTGACAAAGAAAGTATATGGCATTGATACTTCTTTTGAACACCGAAAAATTTGAGGACCTTAAAAGAGCGGAAGCTACTTTGAGTAGACCAGAATATTTAGTTGGAGTGAAAAAAAACGTACACACATTTTTACCTGGCTTTTTAACACATCTTGAGACATAAAAGTGTATGCTGCCAGTCATGTTAAGTACCATTACTTTAGTCACACTATGCACTGTAGCAGGTGGAGTTAGAGTGGTGGTAGTGAAGGATTAATCAAGCACGCCACCAACTGCGTTCACATCAATGGTCGTGTATTTTAAAAATAAACCTGCTGTACAGTAAAAAAATTTTAGAGCATTTATGATTTTTTCCAAATCAAGTTAAACCGACTGTAAGCAAACCATTTGCATAAAATCAAAAGGCATAAAGTGATTCATGTATTATAACTATGTGAACAATTTCAGCAACGCAGGGAAAAGTGACAACACTTTTATTAAAAACCCCTCGCATTATAACATGCATGAAAAGCATTACACCAGAATATTTTATAGTGCATGTAATATCGAGACTACTAGACTGTCTATTGACCTTTTAGAAGAAGGGTATCTCCTTCACGTTCAAGGGGCAACCACTTAGCCTTTGCCTGAGCTTTTCTGTGAATATTTCCTGAATTTCAGATATCATTAGGACTGATTTAAAATGAACAGATTTTGCTTACGCATTGAAACCTAGTTCTGTATGTAACTGCAATTATGGGTGCCAAAGCACCTCCAATTAATTTTTAACATTTAACTTATTTTTAACTGCAGTAGCACAACTAGCTATGGGTGCCCAAAAAGTAGCTAGAAACAATACCTTTACCTCTTTGAGCCTTTTGGAAGTGTTCAGCTTTTCAGCGCTCACATTACAACATTTTTTTAAATACGTGTTTGTGTGCCCACTACTCTTGCTCCTTGTACAGTGAGGAGGATCACATGGCAAGAAGAGACAAGAAAGAAGCATAGCGAAAAAAAGCGAAATAAGCGAGGACCTCTTTTGTATCGTACAATGGTGTAACATTACTATTGCGACAACATATAGACAAATTATCACGGCTATGCATCCATTGTAGTCATACACAGCTGCAACACCCCGACTA
Organism: Rhipicephalus annulatus; assembly: GCA_013436015.1. Taxonomy (NCBI): domain Eukaryota; kingdom Metazoa; phylum Arthropoda; class Arachnida; order Ixodida; family Ixodidae; genus Rhipicephalus; species Rhipicephalus annulatus. The sequence goes on from WOVY01009358.1 coordinate 594,076, forward strand.
AATTTCAAGCTTGTGTTGGTTTAGGATCCCTTTATAATGGCAAGCTAATGATATCTGCATTTGTTTGGCACATATTAAGATGCAGTGAAATGTGATATTGTAATCTCATTTAGAATGCACGTCATGTGGCTTCATTGTATATGTGGCCACAAGTAACTCTGGTTGCAAAGCAATATGGCAGAGCCTAAACAGACGTCACCGACCACTCCAATCTGAACTTGCCTTTGCTTCTTGCCCATTATCATCCCAGCAAAAAATGAATAATTGAATCTGCTACAGATATGTGCTAGCTTATGATAAGGACCAAGTATGAAGGGGGTTTTGTCATTATTCAGATCAGTTATTTGTTCAAGAACACTTGCTGTCAAACACAAATACATTGCTGTCGAAGCATCAAGACTCAAATATAAAGCAAAAAGAAAAGAAGTGTCTTTGTAAAAAGTGCAGGCCACAAGGTGCAAGATAAATATTTGATATACTTGGGATGTAAGGCACGCAAAAGAGGTGCTGCCATATTATACTTTTCCTTGTGTTGAAATCTGCTTGCTTTACTCACCCAACACATCTGTAAAGATGCCGTGAAAACACCAAGGAGCTGACGCAGCAAAGTTGAACACATGTCCAGGGATTCCACCATTCCTAAGCAGCCCTACAGCCTCCACAGTCCTGCAACCATTTGTAAGATAAATATAGTTTTACCGAAAGTTCTTGGTTTACAGACACACATGCAAGACGCATAACCACTCTATTGGAATTTTGCATTATAAAGCGCTGGGTAGCAAAACGGATGCCATTATCAAGTATCCACGCCTGCCGCTTCTTTCTTTCCGTTCCTATATAATCAATCCATGGTTAATAAATGTTCCCCCAATGTGAAGTGTACTGGCAGTCTGGTGAAGAATTGCAATGTATTTCAAACACAGTCCAATTCATGGCAAGTAAGCATGCAATAGCGATTTGTCAGCTGTTCGAGAAAAGAGCATGAAGTTTAGCTAAAACCCATGTTTTTTATAAACACCATTCAATTTGATATAAAAGTTGTGAGCATTATGTGAAGGAACATGGATTCATGTTTAATCAATGATTTCTTATAATGTACTGATCTGAATGCAACTATCTGAATATGAATTGATAATTTTTGCTTGAGAATTTAGAGTTATGAACACTATCGCACTTGCCAGCTGCATCTTGTCCAAAACAGCGGCAAGATAGGCTAGTTTTTGTTGGTGAGCAGTAATGAGCAGTGCAAAGTAACAACAAGAAACACCTGTAACAACAGTATGGAGCAAGCACAGACTGCCAACTGTATAGTTTATTGCACAAAAGTTCGCCTGAATATCAGTCAGACAATTCGTGCAAATGAAGGTCCAGTTGGGAATGAACAAGTTACGAAATCAACAATGCCTGCTTTCACTAACAGGACCCTCATTCACATAAAGTATGCCGCGATAGGCCCCTACCGAGGTACGTCACAGCATGATGTCACTGGCACATGTAAAAGGTTTGGCTGGAAAAACACTCCATCTGGTGGCTCAGCCCGGTACAGTCGTGCGGTGTTTGGGGCAAGTTTTAATTTTTCAAAGCTTACACTTCACGTTACAATGTCGACATTAGCTGTAGTATGTGTCAGCAAACATCCAGCTGTGTGGTAAACTGTGTGGTAAAATATTTGCCACGCTGTCTGTTTATCTTGAAGAAGTGAACACACGTGGTGGCCTGTGCGAGGAACAGTGGCATCGTCTTCAAAAATGTGCACTGTTGATTGCGGCATGTAGTGTGCATTGAAAGGTATTGAGAATATTGGTTCAACTGAGAATATTGTGTGTGGTGTGTGCAGTGTCAATAACAATGTGTCTTGTTTGCGAAGACGTTAGCACTCATGGCAGGGACCGGTCGATGAAAAAACTTGATTCGACATTTTAGTCAAGGTAAATATGCACTTGACGCGACCATCTGCGAGTGGGTACATCTCGGTGTTTGCGCTGTGTGCAGAAAAAAATTGCATGGTTGCCGGGCTGGAAAATACCATTTGCTGAAGCTGCATGTATGAATCGCCCCGACGAGTACGCAAGCCCAATAAAGGTATAACTCGTTTTATCGAAGGCCTCATATGTCTTCATGTAATAAGCAGAGATTCTTGTTTCACATATACTCAGTACCTTTACCGCTCGATATTCATGAAGTGACAATGCAAACAACAAGTTTGTGTGTTAGGTCCTAAGGGAGCAATGTAAATATGCAAATAAGTTGTAGGTGTCAGATGCAGCGATGTAACTGCACAAAAGTTTACGTATATATTAGGCTACAGGTTTAGAATCGCATACATCTCAGTGGTCTATCAGGAACGTCCCAAACAACTTCTTTGCCAACCAGCCCTTGCACAGAGGGGGGGAATGGCTGGCACGGTGCTCGAAGTGACGTCACACTATTTGCAAATATAGAGAGGTTTCTTACTTAGGCAACATTTTGCATAATATATTTTTAGATGCAAGACTGTACTCGTCCACATTGATCATACTTATGTCTTTTGTTGTTACATTGTGCTGTGAATTACTAGGCATTTAGTCACCATGATCTTTAAAAGCTAATTTCAGTGTTCTCTCTCATATTGCTGACAACTCTGTTGTTGCATTAATTGGGCAAAAAAGCAACACCGAAAGGCTGTCACAATAAATACACCAACATGGGTATTCTACTGCAAACAAAAGTCGGCACTGGTCCTGTCATTACCCGTCTTCCTTCTCTCTTTGCCTTGTTTGTGCTCAAACAGCCAAACACCTGATGAGTTAGATGAGAAATATTAACGCATCAAAACTATAAGTGCTTGCATCAGCAACTACACAACAGCGTGATAACCGCACCCCTGCCACACAGCAGCGAAACATATTTTGAACATGCTGGCAGTGTATTATTTTATAAAAAGGAACTCTGGCAGATTACAAAATCTCACATTGTGCATGCAAGTTTTCTTCAAAGTCAGGCGTACAATGTAGGTGCTGGCCGGTACATTATTAGTTACAAGCAAAAGCGTCTTGCAGATACACATGCAGATTGCACAAACACCTCTCTCTCTCTACACTAGGCACACACATATCTTTTAACAAGCACACGCCACTGTTTAGAGGCATAATAACGCTGTACAGTGAATGTATGCTAATCAACCCACTTAGGCGGTTGGCTAGGTGAATTGAGCCAAGTTACAAATTGTATCGCCCGCGAACGTTAACAAATAGCTGCTTTGCATCAAATGGCACTGCAGGCTCCGTTTAATCAACAACGTAGCAAGCGCCATGTGCGTCTTCCTCACTACATTGCACATATGAAAAAATCAATCCCCATACATCTGCATGTTGCCGCAGTTGTCTCGAATTAGCTCCAGTAAGGCCGCGCCGATGCGCCATGGCTCTGCTGGCGTTAGCGTTGTCAAAGCGAATCGGCAACCGCACTCGCAAAGGCGCGTAAGGTTGCCGTTTCACGACACCTCGTTCGAGTGCAGCAACACACACTTGCACTGAGTGGCATACTTGGTCTACATAAAAAAGTGTCCTCCTTACCTTTAGTTTCTTTCACACTGTCCTGCGGGAAGCAACCACAGGCGTCAGCCGTCACCTCGGAGTCCTTCGAGCGCCCGCCCAACCCGCCGATTCCTTGGACGACTCGCACTTGATCCGCACTCGAACAACCGCGGGAATAGGGCGCAATCTTAGCACATATTACGAACGAGGAACGGCCCTTCCTTGCGTAAATTTAACATTTCGTGCTCTCGTGTTTAGCAGCGCGAACACATGAGAGATGCAACGAAACGGTATGCCTACGTTAACAAAGAAGACAAACAACATGTGGCTTTAGCTGTGAATGGATTTGACTTGGATATCTATGTGAGGAAAATAAAAAAAACATCTGTCACTGCTATGAACTGAAAAAAAATTACGTTATCTGGCAAAATAACTTTAAAAGTGATAAACGGTTATTCAAAAAACAAGTTACAACTTATGAATATTTTCAAAGGTCTGAGTTTTCTCACTTCTCGAGTCCCTTCACAATCAAGCAGACCCAATGTTCCCCTTAGTCCTTACTTTTGTTATAGTATAAAATAAATAAAAAATTTATTATGAAAATAAAAATACTAATCACTGTTGCACAAAAAACACAGTCCCACATACGTACTTGAACGCAATATTGCTTTTATTTTGTTTTAGAACCTAAGGCATTAGAAAAGATAGCAATAAAATAAAAACGTTGAAAAAAAACAAAAAAATTGACTTGGCGGGACTCAAACCTGCGCCACTCAGTTGTGCTCGTGTACGTGAACTGAGTGCGTTAACTTGCTAAGCTATTCGCGCTGAAGAGTGCTAGTGAGTTTAAGTTATGTATAAAAATTTGCTTTTTACACGCTATGTGTTGGCATACTTATGTACGATATGCGATCGTATCTATTGTTGTGTGCATATATTTTGTGATTGTTTATACGTCACATGCTTTTCGCGTGTCTTTCAACTATAGATTGCTGCCCCGCCGCGGATGAAAACAGGTATTTTCACACCCACACACAAGCTTGAGCAGTTGAAGGTTGTTTCCCGGGGCTCTCTTGCGATTGAGTCGGCCACCTCAGGGAATTAGAGTGATACGCCATTAATCCCTGCATCTAGCTGTATTCCACTTAGTAGCTCTATCGCTTGATGAAAAATCGAGCGCGGGGCGCGACGCTATTGCGCACGACCATGCCTCGCGTAGCGGCGATGTCAGCTGATTGCGCCGGCCGGCTTGCTTCGATTTGCTTCAGAGCAAAGAAATGTCATACCTTGAAAGATTGCGTACTGCACTATGTCAAAGTGTTACTGCTTTGTAGCCATCCTATGATTCATTAAGAATTGATAACTCTGATATCACAACTGTAGAGCTTTGCATCGGCGACACGCACCGAACGTGAAACCGCACTACGTCTGTCGTAGAAGCAGTAGGAGGCTGTCGTCTGCTAAAACAAAAACAAAACAAAGACCTGCGAAAGTATTCATGAGTTGTAACTTGTATTTTTATAACCGTTTATCACTTTTAAAGTTATTTTGCCAGACAACGTACATTTTTTTTCAGTTAATAGAGGCCACAGATGTTTTTTTTTATTTTCTTCACACAGATATCCAAGTCAAATCCATTCACAGCTAAAGCCACATGTTGTTTGTCTTCTTTGTTAACGTAGGCATACCGTTTGGGTGCGTCTCTCATGTGTTGGCGCTGCTACACACGAGAGCACGAAATGTTAAATTTACGCAAGGAAGCGCCGTTCCTCGTTCGTGTGATGTGCTAAGATTGCGCCCTATTCCCGCAGTTGTTGAAGTGCGGATAAAGTGCGAGTCGTCCAAGGAATCGGCGGGTTGGGCGGGCGCCCGAGGTGACGGCTGACGCCTGTGGTCGCTTCCCTCAGGACAGTGTGAAAGAAACTAAAGGTAAGGAGGACACTTTTTTTGTAGACCAAGTATGCCACTCAGTGCAATTGTGTGTTGCTGCACACGAACGAGGCGTCGTGAAACGGCAACCTTACGCGCCTTTGCGAGTGCGGTTGCCGATTCGCTTTGACAACGCTAACACCAGCAGAGCCATGGCGCATCGGCGCGGCCCTACTGGAGCTAATTTGAGACAACTGCGGCAACATGAATGTGTAGGGTGATCGATTTTTTCATATGTGCAATGTAGTGAGGAAGACGCACACGGCGCTTGCTACGTTGTTGATTAAACGAAGCCTGCAGTGCCATTTGATTCAAAGCATCATTTTGTTTACGTTCGCGGGCAATACAATTTGTAACTTGGCTCGATTCACCTAGCCAACCGCCTAAGTGGGTCGATTAGCATACGTTCACGGTAGAGCGTTATTATGCCCCGAAACAGTGGCCTGTGCTTGTTGAAAGATATAATGTGTTTCCTAGTGTAGAGAGAGAGAGAGAGGTGTTCGTGCAATCTGCATGTGTACCTGCAAGACGCCTTTGCTTGTAACTAATAATGTACCGGCCAGCACCTACATTGTACGCCTGACTTTGTGGAAAACTTGCATGCACAATGTGAAATTTTGTAATCTGCCAGAGTTGCTTTATATAAAATAATACATTGCCAGCATGTTCAAAATATGTTTCGCTGCTGTGTGGCAGGGGTGCGGTTATCCCGCTGTTGTGTAGTTGCTGATGCAAGCACTTATAGTTTTGATGCGTTAATATTTCTCATCTAACTCATCAGGTGTTTAGCTGTTTCAGCACAAACAATGCAAAAAGAGAAGGAACACGGGTAATGACAGGACCAGTGCCGACTTTTGTTTTTTGCAGGAGAATACCCATTTTGGTGTATTTATTGTGACAGCCTTTCTGTGTTGCTTTTTTGCCCAATTTATGCAACAACACAGTTGTCAGCAATATGAGAGAGAACACTGAAATTAGCTTTTAAAGATCATGGTGACTAAAGCCTAGTAATTCACAGCACAAAGTAACAACAAAAGACATCAGTATGATCAATGTGGAAGAGTACAGTCTTGCATCTAAAAAATATATTGTGCAAATTGTTGCCTAAGTAAGAAACCTCCTCTATGTTTGCAAATAGTGTGACGTCACTTCGAGCACCGTGCCAGCCATTCCCTCCCTCTGTGCAAGGGCTGGTTGGCAAGGAAGTTGTTTGTGACGTTCCTGATAGACCACTGAGATGTATGCGATTCTAAACCTGTAGCCTAATATATACGTAATCTTTTGTGCAGTTACATCGCTGCATCTGACACCTACAACTTATTTGCATATTTACATTGCTCCCTTAGGACCTAACACACAAACTTGTTGTTTGCATTGTCACTTCATGTATATCGAGCGGTAAAGGTACTGAGTATATGTGAAACAAGAATCTCTGCTTATTACAAGAAGACATATGAGGCCTTCGATAAAACGAGTTATACCTTTATTGGGCTTGCGTAGTCGTCGGGGCGATTCATACATGCAGCTTCAGCAAATGGTATCTTCCAGCCCGGTGACCATGCAATTTTTTTCTGCACACAGCGCAAACACCGAGATGTACCAACTCGCAGATGGTCGCGTCAAGTGCATATTTACCTTGACTAAAATGTCGAATCAAATTTTTACATCGACCGGTCCTAGCCATGAGTGCCATCGTCTTCGCAAACAAGACACATTGTTATTGACACTGCACACACCACACACAATATTCTCAGTTGAACCAATATTCTCAATACCTTTCAATGCACACTACATGCCGCAATCAACAGTGCACATTTTTGAAGACGATGCCACTGTTCCTCGCACAGGCCACCACGTGTGTTCACTTCTTCAAGATAAACAGCGTGGCAAATATTTTACCACACAGTTTTACACACAGCTAGATGTTTGCTGACACATACTACAGCTAATGTCGACATTGTAACGTGAAGTGTAAGCTTTGAAAAATTAAAACTTGCCCCAAACACCGCACGACTGTACCGGGCTGAGCCACCAGCGGGAGTGTTTTTCCAGCCACACCTTTTACATGTGCCAGTGACATCATGCTGTGACGTACCTCAATAGGGGCCTATCGCTGCATACTTTATGTGAATGAGGGTCCTGTTAGTGAAAGCAGGCATTGTTGATTTCGTAACTTGTTTATTCCCAACTGGACCTTCATTTGCACGAGTTGTCTGACTGATATTCAGGCGAACTTTTGTGCAATAAATTATACAGTTGGCAGTCTGTGCTTGCCCCATACTGTTTTACTGGTGTTTCTTGTTGTTACTTTGCACTGCTCATTACTGCTCGCCTACAGAAACTAGCCTATCTTTCCGCTGTTTTGGACAAGATGCAGCTGGCAAGTGGGATAGTGTTCATAACTCTAAATTCTCAAGCAAAAATTATCAATTCATATTCAGTTAGTTGCATTCATATCAGTACATTATAAGAAATTATTGATTAAACATGAACCCGTGTTCCTTTACATAATGCTCACAACTTTTATATCAAATTGAATGGTGTTTATAAAAAACATGGGTTTTAGCTAAACTTCATGCTCTTTTCTCGAACAGCTTACTTGCCATGACTTGGACTGTGTTTGAAATACATTGCAATTATTCACCGGACTGCCAGTACATTTCACATTGGGGGAACATCTATTAACCATGGATTGATTAATTAAGAACGGAAAGAAAGAAGCGGCAGGCCGGGATACTTGATATTGGCATTCGTTTCGCTACCCAGCGCATTATCAAGCAAACTTCCTATAAAGTGGTTATGCGTCTTGCATGTGTGTCTGTAAACCAAGAACTTTGGGTAGAACTACATTTATCTTACAAATGGTTGCAGGACTGTGGAGGATGTAGGAATGGTGGAATCCCTGGACATGTGTTCAACCTTGCTGCATCAGCTCCTTGGTGTTTTCACGGCATATTTACAGATGTGTTCGGTGAGTAAAGCAAGCAGGTTTCAACACGAGGAAAAGTATAACATGGCAGCACCTCTTGTGCGTGCCTTACATCCCAAGTATATCAAATATTTATCTTGCACCTTGTGGCCTGTAATTTTTAAAGAGACACTTTAGTCTCTTCTTTTTAAAGAGACACCCATAATTGCAGTTACATACAGAACTAGGTTTCAATGCGTAAGCAAAATCTGTTCACTCTAAATCAATCCTAATGATATCTGAAATTCAGGAAATATTCACAGAAAAGCTCAGGAAAAGGCTAAGTGGTTGCCCCTTGAACGTGAAAAAGATACCCTTCTTCTAAAAGATCAATAGACAGTCTAGTAGTCTCGATATTTCATGCACTATAATATATTCTGGTGTGGTGTTTTTCATGCATGTTATAATGATAGCGGTTTTTAATAGAACTGTTGTCACTTTGCCCTGCGTTGCTGAAATTGTTCAAATAGTTATAATACATGAATCACTTTTTGCCTTTTGATTTTATGCAAATGGTTTGCTTACCCAGTCGGTTTAACTAGATTTGGATAAAATCATAAATGCTCTAAAATTTTTTTACTATACAGCAGGTTTATTTTTAAAATACGCGACCATTGATGTGAAAGCAGTTGGTGGCGTGCTTGAATAATCCTTCACTATCACCACTCTAACTACACCTGCTACAGTGCATAGTGTGACAAAAGTAATGGTACTTAACATTACTGGCAGCATACACTTTTATGTCTCAAATTGTGTTAAAAAGCCTGGTAAAAAATGTGTGTACGTTTTTTTTCACTCCAACTAAATATTCTGGTGGTCTACTCAAAGTAGCTTCCGCTCTTTTAAGGTCCTCAAAGTTTTCGGTGTTCAAAAGAAGGATCAATGCCGTATACTTTCTTTGTCAGCCTACTCACCACTCTAATAATCAGAATTACCCGACAACATTACCCAGTAAAATAAAGGGACGTTATAAAAAGTAATGTCAATTCAATTGTCAAAAAACGTTGCCAAGGTACGTTTTTGTTCACTTTTCTTTTCACAATTTTTGTTAAAGTTACATTTCATAACATCCCCTATAGTTTGTTTGGCATCATTTTCTGCTAGTTCTCATTATAATGTGTTCAACAAAGACAACAAACCCTTAAATTTATAGTTCTTTCCTTTACTCATGAATCTGAAACAGTGAATTTCAGTAATCTTAGCGGTGTGTGACTTGTTTTTTTTATCAGTTGTGCATGTGTTCAAGTACATGCATTTAGGTGGGAGGGTGAACCATTGCCACCTCCTGTGGCTAGCAGATTTTCTGAGAACTGGCAGATGCATAATGCTGCCAAAGAAGTATAGGGATATTGGAAGTAAGCGTAACCTAATTGCAATCGTAATGTAATTGCCAGTAGGCAAAAAAGAGGTGTCCCACACTCGCCATAATGGTAACAGGCAGCGCTGACTGACTCTTCCATGTATAAATGCACATATATACCGTGCAAAATGGAAGAGGGATTGCCGCCATGGTAGCTGAGTTGATAGAGCATCGGACATGTTATTCGAAGTTCGCAGGCTCGGTCCCTGTACAGGGCAGGTTATCTTTTTTCTTCTACTTTTCTTTCTTCACAATGACAACACTTCTATTCTTTTTGAAGATTTTCTGGTGTAAAAAAGGTACCTTATAATCTGAAGAGGAAAACACAATGTGCCAGTGTACGAGTTTGCTCTTGTAGTGGTTACAAGTATGATATGTTTTGAAGAATAATTCATTTTGCCACTTGCCTAAAGAATGACTACAGGACATGGCGCTGGATGCAATTTGTTATTTTTGAATCAAGCTATCTTGTATTCTATTTTTATAAATTACATGGGGTACACATGACGGTATCACACACTTTAATGCCACAAAGATTATGCAGCAAACAATGTTATAAATGCGAAATTGCATAAGGATAAGGTGAAAACTGCACCATCAACGAGAATGTACAGGGAGCACATGGTGCGGGCGTCATTCCTTCTGCCCGTGCTTTTCCAGTGCGAGCTGTTTTCAGCTCGTTCTGACCAACTAACTAGACTTAGATGTGTTGTTATTGTGCAAGAGGATGCTCCACGGGAAACTAGGTTTGTCCCAAACTCTGTGTGTGTCTTTCAACCTATATGGTGCCCGGTTCAAGAGTTCATGCTGACCAGATCGTGTAAAACAGGACCGTGTAAAATTGACGGTGTAAATAAAATAAAATGGACCATGTAAATAAACAGGATCATGTAAATTGTCGTTTTCGTGTGCAACTGTAGTTGTGGTTGTGCTGAAGGACCTTTCTTTATATACACTACATAACAAACTTGCTCCTTTAGAGTCGAGTGCATCTTCGGATCGATTGTAAATAATTGCATATGCGGGGCCTTAAGTTTTATAAGAAATTCCTCAGTGTGCCACGAGGAAATGTGTGTTCAGCGAAAATTTGTATATCATTATATACAACTCTTAAAGCCTCGTCTACAACTTTGTGCAGGTTGACCTTGAGCAGAAAACGAGGAGCGTCAGCAGCCCCCAGAAAAGAGCAAGCACCCTCCAAGCTCCCGAAGCTCTCTTCGACAGGAACAGCAAGGTCACTGTGTGGCATTGAAAACCATTGCAAGGAGTGCCTTATCAGTACACTGTGCTGCTCTTTCAGCGCAGAAGACGGAGTTGACCATTCCAGAGGAACTTCACGCTGTGTATTGTGAGTGCTTCAGTGGTATTGTTTTTGTCCAGCCAGCAGTTAGGAAATCATGTGTCAGATTCAGCCGAGATGGCTAGAGGGAGTCGGGCAGGCATGTTTGGACATTTTTCTAGCCAAGTAGTGCCAATTTTCGCACTGGTCCTGTTGGAGTTACTGCCACAATCACAGAAGCTACGTCACCTCTCTAAATGTACAGATGTGTCGGGGAAGATTAGCTGCATTAGGTTTTTCTATAACTGATAGCTGCCAACAATCTTCATTATACAGGAGTTTTGTTCCTCACTTATAGGTGTAAAGCCCTCCACAGAAAGAATGCAACACGTCTACTTCCAGAAGGCTCCGAGGCCCTACTTGTAGGTTTTTTCGGCTTGTATCATAAGCACCTCGTTTGGGGTACATGAACATTTTATAAACATGTACAGCGAAAAATTTGGGTGGCTGGTCGTTTTGTCGTTATCATGTTCCTCGCAGTATTCTTAAGCATGTTGTGCATTACGTTGTCAATCTGGTTCATGTGCATAGAAGACATTTCGAAGTTTCAGGCTACAGTATAATAAGCTTGGAAGCAAGCTATAATTAAATTTTTAACAGAGTTGCTTAATCTGATACATGATACATCACTAAACTTTCATGCGTATTCATGAATGTAAGCTCGTCTTAGTGTTATCCAAAATGAAGATGTGAGTCGACAGATGGAAACATCTAGTGGGGTAATCAGGGTGAACAGTAGAAGTGCTTCAGACAGGCTGGCCAATGTTGCGATAGGAGGACCTATTTTTTAGAAGTCACCTTGTCATCCTTGGCGTGTTAGTTTAAATGGGGTCAGTAAGGACATCATCTTTTGGTGTAGGCGTGTGTGCCTGTTGGAAATGTTTGTCTGAAAAAAAACCTATAACGCAGAAGAGTGCAGCGCTTGCTTCTTTTCAAGTTAGGTTGCGCTGATACAAAGTGTTCTCCTGTCGGAGGTTGGGGGTAAGTGAAGTAAAAAAAGATAAATGATAGAAAAGAAGAAAAAAGAAGAAAGAAAAGGGAGATGCAAAGTAAAAGTAGTGCTACACTGCTCCTACTTTGCATCCCCCTTTTCTTCTTTTTTTCTTGTTTTCTTTTTTCACCTTTTTTGCTACATTTGCATTGTCCCAACTAGTGCATGAATCAATGACGCATGGCTTTACTATAGCAAAGATGCCTATGTGATGTTGGATTGAACAGTGCATTGTACTTCATTCAGTTAATTACAGACTGATCAGTCTTGCAATAAGTGCTTCATGTCTATCACCACACATGTTCAAATGAAAAGTTTGTGCTTGGCTCTTAGTATGCTGGTATATAGCTTGTGTCTTGGACTACTCAAAATAAATGTTATTTTGCTGCTGTTTATGGTAATAAATTTATCCAACATGAAAATATCTTGCCTTGTGAACTTTGTCGGACCTGCGTTTCTTTTTCTTTCCTATGCAGGCATTGTATATGAGGGAGGCAGTAACAGAGAGGTGATAGCTCGAGCTTCGGAAGAATAAATGCTGGCAGTGAGGCAATTTCACATCAAACATCCCAGCCATTTTGCCAACCGTCCTAGTTGTGTTTTGAAAAAAAAAATGTTGTGCTCATTTACTGTATTGAAAACAGCAAAATGCTAAAATATATCGCAGAGAACAAAATATTAGGCCACACTGGTGCCTTCTGGACTTCCCAGGATGTCGTCTGGGTGTTGTTTGTAAAAAGTAAAAAAGGGTTTCAAAATACTGCCTCTTCTACACCAAATTCGGTCTAGGTATTAAGTAAAGGTGATTGGGTGTAGTGCATGAAGCTCAGTAGTATAAGTGCAATTTTTTTGCCACATCAAAAGCAAGAACGCAGTTCTCTTTATATGGCAAGTTATATGTTTACACTATGTCCTAAAGTAGAAATTAATTTTTGAAGTTTTCTTATGATGGCTGTTTTCTGCATTTGATATACGACAGCTTCCGTTCCGAAGTTCCCCATGGCCCTCAATAGGAGACTTAAAAAATCATTTTCCTCATTTATACGAAAATTGTAATGATAACACTTGCCATATAACAAGAACTGTTTATTTGCTTTCAGCTTACACATAAAAGTAATTTTCAATTAGACAAACACACAGCTCAAATTGCATCTCAATGAGGACGAAACGATTATATAGTGATATTTGTAATCTGGACCTAACAATATTTTTTTCATGAAAAATAACTTCTGTGCAGTGAGTATTTGTGGCTCAAATATTCATACAAAGTGCAGTATTGCCATACAAGAAATGCAAACGGTAAACAGTTTGGCTGAATTCTTCAAAGCCTACGTAGCGGAAAAATTGCACTAATGTTACTCGGCTTCAAATACCTAAACAAGCACCTTTACTTAATATGCAGATCAAATTTAATATGGCAAGAAAAAGCGGTATTTTGAAATTTTACTCACAAATAACACCCGCACGACATTCTGCGAAATTCTGAAGATACCCACGTGACCACTACTTTTTTCTCTTCAAAACATTTCTGCAAATAACTATTTTCAGAAGAGTAAATTACCGTCACTTTTTAAACTATACATCTGTGATGATCGCCAGGCAGTATGGTTTGTATGTTTGGTGTAGAGTAGCCCAGTGCGAAAAACAACAAATGTCTGAGCATCCTTTGACGCTCGGGCAATTTAGAAAGCATTTCTTTGTTAGCAGCAATTAGGTTAAGCCCTTGTCTTCATGCTTAGGCCCAGAAACAAAACACAAGTAACCAAAGTAGTCCTAAGAGTCATGCAGTCTCGCTGTTCCAAGGCTTTTGGAGCCTAATTTAGTGCAAGCTTCACCATTTTTTAATAATTCAGATTCAACCAACATATTTTGGAGGCACAATGCATTTTCAGCTAACTGATTTCACACCAGTTACTTAGATAAAAAGTGGAAAGTAGAGGTAAAAATACCATTTTAAAGGCATTGTAGGTAATAACAAAAAGGACTGCTTTCTTTTTTGTGTGGTGCTTTGCCTGAATGCTGTGCTTTTTGTGGTATGGTTCATTGTCTAGTGAACATAGGCCTTAAAAACTAACATTAGCCATGTTAAGGTCGATTTCTTGGTTATAGTCATAGTAGCCATATTAAAAATTATGACTTCAAACTTGATTGTTCTTTTGAAGATTTTTTCTTGCATAATGATATTTCAGAGTCTTAGTCAATTTTGTTATAAGAAAACGTGATGTCATAATAGGGTCACTTTATGTAGAGTCGTTCAGTTCTACATTACCTTTTACATTTCTAATAGAGCAGGTATTTTCAATATTGGTATTTAATATGGAATGAGCATGCTGTATGTAGTAAGGTGTAAGCACTTACAGATAGCACATGCACCCAACTTTTCTGTTGGCAGTTGATTTCTGTTATTCTTGATTTATATGTGGGGTTTCACGTCCGAAAACCACGACATGATTATGAGAGACGCCGTAGTGGAGGGCACTGGAAACTTCGACCACTTGGGGTTCTTTAACATACACGCAAATCTGAGCACACGTGCCTACAGCATTTCTGCCTCCATCGGAAATGGAGCCGGGATTTGATACCGCGACCTGCGGGTCAGCAGCCGAATTTCTGTTACTCTTGCTTCTCTATCTGTGTGCAGTTCGGTTGTAGTTTTCTGGTTTGCACAGATTTTTAATGGCACCTGCCTGGTCGTGCTTGCTTTCATGGTGATTTTAACCTTCATAAGTTGCATAGGTTTAACTCCCAAAATTGTTCGTCTGCGTTCGTCTACGAACGCAAAAATGTTCGTCTACGTCTTATGCGGAGTCCGCATCATACGTCTTCCATATTCCAATAATTCCGTAGCTGAGGTCTCCGCATCATATGGAACGTTTCAGTAGGGATGCAGCCATGATATGATATATTTTAAAGCATTTGTTTAACCTATATTCTTCTTATTCAATAAAGCTGGCCCATAAGTTGTGTCTTATGTAGCACTACAATTGAAGCGTAATCTGCATGGTGGTCTGAAACAATGCTTTAGAAAATCTCAAAACGACCCAGCTCTATACACGACCATCCGTGCATCAATGATAAGCACCATTATTGTCCGTACATATCAGTTGTGCTGTCATACTTAATTGTTTTTCTGCCCCTACCTCGTTTCTGTCATGAAGCTGTGGCAAGTTGTGTATAGCTGTATTTATATTGTAGGAGCACATACTATCAATAAAAATTATTTTTAGGCTACATGCAATTAGTTTTCATAGATTTTCATTTCTTTTGTCGGTGCTCAGGAGAGCTAAGCTCATGGTCGATATTTTAAAATGACATTTCTCTTTGCCAATGTTAACGAGAACAGTTTCATTATTTGTGACAAGTTGATTCCCATTGAATTTAGTTTCCATTATTATTGTTTCTACCAAAAAACGAGCCCTTGAAGTTGTTTTTTTTGCTTGATTTGTTTTCGTGTGACAGCATGCAAGCAAAATGACAGTTATTGTCATTCCTTGTGAACGACACATTTTCCGTGTGACAGACTTTAGCACCTGGTCATCTGCAGAAGTTGTATTCATTCTGGAAAAGGGCGAACAGCGGTGACTGACAACACAGACTAGCCTGCGTTATTCTTTTGTACTATATATGTCACTGTGCATTCATTTATAACTTTATAGCGCTCTGATTTCCTGCTGAAAATGTGACAACAACTGTAGAGTTTCCACAATTTTGCAACAATCCACATGCCTTTCATACACTATTGCACATTTTCGTAAGCACCTTACAAAATCTGTATATCTCCGTAAGACCTTACATTCTGCATTTTCCTTATGAAAGCTTCTGTACACTCCATACACTTTCCTTATCCTTCCATATCTTCTATAATGAACTCTCCATATGCTCCATAAGTTTCCTTATCTTTTCATATTTTCCATAAAACTCACTCCATCCACGCCATAAAACTTCCTTATCCTTCCGTATACTCCATAAAAAGCTTTTCATATATGCCATACATTTTCCTTATCGTTCCGTATACTCCATAAAAAACTTTTCGAATATGCCATACAATTTCCCTATCCTTCCATATACTCCATAGGAAGCGTTCCATAAATGCCATACAACTTCCGTATATTCCGTATATTTCCATCAAACTCCATATTTCTTCCATATGTAGCATAAGGAAATGTTACGGAGTCCATATATTTTCCGTAAGATTTCATACGGAACGTTTCAGTAGGGCGTATATTTACAGGTAGTTATATCTACATGCGGCGACAATGTTTTGCACACTGAAAAGCTGGTACCAGTCTTGATCCATCTTGTGATCGTTTCTTCTAGACATTACTCCCATAAAAAACCCATATCATTCCGCACAGGATTCGTATGTTCCAAAAAAAGTTACATGAGTTAATTCAGGAACCAAACAGAGGTAAATAGGCCTTATACAGGACCTACAAGGTGGTATGTAGGAGCTAAATGGGACATGGGGAGGACATATAGGGGTATGTAGGAGCTGTGTAGGGATTATGGGTTTGGTATTTGGGTACCATCTAGCACAATATAGGAGCTAATGGGGATGAATGGGGGCCATACATAGGACTTGCATAGGGCTTAATGTCAACCTTAATAGTCAGTGTAGGACATTAATTAACCTATTAGACCAAATACCTAGGCATGCATAACACTTTTGATTATTGGCCTTGAAGGGCCTGAAATACTCAGTTTTTCATTTAATTAGTTTGCTGTGCACAATCTCAAAATATAATCAATTTTAACATGTACATAACATGAGAAGCAATTATGTGGTAAAGTATAACAGATAACTATATCAGATAATCAACAAAGTACTTTAACTCATTTGAACACCTTAGTTGTACACGTGTTATAATTGCACAAATAATGCTGTGCCGTTTATAAAAAAACAGTAATTTTCATGTTGTATTTGTGCAATGAATAATCTTTCTATAAGAAATCGCTAACAGTAAATAGTGATAGTAATTTTCTATTATATAAACAATACACAAGAAGATAAAAGCCAACTCATCCTTAGATTCAAGAGATAGACCAAATATCGCTCTCATGCTCTGTTTGCCCCAAGGCACAAAGTACAAAGGACCATGCAGGACTACCAAGGAAGAGTGCCAACGAGTTCTATGCAGCTTGGACCTTGAGACACAGCCCTGGCCTGTGCCTCAAGGCATAAGTGCCCACGACATGGTCAAGGGGCAAGGTGTCTCTGTTCTGACATAGCAACTGTGCTCTGTGGTCTGAACACACACACACTGTTTCGATAAAGTCATTTATATCTACAAGTACAGAATAATTACCCAAAAAACATTAAAAAAGGTTTTGCAGTACTGCTGTTGTTGAGATAAAACTACACAAAATATCCGGATCAATTTTTTTATGCACTGCTCGAAATGGTCGATCTGAAAACTTGGTTGGCTTGGCACAAGCTTGCTCACTTGTGAAGGGTACTTGACTGTGTTCATTCCTCAGAATCAGAATAAAAGCAAATATATATAAAAAATTCCTTTCGTGTGCTTCCATCTGAGACTTTGAAAACAACCTATGCGTATGCATGAAAGCATCTTCACCACTGCTCAACTAAGTATTTCTCATGGTACTCATGTTTTAAACAAAATCGATTCAAATATTCAGTTTAAGTTTCAAGATATTTCTTTAAATAGTTGAATGAGTGTTTGGGTGGCACAAGCATACTTGCTCGTGAAATGTAATTGGCTGTGTTCATTGCTCAAAAGCTGAATAAGAGCAATTAGTTCTCAACAATTTCTATTGTGTTCTTCCATCTGAACCTTTAAAAACAGATTATTGTACGCATTCGTATACCACATCATTCCAACTGAACAGCTAATGGTCACGGGACTCAAGTCTTGCAAACAATAGTTGCTCAAGTTGTTGCTTTGAGCTTCCACGCATTTCTTGAAATGGTCGACAAGGGCGAATAGTGGCATAAGGTTTCTTGTTCCTGATACGTGGCTGGGCTATCCTAGAGACGGTGCACAAAAGCAAATAATTCTCCACGCTTTGTTTAGTGCACTTCCATCTGAACCTTTGAAAACGGCTTGTTGTACACTTGCACGTACAACATCATCAAATTGGACAGCTATTTGTAACGGTACACATGACTTGCAAACAGAAGGGACTCAATTTTTCATTTCGAGTTTCCACGTATTGCTTGAGATGGTTGGTGAGAGTGTTTTCGTGGCACAAGGATTTTTGTCTGTGATACTTGGCTGTGTTTATCACTGAGAAGCTGGACAAGAGGAAATACCTCTCTACGTTTTGTTTTGTGTGCTTCTATATGAACCCTTGAGAACAGCTTGTTGTACGCATCCATGTACCACATTCATCATTCCAACTGAACAGCGAATGGTCATGATACTCGTGTCTTGCAAACAAGAGTGTCTGATGTTGTTTTGAGCTTTCACGCATGGCTTTAAATCGTTTATCAGTGTGTTTGGTAGCACAAGCTTTCTTTTTCCTGATACTTGGCTGGGCTATCACAGAGAAGGTGCACAAAAGCAAATAATTCTCCACGCTTTGTATTGTGCCCTTCCATCTGAACCTTTAGAAATGGCTAGTTGTATGCTTGCATGTACAGCATCATCCCCATTGGACACCTATTTGTAACGGTACTCATGTCTTGCAAACAAAAGGGGCTCAATTTTTCGTTTTGAGTTTCAATGTATTGCTTGAAATGATTGATGTGTGTTTTTGTGGCACAAAAATTCTTGTCTCTGATACTTGCTTGGGTTTATCACTCAGAAGATGGACAAGAGCAAATAATTCTTCACGCTGTGATACTTGGCTGTGTTTATAACTCAGAAGGTGGACAAGAGAAAATATTTCTTCACGCTTTGTTTGTATGCTTCCACGGGAACCCTTGATACAGCTATATTTGTACGCATTCATGTACCACATTCATATTCAACTGAACAGCTAATGGTCACGGTACTCGTGTCTTGCAAACAAGAAAGGCTCAAGTTGTTGTTTTGAGCTTCCATGCATAGCTTTATATTGTTTATCAGTGTGTTTGGTAGCACAAGCTTTCTTCTTCCTGATATTTGGCTGGGCTATCACAGAGAAGGTGCACAAGAACAAATATTTCTCCACGTTTTGTTTTGTGCCTTTCCATCTGAACCTTTGAAAATGGGTTGTTGTATACTTGCATGTACAGCATCGTCCCCATTGGACGCCTATTTGTAACAGTACTCATGGCTTGCAAACGAAAGGGGCTCATTTTTTTGTTTTGAATTTCCACGCATTGCTAGAAATGGTTGATGAGAGGGTTTTTGTGGCACAAGAATTCTCGTCTGTGATACTTGGCTGTGTTTCTCACTCAGAATGTGGACAAGAGGAAATAATTTTCCACGCTTTGTTTTGTATGCTTCCACGAGAACCCTTGATACAGCTATATTTGTACGCATTCATGTACCGCATTCATCATTCCAACTGAACAACTAATGGTCACAATACTAATGTCTTGCGAGCAAGAATGGCTCATGTTTCGAGCTTCCGCGCATTGCTTAAAATGGTTTATCAGTGTGTTTGGTGGCACATGCTTTCTTCTTCCTGATACTTGGCTGGGTTATCACAGAGAAGGTACGCAATAGCAAATCATTCTCCACGCTTGGTTTTGTATGGTTCCATCTGAACCTTTGAAAACGGCTTCCTGCTTGCTTGTATGTACAGCATCATCCAAATTGGACACCTATTTGTATGGGTACTCATGTCTTGCAAGCAAAAGGGGCTCAAGTTTTCATTTTGAGTTTCCACGTAATGCTTCAAATGTTTGATGAGAGTGTTTTTGTGGCACGAAAATTCTTATCTGTATTACCATGCTGTTTTTATCACTCAAAAGGTGGACAAGATGAAATAATTTTCCAAGCTTTGTTTTGTATGCTTCCACGCGAACCCTTGAAACAGCTATATTTTTACGCATTCACGCACCGCATCATTCCAGCTCAACAGCTAATGGTCACAATACGCATGTTTTGCAAACAAGAGTGGCTCATGTTGTTGTTTTGAACTTCCACGCATTCCTTTAAATGGTTTATCAGTGTTTTTGGTGGCACAAGATTTCTTTTTCCTGATACTCGGCTCGGGTATCACAGAGAAGGTGCATAATAGAAAAATGTTTCTCCACGCTTTGTTTTGTGCCCTTCCATCTGAACCTTTCAAAACGGCTTGTTCAATGATTGCATGTACAGCATCATCCCAATTGGACAGCTATTTGTAATGGTACACATGTCCTGCAAACCTAAGGTACTCAAATTTTCATTTTGAGTTTTCACGTATTGCTTGAAATGGCTGATGAGAGTGTTTATGTGGCACAAGAATTCTCGTCTGTGATGCTTGGCTGTGTTTATCACTGAGAAGGTGGACAAGCGGAAACAATTCTCCACACTTTGTTTTGTGTGCTTCTATCTGAACTCTTGTAAACAGCTTGTAGTACGCATTCATGTACCGCATCATTCCAACTGAACAGATAATGGTCACAATACTCATGTCTTGCAAACAAGAGTGGCTCATGGCGTTGTGAGCTTCCGCGAATTGCTTGAAATGGTTCACAAGAGCGCTTAGTGGCACAAGCTTAGTTGTTCCTGATACATGGCTGTGCTATCATAGACAAAGTGCACAACAGCAAATAATTCTTCACGCATTGTTTTGTGCGCTTACATCTGGACCTTTGAAGAGGCCTTGTTGTACACTTGCATGTACAGCATCATCCCCATCGGACAGCTATATTTAACGGTACTCATGTCTTTTAAACAAAAGGGGCTCATTTTTTTCATTTTGAGTTTCCCCGCATTGCTTGAAATGGTGGATGAGTGTTTTTGTGGCCAAATATTCTTGTCTGTGATACTTGGCTGTGTTTATCACTCAGAATTCGGACAAAAGGAAATAACTCTCTACGCTTTGATTTGTATGCTTCCATGGGAACTTTTGCGTTAATACATGACCAGAAAATTGAAGGATTTCATCTTTCTTCAAGAACACAAGTACTGCAACACATATATAGTTATCCGCTTGTCAGAAAGGTTTCATGAATACGTGAAATAAGCTGTAACCAGCTGTTTTGGATAGCTCAGATGGATGCACACGAAATGAAACATTGAGAAATAGTTGCTGTTGCCCACCTTCTCTGTGATAACCAAGGTGCGTACTGATAACAAAGAAGAAAGCTTTTGCCACTAAAACAGTCTGAAGAATTTCAAACAATGTAAGAACTGAAATGAAAATTTCAGCAATTTATGTCTGCAAGACACAAGTACAGGGACAAGCTGTCAAGTAGGACGATGCTTCCATGCATGCGTACTACGAGTTTTTTTTAAAAGGATCACCGGTGAGCACAAAAAATAAAGTGTAGAGATATATTTCCTCTTTCTACCATTTCAGTGATAAACACAACCAACCAACAGAGAAAGATTTTTGAGCCAAAACAACAGTTTCATCAACCATATAAAGCGATACGTGGAAGCTAAAAAGCCTCTCTTGTTTGCAAGACATGTGTATCATTACCAATAGCTGTCCAATCTGGATGATGCTGTCCACGCAAGCGTGCAACAAGCCTTTTTCAATGGTTCAGATGAAAGTGCACAAAACAAAGCGTGGAGAATTATTTGCTTTTGTGCACCTTCTCTGTGATAGCCCAGCCAAGCATCAGGAAGAAGAAAGGTTGTGCTACCAAACACAATGATAAACCATTTAAAGCAATGCGTGGAAGCTCAAAACAGCAACTTGAGCCACTCTTGTTTGCAAGACATGAGTACCGTGACCATTAGTTCTTCAGTTGGAATGATGCGGTACATGAATGTGCATTGTTTGAAAAGTGTCATCTGAGTAATTGTGTGACACAAGCTTGCGCATTTCCTGTTTGCGCGTTTTGAGTTTTCTTTAAAGGTCTAGAAAACGTCATTTGAAGATGTCTCTCTCATATTATCGAGAGACGTACTCTTCCAATGCTATGCAAGCATGGTTTCAAAAAAGTTTGGTGTACTGCAACTGCAGAGAGAATTCATTCTCCAAATATTTTAAGAGTAGTGTTTAGTGTTAGCCTTGCTCATTTACTTTAAAGAAGTCTTGCACTTGTAAAACAAACAAAGAAATACTTTCTTCCAAGCCTAAATTTCCATATTATGATGGCAATTGAGTCCTCTAACTTGTGAATTCTTGTGTATTGCTTCGACAACACTATGTTAGTATTAATTAGCACTCATGAGAAACACTGGCTCCTACGCCAGCTAGGAGCCATATAGGGAAGCATACTGGGTTACTCCTTGTTTTAACATATTATTAACAAGATTATCAGTATCTATTACTCATTTTGTTTTGCACACTTATGCATGGGCGTCGGTAAGGGCAACAAATGGGGTAGTTGTCCCCCTCAAGCCTCACTAGCGCTTGCACCCATCCAAGCCACGCCAGTTCTTTCGACCTACACCAGCCATTTGCACCCCCTTAGAGAGAATCCTTCCGATGACCAGCTAATCTCTAGGCGTGTGATCTGGGTCATGCGGCGTTGCCGCCTGCGTTGGAGGTGCAACCGATAGATCAAAGACGAGAGAGTAAACGTGGAGTCTGTAGATATCAAGAGCGACTGTAGCCTTGTTTTCTTCCTCAGACACGCAGGATGTCTCTCCACCTTTCGCTTTCGTTCCTTATGGTCAAAGTTTGTGCGCATGCAGTGCGGCTGGTTTCGATTGTCGTAAAGCGGCTACAGGCATTTCGCTTAGTTCGCGGCTCCTTGAACGCACATAGTGGTGTGCGTGAAGCTTGAGCAGTGGCATTTTTAAAGGCAACATGTAGCGAAATAATGTTACGTTTCTACAACAGCAGAGTGCATGTGGCTGCAATGGGCATTTCTTCAACATGAAGCTGCACGTAGAATTCGCGTTAGATAACATCGTAATCTTCGTAGAATTTTTTTGTTAGCGAAAATTGAACGTGACTGGGGAAATTGCACTAAAAATTATTGTAGCTAATACGAGAGTGTTCGCTTTTTGGCCACGGGGTAAAGCATGTACTTTGACAGGAATCACTGACTTTCAGCTCTAGAAACATAAAATGTGGGCCAGCCATTTAAAACTCTAGCTGTTTGGTTCACGGAAAATTTGCTGAGGGATATGCAGGCCAGTCTCGTATCTTAAGCTTTTTCACGTTTTAATTGTTCTTCCTACAATTAGCACATTAAAGAAGCTTCACGTTATTCAAAAAAGAGCTTTACGCATTATTTACAACTTAGCCAAAGATAATTCTTCTCCACAGCTCAGTTGTTTTTACACTATTGCTTACGCTGAGTTCTGGCATATGCTTATACAAGGTAAAGAATATATTATTGCTCACAGATATAGTAAGGTCAGATGAAAACTCATCTATGTAACACTTACGGCTCGTGAAAAAGTTCTAAACAACATCACACGCTAGTTACTCGGCCCAGACAAGAATATCTCTCTCTACCATTACCCTGTGTATTGAACAAAAAATAGTAACATCCCGCAGATCTGCACTTTATGCTTTCGTCGTTAATGTAGAATATGATAGATAATTTTATATTTGATGTGTTTTTTTTTCTCTGGTGGTCTCCTCGAAGTTGGGTGTACTGATCACGTTCGTTTGGTGATTATGTATGCTTATGTACACCAGTTGACGTTAGCTGTCCCGGCATGCTGCTGAACAATAATCAGCTGGGAAGCTTAGTGAAACTCAAAAAAGCTTCTTTTTTTCACATGCTCTCCGCTGTAGGTAGGTCCAGTTTGTACCCCGCCACGGTGGTCTAGTGGCTAAGGTACTCGGCCGATGACCCACTGGTCGCGGGATCCAATGCCGGCTGCGGCGGCTGAATTTCCGATGGAGGCGGAAATTTTGTAGGCCCGTGTGCTCAGATTGGGGTGCACGTTAAAGAACCCCAGGTGCTCGAAATTTACGGAGCCCTACACTACGGCGTCTCTCATAATCATATGGTGGTTTTGGGATGTTAAACCCCACAAATCAATCAATCAGGTCCAGTTTGTTGCTGCGTCGTTGAGAATCAACGGGATCCTCGTAGAATGCTTAGCTGCGATTTGCTTTTTTGCGCTACCGGATGTTTACAAGCCATGAGTCAACCACACCTGACAGCCGTGCTACGGAAGCCAAAATACAATTTTCGGTAGAGTGAAAAAAAATAAACGATTGAGACCAATCATACTTACTGCACGCTGTTTCACGCGTGCAAAAAAAACGTGAGTTTATGAGTTTAACATTGTGTGATTGAGTTTCTTTTCTCTTTCGCCAGCTTCGAGTTTTTTTTCATGTGAACTTCGAGAGAGTCGGTCAACTCTAAGTGGCCAAGACAAGCTCGTTTTGGAGTCATTAGTTGTAAATATGGAGCTTGCGGGTTGTGCGATGGTTGTTGTTGGTAGTCTTGTGCTACCGGGTTTATGCGTTTTCTCTTTGCAGCCTCTATGCCTCTTCGAACTGTGCGGCAGGTGTGAAACAGATGTAGTTCAGAAAACCGTTAAGAGTCCTTTGAAATGCGGGGTGCACCAAAAGTCACGTTCGTCGTTTGCGAAGACGGTTACCGCGCCATTGTGGACAACCACGTAACAGGCTTCATTTGCTGAGCGTTGCTGATATGGCAAAAACGTCTTCATCAGCAAAGTGAGCCAGGTAAAGACATCAAGAAGAGCTGCTTTCACAGGGATGTCCACCTTCTTCGAGGTGAGTGTGATTTTATTTTCCATGACGTTTTCACTGGCGTGCGTTTAGACGAACAAAGAAAGGCACAATGATAACATGTTAGAGTGTGTGTGTTTAATTTTTTACGTGCCATGTTTTATCCGTGTTCTGTGTATGTTGGTGTGCTGCACCTGAGACAGCACGCTCGTGTCCCATGAGATCTTTCGATCGTGATCATGACCGAACTACATTAAAATGTCTCTATATAGTGCAGCTGCACAGCGACATAAGTTGCAGCTGCCACTGTTGATCGCGATCGAAAAAACCGCATTTGGTCGGCCCTGATGGCGCTGGCAATGTCCGGTGTGACACCGGTAGAGTTAATAATAAATGAACAAGTTGACGTCGCTATTCCTGACGACGAACCTGCATTACATTGCATTTACTTATTGTTCGCGCGTAATGGTCACAATTCTATGTTTTCATTTCTGCGTGGTTATTTATAGCAGCCTGCTCTCCAACTGTATGTGTTCTATGGTTATTCTATAGTTTCTGACCTCGTGTAGATGGAGAAAGAAAACGACTCGCCGTGCAACACAATCCTTTCTACCAGAGTGACTGAAAGGAACGTCAGAACTTGGAAGGTAAATCTGCTTTAATAGGAAACCTGATTTTAACAACATATACGAAATGCCAACTTCCAATGTCCTGGCTGCTTTTTCAAGCCGCATGTCTATACAATAGTCGCTCAATCAAGAACATTTGCGCTATTTGGCTAGGCAAAGGTGACTTATCCTAATTTTTTTCAAGTTCTGTTCGGTCGCGAAGTAGTAACCAGAGCAAAAATGAAGACTGCTTCATTTGAAACGTTTAGGTGCTTTTACCACCTACATCTGTACATATTTGCCGTTTTGATTCGGAAATCTGTTGGTGTGTAACACCAACTCATTTATTTATTTAATTCACAATACTGCAGGCTAGCATAGCCCAAGCTGAAGTGGAAATACAAGAAAGGAGGATAGTACAGATATAATCAATAACAATACTGGCACCACATGCAAATACTTCAGTTTTGCAAAGATGATCCTTACAAAGAAAAAGAACAGCACTAATAGTTAGCGACCACAGTTGTGACTTAGTAATGTAAGAGTCTCAGTGAGTTAGTACTCAGCGCAACATATGTTGATCAAGGGCTTCATCAGAACTGTCTGCCTTGCAACTTCCTTTATTCCGCGCCTAGAAGTTCAGTAAGCGAGTCTGCAGCAAGCAGCAGAGCGGAGAACAGGACTGGGTGAAAGCACAGGCCACCTAGCCATCATTTATTGTTAACATATATATGGCAATCAGAGACAGCTAATTCGAGTCTGTATGTTGATGGGTGACTGAAATCTTCCCACTTCTTTCTCGGTGGCCCCTTGTTGTCCTGAAAAAAAATACAGTGTCTTATGACAACATCTCTCTTTGCTTATTCTTAATTGCGCTCTGTAGGCGCTTGAGAGTTAGACCTACAATGCTGCAGTGAGGGTCATGCCATGTCCCATGAATAAGTGAGGCATAAACTTGCAAATGCTCATGGGATGCATGCAGTCTACACCAGCTATCATTTCAGTAGCTCTCCGTGTGTGCTGCAACAATCCTTGGATATCAGCGTTTATCGGTGTCACTCGCTTTCCTTATGTTAACCCAACGCGTATGCTGCCAATTTAGAGCACACAATAGCATGACCTCACCCATGACTAACCATGAAAGAGAAGCATTTACTGTGCTTACCAAGTAATATTTTATATTGAAGTGGCAAACAACCGACTGTATGTGCTATCACAATTATGCGTTTTTTTAAGTGGCATGGCCTTGGTTGTCACGTCTTTCAACTTATTTTACACTTGCATACTAACGCACATCTCCGATTAATGTTCCTATTTTTACGTGTTTGCTTCAGTGAGGACGCTCAGCTGTTCTTGCATTTGCAGTTGCACCACTTTGTCGCTGTCTCAGATTGTTGGGTATACAATAGCTTGTGTCATTGTTCACCCTGTGCAATGAGTATCATATTGTCGCTAGGTGAAAATAACAGAGTACAGGACGACGGTGCGACCAGAAAAACGAGGCCTGTATTAACAGAACAAAAGAGCAGCCACTTCGACTTCATCTTTCTCAGAGGAATCGTGGGTGCTGTCCACGCTCATCACTTTGTCGTCATCTGTCTTCTTGCCCGGCCTTTAGCCGTGACATTAGCCTCCCACTCAAGAAAGCATCGGCCCGATGCTTTATAATCAAAGCGGTTTGTACTCGTTGGAAACGCATGAGTTCATTCGGCGAAATAAGGCTTCATGCGTACCACGTGCACAATTTCTGGAGCATACCTTCGACGCCTTGAAGAGTGCGCAGTATCAGGAACAACCTCATAATTAATGTAAATGA
Source organism: Rhipicephalus annulatus (assembly GCA_013436015.1). Taxonomy (NCBI): domain Eukaryota; kingdom Metazoa; phylum Arthropoda; class Arachnida; order Ixodida; family Ixodidae; genus Rhipicephalus; species Rhipicephalus annulatus. Next base: position 621,262 of record WOVY01009358.1, read on the forward strand.
GACGTCGCAGAACTTTATAGGGACCGAAGTACCGTCTTAACAGTTTTTCTGAGAGGCCACGGCGCCGAATAGGTGTCCATATCCAAACTTTCTATCCTGGCTCGTAGGAGACTGGTCGGTGACGAAGGTTGTACCGTCTTGAATCGTAGTCCTGCTGGCGACTAATACGTAGGCGTGCAAGTTGTCGGGCTTCTTCGGCCAGCTGAGTGATATAATCAGCATCCGTTTCAGCGTCTTCGCACTCGTGTGGCAGCATAGCATCCAGCATAGTGGTGACTTCGCGACCATGAAGAAGGCGGAATGGCGTTGTTCTTGTTGTTTCTTGATAAGCCGTGTTATAGGCGAACGTGACATACGGCAAGATCTCATCCCAGTTTTTATGCTCCACATCGACGTACATGCAGAGCATATCCGCTAGTGTCTTGTTGAGACGTTTCGTAAGACCATTCGCTTGCGGATGATACGCCGTTGTTCGCCGGTGGGATGTGCCACTAAGTCTTAAAACTGTCTGTAATAGTTCGGCTGTGAATGCAGTTTCCTTCTCAGTTATTACCACCGATGGAGCACCATGCCTCAGCACCACACACTCTACGAAAAATCGGGCTGCTTCACTTGCCGTGCCCCTCTCCAAAGCCTTGGTTTCGGCGTGACGAGTGAGGTAGTCGGTGGCTACTATAATCTATCTGCGACCTGCTGATGAGGTTGGAAATGGGCCCAAAAGATCCATTCCGACTTGAGCGAATGGAGTAACAGGCACGTCAATAGGATGGAGGAGGCCTGCTGGTTTGACGGGTGGAACTTTTCTGCGCTGGCAATCAAGGCACGCCCGAACTTAGTGTTGAACGGTTGCCGTCAGTCGTGGCCAGTAGTATTTCTGCCTCACTCTGCACAACGTACGCGTGTAACCCAGGTGGCCGGATGTTGGTTCATCGTGGCATGCCTGTAATACTTCGCTCCTTAGAGATGTTGGGAAGACGAGTAAGTAGTCGTTTCCGTGTGGCGTGAGGTTCATCTTATACAGGACGTCGTTGCGCAAGCAAAATGACGAAAGCCCTCTCGCAAAAAGTCTAGGTACAGCTGAAGTGCGACCCTCTAAAAAACGTATTATGGGTTCTAGTTCGGGGTCGTCTCGTTGCAGCTGTGCGACAGTTGCTGTGTTTACAACTCCGACAAAGGCTGTATCGTCATCTTCTGCCGTCGCAGGTTCGTATGGCGCAGGAGAAAGGCAATCAGCGTCTGAATGTCGCTTCCCCGATCTGTAGACCACCGTCATGTCAAATTCTTGAAGCTTCAGGCTCCAGCGCGCCAACCGTCCTAAAGGGTCTCTTATATTCGTCAGCCAGCAGAGGGAGTGATGGTCACTGACAACATTAAAAGGACGACCATACAGGTATGGGCGGAATTTTATAACCGCCCACACCGCCGCAAGGCACTCTTTTTCCGTAGTGGAATGATTTTCTTCCGCACGTGAAAGAGTTCTGCTCGCGTAAGCAATTACTCGTTCGGCGCCATCCTGCCACTGCACGAGTACAGCTCCTAAGCCGACATTGCTAGCGTCGGTGTGCACTGTTGTCAGTGCGTCATCATCACAGTGTGCGAGGACTGGTGGCTTCTGAAGGCGTTGCCGCAGCTCGTCGAATGATTTTTGCTGCTCTTCATTCCATACGAATGCGACGTCTTCTCTGGTAAGGCGAGTCAACGGCGAGGCAATGTGCGAGAAGTTCTCAATGAAGCGTCGGTAGTAAGCACACAGTCCTAAAAACCATCTGACGGACTTTTTGTCAGTTGGCGCTGGAAAATTCGTAACGGCAGCTATTTTTTCAGGGTCAGGCCGTACACCTTCACTCCTGACAAGATGCCCAGGAACAGAAGCTCTTCGAAGCCGAAAAGCATTTTTCCGGCTTAAGTGTTAGTCCGGCGGAACGGATAGCTTGAAATACTGAGTGCAGTCGCCTGACGTGTTCGTAAAATGTGGCAGAAAATACGATGACGTCATATAAATACGCTAAGCACGTCTGCCACTTGAGGCCTGATAGTACGGTGTCCATTAGCCGCTGAAACGTTGCCGGTGCTGAGCACAAGCCAAATGGAAGTACCTTAAATTCAAAAAGGCCATCAGGTGTCACGAAAGCTGTTTTCTCCCGGTCTCTTTCATCGACTTCTATCTGCCAATACCCACTCCTTAGATCCATCGACGAGAAATAACGCGCGTGCCGTAGTCGATCGAGCGAATCGTCGATACGTGGAAGTGGGTAGGCGTCCTTTTTAGATGCGGAAGCATCTTATACTCGCGCCTTGTAGTGCGCCGTCCACACCGTCCGCACCGCTTCTCGAACATTCGACAGCTGACGCGCGCGCATGCGCCGTCGCGCCGTCGCCCACCATCTGTGCCGCGCGCGCTTCTCCTTCGAGAACATTCGAAAGCTGACAGCGCATGCGCCGTCGCTATCTGTGCCGCGCGCGCGCTTCTCCTTCGAGAACATTCGACAGCTGACAGCGCATGCGCCGTCGCGCTGTATATATACTCAAGGTCGGCGCTCGCTCGCTCAGTTGCCGCTCGTCCGTTGGTTTGTACGGCGCGTCGACGTCCGAAGTCGCCGTGAAATGAATGCCAAAGAATCCACAAACACAATGATCGACGTCCCTTCGACCAGCGCCGCCCTTTCGCATACGTGTGTACGTGTTCACTCATTTAACACCCCCTCCTACAACCACGTTAACCAATTTAGCCATCGACCCAAGTAAGTCGCAATTTAACACCCCATTTCACAACCACGTTAACCAATTTAGCCATCGACCCAAGTAAGTCGCACTTTAACACCCCGTTAACCAATTATATGCTCCGCATCCTCCTCAGAGTTCCCCCGAGGGAAGCTGCGGGCAATTTTTTTCGTCACCTGATTCAGCTTGCGGTAATCCACGCAGAAACGTAAGGTGCCGTCTTTTTTCTTCACTAATACAACCGGCGAAGTCCAAGGGCTTTTCGATGGCTGAATAACGTCGTCTTCAAGCATCTGTCGCACCTGCTTTTCGATGGCTTCACGTTCTCGCGGAGCTACCCGGTACGCGTTTTGCCTGATGGGTCTGGTCATGTCGTCCGTTATAATTCGATGTTTCGTCAGCGGCGTTTGACGGACCCTGAAAATCGAAGAGAAACAATCTTCAAACTTGTTAATAAGCTGCATGATACTTTGCTTCTGCGCCGGCAGCAAACTTGGGCCAATATCAACAGATAGAGGTGGAGGGGTGAGATCAGTTGAATTATCTTTTTCAAGAGTTAGGCAGTCTGTCATCTCGGCGAGCTCTTCCACGTACACGACTGCCATGCCCCTCGTTAGATGTCGGCGTTCAGAGCTGAAGTTCGTAATAAGGACGTGCGTGTGTCCGCATTTTATGCTTACGACGCCTCTTGCGATAGATAAACCATGGCTGAATAGCAGTGTTGGAATTCGCTCGGCGATATTTTCAGCATCGCTCGACGTGTCACATGTCACAGCCACGAGTGCACTCGACCGCGGTGGGATGGTCACGTCGTCTTCGAAGACACGCAAAGGCTGACGTTGCTGGTCTGTACAGGGCACATCCGAAACTTGATCTGGGGCCGTCCAAAACGTAACCGATCTCTCAGGAATGTTGATAATGGCACCGTATTCACGCAAGAAGTCCATGCCCAAGATTAGGTCTTTGCAGCACTCCGGTAAAATTACGAAAGTAGCGACGAAATCTGTACTGCCGATATTAATTCGAGCTGTACATTTGCCTGTCGGCGTCACCAATTGACCCCCTGCGGCTCTAATGTTTGGTTCCGTCCATATTGTTCTTACTTTCTTTAGGCAGTCGGCGAGTTTACGGCTGATAATAGAGAAGTCCGCACCAGTATCTACCAGTACTGTTATTGGGCGTCCGTCAATACAAATGTCTAGATTGGCACTTACGATTGCCGTTGATGTCGGTGACGTCGTATCGTCCTTGGTATCGTGCGTCGTACGATCCGTGGTATCAATTCGTCATATCACGTCGTAGAGAAGATGTTGGGGGTGTGTTAGCATCTCGACGGGCGGCAACCTTCCCCCCAAAGGTCGCAGCTGCTAGTTTCCCCGACGAGGGCTAGGAGATCTGCCCCGGACCACCTCGCTCGGAGTACCTGCGCTGCGGCGGCGAGTTCGGTGCAGGTGAAGGAGAGCGGGGTCGACGATACGGCACTTCGGGTTGCTGTGCTTGCGGGCCTGCACTGCTGTCACGGCGGTTATCGAAATAAGCACGAGGGGAGGTTTGTAGAAAGTCATGATGTCTACGGTCACGGTACGGGCGATGGCGGAAAATATGGCCGGCTTCTCCGCAATGAAAGCAAAGTGGTCGACGGTCGACGGTGCGCCACAAGTCCGTCTTACGGATGAATGGTCGACTGGTGGGCATACCTTGTGACCAAGATGCAGATGTTGGCGGAGTGTACATTGGCGCCGTTTGCATAGGCACATTGGACTGTAGATACGGCTGTGGCGGATTCGGAGCTGGGGCCCACGGCTCGTTGTAAGGCCCTTGGCTCACGTCACGATAAGCCAGTGGTGACGAGTTGTAGGACACTGGAGTGTGTCGACGGACAGCTGATGCGTAGCTCACAGACCGCTGGTCTGAGGGTGATTCGGGCAACGAAAATGCCTGGCGGAGTTCTTGCCGCACAACTTCTGCAACGCAAGCCATGGTATTTTCTTGCGGAGTCACAAGGAGGTTTCGGATCTTCTCCCGAACGACCTCACGAATGAGTTCGCGCAGAGAACATTCACTACCGGCACTCAAAGCAGAGAGACTGGGAGATGTTTTGATTGGTTGGTCATGGTATCGGCGCCGTTGCTGCAGTGCTCGCTCGATTGTTGTAGACTCTTTGACAAATTCGGCTACGCTTGTTGGTGGGTTGCGGTGGAGACCGGCAAACAGCTCTTCCTTGACGCCTCTCATCAAATGTCGGAGTTTTTTACCTTCAAGCATCTCGGGGTCAGCCCGCTGAAATAGGCGGCTCATGTCTTCCGCAAATATGGCGACGCTCTTGTCAACGCTGTCTTCCCACGAAGACAGCATTGACTCGCGGTTCTCGTACCACGTACGAGCGCTGTCTGCCAAAGCAAAGTAGACGCGCGATAGCTTTTGTTCAGTTGGCCAGCGGTTGGCTTTGGCGACTCGCTCATACTGGGCTAACCAGTCTTTGACGTCTTCATAAACCTCACCGTGGAAGGTCTCAGGAATTAGAGGTTGATCAACAGTAAGCTGTGAAGGCCCTCCGGTAGCCATTTCTCCCGGTACGGTGTGTTGCTGGAGAAGTTCGAGTGGGATCACCTCGGGTCTAAGGCCTCGCTGTCGGCGACTGTAGCGGTGGACAGGAGTATCCACTACAGGAACGGATTGCGGTGGTGGACTCAATGTGCTAGGGCGCGGATGTGTCCCAAGCATCAGTTGGAGATGTCCAGCACCTCCACAAATGTCGCTAGGTGAAAATAACAGAGTACAGGACGACGGTGCGACCAGAAAAACGAGGTCTGTATTAACAGAACAAAAGAGCAGCCACTTCGACTTCTTTCTCAGAGGAATCGTGGGTGCTGTCCACGCTCATCACTTCGTCGTCCTCTGTCTTTTCGCCCGGCCTTTAGCCGTGACAATATGTTATTTAACTACGTGTTCAGCGGTGACGGCCAGGCAAATTGTTCAAACATTCGTGAATGACATCGACTAGAATGCTGTGCTAAAGAAGCTTCGAAAAACGAAATCTGTCCGCGGTAACGTTTTTAGTAAAGTAGAGCTTCTTAGGCATTTCCACAATGCATCGCGTTGGTAGACAATGGCCTATAGGTGGCACTCGCCTCACAGTCAGGCACCGTGTTTGTCAAGCCTAGTTACCTGTTCTGCTCGCATGAGCACCAGATCAGGTATGAATAAATTGACTACTACAAAAAGATGCTTGCAGGAACAGTTGAAATCACTAGCAACAAATTGTATACCTGTTATATAAGTAGAATAGTGGGGCGCCTTTTGTTGTCTACATAGCGTTACTGACACATAATTTTCTCCAACTGGTGCGAGGTCGTCGCCTTCTTAACCACTACTGATTGTGCATACATCGCTGTGATTGGTGCCATGGATTCCACGCTGTCACCCCTGGAACGATGTTGTGCGGCTGTTGGCTGCTCTGTCTTGCTATTTTTGTATCAAGCTCAGAGCTGGCTGCACCTTGCATGGCGGCCATGCGTTTTAGGGCAAATGCCGTATACTTGTTGTAGCTGCGTAGATAGTGATTGTGGTTGTGCTCATGAAAACTACACATCCAAATGACTTTTGTACTTCACTATTGGCGCCCTAGATTCTCTTTTGAAGTGCCAGTACGTTGATGGCACGTGGTCAACCTGCCATGGATCTTTGCTGGGAGCGTCTGTACGTAAATACCCAATGTGTCAAACGAGATCATGTATGCAGGCTTTTCGATAAATATTACCCACCTGACGCGAGGCATCAAAAGGCTGTACCACTCATCATGTCTCTCCACAAAATCCACTTTAATTGTCTATCTTCGTTCTAAGGAAATATGAACATATTTCCTGTTTGGCGCTGTTTTCCACAGCTGCGCATTCGACTATGATTGTTCAAGTGACTAGATTGAAACACAATTGAAAGAAAAGCCCTGTCTACAGCTCCAAAAACGCTGCCAGCGAAACAGCGTGCCACAGATATCTTGAACAAGAAGCCGACGCAGATGGCGAATCTCATGAGTCTTTGGGGGTTTATTCCTCACCTATTTTACCAGAAAACACCAAACTCAGCAGCCATGCACTTCTTGGAAGAGGTTCACTTGAACTTCTTTGTGCTAATCGGAATGCTTCCACTGTTTGTATGGTACCTTCATTTCTTCAGTTTTGGGGTACACCATGGTAGTGCTAGAGAAATGTTAAAATGGCACCCGTTCGTCGTTGTTTTAATGACCAGTCAGCATTTTAGGAACTGATTTTGCACGCAGTTTGCAGCACTGTAGTCTCTTCCTGTGTTTAATCATAGTATACCATCTGTGCTGTATTGAGCTGACGGTATTATTTTAGGAAATGAATGACTCAGCCCAAAAACTCTGACCCCATAATTTTCTGATGTGTTCAGCAACAAGATCATTGTTTTACACTTGCTTTATTCCCAGTCAGTCTGCATTGCAAACATTGCCATCATGCTTCTAATTTTCTACACTATTGCAGTACAATGCAGTCATGTGTTGAAAGTCGTGCTGTAAACATTTCGCAATATCCAGAAAATTTCAGCTGCACTGCGCTGCTCAGCACCCTGATATTGATTTATACCGCAAACTTCACACTTATCCGAGGCATGCTTACATGGGCGATTTTAGTCAAGAACTGAGAGCTGTGGCCTCATTGGATATAGAGGCACACTAAAGTAATCGTATAACACATATGCCTGTCATTATGAAGTTTTAATTGCGTTTTATTTGGGGGTCATTTTGATTTTGAAAATTATAGGTATCGTATTTTATGAGCTGAAATGTATCTCTGGAGCGTCAACATGCCAAAGCAAGCTTCTCTAGTTACACTCACCCTGACTGTATGTTTGTTACATTCATGAAGCAGTTATTTTATAATGATTTGCATAAATTCATGTGGCTAAACCACTGCATAAACTTCAGCCTGCAAATATGATGGGCAACAATTGCATACTTTTAAATTAAGGAGCACATGAAGCTGTTGCTGTCAGCAACACAGCAGGCAGTATGATGTGTGACAAATGAATAATCATGGCTACTTATGAAGTAATAGATGACTTAAGTAAGGCAGTTACTGCAACTTTAGTTTTGAGGTATGTGTTACTGGAAAGTACAGACTTCCTAATATGTTGTGTTTACCAAAAAATTCTCAGCAAGTGCTCGTGCAGAGTGAATGATAAATCGACAAGCTTTGAAGAGTTGACCCTTGCACCGTCAATGGTCAATTTTTAACAGAGAAGTGAAAGAATCACTGAGAACGAAAAAATACATAACTGTACTTCTACTTTAGCACTTTCTTGAATGCCCATGCATACATGGCTTTATTTCGCACTCACTCGGCAAATAGGAGGAGGAGGAGGAGGAGGAGGAATAAATGACGAAGGACAAGGAGGTTAGCCAGTTCTCAGACCGGCTGGCTACCCTGTACTGGGGAAGGGGGTAAGGGAGATAAAGGATGAGAGAAAAGAGACGTTGTAAAAAAGAGAGAGAGAAGGTCATCAGACGATCCACGACGCTGTTTACAGTCTGTCTCTAAGACCACTTGCCTTCAGAAAGCACAACAACGCTCTCAATGCCTTGCGTGCAGAGGATGGTCTCGGCCAGTGCCCTAATACCCTTTCTTCCGACAATTGGCGATTGTCTATTCTATCTAAAGCTTTTGACAGTTCTTTTCTTAGCCAGCTGAAGCGGGGACACTCGCAGAGAAGATGGGAGAAAGTCTCTGCGCAGCCACAGTTGTCACATGTCGGACTTCTGGCCATTCCGATTCGAAACGAATAAGCATTCGTAAAGGCCGCCCCAATCCATAGACGGCACAAAAGTGTCTCCTATGCTCTGGTTATTCCTGATGGAAGACGGAGCTGTAAGTGTGGGTCCAAATTATGAAGGTGGACGTTGGTGAATGCCGGTGAATTCCACTGAGCGAGTGTCAGTTCTCGTGCAAGTGATCGAAGCCTTGCAGCAGCATCCGTTCTTGATAATGGTATAGCTACACAAGGGGCATCATCATGAGCAGTTTGGTCTGCTTCATCGGCACGGTCGTTTCCATCAATGCTGCAGTGGCCTGGTATCCATTGATACGCTATCTCATGTTGTTTCTCTATAGCCCAGTGATGAAGCAGTCGTATTTCAGCAATTAGCTGTTCGTTTTGTCCATGACGATATTGCGAGGCAATGCCCTGGAGAGCTGCTTTAGAGTCGGAGAATATTGACCATGTCTGTTGCGGTTCTTCAACTAGGAACTCCAGAGCGGCACGATAGGCGGCGAGTTCTGCCGCCGTGGATGATGTCAGATGCGAGGTCCTGAACAATATCGTGATAGATTTCTCCGGAATTACCACTGCGCCTGTTGAACTTGTTGAAGTGACCGACCCATTCGTGTAAATGTGAATGCGTCCACTGTGTTTTTCATGCAGAAACAGTAAAGTTGTTTGTTTTAGGGCCAAATTTGACAAATTTTTGTTCTTTTGCATTCCGGGGATGGTTATCAGGGCTTCCAGTGGATGTAGATACCACAATGGTAACGACGGTCTTGCTGCGTGCGTGAAGTTCGTGGGAATCACCCTGCGATGTGGGGCAATAATAGAGCAGAACGCAAAGCATGGCCTGGGAGTTGGAAGGGAGGCGAGGTGATACGATTGAATCCGGGTGACATGTCTTATGTGCATTCTTAAAGCATCAACACGAATGTAAGTTGTGGTAGGGGGTTCATGAGCGATTGCGACAGTCGCTGCTGAGGATGCGCATCTCGGCAGCCCGAAGCATATTCTCAGTGCTTGAGCTTTTAATGACTGGAGGACGTGTACGCTTGTTATGGGGGCCTTGCCAAGCACAGGTAGGCTGTACGCATGAAGCCAAGAAAAAGTGCAGCATACAGTTGAAGCAGAGCTCGTACCGATGCACCCCATGATTTTCCCGCAAGAAACCTTAGGACGTGGCTGATCATGGTCAGTTTCTTCTTCATGTAAGTGATATAAGGGCTCCAAGACAAATCACGATCTATTATTACTCCCAAGAAACAGTGAGTCTTTTGATAGCTGATTGTGTTTCCATTAATTCTCATGCGGTATTACGTCATTGTCTTGCACGTAAACGCAACTAGTGAGCATTTCTCACATGACAGCTCCAGTCTTCGTCCTTGAAGGTAGTTTGACGTCAGTGTAGCCGCTGTCTGAAGCCTGGCTCGTACGTGTAGACGCCTGACCCCTGATGCCCAGATGCAGATGTCGTCCGCGTATATCGACAGATGTACGGACTGTGGCAGGACGTCAACGAGGCCGATGAGCGCAAAGTTGAAAAGTATGGGGCTTAGGACATCACCTTGAGGTACGCCGCGATAAGTATGATATTGTCTTGTTGCGCCATCTTCTGTCTGAACGAAGAAGGTTCTGTCTTTCAAATAGCTGTAGATTCATCGGTAAACGCGGCCTCCCACTCCAATGCTGCCCAAGGCGTCCAGGATGGTTTCATGTAATACATTGTCGTACACAGCCTTAATATCCAAGAAAAGTGCCGCTGATAATCTCATTGGGCTCTTCTGCTGTTGTACAGACGTGACAAAATCAATAACATTGTCTATGGAAGACCGTCCACGTCGAACGCTGGTCAAAGCATCGGGGTATATATTGTTATGTTCCAATTACCTCTCCAGGCGAGTCAGCACCATTCTCTCCATCACCTTTGCAAAACAGCTGGCAAGCGCGATGGGGCGATAGGAGGCGATGTCCAGAGGCGATTTGCCTGGCTTGAGCAGAGGCACAAGGCGGCTGCACTTCCACGAAGAAGGAACCAAACCGTTGCTCCGCGAGTCATTGTATACAGCTAGAAGGGCACGCCAAGCTGTTCGTCTTAGGTTAGCAAGGGCCACGTAAGCGACTCCATCGGGTCCAGGCGATGACGAGCGCTTGCATGCTGCCAATGCTGCCAGAAGCTCCTCCAGAAAACACATATTGTCCATCCGAGTGTCTCTGGACGCCGGCGCGCTTCATAGGTTACTCATGTTGATCCCGGACCCCTTGTTTGCAACCCTGGCACAGAAGTCTTCCGCTACATCGATTTCACGCCGGCCTTGGTGGATAGCAAGGCATTTGAACGGACGATTCTGTTGTGGCAATGTTCGTAGGCCGCGGATTATTCTCCAAATTTGCGAAAGAGGTTTGTGGGGATCGAGCGACTCGCATAGTGACTTCCATCGTTGCGACTGTAGTGCATTAATTCGACGTTGAATCTTCTTTTGTAGACGTCTCGCTTCCCTCAAGTCGTAGATGGATTTTGTGCGCCTATAACGTCGTTCGGCACGACGACGGATTGCGCGAAGTCGCTCCAACTCCACCTCATATTTACGAATATCTGGCAAAGGTCCACAATTAAACGTTGCCTCTTGAATAGCGGCCTTCATTACACCTTCTAGGCTTTCAAGAGAACCTTCTTGGTTTCTCTCGCATTGCTTCTCTGTGGATGGTCTGTACTTTGACCAGTCTATCCGTGAAGTGGGCGCGATTTGCGACTTGCTTAGCCTCTTGATTTTTATATATGTGGGGATGTGGTCACTACCATGCGTTTCATTGTCCGCAAACCACTGCACCTTGGTGTTTAGGCTACTTGACACAAAAGTTAGGTCGAGACAGCTACTATATGTCAGACCCCGTAAGAACGTGGGAGCGCCGTCATTTAAACAATATAGTTGGTGGTCAGGTGCAAAGGAGGACACATCTATTCCCCGACGTTCCATCTTCTGGCTTCCCCACAGGGGGTGATGAGCGTTATAGTCACCGGTAATAATGCATGGCCCAGGTGTCGCTGATATAATGGCGCTTAATCTTTCTGGGTCGAAGCGGCCTGAAGGCGAAGTATATACTGCCACTAGCGTGAAGTTCACGTTCTTACGCTCTACTGTCAGGCACACGTATTGGTTGCTGTCGTCCGGTGTTACTGGATGCTCAATATATGTGAGTACGCACCTGATGTAAACAATGACTTTACTGGTTTCATTACGGGTTGCAGATCTGGAAGCTTCCTAATTAGAAAGCCGTATAGCATTGTGAAGACGTGGTTCACAAATTACGATAGTTGGAAACTGATTCTTGAAAACATATGGTCGAAAATTTGAAATGCGGGGTTTAAGACCTCGGGCATTTCATTGGAAAATTGATGCCTCTTTCACTTGTTTACGGAAGGGCTGCAGAGAAAGAGCCATGGCGCTTCTCTAGATTTGATAGCACTGGTTTCAAAGCGTCCAATACTTGAAGAGCGCTGAGGGCAGCCGGAGTCTGAATATTATTCAGGAGTACTCGAATTGTCTTCATAAGGGTCTTAATCACGTCTATTATTTTGTTATTTTGATTGTCGTGACTTACTCGCTCTGAAGTAGCTTTCAGTGGGCGATGCTGCCGCTCTACTGGCGGTGGCACTGCCGGCAACACTGGCCACGCGTCAGGGTCAATGTTTCTTGCGTCTTTCTGAGGATGCTTGTTGTTGGCACTTGTTGATGCTTGTGGTGGTGAGTGTGTGATATGGGGTAGTGGTGTATCCCTGGCCTTTGCAGAGGATGTCCTAGGAGTTTTCCTATGGCACGAACGCCGACGTCGCAATCTGGCGACGTCGGCGTCCTTGTGGGTAGAACAGTCTCTGGCCATCTTCCTCAGCACTTACATCTCCTTCTTCACATTTGGGCACTGCTTTGATGACGCCTCGTGAGGACCTTGGAAATTGCTGCATTTGCGATGTTCTGCCTGGCAGACTTCCATGTTGTGTGACTCCGAGCATCGGGAGCACACAGCAGAACTTGTGCAAACAGCACTCACGTGTCCTATTTTACAGCACTTCCGACACTGAAGAGGTTTCGGCACGAACTGCCGTACTGCGTGTCGAAAATGAACAACTCTTACTTGAGTTGGGAGGCTGTCACCCTTAAAATCTAGCTTCACGCATCGTGAGTTCCCGAGACGGCGGGCTTGCAAGATTATAGTAGCTTCCATCACTGGTTTGATTAGAGTGGTAAAGTCAATATCGCTGATAGAAGTGTCGATGTCGTAGGTAACGCCTGCCCCAGAGTCCATGCCATCTGGTATGAAAGAACGTACGTTGATGTTCCCGAGCATATTCACCTTGGTCAATACGTCGAGAGCAGTACATTGCGTAACGTCTATCGCCAGAACCTTCTTGCGGCCATTGATTCTCACGTCTGTTATTTGTCTCGGAACGAGCGCCTCAAGTGACATAGATGTGACTTGGCGATTAAGTCGGTTCATGCTGTCAGCGGCATTCAGCGGGACAAACAATATAGTGTGAACCCGTGGCTCTTGAATATTTGTGGTGGCCTTACTTTGGGAAGGAGATGTCGTAAGCAGCCTCCTCTTCGCCTTGTGTCTTGCCACGGGCACAAAGTCACTTTCATCAGAGCTCTCATCATTGGCCGTAGAGTACATGAGCGTGTCCTCACTGTCGACGTCCCTTGGGTGGCCGGAGCGCTTTCTTAGAGTGGCCACAGACGACGCGGAAGGTATGGGTGGAGGCCCTGGTGATTTTACGTTCATTTCCGCAGGCAGAAGAGCGGCGTCTTCCAATAGCACCAAAGAAAACGAGAAAAAATAAGAGACTGAAACCAGCGTTCCACTAAGAAAAACTTCGTCTTCGCAATCTGGCAAATAGAAATAGTGAAAATGGTGGTAGAGGAGAAGAGGCTACTTATTTACCCCCTCCTCAAGAAAGTAGGGAGGTACTTGCTCTGTTAGGAGTGCTTACTCTAGATTTTGTGGCATTTAGAGCATCTCTACTGAGTGGTAATATTTAGGGTTTATATATATACTCCCATGACCCCCCCTACCCTCTCCAAAAAAGTTACAGAAGGCAGCGATTCAAGAAAGAAAAAGAGCCCTGAAGGATGGCTCTGTCAATCAAGAACTTGTTTATTGAGGCTCTTTCAGAAAGAGAAGAAAATTATTACAATGGAACAAGTGGATAGAGCAACAAATATAGGCTTTGGAGAAAATGAATGGCAGACTTCAGAACCCCTCACAGCCATAGGTCGGCAAACTCCCTCATAAGCCAAGTCACTCAAACTCTGATTGGGCCATAAATGAGTATCTGAATGAGCCATATGTGCAAATAAATTTTGTGATTGAGATAGCTTTACATTTTTTGGTCAGCTTGTGCTTTCAACACACCTTCGACAATTTAGAGAGAATTTTTTGGGTGCCTGTAGTTCGCACTCTCCTATAATTCATTAATATCTGGTTAATACTGGAGTGACCACTTCCCAATCATCCCGAGTGCACAAAACAAAGATCAACTACCCCCGCAGGTTCCTCGATGGAAGATTGACTCAGCTGATTGGGAAGGGTATAAAACTCTTACACACATGACATGAACTGAGCTGTCTGCCCTGACCATAGATGACGCTGTCACGTATTTTACAGCTTTTTTACTTGATGCCGCATCTAAATGTATTTCGAAAACAAGCGACATGTCTTCTAAACGGCGAGTCACAAGGTGGAACGAAGCATGCAGGAAAGCACGGACCACTCAGGACAAAGCAAGGGCGTTGCTTCGCAATTTCCCAACAGCAGAAAACCTGGAAAATTTCGAGCGAGTCGAATCGCAGGCAAGGAGAACGCGTCGACAAACTAGACGAGAGAGCTGGACAAAGTTTATATTGAGTATCAACTTATACACAGATGAGGGAAAAGTGTGGAATAATGTATAGAAAATAAAAGGCCAACATACGTATTCCCCTCCACTAGTAAATAGCCTCGATAAAAGCTTGGAGGATCAAGCCAACTTTCTTGGCACACATTTCAAACACATATTGAGCTCCTCGCACTGCTCTGAAACCTTCCTGAATTACAAAGCACCAATAGAAAAACAAAACTTAGTAAGAAAATTTGCAAGAAATGATGCATATAATGAACTATTCTGCTTAGCAGAACTTCGAACAGTACTCAGCTGCTGTAATACATCTACCCCAGGTTCTGACAACGTATTGTACGCGATGCTGAAGGAACTACCCTTCGAAACTAAAAAAACCCTCCTCTCTCTTTATAATCGCATATGGTTTTCAGGTGTGCTCCCCTCCTCCTGGAAGGAGGCTGATATTATTCCAATTTTGAAGCAGGGAAAGGATCCCTCTACGGTATCAAGTTACAGACCTATAGCGTTAACAAGCTGCCTCTGCAAAATATTTGATAAAATGATTACTTGCCGCTTACTCCACGACTTAGAAACAAACAAATTGCTCGACCCATACAAGTGTGGGTTTAGAGAGGGCCGATCTTTTACCAATCATCTTATACGTATCGAGGCACACATACTTGAGGTTTTTGTTCATAATCAGTTTTTCTTATCTGTGTTTCTCGACATGGAGAAGGCCTACGATACTACGTGGAGGTTTGAAATATTGAGAGACCTCTCACGCATAGGTATACACGGTAATATGTTCAGTGACATTGAGAGCTATTTGTCTGATTGTACATTCCGTGTTAGAGTGAGCAATGTTCTGTCCCGAACATTTGTACAGAAAACCGGAATGCCACCGGGTGGGGTGCTCAGCTGTATGCTCTTTATTATAAAAATGAATTCTCTCTGTCTGTACATCCCACGTAATATCTTTTATTCAACTTATGTCGACGATGTGCAGATAGGTTTTCAATCATGTTCTCTTGGGATCTGTGAGCGACAGGTTCAGCTTGCCCTTAACAAGGTACCTAAGGGGCTGATGAAAACGGGTTCAAACTGAACCCACAGAAAAGCACCTGTGTCTTTTTTTCACAAAAAAGAGGCTTGCACCCTCATCCTGAAGTGGTCGTTAAGCGTCTACCCTTCAACACAGAACATAAGTTTCTAGGTATAATTTCAGATGCGAAGTTAACCTTTGTACCGCACATAAAACATCTCAAAATAAATGCTTGAAAACAATGAACATCTTAAAGGTGCTGTCACGAACAACGTTGGCAGCGACAGAAAGTGCCTCATGACTCGATATAGAAGCCCAATACGCTCCCGCCTTGAGTATGAGGCAATAGTTTATCACTCTCCCACGCCAAGCGCTATGAAAATGTTGGACCCTGTTCATCATCAAGGCATCCGACTGTCCACAGGCGCCTTTAGAACAAGCCCAGTTGAAAGCCTTTATGTGGAATAGGACGAGTGGTCACTCCGTCCGCAGAGAACATATTCTTCCTTCATATATTTCCTTAAAGTAAATGCTAACAGTAAGCAACCCACATATTCCAGCATCAACGACCTGTCCAGCTCTCAACATTTTTGCAATCGGCCCGCAATAGCACGCCCTTTCTCGCTGCGTGTTAGAGACCTAACTGAATAAACCGATGTCCCACTGCTTGAATACCACCTCAGCCCCCCCCGCTCTGCGGCTCCCGCCATGGCAGTGGCAGGTTAAAAACTGTGACACATCTTTCGTAGCTGTCACAAAGCTTGCCTCCCCCATATAAATTCGGATGTATTTCTTAAAGCTGCAACATAAATATGACTGTCCAGAATATATACTGATGCATCCAAGTCCCAAATTGGCGTGGCCTATGCGGCGGTGGGCCCATCCTTCTCGGATGCCCCTGTTCTGTCTACCAGCACAAGCATTTTTACAGCCGAGAGGTACGCGTTATTTGTAGCCGTTAAATACATCAAAGAATTGGATACGCCAAGGGTAGCTATACACACAGACTCTCTGAGTGTCGTAAAAGCGTTGAAAAATAAAAAAACACAGAAACCCTATAATTATATCCCTCTATTTCATACTCTGCGCGGCCTATGCTTCCAAGTAACATATCGTCATGGGCTGGGTGCCAGGACACCACGAGATCGAAGGAAATGGGTTGGCTGTCCAGCTCGCCACGTCAATCAACGGAAGCACTGCCAACTCTCCAGTTGCTGTCCCTATAATAGACCTAAAACCAGACGTACGGAAAGAGCTCAGTGCTTACTGGCAGAAATTATGGGGTCTACAAACTCATAACAAGTTACACTTGATCAAACAATACCTCGGTAACTGGCCACCCACGTCGAAAACGCGCCGTACAGAGGTCAGTCTCTGTCGGCTTAGAATAGGACACACACACACAGCACGCACACACACCGTTTGTCTGGTGGTGAACCACCCAGCTGTCACAGATGTGGCCGTCCACTTAACGTACTCCACATACTCCTTAAATGCACTAAGCTAGAGGCTTACAGGAAAAAACATTTTCCACTGGCGTACAAGGAACACATACCCCTTCATCCAGCTATGTTGATTGGTCACGAACCTCTTTTTAGAAATAATGCATTGAATGCAATCTTAAAGGAAGTAAATACTTTCCAGGTTATCTACTCAAGTGATCGGTAGCACGGCCTCTGAAAGGATGTTGCTGCTGCGGATGCTACATCTAAAGAGAGCACCTGTCTTCCGGCCCTTGGGACCAAGGGCGCTGGCGATGTATTGGTGCTAATATAACACTCCTAGTCTATTGTGTCATGATAACTTAAGACTCATTCTCACCAGGCATTCTTCACTTCACTTTCATTATTAAAATAAATATATGTCTTACGCACCTTTAGAGCGCAGAATCTTAGGCCCTTTTACAGCCATTTAACATAACCATTGCTCCGTTCCGATATCATTTCTTGGCGCTCATTGGCCATCAATGGCTATTGCGTCAATAAACAACATATATCATCATCATCTGGTAAATACTAGCCCATCTGTCCTATGTAGGTACGGCCGAGGCTGAAAAGAACATTTTACTTTGCGCCTGTATGGCAATCAACAAATTTTTTGGTGTGGTTACGAAACAAATGGTAATCCAGCTTCTTGTCCCCTCTCATTGTTTCTCGGCACGTTGGTGCATACTTAACCTAGTACCTAGTATACTAGTGGTCATAATACGTTGATGTTGTATCTATTTATCACTTTCTTTAGCCTGTCTGCTATGTTGTGATTGTAAGGACTACCCACGACACAACCGTTACTTGCTACGCTTCTCACTTATTATGTTCACAGAAGTCCAACATTAATCTTTACGAACGAGCTCAGCTGTTCGTCACTCTAAGTTGTAAATTTTTATAATGTAGTGAGCATTATTTTTCGATATTTCTTGGTACCTATTATCTGTCACCCCTTGAGTTTCAGTCATATCCTCCAGGTCAGCCTTCTTCGGCACAAACACTGCAGCTGCTGCCACCAACACCATGGCCCAGATTTCGCTTCAGCCATTGCTGCACCACAACAGGTATTACCACTGCTTAGCCGCTACCACAGCCCTTCCTAATGATGCCTCACCTTGACAGGGCTTCGCATGCTTCTAAAGAAAGCTTTATAGCAAGTGTGTACTGTTCAGAAATTCAGCTTTCAATGGCATTGATGTTCTCAATAGGCAGAAAAATTGTCAAGTCTGAACTTTATGCTTCTTGAACAAAGTTAAAACTACGTGTGTCTGTCAGTGCAGGGAACAAAGTTTATGTGAATTTCAAAGTAGGTTGCTTTTATTTTATTTTACTTTTACAATACTGCAGGCACCTTCTCGGGTCCATGCAAATGGGTTGAACTTGAATACACTAAAATGGGAGAAAAAAACATGCACATTGTAGAGTAAACAAGGTGTTAATATAAGTTCTGAATTCTGCTCATGAATTTGACAGAAAAGCAGTTCACAATATTAGCGAGCAGCACCTTCTATTGCGAAATGGTGTGCAAAATAAATATTATTTGTAAGGGTTATTTTATTATTTTGTGTATGATGGAAACAAGACAAGCAAAAAATTAAAAAAAGGACTTTTTCATTGTTTACTAGATATGAGAGCAGATTCTTTTTCCACAATTTTTATGTACCTTGAAATTCTGAGTAAGTGCTCCCACTATGGTAAATGTGCCGAAATCTGGATGGGGGGGGGGTTCTTGCTCGGTCTTGCATCTAAAATCAAGATGTTGCTGGTAAGGCAGCATGTGTTTCCAGCGAAACTGATACACATTAATAAATATGCATGCATTCGCTATGATTTTGCAACCTCTTTGCGCTTCTAAATAAAGAAAGTGAAGGAAACTGCAGAAACGGCGGGGGGGGGGGGTGCTTGCTCAGTTGTTCGCGCATGTTTCAAATATCTTAAATGAGGGAAGATGGCACTTGCTCAGATGGGGGTGCTTGCTTGAGATATTACAGTATTGCTCCTCATCTTGCATATCTTTTTTCAATCAACTGAAAAAAGTGACGAGAAAGCAAATGACCCTTTTAGAGATGGTATATTTGTGGCTTGTTTTCTTTGTAAATTGACAAAAAGCATTAGGTTATCATTTTTAGGGAAAAAAAGCCGTCCAACTAGTAATGTTTGAGCATTTACCGAAGTTAGCCAGAGTGAAATAGATAAGTTGGCGCAGTAAAAAAAAAGACCGGCACAGAAAAAAATGTGCAATATCCATTGCAATATTTGAACTCCATATCCATTGCAATATTTGAACTCCGTCTTCTCAATGTGGCATTTTCTTGCTATGTCCGCATTATAATTTTAAAATGGCAAAAGATGTCAGGCTGATTGTTTGTGCACATACTCAAGCAACACATGGTGGAGTACTGAACGGAATTTGATCCTTTAGAATAACTTTCACTTGATCTAAAGAAAAGTGTGCAAACCTTGCCTGAAATCATGTACAGGAGAAAAAAATGCAATTTGTTTGTAGAATAAACCATAATTTGGTTCCATCGTTAGAACACAAGTCTCAGAACAAATTAGTGTAAACATCTGGTCGCTATCTTTATTACATGCTCAAAAACGATTACAATAGGGTCAAAAGTATTTCGAAGCCTGGGACTTACTCGGTCTTCCCTAAGCGACGAAATGTTCTGAAATAAGGCAGACTGTACATACACCCGCAGATCTGTCTTATTCAATAATGGCAAAGTGAATACATG
The DNA here is from genome assembly GCA_013436015.1 of Rhipicephalus annulatus. NCBI lineage: Eukaryota > Metazoa > Arthropoda > Arachnida > Ixodida > Ixodidae > Rhipicephalus > Rhipicephalus annulatus. The sequence continues at coordinate 640,903 of WOVY01009358.1, forward strand.
GTCCAGTAACCGGGTAGACTCATATGGCTAACTTAACAGCCCCCAAATTACACTGCTAAAGTTTGGACAGTTTAATATCAGGTCCTTTTACAAGGCGTGCAACAGCTGTGCCAATTGCAACAATTTGATACAATTTTTGATTGCTGCACCGAGCTGCGCCAAACCCGTGAAATTATTGAAATTGCACTACGCTGCGCCAAAATGCTCAGCCACCCTCAATTTTTTTCAGGTGTTCTAATTTCGGTAAGCAATGCAGGCCATGTCAGTCACCAGCACTTTACAACATCAGTCAAAGTGCGCAGACCCGAACTATAGTGCTTAGAATATACTTAATATAATCTAGCCACCCACCCTATGCTTGCGAGACGTGATCGACCAGATAAAGTAACAACAATGCGTGCCCATCGGTCCACTGAGCACAACAGATACGTATTGGCAAGACGACGGAACCTAAAGACAAAGATGTGTTGATGTAGCCACCAACGCTTCGTAGAAAATGTAAGTTGGTTTGCCAGAAAACGTGGCTATAGCTAATAAGTCTCGAACAAGCTTGACGTGCTGCGAATGCCGGCATTGATTGCCTTAGCAGTGGCACATACATTTTTCTCTTGAAGCTGCGTCGTTTTCGCCACCGTCCTGGCGATAGATATTTGGTACCGTCGCCGGGGCAACGGGTGCGCGCCGTTCTTACTTTATCTGGTCGAACGCGGATTGCAATGTAGCCGAAGCGGAATTGCCCCACGGTGAAAACGCGGTGGGGGGGGGGGGGGGTGAGAGGTTAGCAAATTTGTTGGCATTGGTTCTAAAGCTGCTTGAGTCACCTTAGGCGCAATAGACTGTTTCCCGCGAAAAAGCGTGTTGAGATTTACAAGCACCTGTTCGCGATACTGGCACATTTCACATTTTGCTCATTCACTCAAGCGTTTGTACACCGTTCCATTCTGAGTGCCAGTATAATCACTGACGTTTAAATAGGCTACTGACAATCATTTGAAGCAGTGTGTGACATTTATGCTTCCCTACAGAAACAAACTAAATTGTGCGCAAGTCACCAACTCTACTTCTCGGTTTTACAAATCTCCCAAATTTCAAAGTCACAATCTCGGCAGATTGATATTGAAGTTCTCAGAATTTGTCAAATGATTTAACAGGTGCAGTAAATGCTAATATTGACTTTATCATTGGTTCCTTAGCGAGGTGGTTCAAAATAATACCTTCATTGAAATAGTAGTAAATAATATGCTCACACTACACAATTAGCGTTATGTTGAATTGTTTATACATATTTTTTTCTAAATGTAAGACTCGTTTTTATACTGCTTCAAATTTACTACGTATTGATAAAAATGCACGTTTTTTTCCATAACCTGCTCCGAACTTGGAATTTATTGCTCCAGAAGTAACATTTTGCTGCTTCGAAATCGCTCCAAATGGTATTTCGGCTGTTGCCCCCCTGTTTAACACCCCAGTAAATGCCGGTCAGGGTCCAAAGATAAAGTCTGAGCTCAGAAGTTTGTTACAAGCACGAAGCAATGAATGAAATTGGATTAAATGGGAATGCTATACAAAGGTTAGCACCTAACTCTACAGATTCAATCTCACAAAACGAAACACTGCTTAAAGTCAATGTGAGTGCTGTTGACTGTGAATGGGTTTTTGTGCAGTCAGCAGTCTCGACGTATAGAAAGTGCTAAGAGCACATCACGTAAACAAGCCGTGTAGTAATATTTATCCAAGTAGTAAGAACCAGCACTCGTAACTGCGCCCTTATGTTCAAAGGTAGCAGCTGTTGAAAGTGTGCTTATAATTGCCATTGCACACTCTAAGGCAAAAGGGTGTTAAAAAGGTGTTTGGTTCGTCCTTTTGGGGACTAATGGGGCTGCCACAATCATTAATCCCTTTAAGAACTAACGACACCGGGTCTAGCAGTTAGTCTCTTTAAGAGACTAACATTAGGTCCATACATTTATACCTTGGTGACTAACTGTTAGTCCCACAATTCACCCCAAAGGACTTACATATAGTCGTCACATTTGCACCTTATAGAGCAACTGTCAATCCCAACATTTACACTTTACCAGGTAACCGTTAGACCTCACAGTTGCGCCTTCCCAGACGAACAGTTGATCTACTCAAATACTCCAATCAGATGAACTTTTTGTCCCCAGTTCAAACATTGTTTTTTGTTTATTTTTCGCCAGGCCGAATAATTTTCGCCTGTTTTTCTGCGCAGTGAGCAACAAATTCTGCAGAAAAAAACACGTGAAAAAGTAGTTAGCCACCTATGTGCAACTGCTTTCACAGTCACGGCAACAACGAAAGACAAAAGTGAGACATCGAAATCTTTCATTTTTCTACATACACATGAAGTTTCCCCATTCTTTTAAGTTAATTCATGGTGAAGTGTACAAGTCCAGTCTCATTGTCAAATCTTGTTGACTCCTTGAGAAGCTCCTCTGACGGAAGCGACAGATGACAGGCATCGCAGACGCCAGCGCACGCAGCCTTCTCCCTGTTGTGTTCCCACGGCTGCACGTACAATAATATAGTAAAAATAGTTGGGCACACGTCTCAGAAGATGAAGATGCACGCATAAGACAAGTACGTGCACGTTTATATAAAAACAAGCGTTAAATAATGACACACAAATAACTTTACCTTCACATCTCGCACAGTCCTTTTGAAGCTGCTCTGACGAAAGAGATGAATGACGAGCATCGCAGACGCCAGCGCGCAGTCTTCAGCACGGTATGTGCCCACGGCTGCACAATAACTATATAAAATTGTGAATCCTACGTGTCAGAGGATGCATACAAATGCATATGATAAATACGTGCAAGGTGAAATAAAAACATATGTGAGATATGACATGCTAATAATTTCACCATGATGTCACATATCGTCAAAGACTCATTTCGATCCCCGTAGCGCAACAGCTTAGGAGCGGCGGCCGCAGTCACAACTCCGCGAACCACTGTGCCGCTAACAAGTCGGCAAGTCCTAAGCGATTGACGTCGTTCAGCTCGAGCAAGCGAACGCGATACCAAACACTGCACTGCACGCGGAGCGTCTGCCGCTAGAGAACTTCGAACAGGAGAGCGAGCGTACGCTTGGCCGCCGCCACGAACAGCGCCCAGCTGGTTTGGAGATAGTGCCGAAGAAATCAACGGTAATGCGGCCCTTTTCAACAAACTCGAGCGAGTGCAGGGCGCAAACGCGAGTCCGTCGCCGCGGCCAATGGACTGCGCCGAGCTGCTTGTGACCGACTGACTGATCGGGAAGCCAACTTTAGAGGCATCCAAATTGCAGTGAGTTCCGACGCTAGCGAAAGTCCCGCCAGCCCGTGCTGGTGCGCTTACAGTGCGACATACTACAACCAAGCTCTTTACGAGAACCCGCCACGTGTTTTCGACGTTTCCCAAATCAGCGGCGAGGTCTCTGTCCAATATTGTCAGCACGGAGCTCATCGGGGCGAAGCCAGGCGAGCACTCGATGAGTGAGCGTACGGGAGGCCGACGGGAATGACGGCCAAATTCCAGACGGTCGCAAAGCACAGGTGAACAGCAGACGCCGAAGCTGACCTTCGCGATGCATTTCGTGCGGGCGATATACAGCACGACCGAGCCCGTTGCCGGCAAGCGCAATCCGTATCACACACGCGACAAGTAGAGTAGAGTAAAGAATGATGACCTACTTGCCTTAGGATCCAGCGCTGTTTTCTGCCCTGAGTCGGACTGAAGTATATAACCGATAGGCCTGTTCTTCTCGGCCGCCATATTGACCTTCCCAACTGTGGCTGACGTGTGTTGGTGGTGACTTTCTTGAAGCCAGAGTTAAACAGCGTGGCGTGCTGACCTGTCGAGGCTTGCTCCAGACTTCATGGGTGCAGCGAAACGCTAAAGCAGCAGCCCACGATCATACAGGCGTACACACAAGCACCACGTCATAATTCTTAGAACGTCGAATCCAGGCAGCGGTGGTCGAGCACTCCGAGTGCGACGCTACGCAACCGGGGCTGGCAAAATACGGGAAAAAACTGAGCCAGCAGAGGAGGAGAAGGACATGTCTCTATTAAAAAAAAAACTTCCACCGTAGGAAGGGTGGATTCCACCAACCACCATTTTGGTGGATTATGGTGGTGGAAATGTTGGTGGCACATGGTGTATAATGGCGTATGGTGGAGCGGGTAGTGGATGGTGCGCTCCAGCTGGCAATGGTGGAGCGCGAAGCAGCGTCAGAACCATCATGACGAGCTGCCACTAAAGAAATAATAAAAATTATTGTATAAAAAATAATGTAGCAAACACCCGTAAAAAAGGTGTGCAGAGTGGGATCGAACCTGCCACCTCTTAATTTGGAACTGAGCACAGAAACCACTGCGCTGCGCCGACAGATGGCGTGATGGTTGTTACAGAAATAGTCAAATCACAAAGTCACTGAACTTTAGATGAGTTTGTCAATTACTCGAGAGGGACGGGATCTGCACCCGCAGCTAAACTTTCAACATTTGGTAAACATTTAAGAACTGCTGCCTGTAACGATTGCCACAGCGATAATGGCATCGGCGCTATGTTTTTGTTACAATTTACAACTGCAAGGAAAAAAAAACAACTCAGTGGACTGAGGAGCAGGTAGAGTTTATCGGTGGTTAGTGGAAAGTATATTACCAGTTTCACGCTCCTTCCAAAAGGCGATATCAGTTCAGGCTTTATTACGCTTCTATGCTCAATTGATAGATACGCCCACAAAATTGATTTTGATGTTTTTCGCGCAACGCACACCGCAGTCGTTCCAGCGCACCGCTATTGCTCTGTCGCTAAGAACAGCTACATAACGGCTTTTCTAAAACGAATGCAGTGCGCCAAAAACAAATTGTTATCTTATTCATTCAGTAAGCGTACGAATTGACGCGTCTATGTTCTCGCATAAGAGCCAGTGAAGTGCCGGCGAGTGCGACCGGCGGCTGTCTGTGAGGGGAGGCGTACCTTCGGTGGAAGTGCCACAAGCGCGTCGCATCGATGTTTGTAGCTTCTTGCGCGGACACCGTACACAATAAAAAGGCTTCATTTAGGTTAAATGATGCCGCAGTTGGGCTGTATTGTCATTTTTACTCGTCAAAATTGTGTATTCTGAAACCCAAAAGCGCGGATAACACTTGTAGGGGCTCGGTCGGTATGACGAACCTTTGGTGGAATTCATGGTGGTAGAACAGGAGGGTGAAAGTCAAAATCGCTGGGGCTCATCTCGGTGCATGTTGAAAGTTGAAAGTTTATGCGTATTCAAACGCACTTTCTACTTAAAGGTACGGCTAAAACAAGAGTGTGCGAGAATTACCAGAGTTGCGTTTCTAGCGTGGCATCATCAAGTGACCGCGCTGTGTTCTGCTCTAACATTAAAAGGGGCGATTGGGAACTGGAGCCCAATCATTTGTCGACAACTGCGCGCCGATGTAAAACATTTATTTTCATGTTCACAGTGACAACTCCAGTCTTCTAAAAATCCCAACAACAAAAAAAGACATCGAAGATGTCAAACTGATGAAAGTACGTACGCGAAATGTAAACATATTCCCGGCCGCATACTCTATGCTCCACAAAAATTGAAGCGTTGTTGACACCACAGAAATTAAAAAATAAACGTACTAGAAAGCGTAATGAGCAGCGTTGGTTTCTTTTGACCGTAAACATATATCTCTGCGCATTCAAGAATGAAACTCTACAAATAAGTGATTTCACATACTGTAATGTGCTTTTCATCATGCCACCGTCATGCACCAAGCTTCCGTCATGCCACCATCATCCCCCTTGCTCACCAAGCCTTCCACCAAACACGTTTTGCCTCGCCACCATGAGCCGGCATTTTCCACCGTCACCACTATTGGCTCACCACCACCACTACCATCTGCCGTCATTTTTTCTGCTCTCGCCGTCATCAGCCAATATGCCCCTACAGTTTTCACCACATCCACTAATATTTCCACCATATCCACTATTCTTTCCACCATATCCACAAACGATTTCAGCATCCACCAACCCAGGATTTTCAACACGGATGTGTTCTGTGGAGAAAGAGGGTGGTCACCTTGGCAACGCTTTTCGCGCTGCCTGCAACGCCCGGGCGGTTCGTCCCTAGTGAAGACTAACCCCCGTATTCACAAACGCTCCTCGACTCGACTTTCACCCTTCACTTGACAGAGTGGAGCACTTCGCCGCTGCTCAGCGGAAAATGATGCTGCGCTATTCAAGAATAGCAGCAACTTATCACTGATATGCAGTGACTTGCCCTTCCTAGAGATGGCGCTCCCATCGGTTTTTTCAAGTGAAGGTGGAGGGTTGAGTGAAGGGGCGTTCCAGAATACGGGAGTAAAGTGGTTTCACGCCGCACGCTTCTCTCTGTGGTTGCTCCTCAACGGTCTATCTGTTCATCGCGCGCGCCTATTGGGCTCCGTTACTCCTTTTTCGAGCAAATTTGCATTAGTGTGCAATAGTTAATTCTGAATGAATGGCTAGGTAAATCACTCAACAACTCAAATGGGTTTAGCAATAATGGTGAAACAATTAGGTATTGCTCATCACAAGCATGAAACTCAGGCACTCCAGAATATTCAGCCCTTCAAGCAATGACTTCGTCACTGAGCCCGACTAGTCCCTTTATGTAGACTGTAGTGTTGACAAGGGGCTCCCCTGATGCAGCCGGTGAATACTTGTTACTCTTCAGTGTCTCTGTGTGAAACACTCTTTCAAAACACCTCCTCAGTGACTGCACATCATCTATTAAGTCATCATAGACTGACCGACTGATGCCCTAATAACGTGGCATTAGGAGTTGTTTGGTATGCAAAACCTCACACTGTGTTGTTTCTAATTTTTTCTGGTCAGTGTTTTTCTCGACAGTGATATAAGATGATCAATGGCACTACGTAATAATGCAGTACTTCTCTGGACAACCGAAACCCTCTTCTTCATCATAACACATTGCCTCAGCAACTGAACCACTTCTGCATTTACCCTATCCGTGCGTGCTTACATTGAGCTGCAACATGCATAGGTTAAAAAAGAAATCTGTAAGTCATTTGCACTCAGTCATGAAATATCTCTTTTTCTTAGGCCTTTCTCGTGGACTCAGACTCGCGACTCAATGCAAGCCTGAAAAGTATGGTGAGTCGACTTTTGAGTCCGTTAAAATATGATGATCTTTTCCACACATGGTTTCAATGCTCCTTAACAGCAACGTGTTGCATAATTGGTGCTTCAGTTACAACCTTTCAATCTGAGCTCTTTATATATCAACTGCCACCCAGTAAGGTTATCTCTATTCAAAGAGATGGTGCCTCAGATATTTTCATGAGAATGCCCCGGGAAAAATTCACAGGAGGGCATGTTAAGGAACCTCAACTCTTTCCCCCTCTTTGTAGTTCTGGCCTCTCAGCTATAAATATTGAGTAGGAACTAATCCTTGTGCGTTGAGATATATGTGAGCTGTGAGAACTGAGAGCTCAAGGCGCAATGTCTTTTAGAGGCAGGCCGCTACTTTGCCACGAGACACTCCAAGGTGCCAACTGGAGCACCAATTATGTAATATATTGCTTTTATGGAGCATTAAAACCGTAGGTGAAAAAGATAATCATATTTTAATGGACTCAGAAGTCGACTCACCAGATATGGTCTTTGCATTGAGCCGCAATTTTGAGGGAGGCAAAAAGGCAAAATATATTTCTTGAGTGAGTGTGAACGTTTTACCGACTTTTTTCGCAAACCTATGTTGGGCACTGCTCTACATGAGTGAACAGAGACAGGGAAAACGCAGAAGTGGTTTGGTCGGCCAGAGAAGTGTTGCCTTTCAAGTAGTGCCATCATTCATCATGCTTGTGATGCGCTGCACACTAATACACGCACCAGGAAAAAACCATAGGGTGATGTTTCATATACAAGCTAGCCCCTATTACCGCTTTATTTAGGCATGAGGCACTCAGTCTATGAAGGAGTGAGAAGACATGAAGCTGCGCAGTCACAGAGAAAGTGACGATACTTATAGCGCGAGAAGAAAACGACGACACCAAGACAAGAAGGACACGAGCGCTAACTTCCAACTGAGTTTATGGCGCAGTCATGCCTTACCAACTAGCCCAAGCTGCCACACTTCAAAGTCACAGAGAAAAGTGTTTTGAAGAAGAGTCTCAGGCAGGGAGACTGAGGACAAACAAGTATTCACCAACTTTCAAAGGGGAACCGCTGCTCGACAATGCAATCAACGTGGTGGGACTGGTCGTGCTGGCAAATATGAAATTATTGCTTGTAGTGTTGTTTAATATTCTAGAATGTTTGAGTCTATCTGGACACAATTGGATTGTTTCCTCAATATTGATAAATTCGTCTGATTTTTATAGTAATTTAACTAAGTGTGTGCATGTATGTGAGAAGGATAGGTGGATGAATATATGGTAGACCTTTATAGTCCTGAAAGACGCGGCCAGCACACAGTGAGCTGGTAATACTTTATTGAATTAGAATACCTTATTGCAATGACAATTACATGAACATAAAGGCGCAGTTGTGAGTGCTGGCACGTGCTATATTGATAACTATCACTAGACGGCTTGTTTACATGGTGTGCTCTCAGTGCTTAGTTTTTGTTGAGACTGCTAAGAGCACAAAAAACCCTTTACTCTTGGGAACGCTCACATTTGCTTCAACCAGTGTTTCGTTTTGTAGAGTTAAGTGAGATTAAATTCAAAAGAGGTAACTGCTATTCTCGATTCTCAATTACTATAATTCTTGAACAAGGGTGCCAATAGTTGCCGTTTGCACCCTGCTTCGAGCAATATTGACATGAGTCATCCATGCATAGCAAAACAAAGGCAAACTTGTAAAGAACAAGTAAACAACAGAATTTTCTGTGCAGAGCAATCGTAGAATTTTCAGTAAATGAGAAGTATGATCCATATTGGGGATTTTTTTCATAGTGAGATAACACTTAGTGAAATATGATAGTTTCAGAGTTTTCGTTCTGTAGGCGAAGAGTAATTCGATATCTGTAAAGTGTGAAATAATTTTTATAGCTGGTGAAAAAGTTAGAAAGTTGTGGGTTTGTACATAATTGGTTGCAAATATAGCATTGAGGTGGTCCTAGGAACAAACTATGGTAAATAACACATTTAGCATAACCATCATTTGTTACTGTCAGAGAAATTGATCAAATCGCTTTATATTTAAGAGATGGAATCTTTGTTAATGTGGTCGCTGGACTCTGTGCTTGCCCTTGTTTATACCTTGAAGCAATGCGTCTTAGTGGTGAGTAATAACTGCACAGGCATGAGGAACATTTCAACAACATATCAAATTCTTCCGTGCTTACTTTAATAGTTTGCTATCTATTAATGGCCTGCATGAATAAACGAGAGGTCCAAACTGTACTATGGTGCATTTCATTATTGCAGCTATCTTCTGACAGTTCGAATAGTGTGCTCATGCAACACTATTAAGGGACACCGATACATGCAAGAAAATATTACCTGTGCGATAAGGTTTGGAAGTGGCAAGAAAACCACAATTAAGAAATGGATCTATTGAAATCGAGAAAAAGGAATACGGTTTTGTTATGAACCAATACAGCGGCATTAAAGTGGCAATGCCTGCTAATAAAGTGACAATGAGGTGCTACTTGCCGTTGGGTATTTGCAGCAAAGTTTAGATGCACGAATAAAAAAACGGAATACGAAGACACACTACTGGCGTTTATTAAAGCCTCTGCAGAATATATGCCTGGTAATATCTCCAGTTAAAGACAGTAGGTCAAAGATTTGAAAAGTAAAAAAACATTTAAACCTTAGTGGGGTACATACATGAAGGTAGTTGATTCTTTTAGGGTGAAGCTTCATTGAAAAGTTATGTTCTTTCTCTTCAGTTCTGTTTGAGGTTTGCAGGGTGAGAGCTACTTATTATATTTGATGTCACTTCCACGTTAAAAGGACAGAGTTGATACCCTAATGTTGGGAATGGAAGAGATTATATTCATTTTTTCACTTGGACACAGAGTTGATACCCTAATATTGTGACTGAAAATGAATCATTTATTTTTTCAATTAGAAACAAGCTTCACAATTTATTTCCGCGGAAGCTTTTACATTCACAAAAGGTATGCCTTTTTTCACACTCCCAAGTCTATGTGCTTTGGTCATTACTAGCTTATAAATAGTAAAATGGTTTACATGATGGGTTGTCATAGTGCCAACTTTTGTATACTGAATAGGGAAGCTCTTATTTTTTTCATAGAGAACTGAAAGATTACAGGGCAAGTAATTGGCTCAGGTGATTAGTGTCAAGATGTTTTTGAAGCCCGTATACACTTACCTTTATATTTTGTTGGATGTATTTAATTTAACACACTCGTTATAAACATACTGTTTTTTTAAGTTCTGTTAGTGTTATACCTGGTATATATTTATATTCACAGTGCAGCAGAGGGCACAAAAATACCTTTTTAAAGTGTGGTTTTGAATATTCTCATGAACTAAATCCAAATAGAATACAGTGAATCTCATGATTTGTGAAGATCGATTTCATGTGAAAGAATAAATGGCAAGCTGTCTTGGCTGCATTTTTTTACTCCTAAAGTCAACTGTTACTAAGTTGATATATATTTATCTGTAATAAAAGCTGTCAGCTTATCGAGAGCATACCAGATATGTCAATCACACTGATACCTCAGAGTAGGTGATGGTACAATATTATGCCTGCACTCACATCTCTGCTTTTAGGAGCATCAACTTCAGGTTTATCAAATCAGGTGCATGCCACGGTGCCATGATGCGCATTTTATAATTTCTGCCAGGTAAAACAGCACTTCATTATAGTTTGTTGAGTCATATATGAGTTCATATTTAATGTTTATTACATTGTTTTAAATGAGGATATCCCACAACACAAACACTCGACAGTGCTCCAATACGATGCCTGATTAGTCTTTTCTGGAGCATTTACAACTACTAGTGTGGCTATGTACCACCACATTAAATTCCAACGTTCAAAAGCAGCCGCAAGTGATATTTACTGTACCTTTTATTTCAAAAATTTTCACTCATTATGAAGCTGCTAATATTGGCAACAGTTGTACTGTTGTACTGTCTCCTTAATGCTTACTCAGAGATTTCTAAGGTGCATTCTTGCGGTTTCTGACTTAACATAGGCAGTGAGTCACGTGTGGGTCATACCAACATTCCACAGACAATAGTGTGCAGGCATGCGTACAAGTGACTGATGAAAAAGATTTGACATCGTGTTAGACAAGCATGTCTCATTATTCAGGTCACAGGGTCATGGCACAGCAGTTACAATGTCACACTCACTATTTATTCTCATCCAGGAGCTGCTTCTATTGTTCTTAGAACAGCTGTCACCTCTCATGTCAGCGCCACTACGGCTGTTCATGCCACAAGCACGTTGGTGACCTGATGTGGCAGGAATTTGTGTCACTGCATCACCAGCAAATTATCAAGCGCCACCATTTTCCGCATCCTCCACTGCCAATTCTGGGTGGTTCAGCGTTCAGTCCTGCAGCATGGAACAGTGACAGGTGATCAAGCAGCTCATAAGCACACCCATATCTTCGTTGCATGAGGCTATAGCACTACAGTCAAGATTTCATACTCAATGTTCTTCCACGTTAGTGAGTGTGAAAAAACATGTGCCATGTATATGATGTTTACTATGTTGTCATAATCAAATTTGAAAATTGCTTCAGACATCGCACATTCAAAACATAGCCTGCGATAGGTGACCTTCAAGACCCGCAGTTTTAATTTCTGCATCATGGAATTTCACACTGGCCACCTCGAACCGTAGTGAGTGCAAACAATTAGTGCTGGCAACCCCAGCAAGAGTATTGTAAATATCGCTGTCACGTTGTTACTGTGTTTTACAGCATACCAAATTAGTCAGCTAGAGCACACAAAGTGAAAACTGCCCCCATTAAGGCATCCGAATTTTCGTTCACAATTTTACATAACTTCAGTGGGATGAGTGGCGGTGCCATGAAGGAGTTTGTATAAAAAGTCACCTACTTTACCTTGATTTCCGGAGCATATGCTTAGGCCATTTTTCGACTAGTAAGATCAGACCTGCCTTTACCAACTCGTATAAAAATTAAGAAGTTTAATCTGTGATGAGTAGCAGCTTTTCCGTTGCAAGGCAATGCCTCTAGCTGGAAGTTTGTAACGTCATTTTCAAATATGAGTGCGGCTTTCGTAAGTCTTTTTATGGGACACTAGACTTGCTGGCTTTTTTGAATGTATACATTGTTACTTGGCATGGGCTCTCAAGTTGTTGCATTGTTTCCATATTTTTCTACAGCGCTTGATAGGGTTTGTCACTACATATTTTACTAATACATCAAAACATTCCTCTGAATTCGTTCACTTGGGTTGAAGACTTTCTTTTGTGCAGACCTTTGTTTGCATCTGTTAATAAGGACAACTTTTCTTCGGCTTATGTGACATCTGCTGTATTCCAAGGAAGTGTGCTCAGTGGAGACGTGTAGCCAGAGGTGTGCCCCAGGCGTTTGTCCCCCTTCCAGAATTCGCAAGTTGCGGGTTGTCCAACTGAGCATTAGTAATGAATAAAGTCATTTTTCATGGCTGTCAACATGTGCCCCCCCTTCGAAAAACATTCCTGGATACGGGGCTGTCTCTTTAGGAGCTTGATATTTCTTCTTTCTCGTTCTTCATTGTTTGTTTTTACCTCGCATTGTCTGCATGTGTATGAAATACAGTGTGTTTCAAGAAATGTGTCCAGTACTTTTTTAAAAGTTAGAGAAAGGAGGTACTTGCGTGCTAGTTGCGACATTGCATTTCCTGTGACAGAAGAAATCTTTAGATAGGCAAAAACATCCTTGCGGCAGTAAATATAGCAATCAGGACAATTACCTTTTTTACCAGATGTAGTAGCTGGTCGAGTCAATTGGGCTAATAAGTCCTTTTTACCAAATATCTATAGCCACTTTAAATTTTGGGAAAGCAGCCACTGATATTCACGGTGAAGAGAGGTGGATAGATGAAATCTGCCTAATTTAGCTTTCGAAAAAAACGATGCACCAGACGCCACATCTAGCATTCATTTCGGCAATTCCCTCAATGAGGACACTGTTTCCTTAGCTGTTATAAAACATCAATTTAGACACTTTGCTTTGTGCCCGCTTATTGATGCTCACTTAATCTTCTCCCCCAATGCAAGAGAAACGTTGTCTCCATGGAAGACATTGTCGAATTGAATGGTAGGTGCACTGTTTGAAGAGTCGGTTTCGGTTTCGCCGGCTAAATTGAGCAGGATGCATTGCTCTGCGGTGAATACCGTTGGCTGCTTTTCCTAAATTTTAAACTGGCTATGGACTATTTGTAGGAAGAGGTTCAATTTGCCCATTCGACCCGAGTGGCAACGACCACTGGGTAAATAGATATTTGCGTTAATTTCTATAATTTCAGCCGTAAATATTGTTTGCACTTATCTGAATATCTCTTCTGCCAGAAGGCAACGTCGCATGTAGCACGAAAATGCCTCTTTTCTCTAATGTTTAAGAATATTTGACACATTTCTTGAATGATCTGTTTATGTTATCTCTAATGAGTAATTCCCTGCCAAATCATCCAACGTTTTTCCGACCATCACGAATATGGCTGATGAAACTTTCACACATTTGTCGTAGTGTGAAACTGGTCCTGGTCATTTATTTTGTTGCCAAAAACTTTCATTTCTATTTATGAGAGCCTATTGTTTGGCACCAAGTAAGGTAAATGGGGTCAAAACACATTTTTTTCAAAAGAAGTTGTTGGAATGCACTCGATAAAAGAAATTTCTGGTAAGGTAATAAAGTTGTCTAGCTTCAAAATAATGACTTATTATGTACGTCAATTCTTTCAGGGCTTTTCACACGAGCAATATTGAAAAAAAGTTGCCATATTTGGGAATATTTTCCGGAAACATGGTAAGTTCCAACGACACAAATAAATTATGCGCTGGTGGCCTGTTAACATGCTTTAAATTAAATATAATTTAGGCACTGAGGTATAGCAGATACTCTGAAGAAACAGTGTCACTTTGTTTAGAAAAACCCCGGTATTCGCCATCAAAAGCTTGCCATGGTGGTTGGTTTTTAAATATGCACAAAATTTCATTTTAAAGCTCTATGAGCAAGCTAAATATAGGTAGAAATACTGAAAGGTAATATTTTTAAATTCGAAAAATATTTTTTTAATTATGTATCTGCACCAGCTTTTCGCCTACGTAACTCAAGCGACATGACACACTCGCAAGGGCAATCTTCAGCATAATCCCACAGATCTGGAATACATAGAGCGAATTTGGTGCTCTCCAAAGGGTAACTGAAATGGGAATAGGGTTATCATCTGCATTCAATTGCCAACGGAGGGGTGCTACAAGGACTGGGTTCAAAGTGGTGACTTCTAGATAAGCCATGCAGCTTTAGAGATAAGAAGTCAGAAATCCTACTTTCCTTGGGAGTTCTGAAAATGCAGAAGGTGTGTTTTATACACTTAATAAATATATTTAGTCATATTCAGTGCATACGTCTATAGCACGCTTGTAGCATTGATGCAGTACACCAATAAACGCTATAGTAAAACAACCGTTTCTTATTTTTCTGGCTTTCAGGAGAGCACACTGCTCCCTGAGACCAAAAGCCTGTCATATGAATACAGAAGTGAAAAAAACTTTAAATTGAGAACTGGTAGCCAAGGCGATAGTCTCGTTTATCTTGTGCGTAAGGGATAATTGTGTACTGTATACTTTTTAATGGCTTGATGGCTCATCTGGAAGTCATCGTCTGTAGCCAGAAAGGCAGGAGGAGCTGTCTAAATACCCCCCCCCCCCTCGCACAGTCCAGGTATTTTTTATCCCAAAGCCGTGGTTTGTCCTTCTACTGTGACCGGTTCATGACCGCCTAGTTTATCAATGACTCAGCAGAAGGCGCTAGTGTGAGTGACAGACTGACGGACGGATTCGCGGTTACCGATAAAACCTTCTGAAGCTTCACCCCGCACATCATCATTCACTTCGTAGATCTGCTGGTATTTTCTTAGTGCTGCATGTACATACCTACATGTACACATACAAACACACAAGAATGTACATAAAAAGCGACTAAAGTCGCCTTCCCCTCACACACCACCTCCACACAAAAAATATTTTTTGCTACGCTACTGGTCTCCCCACTCTAGCGACATTAGTTGTAGCACACCTCTGTTAGCAATGGAATGCAGATGATAGGGCCATTCCGATTTCGATTGCTCCGCTTCAAGCTTGCTGTGTGTACCTCAGGTTTGTGGAAGTCTGTTATCGATTGCCCTTGCGAGTTCTTCATGCCTATTGAGTTAAGTAGGAGTAAAGCTGGTGGAGATACAAAATTTCAAAAGAAAAATACGTCTCGAGTTTAAAAAATAATACCCTTTAGTAACTTCAGCTATATTGAAGTAGTACATGGAGCTTCAAGTTTAAATGTGCATATTTTTTTCCGACCACCAAGGCAAGCTTTTTGAAGCTGAATACAGAGCTTTTTCCAAAAAAGTGAAATTAACAATTTTTACACTATCTGCTAAAATTCAGTGCATAAATTATTTTTAATTTTTAGCATGTCAAAAAGGTCACCACCACATATTATATTTGTGTCCTTGGAATGTGTCATGTTACCAAAAAAAGATGCCAAACCTGGCAATAATATTCGATATTGCTCGTAGGACAACGCTCGAAGAATTGATATACATAAGTAAGTCATTATTTTTAGTTAGATCGATTCAATACTTTGCTGAAAATGTCATTTATTGAATGCATTTCAAAACGACTTTTGAAAAAAAAACTGTTGTTTGACGACTTTTAGCTCAGTCGGTGCCATATTACAGATTCTCATAACTAGATAGCAATTTTTGGCAACGGTATTAAATGACCAGGACAAGTTTCGAACTACGAGAAACGTTGAAATTTTTTCGCCATATTCCTGATGGTCAAAACATGTTGGGTGATTTTGCATGGCATAACCATAATCGTATTGTTTAATAGATTAAATTACTCCTTTGCTCCTTTTGTTTAAATTATTGTTGTTAGGCAATATCTCTGTGTTTATGAAGTTGTTTGAGCTTTCAATCATTTAATTCTGTATGATATGTATTATTATTTATTATGTGTGATCATTTATTTTTGTGCTGCAAGCCAGTGCCTCTAACAAGGCGTCTAAGGAATCTTGAAATGAATAAATTAATTCTGCTCGCACTGGTTTTTCGCTCTGTACTGGCCTAGTGTTGTGCTGAAAAAATGTTTTTCCTTTTTTTTCAGAAAAAAGTCTGCACAATAGTATCACAATAGGAAAGCAACACACGTGCTATGGGTATCTGGAAATTATGATATTTCTTCTCTGTATTCGAATTGCAGATACAAATTTGCCAAAATAAAATAAAGTTTTGACAATTTTTGTTCACACAATTCGTAGCATGTCTGCGCTGTATGTAATTTTATGATCATGGGAAAATAAAATTCAATTTCACTGAATAGGAAACTTGTTCTTGTTGACTCTTAAACATTTGAATTAACTTCGTAAATTTTTTATTATGTGCAAGTGCATTCAAAAATTCTCAGGTAACGCTGCCACAGGATTAGTTGTAATAGTGGCTTGGAAAATTTTGAATGATCTTGTGCGTGCAGAAGAAATATCTGCTGATTACGTATGCCTCATGTTGAATCTAATGAAAACACGTTTGTTATTTACGGACATGTCCCAATAGCCCAATAATGTGTGAGACATGGCCCTACGGAACAGGTGTTGTTCCGTAGTAGCCATTACTTTATGTTTTCATTGCGGAGATCTCTGAGAAAGTTGACCAAGCTGTACATTCTATGTGTTGTACGTGACCTCTATTGTACTAATTTCTTTTTACGGAAGCGGTTGGCAGCGTGTGACCTACGCCTTTTTACGTAATCAAGAAAAAATATTTTTTTGCAGTGTATTGTTGCATGCTTGTGTGGAATCACCTTATTTTATGGCTGACTAAACTATTCAATTTGTTGCTTTTCGGGGTGACGTAAGCTACGGCGGATGGAGTAAGTGTGTTTTCTGGTGCTTTCATAAAGCTCACACAGTTATTTGTTGCATATGATTTGTATACCATCTCTGTGTTCGCTAGTGAGGCTAGAGACTACAGTCATGTCCCCCCGATTCTGCGTTTGCGCAAGTGAGGCATGTAGTAAATTCTCTGTGCATTCAATTTATATTTTATGCATTGACATCACAGCAGCAGTTATCGTTGACGTGCAAGAGGTCTTTCGTGGCCCGTACTTTTTGACCATGTTGATGTGGAAGACAGTTGTTATGCGACCAAGTATCAGTTCGTTGTAATCAGCGGGGAAAAGCACGATAACTTTGTCATCCACCCTTAAGTCCCATTTCTTCGCCTGGTGATCATAATAAGCATTATGGCGAACAAGTTCCTCCGCAAGGTCCTGAGACGCAATTTCACAGGTGTTTTGCAGTTGTTCCCGCAATTCTACGATATATTCTTACGCTTAATTGGTGACGTCATCCAAGTTTAGGTTAGTTCACAAGTCTCTCAATATCGTCATTGGGCCACGAACGTATCGGCCGGTGACTGGCGAGTGGCCTCTCTCGATACACGTATCGGCCGGTGACTGTATTGTGGCATCTCTCGATACACGAACAGGAGATGACCGATTGGCACGGAATAGTCCACTGACAGATGTCGCAGGACATCACACACCTTTTGGTTTCTTAAAGAACTCTTGACTGGTAGGATTGGGCAAGAATTCAGTCAACTGTTCGAGATATTTCTTGGTGGCTGGAATGGATGCCCACGTAGCCGCGCTTGACCACAATCTCTTGCAGCTGTCTTCGTACAACCAGTTGCTCGAGTTCCTTCTATGAGAGTAATTGTGCTTCTGATATGAGATACCGCCAGCAAAAACTAGCGGCTTTCGCGATTCTTCAGAATTACTTTTCTTATCAAGATTTTTGTAACAATTTTGTAAACATGGGTCATGTTGTTGGTATTTCTCCAGATTCGCTTTATTTACGATTGTTGCACTGACACACAGAACAGATAGGCCTGGTTGTGGCACGTGTTTCTTTCAGTGTTGTGGCACTGTCACCCTGTGTTTCTTAACTTCTGGTTGCATGAGGCGTGCAATTTATCGCTGCGGCCACAGGTAGGTAATCTGAACCCTTTCTGATATGACCTATCGTGTCGTCCGCGATAAGGCGCACGGGTGAGTTCGCGAGTTCACTGATGACTTCCACTCCGCTATCATCATGTTGCCCCTCACGATGATCTTGAGGCTTGTGCGAATCTTCTAGCTATACAGACCGGACACCTTTGATGTTGCCCAGCATATTATCATATTGCTAGGAGGCGCCAGAGATAAACATGGTAGAAATAAAGACGATGCGTAGTTCTAATTCGTGCAGACTGGGCTCCATCTTGTATGCCTGCCTGTTTATTCTTAGTAAATATAATTTTCAGATGCCTTTTCTGCATAAAAAGAAAGAGGGTCGTTCATACACTTATCTCCCACGATATCGGTAAAGAACGGAGTGTCAATATAAACTATCGCCTCTGGCAAGTATTGTACTGCTCTATTGAGCCGGAAAACAGAACTTCTGGTACACGTAAGCTTTTCTTCCGGGACAAGCCTTTGTCGCATTACTACCGTGTTGCATTGCGTCTCTTGAAGAACAGATATTGTCTTGCCTTCGAGCTATTCTTCATGTAATGGGAGAGTTCAGACACCAGCCGCAATGTAGGCGGGCACCGTCAACGCCGTATACACGGCTGGGACTGTCTCCCCACTCTGGAGTACAACAAACCCTTCATTCGGTTTCTTCGGTAGTTCTATTTTATTTATAGATACGATCGGTCCTAAACAGGACCAAGATAGGAGTGGTAACAATACATCAACACAGAGCAAGCAGTCAACAAAACAATAGAAAACAGTGAAATAGTGATATACACCCTAATGTGGAAAATATTCAGACACAAGTACAGGAAACTGATGACGAGTCCCTGTGTTTAGAATGTTTGCTGTGAGACAATTCCAGTCTTATGCTATCAAAAGGAAGAATGAGAATTTGTAGCAATTCTTGTGAAATCTATTTTTTTAACGTGCCTACTATGTTTATTTCGCGCTATGCGGGTCTTAGATTTATTTTGTAGCGAGACTTATCAACAAGTGCCAGCTCAATAATGAATAAATAGAAAAAGCTAAGTCGTTTCTCCTTCCTCCTGACGTTAAGTAGGGGCAGGTTTGCCATCACGTAAAGTGGTGTTACGGCGTCTTGGCGACGGTATGTCGAATAAATAAACCGCAATGCACGTCTTTGAAATTGATCTAGTTTTGACTCTGAATCTTTCAAATACGAATCCCACACTTCACATGCGTATTGTATTATTGGGCGCACGCGCGCTTTATAAGCAGTCAATTCCGGGGCTGAAAAGCCAGTTTAGGGACATGTCGAATATATCCTGATCTCTGGTTGGCTTTACCTACTACTTTTTTAATGTGTGTTGTCCAACTAAGGTCAGATGTTAACAAAATTCCCAGATAATTGTAGTCCTTTATGCGACGAAGCGGTTCTCCTTGTAGAGTGTATGTGAATGACAAAGGTTCATGTTTGGGTGTGATGGTCATACATACTGGCTTTGCTGGGTTCGAAAATGTCTGCCACATGTCGCACAATTGTTGAAATTTTCCTAAGGAGGTATTTAAAATTACCATGTCACTAATGCATTTATTCTCTGTATATATAGCACAGTCATCTGCGAATAACTTTGCTGTAACGGTGGTTGATTCTTCCACCATGGTCGGTAATGTTTACCAGGAACCACACAGGCCAAAGAACTGAACCTTGAGGCACCCCTAATTTCAAATCACCGACCCCGTACTTATTTTCATCAATACTGAGGCTACTGTCGGCGATCAGAATTAGAAAGTTTTCCACCCATTTGACTACATCTGCATCTCCTAAAAAGCTTTTATTTAAATAACAGTTTTCTATGAATAACCCTATAGAAGGCCTTCTTGAAGTCGAGAAAGATGACATCTATTTGTTCCTTGCTATCCCTAACTTTACTAAAATCGTGAACACTTTCCTGTAAACGAGTAACGGTTCACAAACTCTCGCAAAAACCATGTTGATAGTTACTAAGAATTTTGTTCTGTGACAAAAACAGCCTAATGTACTAGAAATAATATGTTATAACAACTGACAGCAGCCTGACGTTAGCGCAATGGGCCTATAATTAGCAGTAGACGTGGTGTCACCGTCTTTAAATACGGGCATAAATTTACTCTTTTTCTCTTCTTCAGGAAGTGTACGTGACCGTAGTGACTTCGTGAAGGTAATGAAGAAGTACGTCGCAGTGCAGTCAGCAATATTCTTTAAAATCGAACTTGGTATCTTATCAGAACCTGCCGATTTCATTGTATTTAGGTTGAGCAGTAAGTTTATACTCCTTCATATGTTAACCGCAATCCCTGTAGAACAGGAAGCTGTTATTGTACCTCAAATTTTGACTGCTTTCCATAATCATAGGTGAACCCACTAGCAAAAACGTCATTGAAGGCGTCTGCTATATCACATTTATTCTCGATGGATCCTTGTTCTGTGCATATTTTAGTGACTGCCTTCTTAGTTGGTGCCAGGTTGCCTCCAAAATTTTTGAGGTGATTCCCTTAGAAATATATCCGTAGTGACACCATAATACTCGTCCTTAGATTCTTTCATCATCAATTTTAACTGTTTACTCAAGTTTGACATGTCATCATGAACAGCGCAATCGCGTGCACGCTTATAAAGTGCCCTGCGCATCGCCACTTTTAGGTTGTATGATCTCTCTTGTAATACATAAACTGTGCACCCGTTTTGATTTACTTTTTAGAAGAACATAGCGGCCTATACACCAGTGAACTGTTCTCGTAAAGTTTATCCACAGCTTATCGATATGTGTAGATTCATGTTGACTACTCTTTTCACACTACTGAAAACAAAAGGCAAGTTCTTCTACTATTGAAGTATCATCAGCTTTGTTGAACTGTCTGTAATATGAATCATGTCTAGAGGCCCTTGAAAAGGAGCCTGTATGTAAATAAAATCTTACATTCGAGTGATCCGAGATCGCGAGCAAAGTATCAACTCTATGGTATCTCGTTAGAATGCTCTGGCTTAAAAAAAGACGTGAAGAACAGACTCGCTATTACCGCAGACCCTAGTAAAGTCTCGTACTAATTCTGTAAACCTATGTGAAAAGCAAATATCTATAATTGCTGCACGTGCATTATGGTCTCGCGAACACATTTCCATTTCATCCCATTCAACGTGTGACACGTTAAAATCCTCCGCTATGATAACATTTTTGTTCTGAATGCGTAAAATGTGCAGTTTTTTATTCAGGACATCAACCCTGGCGGCGTTACCTCCCGGAGCTTGATATACGCATCCCACAATCAAGTCGGGGCGGCCAATCATTTTTCAACTTATTGCTTCAGTGTCGCACGGTTTGTAAAGGACCGTATATTTGAGGCGGCATTTCAGAAAGATGGCAATGCCCTCACCCCTGCTACTGCGGTCACTTCTGATCACGTTATAGCCTGGAGGGCATATTTCACAACCTCGGGCGTCATCATGTAGCCACGTTTCTGTTACAAAGGAATTATCTGGGTGATCCTCAAATGAAACGTGTTCCATTTCTAAAGTCCTATTAACAAGGTTATGGGCATGGACATTCAGTAGCCTAAGCTTGCCCGGATGCACATGTCAGTCATTTAAGGAAGCAGTGGTTCTTGCAGCTGTATTAGGTGGGCTGTCAGTCAACCAATAGCGCTGATTTTTGGCTTCATCCCATGCGTACACCACTTCGTTTAACTTCATTTTATCATACTGAAGTGCAACCTTCTATTTTGCTTTTTCTGTTTTGTGTAGCACTATCCCACAGGCATTGTCCTTTCCTTCTTACATCATGCGAAAAGTCCTCTATGATGAAAATATTCGTGCCCTTGACCATATTGCGATTGCGTAGTACGTCTTTTTTTCTTTGAGAATTCCCAGGTGCACAATGATGGGTCTTGGACCGCTTGAAGAAGGTTTTCCAATTCAATGTTTACGTTCGACACTTGTAACGGATAGATTCAGTTTTCGCTGCAGAATTTTCACTACAACCTCCTGCTTCAAAGTTTGCTCTGTCTCAATATGCGCATCTGGAGTGCCTATGATTACAATATTATTACTTCTACCGTGATTCACTATTCCGTCAACATTTACCAGATTCGCCACAGTGGGTCGCAGAGTTAATAATTCTGTTTCAGTCGCCTCGAACCTTTTACTAGTTAAGCGTTGTCTACTTTTTTGAGCGACAGCAAGAATGACGCCATCCGCTTCTCCTGGGTTCGAGTTGTCTCCACAGACAACTTGAACCCATGAGTGACAGGAACGGTTCGTTTCGGCCACCCGACCAGCCGGTTGCTGATTGTTTAGTTTTTATAGGGTGGTTGTACTGCACGAGATATGTCACAAAGATAATATCCTCGACCTTGTTAACGTGTTTCATGAATTTATCAGTCCTTATGTGTCTGATGGCATCAAATTTATTGAGTGTTCATTCTTAGCTTGATAGAACTCTCAAGATTCCTTTCCTTCGTTGAGGAATTACAGAAAAGAAATTGAACCGTTGGGTCATTCCTAGAGTGCGAATGCGCTAAGTTCTTCATTCTGATGAACTGAAAGCAATAGAATAACGGCGATTTCTGATTACAGGGAATGAATTTCGAAGAGAGGCACTCATTGAGCAACACTGATTGACATGTATTCTTAACTTGAGTTCCGCCCTCGTAGTAAGGCTCGCGGTTTCGGCCACTTTGATAGCCACAGGTGAGACGCTGCTATAAAATGCATATCTCGTGAGTGATACTGATGAAAAAAATTCAATTTCACGACGCTTGGCATGCGTGTTACATGACATTTTAAAAGTATAGGTACTTCTCTTTGATGACTAGGATCTGCAGGGAAAATGAAAGATAGGCGAATAAATCCTTCCTCGCTCCACGCGTTCTCCTCTCTCCCCAGTGGCGGCAGCCCCTTGTCGTCTTCTTCTTCGCTCTGGATTTCTCAACGCGCTTCTACGCGGCCGATACTTCTGCTATCTCCAAGTCAGCTTCCCCACAACTCTATACAGAACACTCGGCAACCCCTCTTGTCAAACAAGACTCCTTTTTAAAAGTACTGTTCTCAGAAACAAAACTACAGGTAAGCTCGCTATCACACAACTCAGTGAGAACACAATTCAACACTAAGTACGAATTCCGGAAGCCCTATCATTAATTTTTACAGAATTGAACTAAAATTAAAGCGAGATTACGAATTTCACATGCTAGCTTTCTTTGTAATATCATCTCATGTTTGTGGGTTTTTATTATGCATACAAAATAAGAAGAATGATATATTGGTTTGGCTTAAGCACCGATTTCCCTCTTTTTTAGCCGATCCCAAGAAGTGTTCCCCTCCAAAGTGTCGAAGGATAGCTCGTAGCAAACAGTTGGAGGAAAGTGGCTTATCCCTACCTTCCGACTCGAACATTATGCGTTGCTCCCATCAACATCAGCTTGTTTTTTTTTCTTTGCACCATCTTTCACCGTGGCACACCGTTACCTGGCAGATGTCACAAGAGCGCACAAACTGCTTCGTTTTTGCCTGTATACCTGGTCAGTGAAATACATCCTGCACGCAGTCCCCCGTGCGTTTCATCCGTTAATGAAGCGCTGAAAGGGCTGTCATGAGCAACCCTTAGGACATGTTCTCGCAAGCATTTGGGCGGAAGAACTTGTGTACAGTTCTTTTCATGCGAAGCCTGTGGTCTCTGAAAAGTAATCCGAGTGCCCCACTTAATACAGCGAATCATATCAACTTGTTCAAAACACGAAATTAGTAATGAAATGTCATTTACAGCAGTACGAAGATATTCTGCTGCGATGGCGGAACACCTTGACATTTCTCCATAACAGCAATTTGTTTTTGTGCATTTTGTTGTTGCAAACCTCGCTGTACTTGGGGTCGCAGATTTTTCGGGTCCTTTCGAGGTGTGTTTCTGCTTGACTTCTATATGCTACCATTCCAAGTCAGCATCTTTTGGTAGTCGTGCCCCTGGCATTTTTTCAATAATCACTTCATACAGAGATTGAGGCATACATTTCACCAGCAGACGTCCTATGAAGTATGCTGATCAGAGGTGTACCCAAGCCTCGTGAAGTTCTTGGGATGTTCTGTCTCCACATGTGATGCTGCCTGTTGCTCCTGTTAATGCAATACCAGGGACCAAGTTTCGCTCTGAATTGGCGGTGTTGATGGGTGAGTCACGCAATACTTTTACCTGTCTTCCAAAAACCCTTGAGACTGATACCATCATAAACCTACAATACGCATTTCAAGGATCTTTGTTTTTCGCGTCACCCATACACACCGACGAACTCCCTTATGGCGCAGCTAAACCTCTTCAGTGTGTTTCGTTATTTTTTCGCTCATTTCAAGCCACTGCGCACGTAACTTGTCATTTTACACTGTACTTCTTACAGTGATTATTCAGTTGATGTTCGACTTCCTGACAAACGTGACAAAATGGCGTCTTGGTTTTCGATCTTCAGGAAGAAGCCTTGTGTCCGACACGGTCAAGCAGGAAACATAGCATAAAATATTTCGAGGACTGCTTTCTTTGCTACTCTCGCCCGCTATCAAAGAGGTTTTAAACGCTTGCTGAAATTGGCCAAGATTTCATGTTGCGCCTCCATGAAGGGGTCGCATGGCTCGGACATTTGTTTGAGGATTTGGCAGTTTCTCTCTTTTAAGAATAGAGTGACTTTGTCATGACAGTTCTTAAGAAACTGGTGTAAGATAAGGAGGTCTCACATGCCTTCGTAGGGTATGGGTGTCTTCGAAATTTTAATCCACCGGTCAAATCATTCCCGCAGGCAAATGGCACAATGTTTGCAGTTTGCAGTCCTCTGGCCCGCTGGAACGAGATTTCTCTCGTTTGTTTTCAGCAGTAAACCTAAACCTCGGCAATGGGGCACATTTGTGAAACGTACCCCGTTGCTGCATTTGGTAAATGGGCACATTTGTGAAATGTGAAATCGGATCTGGCGTCACGAAGGAGTTTACTCTACGTTAAGGTACCTAAACGTTATAATAAAAGCGAAACCGAACTGCACTACCAGCCGTACAGCGAAGTTACTGTGCAAGGAGGCGTTCCAGATGGACAAGAAATACGCTTTGTGACACTGCATCTGGAATAAGCCTATAAACATGTTGTTGTAGTGAAGAATTTCAGCTGCCAGCTCGAAGAGCACATAGACGAACACTCAGGACAACATCAAGATGCATTTTTTGACATGCCAGGCAGAACAAACGTTGTTGAATACTTTCGGCTAACTACACAAATACCCAAGAGTGGGCACCTGTGTCACATAATTTTCGACATTCAAGAAAGAGGTCAAGGAAATGGTGGATATGATAAGGCAAGGTATATTTGAAACTTCAAAAGAAGGAAGTTTGATCATTACTAGGCCTAACAGGGTACTACAAAGACTTCGTGTCCAATTACGTCGACGTGACAGGCCCATGGATCCGACTTACCAGATAGAGGGCGCCCACAAAGTTACCTTGGATGACTCTTAGGAGCAAGCTTGTGAAGCGCCACGACACCTCTAAACACTGGACTCCGATAGTTCGGTGTAAGAGGTCCAGATTTACAGAAGCCCGTCATACTGACGCCGCTTCGCACAGCATTGGAGCTGTCTTTAAGAAGCCACGAAATACTTTTTTAAGTAACCATGCATTGTATTAAATGAACGAGCTTATTCGCTCAGGAATTCAACGCCATAAAAATTTCAAGAACCCGTCCAGTGCGTGTGGAGTTACAAAGGTTTGTAGCATGCTGAAATTGCATTCTCTCTTCTCTCGTCCCGATGAAAGCGCCAAAAAGTAAGCAAGGAAAGATAGCAGTGCCACAGAAAAACGCCACGCTGGCCTCGCTACCTTGAGTAGATTTTTTTCTTCGATTGCGCCTTTTTCGATGTGATGACGCACGCACGCGTGGAAAACTAGTGGCTTACCATGGCGATCTCTGTAACGAGCTGACACACCATGTTCAAGCTAGTCAATGGCTGATAGATGGGCTTGCTACGAGTGATTTTTGGATGTACTGATGTACGATATGTAAAGTATATCACAGTGACCTGTAGGAATTACAGGCTAATAACAATTGTATGCAGTCTTACAGGGTATAAAAGAAGAAACATTGATGACTTCACAATTAACTCGAAATGCATGCAACAATAAGCAAATATTGTGAAAAATTGGGAATGTGATAAACAACACTAGCACACACTATGCTGAGCTGCTAAAAACACGCCTTATTAAAATAATTAAGTAATGCAGTAAATTACTAATGCGAAAAACACACCCGTGCACTAGCAGAGATACCCAGATGGCACGGAACTGCTGTTCTTAACACGCATCTTGAAAGCAAGACCACAGCTCACAACGAGTATACCGTTCACGTAACCCTTTACTGCTGAACTGAAGGCCACAGTATCAAACCTTGGCTGTGGTGGCCGCAATTTCGATAAAGGAGGAAAAGCTTGACACCTGTCTGCTTACACGTGGGTGCATTAGTCTACCACTAATGTGTCCCTGATAAATATATCGGTGTTTTAACACGCTTACTTAGGTAAATATCAAACTAAGTACACTTTATGTGAAAAAAGCAAAAAGATCTTACTTTGTCGATAAAAAAATTCACCTTGACCCGCCCAATTCATGGGCTCGTGTTACATTAGTCTAGTAAGCCTTCCATCAGTTACCATTACCAATGTTAAGCATGAGTATATATCATTGTAAAATTTCCCACATGGCTAGGTATAGACAAAGTTAGGTATGATGAAGTATGGCGGTTTGAAATCACTTCATTGCACTTATGAAATAACTTCCGAAAGACAATGAAATAAGTAAGGCCACGAAAAGGTATAAAATAAAAAAGTTCTGTGAAGGTTACATTGGCGCTAGAATTAATATAGTACTATTCTTTACCACAGCACTGTCTTTTCTTGAAGTGCCAATTGCCCATAAGGCATCATTTAACAAATGACATGCGAGCGAGTCTGGCGGTCAAATCACTCAGCAGATCTTGAAAAAAAAATGAAATGTGCAATGAAGAGCTTGGTAAGTAGCACTGACACACTCATAATTGTGCTGTCTAGTTGAAGTAAAATTTATCCTTAGGAAGAGAGAAAATACCTTCAAAGATTACATCCAGGCGGACAAAAAGTAATGAGAAATGCTTTCATCTGCCCACTCAACTGAAAATTCAAACTTTAGCAATTGAAGTAAGCGGGTATGCCTGCATTGAAAAGTTGGAGGCAGTCGTGTTTCTGCACAGTCCCACTTAGAAAAAAATCTTTATCTTTAGGCTCCTAGATACCCCGTTCCAAAGTTTAAATATTTTGCTTTTCTTCATTACGTATGCAAGGCAGTGAGGATTAGCAAGAAATTACTCCCTGGCGGAACGAGAAGTCTGCTCTTGCTGTCGCCAGCGAACGGTAAAATAGTAACCGTGATAATGTTTTCCCATGCCTTCGACCCATGGCCAGATCAAATGCATCAAATAAGGAATTCTGTGCTAGTGCTCACTGTGCTGCACACATAATAATGGAAACTGCAAATGAACTTGCCAGGAGGATATCTCAGCACAGGCATGGTGAAATTCTTACAAGCTAAGTTATGTACTAATAAGACTGGCTCAAATACTTAACACATGCATGACCACCTGCTGCGATTACTACTAGGTTCATTAATGAATCTTGCTCAACTGCACCGCTGACAGTGATAATCATTGTCTCACACTGCATCTCCCTGGCTATATAGCTATTTTCAAAGGCGGCTTTTACATACATAAGTTACAGCGCCGGCTTCGTTTTAAGGAAAAACAAGGGGATTAGTTTTGAACACCCTGAACCTTTGTGCTCCTTGATCACAGCTGCCTGATAGCTCTGTTAAGTTCCATTTCTACAGGAAGCAGAAGCCATGCGCAGCTGCTGTGCACCAGCAGCCAACTTTTCTACGAGCCAGCATTGATGACAGGCTAGTCCAGACGTCTTCCACATTCTCTTCCTATGACGAGTATGTATCGGCTGTGAGGGAAACAAAAAAACAATTTACTGGCATGTGTCTGCTAGCAAAGCTGAATTCGGAACTCTCTTTAGAATGATTAGATAAAATGTGTTTTAAAAGAGCAGGATGTAAAAAAACCAGGCATATTACAACTAACATTTCCTCAGTGTTTTTGGTGAACACAGCTGCAGCCTTACGAAAGAATATGCAATTTCACACTACAGATGTGTCACAAAGTATGCTTCAATAGCGCTTCTGCTTAGTGCGTGTACATACCTATTCAGCGACAGGACAGCACATATATGATGGTATGCACTTTCATCAAGTATATATTGCAGGTAACAACGAAAATTAAAATATGAATTTTATTTTGAATTCAGGTATTGTAACTTTCTTCCGGTTGGCTACATTGTAACAAGTATGCCTCTATTATTGAAAATTAGTTTCGCTAAAATAGAATCATCTGCAGCTAAATTATGGCTATATGTTTCAAAGTGCTAGGTGACTCAAAAGGCAGTGCTTCTCACTCATTCCTCACATACACCTTATTACAAGCTGTCTAATGAATAATAGGAAACCGAAATGTGGAAATGCTAGGACATACAAGGTACCTATCTTGAACTACACATCATCCCAATAAAGCATGCAAGCTTCTGCAACACTCTCCCGTAACCCTAATCCTGGAAGCTATTGGCCACAATTTAGCATAACAAATAAACATTTGAGGACACTGATTCCCGAACTTGTATAATTGCTTCAAAGACAAGAGCTTGGAAACATGCAGTCTATATTAATGTTTTTAAAGTAGATACTGTTGTCCAGTTTTGCATTTTTACAGTAACGCGTGCATGTCTCATGTATGCATACCATTATGTATAACATTATTGCAAGTTTTGGGTAGTAAATAATATATTCGTTTCTGCAAACACAATAGATCCCTTCAACAATCACAGCGCATGCCTAGAGAGTTTGCTTAAGCTTGCCATCTGGTGTGAATACAGTTAAAACAACATGCTGATCACGACTAAAAGCAAATAGAAGCATGACATTTTAGCCCTCACACATGAACCTTATTCACAAGTGGCAGACCTTGTGCTTTTATTCTTGTCTAATGTGTGTTTTTTTATGTTTTCAAGTGTCTTGTCATGGTCGGGTTGTCCAAGAGGCTCTCATGTATCGAAGGCATTAACCACACAATTTAAGCGGACGATATTACCATTTGGTGCACAGGTGGCAGCGACGGGCAAGTCGAGCGCTCCCTGCAGGAGGCCATAGACACCACGGAAGATTACCTCCGTCCCACAGGCCTGAGGTGTTCCCCAAGCAAGTCGGAGCTCCTCCTTTACCAACCCACTAGGCGAGGGCCCAAGCCCAAAAACTGGCAGCCGATCTCGAAGAGTCATATCAAGCTCTACACCGGAGATGGCAGCGCAATACCCAGAGTCGACTCCATTCGGGTCCTCGGCATGACCATCGAGTCCAATGGTTTCAACGGCAAGACTATACTCAAGCTTGCCGCCAAGACGGATAACGCGGTTCGGCTGGTTCGGCGGGTGGCCAACCGCTACCAAGGCCTCAAGGAAGACAAACTAATCCGCCTGGTCAATGTCTTTGTGCTCTGCCACTTTTCATATGTCGTGGCCATGCACAATTGGCAGCGTGCCGAGCGTGACAAGATCAACGTCTTGCTCAGAAAGATTACCAAGCGGGCCCTCGGTCTCCCGATCAGGACGCGCACCGAGCGCCTGCTCCAGCTCGGAGTATACAATACGTTGCAGGAGATTGCCGAAGCGCAGGAGCGGGTCCAGCTCGCGCGCCTTTCGAGCTCCCAGACCGGCAGACATATACTCCGAGAGCTCGGTCACTCTCCGGCTGAAGTGGACGAGAAGATGAGACAGGTGCCCCTGAGATTCGGGACCTCATCACCGTGGCACCGATACCGAGGAATGTCCATCCCGAGCACAATCGTGGTAGGCGACGGGCTAGAGCTGCCACTCTTCTCAAACAGATTCACAGTGAGGAGCACGGCGTCAGCTTTGTCGACGCGGCCGCGTACCGTGGGAGCCGCGCCTTCTCCGCCGTCGTCGTCGACTCCAAACAACAAATCACCAGCTGCGCATCGGTTCACACTGACAATCCGACGATTGCCGAGCAAGTGGCCATCGCCCTGGCCATCCTGGAAGGTGAGAGGGAGGTCACCTATAGTGACTCTAGGTCAGCTATTCGCGCTTTCGAGCGCGGTGTAATCTCCAAGAAAGCCCTGCGCGTGCTCCAAAGTGGTGGCCGCGACGGCATCAAGCACCACGTACTGATTTGATTTCCTGCACATGTTGGACAGGCTCAAGGCGCTCCCCCCAACCTCAACGAGTCTGCCCACGAGGCCGCGCGCGCACTAACCCACCGCGCTGGTTCCGGGCAACGATTCGGGGCCAACGGGGTTGCGGAAAACAGGGACGCGCCTGTCACGTACAACGAAATAACAAAATATTTTTACCTCGCGCGGAGACTATATCCACTCCCTCATCCAAATCTTAATAGGCCACAGGCCTTTACGCTCAGACTACTGCAGACCGACACGTACTCTAACCTGAGATCCCTTCACGCTATTTATCCTGATGTGTTTCCCAATGACGCTTGCCCCGCATGTGGGGATGTATCCACGCTGGCGCACATGCTCTGGGAGTGCAAGGCAATGTACACTAACCCCAACACTACATCGGTCAGGTGGGAGGCGGCCCTACGCAGCTCCCTCCTGGCCGACCAACTTTGGGCCGTCCAGCAGGCCCGCGGAGTGGCCGATAGGCTTCGAATAACAGTCCCGACGTGGGAGTCGCCCGCTGCGCGCTGACGCGCGCCTTGCAGGACCTCAATAAAGTTTCGCAACCAACCAACCAATCAAGTGTCTTTCTGACCAGACTGGTTCAAGCTTGTCATCAAATAGAAAATCTCAGTGGTTGTGGTGGTCTAAACTGTTCCTACTGTTCGTGTACAAAAAAGTGTTTAGCAAAGTGTGAACACCAATATTGGGCGAGGCGCAAACTATATTTATTAAGCCACAACAAAATAACAAAATTCATGCATAGTGAAAAAAAGCTGAATGAAATAAAATGTACTCGATCACATGGAGTATTTATCGAATTAGGGTGCGCAAAATTGGGCTGCAGTGATACGACCACAATTAGCCATCAAACATTTGTTTGAAAATAGAGTTAAAGTTGAATGAACGGCTCAAATTTCATGGGTTCGGTCAGCATGATGCAACTTCAGTTGCAGGTGTATACCGTAAGCTCAGATTTGACTAAACGGGCTGCAAAAACACCTAAACGCAAGTGCAAGCTTTGTGAGCCCTACCTGTAACGAGGCAACATGTTGCACGCGAACTCGAGTATCACGGTAGTTCAAAGATGCGTGCCGGCACGGATGCATACACCGGCATACGTACGCCTACCGGGAAGAATTCCTGATAGCAGTTTAAAAAGGAACGTACAACATATGAAACTGTCTTGGACACATTTACTCCTAAGGCACACAATATAAACATGCTTGCGAAAAAAATCCTGAAATCAATAGATCTAACCATACGCGCCCTAGGTGTGATCAATGCTTACAGCTAACAAACGTCGTCTTCGCCCAACAATGATCTAACCAATATATTGGTCCATCGCCAGCAGGACTCCCTTTCAACACCACTGCCGACAGGAAGGTGCCGTCAGAACTCTTCTCAAATCCGCCTCCGAATTCTCACTGCGCTCTGATGCGATTCTCTCCTTCACACACCGAATCATGCTTCAATAAAAAAAAGCTCACCTAAGCTTAACCTTCCACAAAAATCGCTTCATCCTGATGAAATAACACAAACAAACAGGTTCTATGTTAACAAACTTCACTTATCATTCATATGGTACGAAAAACGTCGCATGACGTCGTTATCACACTTTTTGTGTTAACACAGCGCTGACAACATAAATGTGGTACATACCTGGCGGGCGCTCCACAATACGACGCCACAAGTCCTCGCTTGAAAATAGCTCATCTTCGTAATAAGCAGCACCAGCAGAACACAAAACACGAAAAGGGAGCGCAAGCACACCTCAAAATTACAATAAAAATCATCGCGAAACCGACCCCCTGCGAGGCGCCCGACCAGCGAGCAAGCACGCCCAAACAAGTCTCATAGTCACAGTTCCGCAGGCGTATATTCGCGCACTAAACAACTTTTATAATGCAATAAATATAGAAAGTATACGTAAATACATATTACATAGGTACGTAAAGCCCAAAATATTTTTACTTCTAAAAATAAAAAAATAAAAGAAATAAAGAACTTAAGCAACTTTTTATGCAGTTAACTACAAAAATAAATGTAAGTATATATTACAGAAATACGCAAAGCGGGAAATATTTTTACTTATACGAACAAAAAATATAAAAGGATTTTGAGCGCGCGAAATTGAATGCATTTGCAGTTACAATGAAGTTCGGAACAAAGAAACCAAAGTGGTGATAACCACCTTAAAGCACTCATTTCTTTTGAATTCAAAATATACCATTGTGGGTGCAGACATGTACACACTAGTTGTTATTACAATGATCGATGGTGCATATGCATAAGTGTGTCCATCCCGTGTGGGGGGGTGGCCCCTGATCACTAAAGAGGGCGAAAGTAAAGCCCTATAAATAACGAAATGGGGATGAGGCACTGTAACTCGAAGGAGAGGGGTTGCAGTGCCCGCCCGCCCCCCAATCACCTCTTGCATTTTCTTCAACGGAAGGGATGTCAAACTGAACAGATAGCAAATACAAAACATCCCTTCGCAAAGTCGCTGCGTGCGCTGACGGTGCCATTCTCTGAACTTTATTTCTTGCACTAAAGAATAACTTTCCTGTGCTCCCGCATGGTGGCAGAAGGTATTGCATTGTTTTCTTTTTCGATCAAGCACGTTTCGTCCTCTAGAAGCTTGTGAAAATGACTTGCACTCGAACAGCTTTTGACCTAGCAAGGGTTTCTGTATTAGATTCAAGCTTTTTTCTCAATTTCTTCGACACATGAATATGTGCTGTCCGTAGATAGGGACAGTAGCCTATACAATTATTAGAATTTAGTGTGGAAGATATATTGAGGCAAAGCAACTTCGAATCATACAGTGCGAAAAAAAGTTATTCTCTTTTACATTTTCTCAATTATTCTTAGAGTGTCCTGTGAAATGTGCCAATGCATTGACCTTTTTCTCAATTTTGTGATCCCTACGACTTTGTAATCTGATAAGAGGCCTTACAGCAGGCCCGTTGCGCTATCCGCAGGATTCCAATTTCAAGCATGAATGCAGCCCAATCCTTGCTTATGCACCACCCGCTCAAGTGGTCTGGTGATTATGGGATCAACTGTCGACCCTGAAGTTGCAGGATCGCATCCCGGCAGTTCACAGCAGCCACTTTTTCGATGGAGGCGAAATTGTTCGAGACCACTGTAGTTAGACTTAGGTGCATCCTAATTCACTACAAGTGGTTTATATTTATCAATTCCTTCAGTACGGCGTCACTCATAAATATATGACGATTTCGGGAGCTGAACGAAACGATTGTTAAATGAACACCCTTCAGCTCTTCAGCTAACACCCTCACGAACGGCTTATTAACACCATTATGTCACTTACAACCTTCTCTTAAGGTGTACTAGCAAAGAAAACGGTATAAAAGAAATAGGAAAATGGTGTAAATTTGAACAACACAATTTTACAACCATAAGTGTGTAAAAGTGTACTGTGCAGACTCTCCAACCACAGTGGGATTGGTGGAAAGTAGAAGCTTCCTGTCTGCTTTGAGTGGATTTCGTTCTTGGCATTCGCGGCGCTCGTTCACAGAAAATAAAGCAGTGACATGAATTTATTCTCAATAAAGACTTGTTTCATTTTTTCGAATATAAATCTGATTGCAGGAACTCTGCGTGACCTCGATATTGACCCAAAGCCGGAATAAATTCAACCTTACTGGGGTATTATACACTGCTAGGAATTCTTCTCGATATTTGACTCTAGAAACTAATGAAGCAGTTTTTTTTTTTCAAAATGGTGAAAACAAACACACGTTTTGAGCTCGGAATATGCATAAAACAACTTATGGAAATGAAAAGACTGTATAGAACAGTGAATAATACACAAATTTTTTGATACCAACGGCAGGCACGAGTGCTGATGCGCGAAAAGATTGTGAAAGCAGTGGCTTATATGCAACGGATCTCCACTCCGCTATGAAGACCATTCTGTGCCCACAAGAAGAGATCTTTTTAACGCCGGGAGGTTCAACAGATCATTCAGAAGCGTTCACATAGCTTCTTCATCGTTTGCAGCCCCGTTGAGTGGATTCAGGGAAGACGTACTTATACTGACAATAAAGTGAAGTTTATGCAATTACTTTGTTAAAATTCGAATTCTATATCAATTGGGATCAGTAGATGAATGACAATTTACCAAAACTATCGAGTACTAACCGCAAACACGGAACGTTGCCTAAACCAGGAAACCTGGCATGCTCCCGCCAATTTCAAGAAGACGCCATTTCTTGCGCCACTCCCCGACACACACATATACGCACGCCTGTGAACACTGTAGGCAGGGTAAAGCTGCTGCGCACAGAACCAAAGTGAAACTGATAACACCCGTAGACAGTTCACAAACTGACACAATCTAATTGTAACTATGCCCTTGCCATCATTCTTATAACACTTGAACAACCGCGCCGGCCATTTTTTCTCAAGGTTATAGTAACAATCTCTATGAGCTTCAGCAAGCGAAAGGAGCAAAAAAAATTCACCACGCAAGCACACTGTACAACTGGTTAACAAGGGAAAGCTGAAACGTGTCGTCTCGGTGTTTAGCAGCGGGTTGAAGCCGACGCTGCAGTGAAGCTTTTTGCAATAATTGGTTACATGTTCGTGTTTCTTATTAAGGATAGACGCACGTTTCGTTCGGTTTCCTACAATGTTTATTTCACATGCTTCGCATTGTGCGTCTCATGGTTACGGTCATGTAAGAGTGTAATTAGCAACTAAATGCTTCAAGACTGTGTTAATCACATGGGTTGTTCTCGAACCACAGAGGGCGTGGAAGTGTGGAGAGTTTTGTGTTTATTAATATAGTAAGCGCTATTTTTTCCTTATGTTGGTATCCTTTAAACAACATTGTTTTCTATACTGCTTTAATATGAGCATTTCATCACTTAGGCAGATGAATATATCTACGGGTTCGTACGCTTTGTTCCTTTGGCAATCACTCATGTAAATAAATAAGTGCATTACTTACGAAAATGAACCAAGTGCTAATTTATCCGATAATTCAGTTCTCTTCCCTGCTGTTCACCCCCCGCCCCCCCCAAAAAAAACTTTTGCCTTACTGTAGTCAAGCAATCAATGAAGATTGTGGAATATACATTGTGGAATATACCTGGAACGAGATTTCTTTCTTTATTTGCAGCAGTAATTTTAAACTTCGGCAATAAGGCACATTTGTGAAATTTACCCTATTGCTGCATTCGGGAAATGGGCACATTTGTGAAATGTCAAATCTGATTCGGCTTCACGAAGAAGTTTATTCTACGTTAAGGTACCTAAACGTTATGATAAAAGCGAAACCGAACTGCACTACCAGCAGTACAGCGCAGTTACTGTTCAAGGAGGCGTTACAGGTGGACACGAAATACCCTTTGTGACACTGCATCTAGAAAAAACCTATAAACATGTTGTTGTAGTGAAGCATTTGAGCTGCCAGCACAAATAGTACATAGATGAACTTTCAGGACAATTTCAAGATGAATTTTTGTCATGCCAGGCAAAACAAACATTGTTGAATGTTTTCCGGCTCATTACAGAAATACCCGTGAGTGGGCATCTGTGTCACATAATTTTTGACATTCAAGAAAGAGGTAAAGAAAAATGGTGGATATGCTAAGGCAAGGCATATTTGAACCTTTTGACTCGCTGTACTAATCGCTCATTGTTGTAATGAACAGGAAAAAGTGCGCAACTCTGCGTTGATTTCTCGCAGCTCAATCGTGTTGTATTGATGGCCAATGAGTCCTTACATTGAGTTGATGCCAAGTTTGCGAAATTGGCTGAAAGGCAGTATTTTTCGATGTTTGATATCACGAAGGGATATTAGCAGGAGCCGCTTAATGCTCAATAGTAGCCTTTCACTGCGTTCCAGTCATCTTCAGGTATCTACCGATTTAGGTTCATGCCTTTTAGATAGAGACCAAAACTGCAGTGTTCGTTTGGCTCATCGAAAGAGTGAAGGAGGGAATACTTAACATATGCCAATATTTTGATGATGTGCTAGTCGCGAATCGAAGCTGGGGCCAACACATCGCAACGCTAATGCAGTTCCTACCGCATGTGAGAAATGCACTCTTCACAATTAAACTATACAAAGTTGAGATTGGGCTCAGATAAGTAAAATTTTTGAATCACAAAGTAGACCATGATTCCTTTCGACCTCAGGTAAGGACGTTAATCAATTAAGACGGAGGCTCCGAAGAGGCCACAAACAAAGAAGGAAATTTGATCATTACTGGGCCTAACAGGGTACTACAAAGACTTCGTGTCCAATTACGCCGACGTGACAAGCCCATGGATCCAACTTACCAGAAAGAGGGCTTCCACAAAGTTACCTGGGATGACTCTTAGCATCAAGCTTTTGAAGCGCTATGACACCTCTAAACACTGGACTTATAGTCCGGTGTTCGAGGTCCAGATTCCCAGAAGCCTGTCATATTGATGCCACTTCGTTCAGCATTGGAGCTGTCTAAAAGAAGCCCCGAAACACTTTTTCTAGTAACCATGGAGTGTATTCACTAAACGAGCTTATTCGCTCGCGAATTCAACGCCATAAAAAACTGCAAGAACCCGTCCAGTGCACGTGTAGTTACAAAGGTTTGTCGCATGCTGAAATTGCATTATCTCTTCTCTCGTCCCGATGAAAGCGCAAGAGAGTATGCAGGAAAAGAAAGAAGTGCCACAGAAAAACGTCACGCTGGCCTTGTTACCTTGAGTAGATTTTTTTCTTTGATCGCGCGCCTTTTCGGTGTGATGACGCAAGCGAACGTGGACAACTAGTTGCCTCCCATGGCGATCTTTGTGACGAGCGAACACACCATGTTCAAACTACCCAATGGCTGATAGATGGGCTTGCTACGTGTAATTTTTTGTGTATTGCGTGACTTGTTGAAAGAAGAGAAAGCAATGTTAAGATGAATTTATTAATTTGTTGTGAATTTCAGGCAGCGTGTTGCGCTATAACAATTGGCTCGTGCGTTTTGGGTAGTTTTTACTACAGATCGGCAGCGTTTTCTGACCATGCTCAAAAAGTTTTGCAGGGCCCCTTTAATGCAAGGACGTGTAGGCATAGGCCGGGAAAGCCTGCCAAGCTCACTCAGACTCATTATTGAAATTTATTTTGAGCTTTAGACTCTCTAGAACTCACATTAACAAAAATTTTGTTCATCGGGACTCACCCAGACTCAAACTCACCAAAGCATTACGCACCCATGCTCGCTGGCACTCAGACTCGCGGTTGGGTTTGAGTCTCAGTGAGTCCGATTGAGTCGACTCATGAGTACGTAAGCCTGAAATTAGCTTCTTCAAATATGGTGTAAATGTTTTTTACCACCAATACCTCTGGTAATCAGCACTCTTCTCTGTATTTGTTGCCATTATATCTCGTAAAAGAGTTCCCAGGGATGCCAAACCAGTATGAAATTTTGCTTGGAGGAGATGACAGCATATGAGATAGTAACTAAGAAATTTTCTTAACGAGTTTGTGGGGGGAGATGCAGACACCTCCCTTCATAATTCACTCCTCTAAATAAAAAATATGGCATTAGTGTATGAAAGCCACCGTTCGGAATATATGGGATCAGACGTGATTATAAACGCCAGTTTATGTAAGTCATATAGTACTGCTGAAGGTGACTAGATAGCACCTTAAGTCAGCGAAATTAGGTTGAACTCACTCATTCTCACTCAAGAAATATATTATGTGCTTTGGACCTACTC
The DNA here is from genome assembly GCA_013436015.1 of Rhipicephalus annulatus. Lineage (NCBI taxonomy): Eukaryota > Metazoa > Arthropoda > Arachnida > Ixodida > Ixodidae > Rhipicephalus > Rhipicephalus annulatus. The sequence goes on from WOVY01009358.1 coordinate 679,166, forward strand.
GGACTCAGACTCGCCAAGCTTTTCATGAGCTGAGCTTACTCGGAGTCATACTCACAAAAATGTTCTTCAACAGGACTTACTCGGACTCCGACATACGCAAATATTACTCACAAGAGCTCACTCAAACTCACACTTACGGCTCGATTGATTCTGAGTGAGTCCGAGTGCGTCGACTCATGAGCGATTTCACCGAACTATGCATGTAGGTGTGCTACACCCAGTGACTTCCGCCATCTGTAAACTGCTACGCTGCGACACCTACCACTCAACTGTTAAGTGGGACGCACTGGCGCTTGTATGGACCAATCAAATGTTTCACATTTACTTTTTTGAGAAACGCTTTGTGCAGCAGACAGGCTTCCAGCTTTTCGCCTACATAAATATGCTACACATATGAATTGCCGAGTGCTCCGCTCGGGCCCTTTACGGACCGAATGCGATTTCGCAGTCGAACATATAAAAAGAACTGACAGAATAGGTGCTGACCGCGCGTGTCTTATCAACATGAAAATGTTTCGAAACAACGCAGGTTGACATCATTGTACAAAAAAAAGCCCTGCGACATTATATAAATCGCATTATTGTGTTATAGTTCAAGACTGTGCAAAAGTTGTCATGAAAAGGTTTCTTGTGTCGGGGTATAATTGTAGACAGTCAACAAAAATTTCAAGATGACATTCGTGTGTTCGTTAAATCTTTAGGGAATGTTTGAATGTTTGGCGGTCATCCGAGGAAAAGAAACACGAAGTTAACTAGGCGAGCCAGTAGCAGGCCACACGCGCGGCCGCGGCACAAGAAGGGAACAAAAAACAGCAACAAGAAAAATAGAAGAGGTGCATAAACGCACAGAGGGCTGAGCCGAACGTAGCCAAAGGACCCGCTAGACCAGGGCACTGTCTTGGAGGTTCTCATGTGGGCATGCTGGGCGAGGGCCTGGTGGTTCTGACGGTGGTTACATCTGGGAAGTGCTGGACCAGTGGGCTCTCCGTTGAGCTCTTCCTGTCTGTACATGACAATCGAAAAGTGCTAATAGAGTTACCTATCTGGGGCTACCGCCACCGGGCGCGACTCCTGCTAAGTCGGTTTGTGGCACAGGGACTACCAGTTCCTGACCACAGCCGCCTTTCGGGACGGCTCAAGGCCGTGTTCAAACGTGGGGCCTGACGGAGGCATTGTCTCCTTCCGAGACTGCACGCGAGACGTGTACAACCTGCGCACCTGGGGCCACCTACGACAAGAGCTGCGCCAAACGTGAATCGCGGGCTCCTCGAGACGCTTGTTATACGCCATGAGCTGTCGTTTTTCACGTAGAGTAGACGCACCACGTATTTAGGAATTTTAGTTTAGGTAAGGTGAGGTGTTGTGTGCTTGTTTTGGTAATCGTCCATAGAGTACATTGTCCTCATAAATATTGTTTGAGATGTACGCATCCACCATCTCTCATTGTTCGTTTAATTAACCAGAAACAGACAGAAATGATAAACTACCCCTTTCGTCATACCGTCGTTTAGCCACACGCTGCGTTAATCAGGCAGACTGAAGTTAATTCAAGTTTCTTGTGAAAACCAGTTGTCAGCGCACTACTACACAATTCACAGTAGAAGACATTTCTGGTTCGTCCCTTCATTACACAATAAAAGGTCACCATTCATCTGCAACGAACAGCTATCAACTTACAATACGAGGCCCTTCGTGCCATCTGTCGCTGCGCAAAAAAGCAATACAAAAGAACACCATCAACGTCAGACCTCTCAACCTGCTGTCAAGCTGAACGACACAGTCTTCAGCATCTCGACCAGATGGACAGGCAATGAGGGAAGTCATTAAATCGTTTATTAGACCCTAGACAGCCTCTGTCTAAAAGCTGGTGGGTACTACGAAGTCAAGACCTCTCCACAAAAAATTCGGCCATTCTGTGCTGTGAACCTCAATCAGCATCGGAGTGAATCGGAGGTGACCATCACTGCTGTAACCTTGTCGTAGCAACCAAGGATCGCCTACCACCGTCTCCTATGTCGCAGTTTCACAGTCGCATGTCTATGAGTTTAGGCAATGTTGATCAGAGAAGCACCGACCTCAGTTGTGGACTGACTGGGCTTCTTTTTAGACCAGTGTACCAGTACCAACATTGCCATCGGCGGCACGCCCCTGTTTTCACCTCCGGCGGCTGCACATGACCGGTGCGGTTCTCTTTGGATCGGCGGCGGCACGGCGTGGGAGGGGGGGGAGGTAGTCACACTCCAGAGTGAGGAGAAGAGAAAAAGGAGTTATCTTAATTGAGCAAAATGGGAAGAAGTTTACCAATACTATGAAAGAATGGACTGTCTCATTGAGCAAAGCTCTGCATTGCTGGATTCCGCTTTGGTTCTTCGCAACGCTCTGGATGTGTTTCGTGGCTCCGGAGTATGACGATGGAAGCCGCCTTCATTTCCCTGTGCTTCCCCTTGTCCTTTTTTGTAGGAATTTGATATGAACCGAGATAACCGCTATCGCCAAGATGGGAGCATACACTATAAAGGAGTGCCTCGCGAGCTTTCCGCTAGGGAAGGGAGCACGCACTGGCGCGTCGAGAAGGGGCGGACTGCACCCACCAATATCTGTGCCTCAGTTTCTTATAAAGTCAACATCGTCCTGGTCATGTTATGAGCAGTTGTGAATACATTTTCGCATTGACTGGCACGCATATAATCAGTACTGAAAAATAAGGTGCAAGGAAAGAGCTTCAGCATGCAGCAACATGTGACCGGGCACTAAAATGACGGGAAGTCTCTGTAACCGAACAAAGTTTGTCCGAAGGATCACTGACCTTGGATATAGCTGCCCTGGGTTGGATAAGCAAAAGCGCAAGATTACGCGTGAAGTGCCGCACTTAATTGCGCGTAATGATCGCACGTCACCTCTCGTGTATTTATCTGACTTTAAGCAAGAACGTGACACGGGGTATGTGCAAGCACATCCAATTACTTTATGCCACAGTGACCGCAAAGCAATGATTACCGTAGTGACAACGCAAATAAAAGACGGTATGAAAGATACAATTGTGAGAAAAAGTGTTTACGCGATCAATATATATATATATATATATATATATTAAGGTATATTCCACAATCTGAATAGATTGCTCTATTGACTACAGTAAGGCAAAAGGTATTTTGGGTGGGGATGGGAGAACGGCAGGGACAGAGAACTGAATTGTCATACAAATTAGCACTTGGTTCATTTTCATTAGTAATGCACTTATTTATTTACATGAGTAATTGCTAAAGGAACAAAACGTTCGAACCCACATATATATTTATCTGCCTAAGCAAGAGACGAAGGCTCATATAGAAACAGTATAGAAAACAATGTCATTCAAAGGATACCATTAGGCGCAAAAAATAGCGCTTACTATAATAATAAATATAAAAACTCTCCACACCCTCTGTGGTTCGAGAACAACCAATTTGATTCACGGAATCTTAAAGCATTTCGTTGCTAGTTACACTCTTACATGACCGTAACTATGAGACGCACAATGGCAAGCATGTGAAAGAAACATTCTTGAAAACCATGCGAAACGTGTGTCTATCCTTGTTAAGAAGCACGAACATGTAAGCAATTATTGCAAAAAGCTTCACTGCAGCGTCGGCTTCAACCCACTGCTAAACACCTAGATGACACGTTTGAGCCTTACCTTGTTAACCAGTGGTACGGAGTGCTTGAGCGGTGAATTTTTTTTTTGCTCCTTTCGCTTGCTGAAGCTCGTACAGATTGATACTATAACCTTGAGGAAAATCGGCCGGCGTGGTCGCTCATGTGTTGTAGGAACGATGGGAAGTACAAAGTTACAATCGAATTGCTTTATTTAGCTAACTGCCAACGGATGTTATCCGTTTCAATTTGATTCTGTGCGCAGAGGATTTACCCGACCTACAGTGTTCACAGACGTGCGTATATGTGTGTGTCGGGGAGTGGCGCAAGAAACGGCATCTTCTTGAAATTGCGGGAGCATGTCAGCTTTCCTGGTTTAGGCAACGTTCCGTATTTGGGGCTAGTATAGGATAGTTTTGGTAAATTATCGTTCATCTACCAATCTCCATTAATATATAATTGAAATTTCACCAAGGTAACTGCATAAATTTCACTTTATTGTCAGTATAATCACGTCTTTCTTAAATGCACTCAGCGGGGCTGCAATACGGTGTGAACGCCCCTGAATGATCTGCTGAACCTCACAGCGTTAAAAAAATCTTTTCTGTTGGGCACAGAATGGTGTTAATAGCGGAGAGAGGATCTATTCCATATAAACCACTGCTTTCACAACCTTTCTGCGCATCAGCACACGTGCCTGCCAATGGTTTCAACAAAAAATTGTGTATTATTCACTGTTATATACAGTCTTTTCATTTTTATAGGTTGATAATGCATATTACAAATTCAAAACGTGTGTTTATTTTCACCATTATGAAGAAAAAACTGCTTCACTAGTTGCAAGTGTCAAATATCGAGAAGAATTCCTAGAAGTGTATAGTACCCCATTACGGTTGAGTTTATCCCGGCTTTGGGTCCATATCGATGTCACGCAGAGTTCTTGCATTAAGCTTTGTATTCGAAAAAATGAAACAAGTCTTTATTGAGAATAAATTCATGTCACTGCTTTATTTTTTTTGAACAAGCGCCGCGAATGCCAAGAGCGAAGTTCACTTTAAGCAGACACGAGGCTTCTACTTTCCATCAATCCCATTGTGGTTGGAAAGTCTGCACAGTAAACTTTTATTTCCTTATGAGTGTGAAAATGGTGTTTTTCAAATTTTCACCCTTTCTCCATTTGTATACCACCCTTTTCTTTGCTAGTACACTGTATTAGAAGGATGTAAGTGACATAAGGGTGTAATTACGCCGTTCGTGAGGGTGAACACCCTTAAGCTGAAGAGCTTAAGAGTTTTCACCTCTAAATGCAAAAACAATCGTTTCGTTTAGCGCCCCAAGTTCGTCATGTATTTATGAGTGACGCCGTACTTAACGAATCGATAAATATTAACCACCTGTGGTAAAGTAGGATGCACCTAAGCCTAACTACAATGGTCTCGAACAATTTCGCCTCCATCGAAAATGTGGCTGCCGTGAACTGACGGGATGTGATCCTGCGACTTCAGGGTCGACACTTGAGCACCATAAGCACCAGACCACTTGAGCGGGTGGTGCATAAGCAAGAATTGGGCTGCATTCATGCTTGCAGTTGAAATCCTGCGAATAGGTATGTACCACATGGCCAGGTATGTACCACATTTCTGTTGTCAGCGCTTTGTTAACAACGAGAGTGCGATAACGACGTCATGCGACGTTTTTCGTAACATATGAATGATAAGTGAGGTTCGTTAACTTAGAACCTGTTTGTGTGTGTCATATTATCAGGAAGAAGCCATTTTCGCGGAAGGTTAAGCGCAGGCGACCATTTTCTTTTGATTGAAGCATGATTCGGTGTGAGAAGACAAGAATCACGCCCCACCGCGGTGGTCTAGTGGCTAAGGTACTCGGCTGCTGACCCGCAGGTCGCGGGTTCGATTCCCGGCGGCGGCGGCTGCATTTCCGATGGAAGCGGATATGGTGTAGGCGCGTTTGCTCAGATTTGGGTGAACGTTAAAGAACCCCAGGTGGTCTAAATTTCCGGAGCCCTCCCCTACGGCGTCTCTCATAATCATATGGTGGTTTTGAGACGGTAAACCCCACATATCAATCAAGGAAAGAATCGCATCCGAGCGCAGTGGGGATTTGGCGGCGGATTCGAGCAGAGTTCTGATGGCACCTTCCTGTCGGCAGTGGTGTTGGAAGGGAGACTTTCTCACGATGGACCAATATTTTGGTTAAATCATTGTTGAGCGAAGACGGCGTTTGTTAGCTGTAAGCGTTGATCACGCCTAGGGCGCGTTACTTAGATCTGCTGATTTGAAGATTTTTTTCCCATGCATGATCATGTTGTGTTGTTTAGGAGTAAAAGAGTTCAAGACAGATTCATATGTAGTACGTTCCTTTTTAAACTGCTATCAGGAATTCTTGTGGGTAGGCGTACGTATGCCGGTTTATGCATCTGTGCCGGTACGTATCTTTGAACTACCGTGCTACTTGAGTTTACGTGCAGCATGTTGCCTCGTTATAAGTAGGGCTCGCAAAGCTTGCACTTACGTTTAGGTGTTTTTGCAGCCTGTTTAGTCAAATCTGAGCTTACGGTATACACCCGCAACTGAAGTTGCATGATGCTGACGAAAACCATGAATTTTGAGCCGTTCGTTCAACTTGAACTTTATGTCCGAACAAATTTTTCATGGCTAAATGTGGTCGTATCACTGCAGCCTAATTTTGCGCACCCTAATTCGATCATTACTCCATGTGATCGAGTACATTTTATTTTATTAAGCTTGTTTTCACTATGCACGAATTTTGTTATTTTGTTGTGGCCTAATAAATATTGTATGCGCCTCGCCCAACTTTGGTGTTCAAACTTTTATTAACACTTTTTCGTATACGAACAGTAAGAACAGTTTAGACCACCATCTCTACCGTGATTTTCTAATAGATGTCAAGCTTAAACCAGTCTTGTCAGAAAGACATAAAAACATCGATAAACCATACACAGTGAACACGAATAAAAGCACAAGGTTCGTCACTTGTGAATAAGGTGTCTGTGCGGGGGCTAAAGCATCATGCTTTTATTTGCTTCCAGTCGTGGTCAGCATGCTGTTTCAACTGTCTTTACACCAAATGACCATCTTAAGTAAGTTCTCTAGGCATGCGTTATGAATGTTCAAGGGATCTGTAGTGTTTGCAGAAACGAAAATATTATTTATCACCCAAACTTGTAAAAACGTTATACATCATAGTGTGCATACATGAGACATGCACGCGTTACTGTAAAAATGAAAAATTTGCCAACTGTATCTACCTGTATCTAACTGTATCGAATATAGACTGCATGTTTCCAAGCTGTTGGCATTGAAGCAGTTATACAACTTCGGGAATCAATCTCGTCAAATGTTATTGTGTATTGCTGAATTGCGGCCAATTGCTTCCAGGATTATGGTTACCGGAGAGTGTTGCAGAAGCTTACATGCTTTATTGGGGTGGTATGCAGTTCAAGATAGGTACCTTGTATGCCCTAGCTTTTCCACATATTGATATGATATTATTTATTAGACAGCTCGTAATGAGGTGTATGTGAGGAATGATTGAGAAGCACTGCATCGAGTCACCTAGAAATTCGAAACTTATTGCTATAATTTAGCAGCAGACAATTCTAATTCAGTGAAACTAATTTTCAATAAATTAGGTACAATCGTTGCAATGTAACCAACTGGAAGGAAGTTACATTACCTGAGTTCAAAATAAAATTCATAATTTAGTTTTATATGTTACCTGCAATATATACTTGATGAAAGGGCATCGCTTCATGTATGTGCTGTCCTGTCACTGAATAGGTGCCTATACGCACTAAGCAGAATCGCTATTCAAGCATACTTTGTGACAAATCTGTAATGTGAAATTGCATATTCTTTCGTAGTGTTGCAGATGTGTTCGCCAAAAACACTGAGAAAATGTTAGTTGTAATATGGCAGGTTTTTGTACATCCTGCTCTTTCAAAACACATTTTTTTCTAATCATTCTAAAATGAGTGCCGAATTCAGTTTGCTTGCAGTCACATGCAAGTAAATTGTTTATTTTTCGTTTCCCTGACAGCCGATACATGCTCGTCGTAGGAAGAGAATGTGGAAAACGTCTGGACTAGCCTGTCATCAATGCTGGTTCGTGGAAAAGTTGGCTGCTGGTGCACAGCAGCAGCGCATGGCATCTGTTTCTTGTAGAAATGAAACTTAACAGAGCTATCAGGCAGCTGTGATCAAGGAAATGGTTTGGGGTGTTCAAAATTAACCCTTTTGTTTAAAAAAAAAGTCGGCGCTGTAACTTATATATGTAAATGCCACCTTTCAAGATAGCTATGTAGACAGGGGGATGCAGTGTGAGACAATCATTATCACTGTCAGCGGTGCGGTTAAGTAGGCTTCGTTAATGAACCTAATAGTGATTGCAGCAGGTGGTCATGTATGTGTTGAGTATTTGAGCCAGTCTTATTTCCACTTAACTTCGCTTGTAAGAATTTCACCATGCCTGTGCTCAGATATACTGCTGGCAAGTTCATTTGCGGTTTCCATTATTATGTGTGCAGCACAGTGAGCACTAGCACAGAATTCCTGATTTGATGCGTTTAATCTGACCATGGATGGAGGCATGGGCAAACATTACCATGGTTACTTTTTCACTGTTCGCTGGCGACAGCAAGAGCACACTGCTCGTTCCGCCAGGGAGTAATTTTTTGCTAATCCTCACTGCCTTGCATGCGTAATAAAAAAAAGCAAAATATTTAATCTTTGGAACGGTGTATCTAGGAGCATAAAGATAAAGATTTTTTTAAGTAGGACTGTGTAAAAACATGACTGCCTCCAACTTTTCAATGCAGGCATACCCGCTTATTTCAGTTGCTTAAGTATGAATATTCAGTTGACTTTATGCTTGGCGGTGTTATACGCGTAAGTAACAAACAGAAGTATGAAAAGTATGAATATTCAGTTGATTGGGCAACTGAATATCCATATTTATTCATACTTTCGTTTGTTACTTACGCGTATAACACCGCCAAGCATAAAGTTACTGGACATTCGCCTTTGTTTCTGCTTTACGCACGAAATCCACGGAGTTTTCTGAACACTATATTACCTTTCTCGTATCAGGAAGATCTGTCCATTGCCCAGACGTTGTGTCGCGCTGATGAAGCACGTCAACTAGCGTGCCTTCTAACATTGTCTTCTTAAGAACACAGCAAGAGTCACTACGATGCCAAGCTTATCCACGTAGAGTTTTTTCCTGGCGACTACCTTTGGCTGTGGACTCCTGATCGTAGAAAAGGATTGTACAGGACGTTTCTAGCAAACTATTCCAGCCCATTCGTGATAGTTACTCGTCTCGGGGACGGGATTTACGTTGTCGCTAGAGACACAGCCAATAACCGGCGTTCACGCACTACACAAATTGTTCACGTAACCCGCCTCAATCAGTACCACCATAAGCCTATTTAACTCACTCGGCGAGCTTCGTCTGCCACCGGGGGAAATGCAACAAAGATGCGCGAGCCTACGGGGCGCCGAAGAAGAAGGGTAGTGGAGCGCCGCTTGGACTGTGTGGTTGGGTGAAGCGAACAAGCCTGTCTCAGAAGTACGCTGCTCTTTCCCAACGCCATTTCACCTCATCTGTAAATAAACACAGTGACTCGTAACAATATCTATATATTATGACGTCTGAGTTGAGACAGTGTTTATGCAGTCCTTCTGCCAAGGGCTCATCAGCAAACGGGCAGTCTGAGACCGAGCGCGCACACACCCGGTGATGATAGCGGTGACACCCAGTGAAGACGAGGACAGGGATCCAGACGGATGATGATTATGATAATGCATATATGAGAAGAAGCGAATAATGCATGCCCACACTAGTTTCCCCCACATCGGAGTGGCCAACCTAACAGTAGCAAGTCAATTTGACAGAGAAAGTCGCCTAAAAGGCTTCATGCGAGGCACGTGCATGATCTCCTGGTGTGGTGACGGTGGTCTCTTTGGACGACAAGTGGAGTCACATGATAATTAACGGGCGAAGTCTGTTTGATAACTATGTAAGACCCAATAAGTGTGGCTGAAACTAGTCACACAGACCAGGTGTACGAAGAGGTGTGAACAGGAGCCCCTCGTCACCAGGTCGGAAGAATACAAGGCGATGGCATGCGTCATAAATGACTTTTTGTTCTTGGTGCCGTGCTTCCATGTTTATGTCAGCACGATCGCGACACCGGGCTGGTCTGTAAATATATTCTTCACTGGAAGACGGAAACGAGTTGCCGTCACTGTTTAAAAAAGAAACGTCGAGGAGGAAAATAGGGAAACGTCCATAAACGAGGAAACAGCGAATAACCAGTAGTGTGCTGAACGGCCGTGTTGTAGGCAAAGGCGAGGAATGGTAGAAGAGTATCCCAGTTTTTGTGATCTGGACTGATGTAGACGGCTATCATATCAGCGAGAGTACGGTGAAACCTCTTGGTGAGACGATTGGTATGAGGGTGGTAGCTTGAAGCTGTCTCGTCCCTACTGAAAATTCCCACATGTACAGGACCTGCACATACGATGTTATTGGATACGGGGCATACAGGTGTCACGGGTCATGCGGGTGGTACGGGTCATGCGGGTGGTACGGGTCATACGGGTGGTGCGGGTCATACAGGTGGTAAGGCTCATAAAGGTGGTATAAGTGTAACGAATGTATGGGTATTACAGGTTATGCAGGTGATATGGGTTGGATTAGCTATTTGGGTCAAAATTAACATGCAGTAAAAGAATGTATTAAGAAAGGCATGCTAGTTCATGAAGCACACAGTAAAATAAACAATGTAATGTAGGTATGCTGCAATGATATCAAATAAACACGATCAGGCTAGAGTAATGTTTTGACGACTCATTTATTTAGGTCGTTCAACATTTCGGCAATGAATCTGTTCATTTTTCTTAACCTATCCTTAGGTGCCGCTTCACTTGGTGTCCCATCAATGTACTTGCTGAAGGCATCTGTAAAAATGAGCAGGAATATGTAGTAATTAGGGACTTACTGGTTCATATAAATGATAAATTTTATTGTCCCTAAATTCAGCAAAATATACTAAGCATGAAACACTTACTTCTGACTGCCTCCAATTTCTTAGGCGTGAGTGCCCTCCTGGGTGGTGCCTGGTTTTCTGAGCGCACATAGCGCCGACAAGGGGCTCCTGTGATGCTCCTGTTGTGGAGGGCACTCACACCCCACAGAAGCTTGGTCGCCTCCTTACAGAACAAGCTGTCTCTCGCACGCGAAAGCAGCCATGCCCATTTTTCCTGCTCCAGGAATATGCCGTTTCCTAGGTGAATCTGCGCGAAAAAATGTGGAATCATAATAAAAGACTCAAGAGACATCTTGTTTTTGAAAATGTTATTTGCGCTCTTTGGTCGTGCGAGTATAGTTTTGCTGGTATGTATTCAAATAGTTCTGATGAATCTTACAATTCATTTCTGCAACTGCATGCCATCTTGTATTATACTGGCATACTAAACGTTATCCAAATATTCTTTTTCTAAAGCAAGTACAGTTCACAGAATGTATGTAAGTCTACAGGTGCATATAGTGCTCATAATTGGCAATACTACACCAGCCTTCACAAGGAGAATCATTAATTTTTAAATACTAAAAGACTGGGCAAAAAGTGGGGTGGCATAGTAAGTTAGAAAAACATCAACACAATCTCTATTTAGAAATTTTACATTAATGTGGCTCCAGCGAAACAAAAAAGCATTCGTTTCAATGATCAATGAAAAGCAAATCACATACATCATTGCTGTCTTTAAGTCTCACCTGAACAGTTTGTGAGAAGCTGTAAGACATTTTAAGAAAAAAGCATATTTACAATTTTGAGTGCTCTAGATATGTGTGAAAGTTAAATTAACAACTATGTAACATATCTTACAGTTGTGTTACAGTTGTTAGTAATGTTGAGTCCATAATATTCTACTAAAGACCACCAGACACCCTAAAAGGCACTTAGAGCTGGCACTGACAAAAAGTGCTCTGGCACATTGCAGATAAAAATTTCTTTTGTCAACTCCAATAATGAGGAACTCAGGAATCAAAAAGACAGAGCCTCAATTCATTCCCCTTTTTTCTAACATTAAGACTTGTCACAAAAATATTTATGAAGCTTTTACTGAATGCCGTGACATTCCAAAAAAGGGTAATGCAAAAGATTGCACTGGTCATTCGTGAAATAACCTCCTAAATGTCTAAATTCACCAGTTCATAATTTACAAAATTATCCGTAGTAGATGAATAAACTAAGCATAAACATACAAAGAAGTGAAAGGGCAATGCAAGTTGCATAACTATGTACTCAACCCAGTAGTGAAAGTATTGCACTGAATAAACATAAATTCACAAAAAGTAGAGCTACTTCATCGTTTAACTGAATAAGGGCATGCACACAGAGACGGACACTAGAAGAAGAAAATGCACACAGCATAAGCAATGTTCAAGTGTCTGTAAGTGCCGTTATTTCGTTAAAAGATGAACGAATACCAACTAGCCTAACTATCCAAGCTACTGTAAAGCTACTTACTTGATTGTCCACCTGGAAAAACAGCGGCAGTTCATCACTAGCACCCAAACCCTAAAAGGCAGAACAAAGGAAAAGTCGATCAGCTATAAAAAATATTAGGCACACATATGCCAGCATGGCTTCCAGGTATGAATGTTAAACATCATTTCCAAAACTTTTTTTTTTATTTTCAGACACAACATAACTATCAGCCCTCATTTGTGCTTTGTTCAGCCCAATAACAGCTGCTGAAACTTTTATCCCTATTGTTTTTCCAGCTTATGCTCCATAAATTGTTAAAAGCCCAATCACTGAGCTGCACAACGAACTGATCAGTGTTCTACATTGTGTTATCAAAACAACCAAATTTTAATCCCACTTAAAACTAAGTTCATGGTTATGTTAAACTGTTCAAGCTTTAGCAGTGCATTTTGGGGGCTGTTAAGTCAGCCATTGGAGTCTACCCGGTTACTGCCTCCAATTAAGGAGTAGCAACAATAACTTTTCTGCACCATGTATCTACTTTGCCATTATTGAATAAGAGAGCCCTGCGGGTGTTTGTAAACACTGCCTTATTTCAGAGCACTGTGTCGATTAGAGAAGACCGGCAAGTCCCAGACTTCCACGTATTTTTTACCCTATTGTCATCATTTTTAAGCATGTAATAACGATATCAACCAGAAGTTTATACTAATTTGTTCAGAGCCTTGTCTTCTATTGATAGAACCAAAGAATGGTTTATTTTATTTAAAAAATTGCATTTTTTACTCCTGTACATGATTTTGGACATTTTGCACACTTTCTTTTAGATCAAATGAAAGTTATTCTAAAGGATTAAGTTCAGTTCAGTACACCACCATGTGTTGCTTGAGTATGTGCACAAACAATCAGCATGACATCTTTTGCCATTTCAAAATTATCATACTGACATAACGAAAAATGCCATTTCGAGAAGATGGAGCTCTACTTACGCAATGAAAATTGCAGTTTTTTCTGTGCTGACCTATTTTTTTTACTGTGCCACCTTATATATTTCACTGTGTCTGACTTCGGTAAATGCGTAAACATTACTAGTTGGACAGCTTTTTCTTTTCGCTAAAAATGCTAAACTTCATGCTTTTCGTCAATTTGCAAAGAAAATAAGCTACAAATATACCATATGTAAAAGGGCCATTTGCTTTCAGGTCGCTTTTTTCAGTTGATTAAAAAAAGATGCGCAGGATGAGGACAATACTATAATATCTCAAGCAAGCGCCCCCACCTAAGCGAGTTCCATCCTCTCTCTTTCAAGATATTTAAAACATGCATGAACAACTGAGCAAGCACTCCCCCCCCCCCCGCCTTCCTGCCATTTCTGCAGTTTCCTTCACTTTCTTTATTTAGAAGCGCAACAAAGTAGCAGAATCGTAGTGAATTCATGCATATTTATTAAAGTGTATCAGTTTCGTTGGAAGCACATGCGACTTTTTCACCACAATCTTGATTTTTGATGCAAGACCGAGCAAGAACCCCCCCCCCCCCCTCAAATTCTCGTCACCTTCACCATAGTGGGAGCACTTGCTCAGGATTGCACAGTACACGAAAATTGTGGAAAAAGAATCTGCTTTCATATCTAGTAAACAATGAAAAAGTACTTTTTTCTAATTTTTGCTTGCCCTGCTTCCTTCATACACAAAATTAATAACAGAACCCTTACAAATACTATTTAGTTCTGCACACCATTTAGCAATCGAATATGCTGCCCGCTGATATTGTGAACTCCTCTTCTGTCAAATTTATAAACAGAATTCAGAACTTATGTGAACACCTTGTATTACAATTTGCATATTTCTTGCTCTTAAGTGCTTTGTACATAAGTTCTATTTATTTTCCTCACACTTTTGTGTATTCAAGTTCAACCCATTCCTGCATGGGCCCGAGAAGGGGCCTGCAGTATTGTAAAATAAAATAAAAATAAGCTACTTTGAAATTCACATAAACTTGGTTCCCTGCACTGACAGACACACGTAGTTTCAACCCTGTTCAAGAAGCATGAAGTTGGCAGACCTGTCAATTTATCTGCCCCTCGAAAACATCAATGCTATTGAAAGCTAAATTTCTTAACAGTACACACTTGCCTGATAGCTTCCTTTGGAAGCATGTGAAGCCCTGTCAAGGTGAGGCATCATTGGGAAGGACTGTGGTAGTGGCTCAAAAGTTGTAATACTGGTTGTGATGCAGCAATGGCTGAAGTGAAATATAGGCCATGGTGGTGGTAGCAGCAGCTGCAGTGTTTCTGCCGAAGGTGCCTGACCTGGAGGATATGACTGAAACCTAGGGGGTGACAGATAATAGGTATTAAGAAATCATGAAAAAGAATGTTCACTACATTATAGAAATTTGCAACTTGGAGTGATGGACAGCTGAGCTTGTTGGTAGAGATTTATGTTGGACTTCTGTGAACATAATAAGCGAGAAGCGTAGCATGTAACGGGTGTGTCGTGGGTAGTCCTTACATTCACAACATAGCTCAGGGGCTAAAGAAAGTGATAAATAGATACAACATCAATGCATTATGGCCACCAATAGACTAGGTACTAGGCGAGATATATTGTCATGCTGAAAACAATGAGAGGGGACAAGAAGCTGGACTCGCATTTCTTTCGTAAACACACCAAAAATTTTGTTGATTACCATACAGGGGTAAAGTAAAATGTTCCTTTTAGCTTCGGCCATACCTACTTAGGGCAGATGGGCCAGTGTTAACTATAGATGAATGAAAAAGAAGAGAGCGCGAACTACAGGCTCACCGAAAATTCTATCTTTAAATTGTCGAAGGTGTGTTGAAAGCACAGGCCGACCAAAAAAAAAGAATGTGAAGCTCACTCAATCAAAAATGTATTTGCACATATGGCTCATTCAGATTCTCATTTATGGCCCAATCCGAGTTTGAGTGACTCGGCTTGTGAGGGAGTTTGCCGACCTATGGCTGAGAGGGGTTCTGAAGTCTGTTATTCCTTTCCTCCAAAGCCTCTATTTGTTGCTCAATCCACTCGTTCCATTGTAAAAATTTTCTCTTTCTGGAGGAGGCTCAATCAAACAAGCTTCTAATTGCCAGAGCCATCCTACAGGGCTCTTTTTCTTTCTTGAATCACTGCCTTCTGCGACTTTTTTTTTTGGAGGGGTGGGGTGGGGGGGGGTCTTGGGATTGTATATATAAACTTAAAATATTACCACTCAGTAGAGACGCTCCTAATGCCATAAAATCCAGAGTAAGCACTCCTAACAGAGCAAGCACCTCCCTACTTTCTTCAAGAGGTGCTAAATAAGTAGCCTCTTCTCCTCTACCACCATCTTCACTGTTTCTATTTGCCGAGTGAATGCGAAATAAAGCCGTGTATGCATGTGCATTCAAGAAAGTGCTTAAGTAGACGCACAGATGTGCATTTTTTATTCTCAGTGATTCTTTCACTTCCACGTTAAATATTGACCGATGACTGAGCAAGGGCCTACTCTTCAAACCTTGTTGAATTATCATTCACTCTCCAGGAGCACTTGCTGAGAATTTTTCAATAAACAAACATACTACGAAGTCTGTACTTTCCAGTAACGCGTACCTCAAGACTAGAGTTGCAGTAACTACCTTACTAAGTCATATATTACTTCATGGTCGCCATGAATATTCACTTGAATATCATACTGTCTGCTGTGTTGCTGACCGCAACAGCTGCATGTGCTCCTTAATTTATAACTATGCAATAATTGTACATCACATTTGCAGACTGATGTTTATGCAGTGATTTAGCCACATGAATTTATGCAAATCATTACAAAATTAATTGCTTCATGATTGTAGCAAACATACAGTCAGCATGAGTGTAACTTGAGAAGCTTGCTTTGGCATGTTGACACTCCTGAGATACATTTCAGCTCATAAAATACAATGCCTAAATTTTTCAGTCAAAATGGCCCCCGAATAAAAAGCAATTAAAATTTCATGATGCAACGCATATGTGTTGTACAATTTCTTTAATGTTCCTGTCCATCTTATGAGGTCACAGCTTTCAGTTCTTGACGCAAAGCACCCATGTAGGCATGCCTCGGATAAGTGTGAAGTGTGTGCTAGAATTCGATTTCAGGGTGCTGAGCAGTGCAGTGCAGCTGAAATTCATCGAATATTGAGCAATGTGTACAGCACTACTTTCAATACATGACAGCAAGGGACTGCAATAGTGTAGGAAATTAGAAGCATGATGCACAATATTTACAATGCAAACTGACTGGTAATGAAGCAAGCGTAAAACAATGATTTTGTTGACTGAACGGATCAGATAATTTGGGAAAATCATTGGGTCAGAATTTTTGGGCTGAGTAATTCATTTCCCAAAATATTGGAGTCAGCTCAATACAGCACAGATGGTATACCATGGTTGGACACAGAGTGAGACTCTAGTGCTGCAAACTGTGTGCAGTCAGTTCCTAAAATGCTGACTGGTCATGAAAACAAAACGATAAACGGGTGCCATTTTGACATTTCTCTGGCACTACCATGATGTACTCCAGAAATGAAGGTGCAATACTAACAGTGGAAGCATTCCAATGAGCGCAAAGAAAGTCAAGTGAACCTTCTCCAAGAAGAAGTGCATTGCTGCTGTGTTCGGGGAGATAAATGGTGGTGTTTCCTTGATAAAATAGGTGAGGCATAAACCCACAAAGACTCATGAGATTTCCCATCTGCATCGGCTCCTAGTTAAAGATATCCGTGGCACGTTTGCTGGCCACGCTTTTGGAGACGTAGACAGGGCTTTTCTTTCAACTGTGTTGAAATCTTGTCATTTGCACAATCATAGTTGGCTATGCAGCTGTCGAAAATAGTGCCAAACGGGAAAAAAGGTTCCAATTCCTTTGGAACAAAGATAGAAAATTGAAGTGGATTTTGTGGAGAGATATGGTGAGTGGTATAGCCTTTGGATGCCTAGCGTAAGGTGAGTAATATTTATCGACAATCCTGCATGGATGGTTTCGTTTGACACATTCGGTATTTATGTACAGGCGCTCCAAGAAAAGATCCATGGCAGGTTGACTACGTGCCATCAACATATTGGCATGTCGAAAGAGAATCTAAGGCGCCAAGACTGAAGTACAAAAGTCGTTTGGATGTGTAGTTTTCATCATCACAACCACAATCACTATCTACACAGCTACGACAAGCATACGGCATTTGCTTTAAAATGCACGGCCGCTATGCAAAGTGCAGCTGGCTCTGAGCTTGATACAGAAAATAGCAAGACAGAGCAGCCAACAGCCGCACGATATCATGCCAGGGGTGACACCGTGGAATCCATGGCACCAATTGCAGTGATGTATACACATTTAGTAGCGGTTAAGAAGGCGACGACTTCGCACCAGTTGTAAAAAATGATGTGTCAGTAATGCAATTAAGAATAAGCAAAGAGAGATGTCATAAGACACTGTCTTTTTTTTCATGACAACATGGGGCCACAGAGGAAGCAGTGGGAAGTTCAGTCGCCCAACACCATACAGACTCAACTTAGCTATCTCTGATTGCCATATTTTTGCTAACATGAAATGCTGGCTAGGAGGCCTGTGCTTTCACCCAGTCCTGTTCTTCGCTCTGCTGCTTGATGCAGACTCGCTTACTGAACTTCTAGGCGGAGAGTAAAGGAAGTTGCAAGGCAGACAGTTCTGATGAAGCCCTTGATCAACATTTGTTGTGCTGAATACTAAATCATTGAGACTCTTACATTACTAAGTCAAAAGTGTGGTTGCTAACAATTAGTGCTGTTCTTTTTCTTTGTAAGAATCATCCTAACAAAACTCACGTATTTACGTGTGGTGTCAGTATTGTTAATAATTATTTCTGTACCATTCTCCTTTCTTGTAATTTCACTGCAGCTTGGGCTATGCTAGGCTGCTGTATTGTGAATAAATGAATTAATGAGTCGGTGCTACACACTGACAAATGTCTGAATCAAAATGGCAGATATGTACAAATGTAGCTGGTATATGTACCTAAACGTTTCAAATGAAGCAGTCTTCATTTTCGCTCTGGTTACTACTTCACGACCGAACAGAACTTGAAAAAAAAATGCAACATAGAATGAGTGACCCTTGCCTAGCCAATTAGCACAAATGTACTTGAATGAGCGACTATTGTATAGACGTGTGGCTTGTGAAAGCAACCAGGACATTAAAAGTTAGCATTTTGTATATGTTGTTAAAATCTGTTTTACTATTAAACCACATTTACCTTCAAAGTTCTGACGTTCCTTTCACAGTCACTCTGGTAGAAAAGATTGTGTTGCACGGCGAGTCGTTTTTTTTCTCCATCTGCACGAAGTCAGTAAAAATCGTTTAATCAGAGAACACATAAAGTTGGAGAGCAGGCTACTATATATAACCACACAGAAATGAAAACGTAGAATATTTGGCTATTACATGCGAACAATAATAAATGCAATGTAGTGCAGGTTCGCCATCAGGAATAGCGACGTCGACTTGTTCATATATTAATAACTCTACCGGTGTCACACCGCACATTTCCAGCCCCATCAGGGCCGACCCGAATGTGGTTTTGATCAACAGTGCCAGCTACAACTTATGTCACGGTGCAGCCGCACATAATACATTTTAATCCAGATCGGTCATGATTGCGATCGAAAGATCCCATGGGACACGAGCACGCGATATCAGGTGCAGCATGCCAACATACAAAACACACGGATAAAATGTGCCACATAAAAAAAATAAAACACACACGCACTCAAACATGTTTTCGTTGTGCCTTCCTTTGTTCGCCTAAAAGCACGCCAGCGAAAACGTTATGGAAAATAAAATGACACTCACCTCAAAGAAGGTGGACATCCCTGTAATAGCAGCTCTTCTTGATGTCCTTACCCGGCTCACTTTGCCGATAAAGGCCTTTTTTGCCATATCGGCAACGCTCAGCGAAATGAAGCATTTCTCGAGGTTGTCCACAACGGCGCGGTAACAGTCTCCGCAAACGACGAACGTGACTTTTGGTGTACCCCGCATTTCAAATGACTCTTCACGGTTTTACTGAACCACATCTGTTTCACACCTGCCGCACAGTTCGAAGAGGCATAGAGGCTGCACACAGGAAACGTTTAAACCCGGTAGCACAAGACAAGCAACAAACCCCATCGCACAACTTGCAAGCGCCATATTGACGACGAATGACTCCGAAATGGGCTTGTCTTGGCCGCTTGTCGTTAACCGACTCTCCTGAAGTTACAATGAAAAAAAAAACTCGAAGCTGGCGAGAAAGAGAAAATTCGTTGACACAATTTCAAATTAATAAATTCACGTTTTTTCGCGCGCACAAAAAAGCATGCAGTAAGTTTGATTGGTCTCAATAGTTTTTTTTTTTTCACGCAACCAAAACTTGTATTTTGGCTTCCGTAGTGCGGCTGTCAGGTAGTGTTGACTTATGGCTCGTAAACATCCGGTCGCGCAAAAATGCAAATGGCAGTTAAGCATTCTGCAATGATCCCGTTGATTCTCATCGACGCAGTAACAAACTGGACCTACCTACAGCGGAGAGCATGTGAAAAAAAAAGCTCTTTTGAACTTCACTAAGCTTCCCAGCGGATTATTGTTCAGCAGCACGCCGTGACGGCATACGTTAACTGGCGTACATAAGCATACATAATCGCCAAAAGAACGCGACCAGTACACCCAACTTCGAGGAGACCAACAGAAAAAAAAACATCAAAGATAAAATTCATTCGTGTTATTCTAGATTAACGACGAAAGCATAAAGCGCAGATCTGCGAGATGTTGACTATTTTTTGTTCAATACACAGGGTAATGGTGGAGATATTCTCGTCTGGGCCCCGTAATTAGTGTGTGGTGTTTAGAATTTTTTTCACGAGCCGTAAGTGTTACATAGATGAGTATTCAGCTGACGTTATTGTATCTGTAAGCATTAATATATGCTTTATCTTGTATATGCATATGCCGGAATTCAGTGTAAGTAATAGTGTAAAAACAGCTGAGCTGTGGAGAAGAATTATCTTTGGCTAAGTTGTAAATTATGCGTAAAGCTCTGTTTTGAATAACGTGGAGCTTCTTTAAAGTGCTGCTAGTAGGAAGAACAATTAAAACGTGAGACAGCTTAACGCACGAGACTGGCCTGCACATTCCTCAGCAACTTTTATGGTAACCAACACCTAGGGTTTTACATGGCTGGCACAATTTTTATGTTTCTAGAGCTGCAAGTACGGGATTCCTGTCATAGCACATGCTTTACCCGTGGCCAAAAAGTGATCCCTCTCGTATTAGCCACAACAATTTCTAGTGTACTTTTTCCAGTCACGCTCCATTTTTTACTAACCAAAAATTCTACGAAGATTACGACATTACTTAACGCAAATTCACGCGCAGCTTCTTGTTGAAGCAATGCTGACTGCATCCACATGCACTCCGCTGTTGTAGAAACATAACATTAATTCGCTACATGTTGCCACTAAAACTGCCAGTGCTCAAGCTTCACGCACACCACTATGTGCGTTCAAGGAGCCGCGAACTACGCGGAACGCCTACAGCCACTTTACGACAATCGAAGCCTGCCGCACTGCATGCGCACAAACTTCACCCATAAGGAACGAAAGCGAGAGGTGGGGAGAGAGCCTGCGTGACTGAGGAAGAAAACGAGGCTGCAGTCGCTCTTGATTGTCTACAGACTCCGCGCTTACTTTCTCGTCTTCGATCTATCGGTTACGCCTCCAACGCAGACAGCGAGA